>CM033798.1:7903386-8503386 GCA_019656835.1 Rhododendron ovatum | reverse complement strand
CTGGCTCTGCCACTGGCCGTAATAGTCTTCTATGTTAACCCAACATCAGTTCAACAAAGCTTGGCAACTATTCCAGTTGTTCAGATGCTATAGCTTCATTCTTCAGAGTTTGATCTTGATGTGGTTTTATTTCTCACTGACACATTCTATGTGCAATACAAATGAGCTTGTAGTTAAAGTTCTGTAGTTCCAAATCTTAGTTGAAGATGTCAAATGTTTTGGCCAAAAAATTGCAATAAGTACACAGGCTTTTCAAACTTTACAAATTCCGGTACATATTTAAATAAAGTGTAGCCTGGAGGTAAGTTAAAGGATGCATGAAGGAGATCCAAGGTAGCTTCATAAGATCATCTTAACATTATGGTAATCCGAATTTGTTTGTCCACTTTTTGACTTTTAGGGTCCTAAAAATCAAAATGTTTGTCTATTTGCACAGATTCATGAAACAAAATTTTATACAATTCGCTAGTTGCCCCTTCACTTTTGAATTAAAGAGTCCAAGTCTAAATTTGATGTGCAAATTCTAGAAAGTTGAAGCTTTAAAAGTGTAATGATTGTGTCTCCTTAAAAAGTTGGATTCCTCAATTTGGGATGAAGGGAGTAATAGAAAAGCCCAGATCAAGCCATCCAAGCTTTTAGGCAATAACAAGGCAGCTACATGTTTAAGCTTCTTCGACTAGATCTACAACAATAAATAATTCACCTATGTCCATAAGGAAAAGTATAGTTTCTTCTATTCCAGCAAAGAAGTGTGGTGTCATCTCTATCCTCGAAGGGTGATTGCCATTTGTCACCATAAAATCCAAGAAGCAAAGGAGAAATTTACATGTTCACAACAAGCACGGGTTCCAAAGACAGAACTGCCCCAAATCTAATCTACTTTATAAAAGAAAATTTTCAAGTATAGCATATTGGGTACACCCATGAACTATAACCTAGCATTTTTCTCCCCCTCTCCGTTTGGGCATTCGTAGGTTTCTATCTGTGCGCATTATTCCCAAACTTCACAATATGGGTCCAGCAAAAAATTTGTTATTCACTGAACAATAATTTTGGAACAACTAAAAGGAATGCCAACAGGAAACCAAAATTGATAACTTAAACTATAACCTCAATGGAAGTTCCTTTCTGAAACATAAATCCACTGTACAACCCATCCCGCGCCATATTGAAGCAAACTCAACAGCGATGTACCTAAACAAGAGAAAAACCAAGTCATCTAACAGACATAAGCATGCCAAGAGAAATTAATACAACAGGATGGTAAAGATAGAGACAAACCCTCCCCCGAGTATGACTGCACGCTTAGGTAACTCATCCAAGCTCAAGGCTTCATCAGAGGTTATAGCTAACTCCTACAATGCAACAAGAAAACATAGTAACAACACTAATTAGAACAGAATAGGAAAATAACATAGTACTGACGATGGAACCTTCAAGATAAAATTGGAAAATTACCTGCCCTGGAATAGCTGGTCGTTGAGCCCTACCACCGGTTGCAATGAGTATGTGTTTTGCTGAATAGCATATTTTGGTTCCATCCAGTTGTGTCAGCTCGACTTCATTAGGACCAACTATCTTTCCCTCTCCCTCATACAATTTAACCCCAGCATTTGAGAGTAGGCGCTTGTAGATCCCATTTAATCTGATTATTTCTTCTGTCTGCAACATTCACAGAAAATAAAGTTGAAAGACTAATAGTACATCATGTATAAAAGCAAAATACAAAATCCAACACTGACCTTCTTCTGCAAGAGCTTTTTCCAATTGAAATCAATTTTTTCATTCAATTCCCACCCATAATTTCTGGCATCCTACAAAACCAAAGCAATCGTTGCATCAAACCCATCAGATAACCACATAGCGAAAATTTTGTTTCCTGCATTCTTGTACAAAATCACATTATTCTGAACCAAAACAAAAACAGTCAACTGGAATAACTTGGAAAGCATAACCATTTCAGAGGACAGTGCATCCTTAATGAGGTAACTTTCAAGGACGTAGAATCATATAAGAAAAACAGGGAACAAGACTACTACAATCAAAACGCATAACATCCACTCTGAGCCTGGTAGGAAAGGTTTCAACCTAAATACATCCAACCTAATTCCGGGCACCATTTAACATAGAACGTCACCATCACACTTGCTAGGAGTATCGGGTGACAGTATCTCCAAATTAGCAAATTTTCGACTTAGACCTATGCACTATCAATTACACAATCAGGGGTAGTAGGAAGGGGAAAACAGGCACAGACTTAACCCATGTCACATTACTGAAACCCAAGATTCTGCATAGTAATTAAATCCAGATCACTACTAAACGAACTGTCATACCAATCGAACCCAGAAGTTGTATATCTCACATGAGATGAACTTCAGTGTTTGGGAAAACAGAATTGGTTTAGAATATAAAAGGGCTTCAAAGAGGAAAAGCTGACCAAAGAGCCAGCACTGTCAACTACAATCTTCACCAACTTGTATCATTTCATCCACGTATAAACTAGATACCATGAACTCACCTCAAGTTCTGGCCCAAAAGATGCCCCATAAACCAAAATCTTCTTCGGGACACAACCCCGAATGACGCACCTGTAACACATGACAGACATCAAAGGTAGTAAGCAGTTTCAGTTTCAATTTTTGTTTTAAATAAAAAAAAAATACTAATCTAGCATCTACACTGCATACTCTGGATGGTGGTCAATTTAAGTACCAAACCACCACCTGTATAACAGACACCCTAGTGGTCACCATACTTGGATGGTGGCTCTTTCCACCTAAAGTCACCAAATTCATTAATTGGAAAAAATGAAAGCAGAACTACAGAAATGCATCTCATATGTAATAATTACAATGGTAAAACGATATGCCAAAGTTAAAACGGGAAAGGGCATTAGTGAATAGACTAATCCAGGTATTGTCTTGTGAAACTTACGTTCCGCCAACTCCTCCATTAACTTCTGAGCTGATTGGATGAAATGGAAGCTCGCAAATTCCAACCTTGCACACAATTTTGCTATTTAGTAAATACATACTTAAAAAAAAGGATAAAAAGCACCCCCAAAACAGGGAACAGAAACATGGATTAAGCAACAATGTAACCAAACTGCAAAAAACGTTGAGAAAAGCTATAATCAATGCTAGAACACTCAGGGGAACTGTCTCCTATGAAGAATTCATGGGGGAAGCCATCGGTCAAGTAAGATCTTACGAAAGCAAATGACATCATATTTTAATTGTTGTTCTTCAACATAAAACATGATACACTCCCCGTGAAATTTTCCATGACTGATCAACTAACAACATAAAAATCAGACCAAGGCTTTGTCCACTTCTATCAACAACAGATAAAAACAACAGCATGCAAATGCAAGAAATTATAGCCAGTGGCTTTAACTAGTTATACCAGCATTGATTTCTCTTTCAAACTATATGGCTACTTGCACCGACGGTCCGACCACATGACAATTTGTTTTCTTGAAGCTTTTCTAACTCAACAAGTCATCACAACCACGTGCAAAAATATAGCGGCACAATAGTTTTCTTTTGCATTTATATGTCCTTTGTTTGTTATCCATAGGCGAACCTCTTCATTGGTGCAGAAACAAAATAAATAAACTCTTCTACAGGTACATTTCCTATGAAAATCGAAGTAGAACCAAGTTAGACTAGATACGAAGACAGACAGGCCCCCCTTGTGTTGGTAGGATGGACACAGATAGATCACCCTTTTTCTTCTTTATTGTGAACAAGGTTTAATAAAAAAAAATACAAGACTAAGGCTTACACATCCTAGGCTATTTAACAAACGCAGATGAAAATTACACAGGTAGTTGAGAGTTGGATTCAAAGAGGACCTATGATAAATACATACATGAAATTTACCTTGGCTCCGAATTGAGCTGAGAATCTGGATGCACGAACACCACCACTTCCGGCCCCTATCACAAACAAATCGAAGTCGTAGTGCGATTCCTCTTGGTTAGATTTTTCCAGCTCCCCATCAATTAGCATCTTCCTCGCCATGATAAGTAAACTAAAACCAAACAAGCCAAAAAAAATTAGCAAGAACCAATATAACCCACATAACTAATTTTCACGTGGCTGCTGAGCAAATGTAGGAAAGCAAAAAGTAATACATGGGGTTCTGATGTTCCTGAAAACTCTTACTTCCTAAAACACATACGGAAGTTTTGAATATTCTGCCTTCAATAGCTCAGTACTAAATAATTGACCAAAATGATTCATTTTCTCCCATAGATAGAAAGGAATTGGATCCTCCCCAGTAACTCTTAGGGACAAGATGGTCCGGTCCGGCCCATATGTGGACCCTTTCCCAGACAGACTTACTTCAGTGATTGGAACTGTTCACTTTTTAGACCTCCTTGAGAAAATCAGACCCGCCAAAACTTATGCTTATCGTACATCGGTTTATAACTTGATATGTTTCCAAACAAAATTTATGTAGGGAAAAATAGAAAACAATAACGCCTGAAATACTGAATCGGAACCCTGTTCAGAAAACATATCAAAACATATCCGACGAACATGAACTGTTCTCGATGAGGTGTAAAAGATAAATGGTTAAGACCATCGAAGTGGGCCTGAAAAAGGGCCCACAAATGGGCCAGACAGGACCATTTGAGGGACCGTAGAGGCTTCCACTCCACACAAAAAATATTTCCATTTCCCACAGATTCTAAGCAATCAAATGCAGAAATTAACCAAGTTAAATCCAAATGGATCGTAAATGACAGAAGTAATCAATAGGGATCTGATGTTGAAAAACTCTAAACCCACAAAACCAACATAGAAGCTTGGAATATTCAACCTTCACAAGGCTCAAACAAAGCACAACCGACCCATTTGAATCGATCAAACCAAGCAAAGAATCAAGTTAAGTGGGAATATATATGGGAATTAACGGCAAAACCTTAACCCAGAAAAATTAAACGGAAATGGGTTGTTTAGAGTACCTCTGTGAACGTGAAGATCAACTTTCTTATTCTTCAATGATTTTTCTAACCCTTTTCTGAGTCTCTGGTTATGACGAGAGGGGTTACGCAGAAAAGAATGGTTGATGAAAGAAACAGCCACGACAGAGTTTGAACAAAGTGGGGCAGCTATATGTATATGCACATACGTCGGTGAGATGTAGAGAGAAAGAGAGGAATAGAGTCCACCTTTAGGGTTCAATACGGAGAGAGAGAGAGAGAGAGAGAGAGAGAGAGCGCAAGGGAGTGGGGCTCTGAAAGGAAGGTATGGGGAAAACGAAGAAGATGGGTTTTTTGGGTATTTCACACGTGTACTGAGAATGTAGGGGGGAACGACGGCCACAGGGAATCACAAAAATTTTTAAATTTTCCTCTCTCGTTATTTTTTAGTTTGGAGAGAAAATTAAAAATAAAATAAAATTGTGCACAACATAATTTTTCTTCTATGTTTTCCTACTATTCTTTTATCTCGTTTTCCTCAAGTTCCCAAAACAATGTTAGTGCGTATAGCCACTTTCTACTAAAAGACATTATCAATACCAGTATACAAAGGCTCTTCTACATTAACGATATTTGATAGAAAAAACAATAGGTGAGAGATCCAATAACTGAAAACCAAATAATAGAAGTAAATTTTATTCTACCAATTTAATTTTGATGGGATCTTCGAATTTAAGTATATCACTGCATTATCTGTATATATTATTGTCATTTTAATTTGTCATTTCAACTTCAACCTTAGTCAACTATTTTCAAGGAGAAACTTTTATGTATACGAAGAATACGATACCACCCTCTTTGGTATCCCCTCCGGTCCATTTCGTATTTTTTCGCCTATTTTTTTTTTATCATATTTGGATGATCAGTTCCGTTCATTTTGTAGAGTTTGACAAGAATCTTATTAATACCCAAAATTGTATTCATTGAACTTTAATAGGTACATGATCGGCACACGTGAAAATTGAAGAAAATTAAAATTGGGTCCAAAAACACACTGAATTGGAACCTAATTTTGATTTTTTTTCCTATTTTCATGTGTGCCGATCGTGTTCCAAATAAAGTTTGATGAGCACGTTTTTTAATGTGATTAAGGTTCTTGTCGAACTCGACAAAATGAACAGATCCGATCATCAAAATGTGATCGGAAAATGACCGAAAAATGAGAAACATAACGGAAGGGGATACCAAGGGGTTGGTATCGCGGGGATGCCTAAAAGTTTCTCATTTTGAAGAGTAATACTAGTTATTAAGATTCCATTGAATGTTTCCATATTACAAAACCAAAAAAAAAAAACTAACCAATAGGTCCCATACATCATACTATAGATTTACCCCCCCCCCCCCCCCCCCCCCCCCAACAAAAAAAAAAAAAAATTACATCATACTATATATAATTCTAGTTCTAAAATCAAATAAGATATTCCATAACCATAATTAGAAATTCCAACATTATTTTTATTTCCATCTCTCAAGAAGAAAAGTACACTGACGAGGAATATTTTCCATCCATTAGAAAAGGAGACCACACCTAGTATAAGCTAGAAAAAGAGGCCACATGAAGCCGCATTCCGTTAAACGAAATGAGTAAATATTTTTATTTTTAAATATTTATTTTCAATGTATTACAAGAAAATGATCTGTTTTGTAAAATAAAAAATAAATACTTACAAATAAAAAATTTAACGGAACGGGACCAGACTTGAGACTTGGGAAAGCCCTCTGGTCATGTTAGTGTAGTGGAGTATTAGTTTTTTCTCTTCTTTTTTCGAAATCGTGTGTAGTAGTAGTAGTTCATTTAGTATTTTTTTATAGAGTGTTCTTTAGCACTTTGTAATCCTATTTAAAATCTATTGAACATGTCAACGTTGCATTTAAGCCGTGCAAGTGTGTGAGTATAGTTTTCCCGAACTCGGGATGCTACTGAGCGGTCGATCTGGCTGTTTATCTCTGCACGGATGACTCGAATCGAATATAAGGGCATACAAATTTATACCGTCCATTGATTAGTTAAAATCCGAGCCGTCAATGACCAAGATGACTGCACCGCTTTTTCTGGGCGATTCTAATAAATCCTGCCATGTGATTCTAATAAATCAAAGTAGTGGATGACAAATTGCGTGCTCATTCCCACCACCATCTTTGACTTGGCAACCATAGAAGGCAAAATCGAGTACGATCCTGTTATAATGGTTTGATGCCTAAATGAAAAAGTTCAAGTTCTATACTTGGGAGGGATAATTTCAATGGTCAATATACAACCACCTAAATCCAAAAGCCAAATTTATAAGCACAAAAAATATCCAAAAAAAATATCTATGAAGTTCTTTATTGTCAAAAAAAAAATCCAAAAGCCAACACTTTATTTTGTTCAATCCTTGAACCGCTGCAGGCTTGCTTAGATGGTTAGAATTTAGACCAGCATTAGGAGGTCTTGAGTTCGAACCTAACTATATACAAGGTACTCTCAACTCTTTATTGTGGAGGTTGTGGACTCACGCTGTTGGGGTGATCCCCGAACCCCAACAGCTCCAAGGGGCTTGGCAAAGTGGGCTTGAGCAATTGTCCTCCATGAGATCACATGTTCAGATTTTACTGAGGTCAAATATTTTAAACCCTGAGGCCATACATTTCAAACCTTGAGGCCATTAGAGTGGTTGTCTGATTGTGAACTTTAGGGTTCCAAAATTAGTCGAGATGTGCACTGGTTGATCGGTTATTAAAAAAAGAAGAGAAATAAGAGGTCCCATTATTTGTGCGGTGAATGGGAATCGATGAGACGAAATCTGGGGACCATTCGGGCGGTGGTCCAATGGGACTTGTTGCCATGGTTGTGTCTTCATCAATTCTGGAATAGGAATCAGCTTTTCCTTTTTCAGAAATTGATAACAGAAAGAAGACAATAATAGTCAAACTCAGAAAAGATCACAGTCTCCCATAGAGCTCACCATCGGTCTCATTTTGATGATCCGAACATTTCAATGGATACGTTCGAACGGGTAAAACATTCTCGTAAATAAAATTAGCTCAATCGGAACCTAGACCGACGAAATAATGGTTTCAATCATCGTGATAGTACGTTCTGATGCCTGCTCTGTCCGGTTCAAAGAGAAGCGCCAGCTGTTCGCATTACCTGATCAGAAGGTGTGTGTGGCAGTAGAACCACAAAAAGGGACAGGAGAGGTACCAAATCAGATACACCTCAACAAAATTTTGGAAATCTGAAACTCAAGGTCCTTGACAAATAAGAAATGTTTCCTGAAAAATTCTTCCATTTCCTTACCAACCAAATCACTCAAACTAAGGCAAAGAAATACCACAACTACAATGAATTCAAGCCTCCTTTTACTGGACCATGTTTTTGCTATTGAGCATCATGTAATGGGGGCCATGGAGGGCAAAGAGACAGAGTGGAAGATTTGGACTATTCAAAAAACTTGTAAACAAAAGGCTTATGCGATGTAACGATCCACATGGATTAATGGAGAGGACGGAGGTTCTTCCCTTTTAATGCATCGATCCCAACTTCAGGAAACAAGAAAAAGACACAGAAAAAACAAAAGCTATTGACACAGCAACAGTAAAAGACCAGTCACTGGACTCGCCACCTTTCTTCAGGCCTACATGAGAGTAGTTACTCTTGAGATGGTTTTTGAAAAGCCGGAGCCTGTTATTGGAAAACAAAGGATGCATAAGGATCGCTAGCCGCGAACATGCAAGTTATCTCGGAACCAACGCTTGCAAGAGATCTGGATTCTGTACTAGTAGTAGAAATATAATCAATTGACTGGGAAAGCTCAAAGCCGAACTCAAGTTCATAGTAAAGTACAACATCATATGAATGAAAATGTTATCAGGAGACTAGGATGAGACCAGCATTAAAAATCTTTATGGCCTATGGGATCAGATTAATGGATTTGCTCTTAAGGCCACACCTCAGATAGGAATTATTTGGTTGGCAGTCTGCTGTAGTTTCATTTGTCTTAGTTACTTAAGATCGGCATTGGTGACCAACGATTGAGCAGAACTTAACCAACTTGAATGTCATATCCAAATGGTGCATGCATAGAGGCATAACAAGAAAAGGCCCCGTCTCTCCTATTCTTATTTGCTGATATCCTATCGTTTTCTAGCAATATAAGGTTTGTTGCTAAAGGAGGAAAGAAAGTAACAAAACAATGTTTGTATCGCTTTGCTAACCTCTCGAACTCTAGGCCAATGGGCTCTAGTCCAGTTGGCATCTCTTGGCCCTCCCCATGTGGGAGGCCAGGGTTCGAGATCCGTCGTGGACATTTGGGATTCAGGGCTATGGATAGCCTCTGAAACCCATTGTGGACTAACCTACTAACTCCCTGCTAATCCCCGCTGACGTATACAAAAATTGAAAAAAAGAAAAAAGAAAAACCTCTCAAACTCTAGTTTCTTGATAAACAGGATTGTGAAACTGCTGCTCCTGCATTCAAATGTATCCATCCATATTGAATCATTGATTGGTATCATGATTTAAACGGTCATGATTGTGTGAGATAAAGGATATAAGGAGGAAGAATATGGGCCTACCATTATTGAAGGAATGGTGCACGAAGTTCATAGTCCTGTTTACAAGAAAGAATTAAGACATCTTCTGGGACCATTTCATTCACCACTCCAGCTTCCTGTACTCGACCGACTACCTGAGAATATCAGAAAAAATTCAAAACTTCATAAAATGTAACTCATCCATAGAGTTAGCAAGTATGAAAACACATGGTGTACAACCGTAATAGTAACAAATCCACAGGTAGTATAGTTGAACGCTTCATTCAGAGTTCGTTTTTGACGGTGTAACATCATTCCATAAACCAAAACTTTTGGAATGTTTCTAGTAGTCATGCAAATTCATTCAGTATCAAAATCTAACTTGACCAAATTAGCATCCTACTTTGATCCTCATTGGCGTCTTCCAATTCAATCCAGATGAGAGAGAGAGAGAGAGAGAGAGAGAGAGAGAGAGAGAGAGAGAGAGAGAGATGTGAGGACCGAATATGGTTACAAGATTAAGTTTCGAATGACTGAGTTTCCAAATCACGATCTTCATCCATTTGAAGTTGTTACAGAAGCCGATCCTTCACATGATTGGTGCCATGGAAACAACAATGAATCATTTTTGTCAATTTTGTGATTGTGTCAATCATAATGCTAATTTTTCTGTATTTATTTGCTCAAAAAGTAACAATGATTCTACGACCCTTTTGGGAAGCAGCAAACGGATTATGCATACTCTCAAGTGTTGGTACAGGAATTCCATACAAACATCGATGCAAGCAATGCCTCTAGAAGGGGATGTTGTCTGGCATGCTGAAGCCAATTCCCATTTCCTTTTTGGCATCCCTCAGGTTGTAATTCTTGTCATTGATAAAACAGCTTGCTTGGCCACAAATATCAAGCCACAATTGTGTCACTACTAGTTTACCAAGAGCAATGGATTCCAACATATCCCTGTCTGCCCAAATCTATCAGCTATAAATTGTGTAGCATTTGAAGAACATGATGCTATAGAGCTGCCTAGTCATGCCAAAATTTGTGAGGAAAAAATAGCTTCAGTGAAGGAAAAATCTAAAGCTGACATTTTGCCGATTTGGGAGCAGAAAAGTGACAAAAGAAAAAAGATGGAAACCTTTTTTTGCTGTTTAATTCTATCATAATCCAAGTTTTTGTAGAACAAGACACGGACGTTTGCCATGCCTCTTTGTTGTCTCATATATTTTGATCTAACAAATGGTAGTGATTAAGCTCTTTCATTAGGAGGAATCTGGAAAGCTGTCTAGTTAACAGTATTACCAAAAGGCTCAGTACTTCGATACTAGTTGGCTTCATTGCCAGTCCAAACTTTGAGACATTTGAGAAATCTGTTAAATTTTCATGAACGGGGGCCATGGCAGTGGCTATGAACCAATACGATTCAATTTCAAATGCAACTGTTCTCGATTCGGGTCCTTTCTGTTTCACAAAAGAAAGTGGGGAAAAAGAAACATAATGCGTTATCTTTGACCATAACAATGCTAAGTCCTTCAATTGTAGACGACTTCTACGAATCTTCAATAATTTCTTCCATGCTTTCCACCAGCAGGAAGGAAAAGATCAAGATTATGTGAATTGAGCATCTTTCCCTGAACATATTCCAGCTAAGGAATATGTCAAACAATGCTAAATGCTTCCGAGGTATATTGCTGAAATGATTTCTCTACCCGTCCTATCATTCTTTCAATAACCAAAAGAAAAAGACTGAAAGAGTCAAATTTATGAAGAAGAATCAAAAACAGAAACGCTGCACATTGGAAGAACGACACAAGTTGTCAAGGCTACAAATAGGTAACACTATGGCTTCTCTCATATAACACTCTCCCGTACCACACATGCGCATGTGAATCATAACTACTTCAAATACTCGCTATTGATAGCTAACCAATAGATTGGCTGTTGGAACGAAATACGGTGATAAATGAGCACCCTATTTGCCTAGAATGTACTGGCAGAACTCCATCAATAATTTAAATTTTAAAAATTCAGCATCCGATAGAGTGCCTTGCAATTTTCCCATCTTAAACACCATCGATCACCACTCTAAAATGCAAACTCAATGTGATGAAACCATTGAAGGCAAACGTATCAGGACACCGTAAAAAAGCTACTTTAAAGTACATTCGTATATAGCCCTAATCACGCCGAATCATAGTGGGCGATTTTGAATGAAAAGTGGAGTAACAGTACTACTGATCTTCTCTTCGGAAGAAGAGAAATCAATAGCGGGTGGCTTTCGATTTTGCTGTTCTTGACAACTTGTGTCAAATTTGCCGTTCTTAACCCCTAAAAAGAGAGTCAAATTTGTAGCCTTGACAGCTTGTGTCATTCTTCCAATGTGCAGTGTTCTTGTTTTCTATTCTTCTTCTTCGTCATGAGATTCTCATTTTCTTTAAGGACTTCCAGTTAGTTTTGTCATTTGTTCAATCGAGTTCCAACCTAACTGCACGGGAAAAGTCTGTATTCCATAATACTAACAAAAAAGACCAAGAAAACTTCAGAACATACCCATCACCCAACCATAGAAGACTATTCTGCATAGCAAAATTTACCTCTCAAAAAACCTTTCTTGAACTCATTTCCTAGTTATCTGAGCATCCAAACATGGCCACTAGTGAAACTACCTGCAAGTTCCTCAAGTTTGAAGAACCTATGGCCAGTGGTGCAAGAAGGAATCAAGAAACTTGTAGAGCACTTAGAAGAAGTTCGTAGCGATCAATTCATTTGTCTGTTGTTAGGTATTGCCATTCTTGAGGGAAAAACCATAGGCCGAAAAGCGGGTTTCCTTCATAATCCAAAACGTCAAACAGGTGGGAGGCATGAAACTTGCATCAATTTCTAACACCGTTAAATCCATACAAAATAAGAAACCTGCAAAGCTTTAGTTTAAGAATATTGTACGTACCTCACGTTCTTGGCTTCAGATGCGGGTCGGGTCTGTAGAGAGAGAAGGGTGAGAGAGAGAGAGAGAGACGATGGATTTGCTACTGTTGTAACGAACTGCGACCAAAAAGCCTACGAGAAAAACTAGGTTTTTGAGGTTGTAATCAAGTGTGCTTAGCTTTCTTTTTTTAATTTTCTTTCGAGATATATCTTCTTCGATTAAATAGCAATAGGTACTCGATCGACTTGATATTTTTCAAAATTATTCTAATTAACAAGCTATACAATGCCGACGAATTGGATCATCAAATTGATTCCAAAGTAAGATTGAAAATTGCCAAAAACAACGGAGAAACCTCCTTCCCGATTGTAATCAAACTAATCTTCTACAAGAGTTGTGATCAAGTGTGCTCAGCTCAATTTTTTTCAATTTTTTTTGCAATATATCTTATCTGATTAAATACATTAGGAACTTGATCGACTTGATATTTTACAGAACCATTGTAATTAACAATTTCTACAATGTGGACGAATCGGATCATTAAATTAGCTCCTAAATAAGTTTGAAAATTGCCAAAAAGGGAGAGAAGCCTTCTTCTTGACACTTCGCATATTGAAGATGCGAAGTATTTTCAATATCAAACTCGCGTTTCATACACCCGCGTTATGTATTTACCGACTTTTTTTAATTCTTCCTAAAACCGTGTATCCCGAGCACGATTTCGGCACGGTAGGGAGGTTCCGCCAACACGAAACTCGCGTTCACGGAGCACGCTCTTCTAAGAACATGTATAAATACTTTTTTTTTTGATTAACAAAACATGTATAAATACTGGATAGTTTAATTTTGTGTTTAAAGATTTTCCTCCTTGATCCATGCTTGCTCAGAATTCCATAATTTCGAACAAGTCCTCAGTTGATTTTCACAAATGCGATATCAAGGCCTTGGCCTTCCCCCCATGGCTTTATCTTCCCCACGGCGGTCAAGGCAGTGGACGGCAGGTTCATGGCATTGGGTCGGACTCCGGGCTCAATTCAGATCCCTTTGTTTGGTCGTCCTTGGTTAGGATGTCAAATGCAATGAATTAAAGGACGCCCGTACACTGCTCGATGTAATGTCTGAATCAGACGTGGTTTTTTGCAGTGCTAGTTTCGGGGAATGCTCGGCTAGCCAGCAGCCACTAGGACATGTAAGTGAGGCAAAAGAGGTCTTTGAGGACATGGAGAACAAAGGACTGCCGACTTGTAATTGGTAAATTCTGAACTCATTCCAATTTTGTTTCTTGATCGAAACGGTTTGAATTGTAGATCTTGTCAGGAAGACAAACTTTGTGGAAGATCGTTCTAATCGAATGTTGATCAGTACATAATCGGAGACGATAGGAGTGAATTTATCTTTATTAAAATAGTTTTGTCCATACTGGATCAAACCCCATTTTGAATATGGGGAGGCTACAAAACGAGATTTTCTCTCACTCACGGGTCTGCTCCATCGCAATTCAGGTACGTAATTAAGCTTTTGTTATTGACATATTCCTTCAGTAGGACCCTTTGCACTCGCTCTCAATTCTCGCTTTATGCTTGCGCTCTCGCAAATTGTTGTAGATTGGAATGTTTTTGGAAGACTCTTTCCTTCTCGTGCTTCTGCTCACGCAAGCGCCCGCGCATTATGTGACTCATAGGTTGCGAGCACTGGTTTTTGGCAGAGATTACGGGATCTTAGAATGCAAACGGTGGCTTTCAGATTAGAATGATTCCTTGGATATACCTTTCAACTTCCAGTATTCCTTCAACATAAGTAATACTAGTAGAACAACGCAGAAGGAAAAACGGAGAGTAAAGCCTTAATGAATCAAGTGGTGAAGTGTATGAAACATTCAATATAGAATTGTGTCTTGATTTTGACTTACCAAAGAAAGATAGGGGAATATCGTGATTTTTTTTCCTGAAATTATACGTCCATGCTCTCCGGCTCGGACTTGATAAAATTTTCCTGTCTTTCTCAATTATGTATTCATAAGTATGATGGATGGTACATGAATTTCCGGCATATCACATTTTCCATTGGGACTTAGAAATAGCTTGTTCGTTTCTAGCTATTAGTAACTTATGCTTGAGCAACCAAGGGGTAAATGCATTGCAAGAGCAGCTATAAACTACTCCGCCTCTCTCCATGGCATCTAATTAATCAACCTGATACTCGGCTGCTCCTTGCAACTTTTTAAGCTTTGAATGCAGGAAATCCGAAATATTTGATAGCCTCCTATACAAGGTTTGATGTTTTATTTATCTTCACTTTGTTTTAACATGCCCCTATTTCACTGACATCTAGTACACCGTGGAATGTAAAATGCCACAGTTTGTGCTTTTTCGTTTCCAAATTCCTTGTGTTGTATGTTGAGGTTTGGAGTGTGGATTATAATCATTGATGAAGAGGGTGATATGTTGAAAGAGTTGAGAAATGATTGTGGTGATGAGGTCCACAAGGCTGTAGCCAACTGATTGTTGGAAATCAACAACTGAAATCCAAGTGGGATGTATCCAGTTCCTGAAATATGGAATCCAAAGGAGGGAAGAAAAGCAAGTCTGAAAAGAGATCATCAATTACGTAATGAAGCAGTGGAAGTCTAATAAGCGTAAGAGGAAATCCGGCCAACAATCGCTTGGGCTCCCACAACCGTAAGTATTATTCATTCAGACTGTAAAGTCTATATATGCATGTTAAAAATTTATGCTGCTGGTGCTATTGTCAAACCCTCCTTTCTTTTCTTGATACAGCTCCCGAAATAAAAACCGGGAAAATCAAGTGCCTGTACATGGGAGCAGAAATATTTTGGTCCGGTTTAAGGAGTGTTGGCTTAAAATTGGTGACTCCCTAAAAGTTTTTAATTGTAAAGCAATATCCACATCAGTTTTGACTTGTCAATGTGGTACACTTCCACCTGGAAATAAGTCAATATCAGCTGGTTGAGCCAAGCTTCTTAAGTTGTTCTCCTCCCTTCTCTCACTTTTGTTTTCTCCATGTGAATCCTTGTCGACTGAATATTTACTATTGGACACCAAACTCATGGCTGTCGACCAATTATATCATGATATGCAAGGCTGTAGGGGGATATATAACAATTCCTGTTACATTGATTTTAATGCATAACCCACTGTTAGGCTGAATGGAAAAGAGACATTAGCAACCTGCAACAAGAATTCATCGCGTCAACTAAACCAAAATTACTTCTGTTTGTTAGTATACAAGCACTTAAAAATATCATCTCCTTTGTTTCAAGGACTCTTTGAAATGTATGAATTTCCTGTGTCAGACACTCGAAAGGGTGTGGAATGTGACCGACACTTTGCTTAGATGATTACCTTGCAAACATATTTAGCGTTGTTAGTCTATTTCGAAACTATGCGTAAGGCTCTTATATGCATTAAATGATCATTGACACCATGTAAGCACAATTTACCGTGCAAAATGAAAGAAAGATGTTGAAGAAATAATTTTGCAGAGTTGTAGCGGCCTTGAGAATCAATTAGACGACTCTGTCTATTCGACACATACCCTTGACCGTTTAGTACCTAAGTCGAAGTAACATAGGGCTCATCAAAGTAATAGCAAAAATTTTGTGTTATGCAGGTGCTGAAGGTACTAACTCAAGTTTTGTATAGCATTAAGCTTTATTTTGTTCAAAATTTTCTGCGATGTTTTGCTGGTTGGGGAAGTCTAAGTGAGCAACAACTAGTAACCAAATAAAACATCTAATAAAATGTATGTATATTTTGGCTTGTCCTTGTGTCCGTAAGATGGAGATTTAATGAATCCGACGCTTAGACACACTCCCACATCCGACTCCCATACCCGAGCCGTATGTAAGTTAGATATTTTGGCTTTTAGATAGGTCCTTGGTGAGCTTCTTGGACTTTCCATACAACCTATGGTCTATCCTGTTTTTTTTTTTTGGTATGATATGTTGTATATGATCACTGCCTATGTTGCCAGGTTATGCCCTAGCTCCAGGTATGCCACCAATGATGGTGCCATCAGGTACTGCTCCGATGCCTGGTCAATTTAATGGTCTCCCAAAACCTCCAACAATGAGTGTCCCCGCAGCAGTTCTGAGGACCAGAATGATCCCTCCTACTGCAAGTGTTGCCGCCTTAATGTCACCCAAGTTACTTATCGGATGAGTTCATTGCCATCTTCAAGTGTAGATTTTATAGTTTCAACATTGATGCTGCTTGGCTTGGTTCTTGGAGAAAAGGTTTAGGCCTCTCATTAGAACTTCGTTGCTCCTGCTTCTTGGAGGATTCATAAGAGAGTTTTTGACCCTTGATTGTCTTGGGTCTGTTGGTTTTCTTGTCTGTTTTTTCTTACAATTTAAGTTTGAGTCTGTAAACTTCTGTCAGGTTTAATTCCTGACTGCGTTTGTGGCTTGTTTGCTTTATAAAGATTTCAGTTTACCAAAATAAAACATGGATGCTCAATCTCCTGAGGCTAATCATTAGTATATTAACATAAGTTTTTGTTTTTGAATCTTGTATACTCTAACTGTTTATGAACTTGTGACATTACCACATATGTGAAAGACATAGAAATCATTACTTATCAGGTGATTTCAGTTCGAATATGAGCGGAATGCAAGGTCTATACGAGGAAGTTGTAACCAAACTGGCATCATTTCACATATTTAAACTGAACCTTTCTTGTCTTCGTTTGGGTAACTTGTATAACAGAAACGTTTCTTTTTGTTCTAATGTGCAAGGGCCTGTCTATGCAGGTGGAGAAGCATATAGGTTCCTGGTAACCTGTGTTCCATAGCTTCATTTATTTCAGTTGGTGGGCAATTAGGAAAATTGTCCTGCCTGCTTACTTAAAAGACATCAAATTTCTAAGATTGCCCTTCATTATTCTTAAGTTACTTAAAGGCCCCTTACTTGAGGACTCCTTCTGAAGCTGGCTCACATTTTCTTTTCCAAAATTGCCACAAACAAACAGAAGAATTTACTTTTAAGTACCATACGCACCTATTAACCGTAAGGCCAGAAAAGTAAAAGCACAGACGAAGTAGCCACTACCCAAGTTCAACTTTGTGCAACTACACACTTCCGTCTGCACACCTGTGATCAATTAGACCTCGTTTGTTTTGGGGTTTTGGATTTTAAATTCTAATCATTATCCTATTTGTCTCCAATCATTACTCTCATTTTTTTTTCTCTCTCTCCGATCATTACCCTTATTTTCAATTATTACTCTTTCTCTCTACACTCATTACCTATAAATTCAAATCCAAATCCAAAATCCCAAAACGAACGATTCCGAAAATCCATGGTTCCCAAGAGCTTTGAACATCCGTCCAATGCTTCACACAAATTCAAGAAGTAGGTACTGATAATACCTATTACGTACGTTCCCCTTATTGTTACTTTAAAACTTCCTGTAAATGTACGCATGATCAATTTCTTCAATCCCCACCACAGCAGATACAACGCCGTAGCTATTTTTCCTTACGAAGGTGCTTCACTTCCAGGAACGGCAAGGCAATTTGGTGTTCTAATGATGGTGCGGCAATTGACTTTTCGTCGTGACTGCCCCGCTCGCACTCTCTGTTTTGCGATACTGTTCCGAGGACAACAGTTCCATTTGTTCTTAATTGTATATACACAAGGTGTGTTAAATTTTTGTTCAAGTATGCATGAATCCGATGTCGGGTTGAGAAGGGACACTTATGGGACCCTTTGGTTGTTTTTGATGTTTAAGTTGAATTACCAATTGAGTTCAATAGAAAAAATCGAATTAACCATTATTGGATTAAGTTTTCTTTGTCCTCTATTGTCTCTCTCTATCACGCACAGGCACTCTGTTTGAATAGGTCAATGTACGTATTCCTTAGGAGCATCACATGTGTTTCTTGATCTGTTAGGAAATTCTATTTTGTGTTTGTGTAATGAATTTTAGTACGATATTAATTAACAACTCGTTTTCGAAATTTGATAAAAGACTACATAGATATTAGGCGGAGGCGATGGCGGTGGAAGACGGACATTAATTAGCACTAGGCCGGAGCACACGCGATATGTGTGCAAGTCAAATTTTTGTTAAAATTGGGTCAAACAACAAATGACAACATTAGAGCTTGCACACGCAACGCGTGTGCTCCAACCTCTAATCTAGAATAATGGGAGTACTAGAGATGGAGGGAAATTATTTGTTCCTCCGGAAAGTTCTTCTGTCTGTTTCAAATAAAAAAGGAACTTAACAAATCAACAATGGAGTGCAATTTTCCAAAATCTTTTGGTAAAAAGTTCCCATGGGAAGTTAAAAAAGGGCTCCATACATGAGGTTGCTTCCTTATTCTCTGTTCATGTCAAAACAATTTCCCGAATATGACGGCGAGGGAAGGCTGCTATTGTCAATGGAGGGTTGATTGATGTTGCAAGATGGAAGTTTGATTGATGTATCTTCCAAAAAATGCCGCACGAGTTGGTCGCAAAAGAGTTCAAATCGAGCCGAACAAAGTCACTGAAGTACCTTTTTCTCGCTTTTGCTCCTTGTCAAATCAGTTGAAAGTTGCAAAATCTACTGTCCATAGGGAAATCAAAAGAAGGTATGATGAGCCACATTCAAATGCAATAAAACCATTTTTTTATCAAATGAAACAATCGCCATAGATGGTGCTTTTTGACGTAGCGGGTTTCTATTTTTCTTTCTTTGGTAAACACGTATTGGGTTTCTTTCAATCGCCATAGATGGTGCTTTTTCTGAGTTTGGGACCAAAATCTAGTACAACGCTTTATAATTTATAAGCTATCTATCAAGATTAGGGTAAATTAGAGAAAATTCAGGGGAGTATATACTTTTTTACGGATAACTTTTGAAAATTTAAAATTATTTCCAAGATATATTTGCTTCATTGGATTCGGAAGGGTATGGGACATCGGAAGTGACACAACTTATGGGACGGATGAGTAATATGAATTTTATTTTGAAGGTCTCAGTATAACTTTTAATTAATACTCCCTCCGACCAATTTAAGTACTCCCTACAGGGAAGCATAATTTTTTTGGAGACAATGGCCTGATCATTTTGGGATTTTGGATTTTGAGTAATTAGTGGAAAGAAAATTTATTGGGACTGTAGATAGAGGTTGATTATGGTTAAGCTCTTAGATTTTTCTGAGATCTTCTAGAGATTGGTTTTTGATTTTTGAAATAAACTTTGAAATAATTTAGAGAGAGAGTGAGCCTTTTCAGAAAACAAGAGAGTTTTGAGAGAAATTTCGTGACCCTCTCATATGCTGAAATGAGGGGGTATTTATAGGGGTGAAGAAAATAGGTTTTGTTTTTTAAAATAAAATCAAAATAAAATGGAAAAATATTTTTGGGAGGAAAAATGGCATGATGAGATTCTGGTCTTTTGAATACTTAGGCTGAGTATTGACCTGAACAAGGTTTAAACGTTGAATGGAAAAAGTGGGGTGAGTGGAGGATCTCTTCACCCATTGGGTGTGATAGAGGTCTTGAGCGCTCAAGAGTGGTCTTGGGCACTCAAGAGTGGCTGCCCAACTTTAGAGGAGCGCCACAGACACTCACGAATTTGGATTTAGGTGTTTTTCGAAGTATTGGAAAGCTGGTTGAGTCATCTTTCTTACCCAGTTGGTTTAGCAACCAGACGTCAGCTAGCAACCCACGTCTGCAAGAGCTCCCATGCGCAGCCGAATCCCCAATAATGACCACCGAGACACTGTCACTTCGGTCACCACAAACGACCTGAGAAACCCGACCACAATGGTACCAATCACCGCCGCACGCCGCCAACCAAGCATCACCCTCGCTCAAATCCAAACCACCAGCCGTGAAACCACCGCTTGCCATTAAGCCCAACCGTGACTAAACACGGTGGGTGGCCACACGAGCCTCAACACCACCACTCTCATCGGACGACCTCGCCGTTAGGCCAAACAGGTCACCACAAGCGGTAAAAAAAAGGCGGACGGCTGACGAGAGGAGAAAAGGATAGAGACACAGGTTGAAACAGCATCCGGAGCAGAGACTGGTCAGGATAGGTTAGGGAAAGGGGAAGGAGGAAAGCCCGTGGCCGAGTGGAGGAGATGAGGCATATCAAACGGCTTGACCAGTAGAGAGAGAAAGAAGATAGAAGGTAGAGCGTTCCTTCCCAAAAAAATTTTCAGTTCAAGAATTCCATACTAATGAATTCCATTTCAAAGCTACCATACATAATTAAAACGAAAAGGGCATATTAACATATATACTAAGAACTTCTATCAATAAACATGATCAGCAAAGAAACACTTGATTGCCTGTATCACAACACTGAATGCATCACAGGGTAATAAGAACAGACAAAAAAAAACCCATTAAGTTGGAGTAGAGTTGGGAATTAAAGTGTAGTAACGGATAATAAAACATCTAATTTACCTTTGATATTGTTGCCACTAATCTCCATTGTGAGCATCAGTGTAAGGTGAAACTAGGCTCTCAATATATGGATAAGCACTAAAAGATGGAAACTGGTGAATCTTTGGATACCAAATTTTTCCATCTTTCCGATTGTAACGAACTAAATGCCCCTTAACATCACGCCCCGTAACAACCATTAAAACGTCCCCATTCTTCAAAATGCACTTTGGCGATAAATTCTTGCCATGGATTAATTCATGCGAATCATCATCAATATCAAACAACATGGTCCAAGACTCTCTTATACCGTATTCCTTCATCACCCATAGTTCAACACCTAACCCATCATAGTCGCAGAGCATACAAAGACATCCACTTAAAACCTCCATTGTCAAATAACGGTTAGCAAAGTAAATATAATAAGGTTGTGAAACCTCCCCATATGTCTCTTTAGCCAAATCAAGAGAGACAATAATATCCTTGATCTCGACATGCCCAATCCAATGGAGCGCCCCACTCACAAATTTCCCTGAACCATTCACTTGATGAGGACAATCTCCAATCGTCCTCCAAGAATCAGTCCTTAACGTATACACCGCCACTGTATTCTTATATTCCCAATTCACTTGAGCCTGAAAAATTAACACCACTTTGTAATCATCAATAGACTCGTCATAACCAAACCCGCATACTGGGAACCTAGAGCGCTGGTACACTGTGCACCTGTTCCACCATGGCACTTCAATATCGGGCAATATCCTGAATTTCCTAGTAGACGGGTTCCATATGAATAGCGTTTTTAATCCAAAAGTGATGCACACCAATCCGTTGCAGGAACCTGTAGGGGGCCGAAATATCCGAAGGTTCACCAGGTCCAAAAGGGGCGATGAGGGTTCACGCGTTGTCTGACCCATCATCCAAGCTATCACGGTTCGCCTTCGAATAAGTCTGGACGTCGGCTGGGCCGAAAGGTAGACAAAACCACGAGTACTTCATCGAACAATTATAAGCAACATCCGAACGTAAGATGCATAAGTTCGCTCGGGGTTTTATCAAGCGCACGGATACGAACTTCCGTTTGTTCGGCTAGGGTGTGCCTCGGCCGGGATATCATACGCTCGGATAATTCATATGCTGGACGTGGGTCTCGCCGAACCTAGACGATTATGGAACCTTCTATAAATATCTACTGATGAGAAGGCTGTCCTTTCTGATATTCGAAGTGACATCTCTGAACGATGTGACCCTCCTGACATCAACCCATGTGGCTCTGAAAGACTAGGGAAGTGGTGTTCATTAAATTGGCCCTGCCAGAAAGGCGCCAACCGAGCAGAACGTGACACGTGGAAAGTGTGGCCAACTTGCTCAGCACTTCACCTCTTTGCCTATAAATAGAGAAGCATGATCACTGAAAGGGGGGATCTAAAAAATCTAGTCTAAAGAACACTTCTCTCTCCTACACATTGTTCTTACTAAACTTCTTCTTTCCACCTACTGACTTGATCATCGGAGCTTCTTCCCGGAGGAACAACCCCCTCCGGTTTTGCAGGTACATCAAGACCGGCCACATCAGTAGGAACACGAAGAAATTACGCCCCCACAGAACCCACAATCCGAACTCCATCTAAACCAAAATCAAGACCGACAGCAGCGTCGCATTGCTCATACATAATAGAAAAAATAGAACATGACTTGAAATCGCGAGGGTCATCATCACTGCGTAGAAGGAGCCTACGGTGGGTATAATCGGTGTTCGAAGATGCTAAACTGAGATGGGTTTTGGCGAACTTCGGATCAGAAATTAAGGAACGCCAGGATTCGCAAACGCACCTAAATCGCATCAGAGTCTTGACAGGAAGTCTCGAGAGTATTTCGACGATGATTTCATGAGGGAGATCTGGCAATGGCTTTGAATCGGTTTTTTGATGTAGCGGGTTTCTTTTTTTCTTTCTTTGGTAAACACGTTTAGGGGTTCTTTCAATCGCCATAGATGGTGGTTTTTCTGAGGTTGGGACCAAAACATAGTACTAGTAAAATTGTCAACGAGTCCAACGCTATATTTATAGCTATCTATCAAGATTAGGGTAAATTAGAGAAAACCCCCTCTATCTATCACGCCCTATCACTTAACAACCTTTCGGGAAAAAAAAAACCCAATGCATATGTATACTTTCTACTGATAACTTTTGAATGATGTAAAGAAAATTAAAACCTATTTCCGAGATATATTTGCTTCATTCGATTTGGAAGGACACAGGATTTCGTAAGGGAGACAAATCATGGGACGGAGAAGTGATATGGATCTAATTTTAAACTATGTACCATATAGCCAATGCCCCCATTTTAGTGCCCCATGTGGTTCCCTATCTCAACCTGTTCCAGGTTAGTGTTCTATCCAGTTCCAGGTTAGCGTTCTAATAATAACTTGAGTATGAAACATTGTTATCTTGAGAGTCTTTCTCGGATTTAATCTTAGGGCACACAAAAAAATATAGGGAGTTTCGTGCTCTATAGGCATCTATCTTCTAAGCGAATGGCAGAAAGTTGAGTTTTCGGTTGAAATTCAATAGGTTTGGCTGTTTGGGTTAGCTCGCATTGTTTTGTTTAAGGTCTAACAACTGGATGGTAGAATTTTGACACGTCCACAAAACTGTCGGAACGATTCTCTTGCTCCAGATGCTGTAGTTTGTCCCGCCGATGTAGCATCCATGTCGATTGTCAACAAACTCTCACGCCTCCCCCACACATTGTTAATTGTGTTACTTCTGTTGCATTCATTAGGTCAGCAAATAGATGTTGTAGTTACGTATCTCCGTGGGATCACGTCTCTACACCTCTATTTTCTTTGCTTCCGATAGATTGTGACATGATAGGTTCAGTTAAGTATTGTATTCATGATGATGGCTGGTGGTTTTTGTTAATTGTTCGTTAACTACACATACTTATTTAGTCCAGAAAAGATTTTGTAGCTTCCTGGCGGTGTTTCCCCATAGCGACTCGAATGAAGAGGTTATGCCACCATAATCCGCTCCGTCCTCAACATGAATAAGTTCATAGGCAGCAGCGGTAGTGAAATTCACATTAGAGGGGTGATCAGGAATATTAGAGTACCTGGGTATATAAGTGCTGGCAATAACATTCAGAGTATGGACAAACACCAGACACTATTACAACCAACAATATCTTTCGCTTTAGAAGTAGAGGAGTAACCATGATTTCCAGGTAAAAAGGTCTACAAGAGGACCATTCCCACACCACCAGTCCAGCCACAAGTCAATAGTGGAGGTCACCGATTTAATCATAGTTGTACAGCCAGCCAAGTTCAAAGTGTCACTAACCCACCCAGTAAGCTTACTCTGAGCTCTTTCAACTATGCTATTGAAATGGGATTCACTCACTCTACTATGGAGAATATAAATACCAAGATACTTTCCGATGTTCAGGGCAAGTTGAATACCCATAATAGTACTAAGTCTATCAGCTCTTCTTCTCGAAACCTTCGAAGATATGAACATTTTGGATTTAGAAAAGTAATACTCTGATTAGACATAGTACAAAAGTTGTTAAGAACATCAATCATGGCTTGGAAAGTATCGAATCTGTCCACCCCAAACAATATCAAATCATCTGCAAAGAACAAATACATGGGGAGACAACTCCCTTGTCTAAGTCCCCTACCAGGTGTGAACTCTTACAAGGCTTCCCCATTACACAAAATGGAGGTAGTGATATTACAAACACAGTCTCATGATAAGTTGAATCCAAGCCAAACAAAACTTGAAAATTTTCAAAGTGTCAGCGAGGAAATAAAAAAAAAAAAAGTTCGGATAATATAGAAACAACCGATATCGAGTGTCTCAAGATTGTGCTAGCCTATGCTAAGGATATTTATGCTGCTTTTAAGGCTCCCCAACCCAATATATTGAATAATGGTCGACTGACCTACTGGTTGCTCTCACTTCCAGGTGAAATCAAACTCAACACAGATGGATGCTACTATGATTACAAGAAGTCTGGCTTTGGCGGAGGCTTTAGAGATAGCAATGGTGGCTGGATTCTTGGATTCTATGGCAAGGGCACTAGCAATTGCAGTCTTGGTAGCTCGATTCTTGGATTCTATGCCAAGGCCACTAGCAACTGCAAGAAGCTAGAAGCTGAGATTTGGGCAATTTACAGAGGTCTCACGATTATCCTCGAAAAGGGAATGAACAATGTTAAAATTGAGTCGGACTATAGCGAGGCAGTTCAATTTTGCAATGATGGCTCACCTGATGACCATCCCCAATGCCACATAGTGAAAGACGCTTAGAGAATCATCACGAGGACTAACTCCACCATAGCCCCATACGTACCGCCAAGCCAATCAAACTGCTGATTGTCTGGCACGACTTCGATCTCAACAGGAGGAAGACTTGATTGTTTCAACTAGTGTCCTTGCTGCTAGGGAATTTGTTGTGGCAGACGCCCTCTGTGAAATGATTGTTCACAATTTTTTTTCTATGCGTGTACTAACAGCCTCTATGGAGCGGTCCGTGCGGTCTATTCCCATTCTTTGTTCCACTAATGTTGTGGAGCGTGTACCTTGGTTTATGTTTGATAGCACGTGGTACGGTTCTAACAAGTAGAACACAAAGATACCAATAGGCGTGACTTTTCTTGCATTCTAGATGAATGGGGAAGCCAAAAAGATGGGCAAGTTGCTGGTTGCTTTTGACCATCCATCGATTCCAAGGTTCCTCGAATACGAGTACAGAAGTGGAGTCCATCAAGTAGTGGTTGAGCGCCTCCCATCCCTTGGTATTCAAGAATGGTGGGACCGAGGAGTTGGTGAAACATGTATGTGAACCCTCAACAAGGATAAAACAATGTACTTGGAGATGAGTAATTATCAACAAATTTTCATGCTAGTCTTCTATTAGTTCTTGTTTACAACCTTTATGACAATCTTATTTTCTCCATATTTTGTAACCCATAAAAGTAATTGTTTGGCAGGAGCATCTCAAAGGCCATTCAATATCTCCATGAAGGGGGAAATTTTCACGGAAATCTTATTGGAGGCGTATGGATTTCAACTGAATTAGTTTTTAAAGTTATACTTGTGAACTTCAAGCCCAATTTGGGTGAGAATTTCTATGTGATCTACCTCAGTTAATATGTTTTGTCTTTTTAATTTGGACATCTCAGCCATTGATTCATTTTTCTTTAGATTTTGAAGATGGATTTAAAAAGGATATTGCCCATCTGATGCAGCTGGTGGAGTTAGCTGTGGACAAACGCTCGGAGGGTTTTATGATCAAAGACAAACATCCTAAATTGCATCCTCCGCTAGCAAGCTTCTACAACCTATGCCAGATGTCTTGGTTTATATAACAGGTCGTAGAAGCTTGCTAGCGGAGGAGACACTTTAGGATGTTTGCATGTGATCATAAAGCCCTGCGAGTGCTTGTCCACAACTAACTCCACCAACTGCATCAGATCGGCAATATCTGTTTTAAAACCATCTCCAAACCTAAAGAAAAATTAATCAATGGCAGAGGTACCAGAATTAAAAAGACAAGACAATTAACAAAGGTAGATCACACAGAAATTCTCAGCCAAATTGGGATTAAAGTTCACAAATCTAACTTTAATTTATAATTCAGTTGAAATCCATGGATCCGTGAAATTTCTCCTTCATGGAGATATTGAATGGCCTTCGAGATGCCCCCTGCTCAACAATCACTTTTATTGGTTACAAAACAGTTAAAAAACAAGATTGAAATAAATATTGTAAACAAGAACTATCAGAAGACTTACTTGAAAACTTGTTGAAAAGTACTCTTCGTCTTCAACTACATTATTTTACCTTTGTTAAGAGTCCACATACATGTTTCACCAACTACTCGGTCCAACATTTCTTGAATACAAAGGGATGGGAGACGCTTAACCACTACTTGATGTACTCTACTTCTGTCCTCATATGCGAGGAACCTTGGAATCCATAGATGGTCAAGAGCAGTCAACAACTTACCGGTCTTTGTGGCTTCCCCATTCGTCTGGAATGTGAGAAAAGTCACGTCTATAGGTATCTTTGTGTTCCACTTGTTAGAACCGTACCACTTGCTATCGAACATAGACCAAGGTACGCGCTCCATCAGTGGAACAAAGAATGTGAATAGACTGCACGGGATGTTCCATAGAGGCTGTCAATACACACAGGAAAAAAAATTGTGAACAATCTTTTCACATGTAAAAAAAAGAGCAAAAGAAACAACCTAATAAAAAGGCAAAAAATTTAGTGGTAATGATATGATACAGATATTTTTTGGCCAAAGGGATTGTTACAGTATGATGAAAACATGGCAAACCCATTTCTTACCGTTACAGATTACAAAGACTTCGCCTCATCTATCACAGCCAAGAGAGTGAATTATCAGTATCCAAAGGAGGCAACCTGTACTGCAATTTGTGAGTTGCAAAGCACCGATACTTAGAAATTTAGAAAAGAATGGCAATTCAAGTCAAGAACAGAGGGGGCAATTATAATTTCAAGTCTTGAACCCTATGTAAAAATTTCGAAAGGTAGTAATTTCTGTATAAAGGCAGGAGATGGATTCAATTTTAAGTTGTAATCTGATGTCTCATTGATGGGTTGGGGAGAAACCTCAAAAACATAGTTTTCCAAGGTTCAAAATGCTTTGAATAGATTAACAGATATATCAAAAAAAAAAAATCATCATAAAATCCCAACGTAAAACATCCATACTAAGAATCCACAAAATTCAAAACAGCCACAAAATCTCAAAACTTCAATTATGTTTCTGGTACCCATCTCCGTAACTACACCTTAAATATTCATAGCTCTCACCAAAATATCAACACGGCAAAGCCACTAAGTTCATGCTACAATTATCAAACTCAGTTGCATGCAGGTCCACCATTTAAGAGAGGAATTCAACATGCAAAGCAACACAACCAAGGAATACAGAGACATTGCATGAATATAGACAGCCGTTAGCATTGTAACCTAGGGTGATAAGTGACGTTAACACTTTTCTCACATTCTAAATCCTCCAATTATAAGAACCAATTGATGGCTATTGAAGAATGAAGGCATTGCATATAACCCACACAGAATCAAAATCATCAACTGTCCAACCAACTGACATGAAGAAAACAGTTCGAATTTCCAAACGAGTGCCAGCCTTACGTTCTCTTTCAAATTGCCGATGAAAAAAAATAAACTAGCACCAAAATAATTGGTGAATAATACCAAAAATTTTCATGATATACATGCCTAGCTTATTTGTCATCATAATCTTGTACTTGGATCAAGAATTCGTAAGCGGGGGGTGTCGAAGGAAAAGACAAATTGATCAGGGGGATATCCCTTCGCAAACAACAAATCCATCTACAAATCGTTGATCCAAACACAGCAGGGTAAATGAGAAGTCGATGTTAGCTAGACCTTAACCTTGGGGTGTTCACTGGAACACCATTGATTCAAAAGTACCAACAGGGAAAAAAATATAGTTATCTTACAAGTGGTTTAATACATAGCCCTTGACTACCCTAAAACTATTGTATAGGGACACTCTATAATGTCTTGATATGTACTAAAATTGGAAAAGACTAATTACTAAAACAAATACTAATTCAACTTCGACCAAACCTACATATTTGTTTTTTATTATGCAACTCACTTTGTTAATTCATCCCGCTTGAATGCCTATTTTACTCTTGCTAATGATTCAGAAGGCAAAAACGTTCTTATTTTTATGCCTATTATTCAAGATCTAGAGATTGATTGAGCTCAAGATGGATATTTTCACAACCCCAAAACATATTCCAATGCTATCCTTAAAGCTGTATTTACCTGTAGTTTGGACTCAAGGCCAATTGATTCTTCTGATACCACCACAGAAGCCGGAGGAGGGGGCGAGGAGAGAGAAATAACCGGAGCAAACCACCGCCATTTCTCAAAAACCTGACGGAAAAGGAGACGAGAGGAGTGAGAGTGAACGGAGGAACTGTCGGGTAAACGCATTTCCTTTCAATTAAAGGGGCGATACGCAAAGGACATTTGTACTCTAATTAATGATATTGTTGCTTTTCAGTAGGACTGCGAGCAGCTCTTGAAACGTTCGGCTTGGCTACTAAACTAGCCGAGCTCGAGGTCGAGTTTTAGACTCGGCTCGATTAAACAGGTCCGTTTAGTAAATGATTAAGCTTTACTTGTTAGGAGCTTAGTTCGTTAAAGCTCGAACTAAGGTCAACCTCAATTTTTTGGCTTGTTTAATTAATGAGCCGAACTCGAACTCGACGAAGCTCGGATTGGCTTGTTTAAAGCCCTACTATTCACCATAGGAGAAAAAAGAAAAGAAAAGAAAAGAAAAGAAAAGGTTCTCACTAGACCCAGTTCGATCGTTGTGCAAGGACTTTTGTACATACGTTTTTCTTTCTCATTTCACCTGGAAAAAAATAAAATTTTCCGCTAAGTTACCCTTGTAACAAATATACACTTTCTCAGCACACCTACCCATGAGTCCATGACCATTCTCAGATCAAGTCCAACGGGGGATAGATAGTCACTTTCCATCCCCAGATGTAAAAATCAGCGTTCCAATGGAGATGAAAAATGGCAAAGATGGATTTGGAACCATATATATCCGTCCCCAAATGACTATGGCTATAAATGTCACATCATCAAACATCATCGAACCCAACTAAAATTACCAGAAAAGGTACGACCGGAGTTACCTTTTATTCGCCTGAAACTGGCTGGAATATGCAAAGGTCGCTGTTTTATGCAAAAATGTCGCCGGAATCTGCAAATATGTTGCCGAAGAGATGAATGATGAGAGTGTTTTCCACAAAAAGTGTCAAAACCAAATCGGCTTGGAAT
The DNA here is from genome assembly GCA_019656835.1 of Rhododendron ovatum. Taxonomy (NCBI): domain Eukaryota; kingdom Viridiplantae; phylum Streptophyta; class Magnoliopsida; order Ericales; family Ericaceae; genus Rhododendron; species Rhododendron ovatum. The sequence goes on along the minus strand of CM033798.1, from coordinate 8,473,654 downwards.
CGTAGGCGTGCTAGGGCAAGATTGGTGCCCAAATATGTATCAAGGCCTGAAACCTCAATCTAACTTCTAATGGAACGAAAGTGCATGGCTTAAGGGTAAAACTGTGAGCATGTTTGTGGTTTGCTTTAACGAAAAGAACTTAAAAATTTTCTAACCGTTGTTAGAAAATGAAAAGAAAAGTAGAAAGGCCTAAAACAGAATTAAAAGGACTCCATTAACGGTGTAACAAAGTTTGGTTATAAGGAAATGAAATAAAATCTAGGTTTGGCTAGATAGAGTACAAACTTTGTTGGAAAGTAAAAGTAATTGAAGGATAATTAGAGTAGGCCGTGGGCTTAATTGGTCAGGGACCTCTGCTAAGGCCTTCCGTTCTGGTATTTATAGGCAAAGTTCCAGGCCTTGAGCTGTTTTCACAGGCCTTCATGCAGAGCTGCCTCGTGGCCCAAGCCTTGCTCCTTACTCTAAACCTTCAGCTGCATTTTTAGGCTTGACAACAACTTTTTTCAGGCCTGGAATTGCCTCTTTTTTTGCATGGATACTTGCTAAAAAGAGATTTTTGGGACCTTTTAAGGCTAAAACCTGAAACTTTTCTGTAAAAGAGAAGACTTTTTAGCTATTTTTTACCTTGATCGGCTTTAAGGTGGTTCCTTCTACAAGAAGATTCAAGATAAAGAGAACCCTAGAAACTTGTGCCCTCTTTTCCTGCAACATAAGACCAAGCAGGCCTAGTTAAGCTGCTTGTGAGCAGCTTGTACATGCCTGATTGAGCTGTTTGTGAGTTGTTTAGAGAGAACCTTCTAAGCCTTTGAGCTGCTTGTGAGCAGCTTGCTAGAGAGAACCTTTTAGACATTTGAGCAAGTTCTAGACCTTTGAGCTGCTTGTGAGCAGTTTACTAGAAAGAACCTTTTAGACCTTTGAGCAGGTTCTAGGTCTCACAAGCAACTTGCTGGAGAGAACCTTCTAGGAATTTTTGACTTCTCTATTTTCAAGCCTGAATAAATCCAAAAAAACTGGGCCAAGACCTGAAAAACGAATCTTGGCCTAATTGGTCTAAATAGGCCTGAAAAATTAGTCTGTATTTTGATTAGTTGGGCCAAGACCTGAACCTAATTTGGGCTTTTACTCCATTGGGCCGAACAGATCTAAGAATAGGTCCACTATATATTCGACCAAAGTTCTAAATTAATCAAGGCCTAATTCAACCAAGGTCCAAAATGTTATTTTGGGCCACTAATCTATTAACAAATTCCTTTTTTAGAATTTAGCAAAAAATGGGTGTAGAGAGAGAGAGAGAGACAGCCGAGTCGATGAGAGATAGAGAGAGATAGAGAGGGGGGGTTTCAGACTTTCTGAGAGCCCGTTCCAGAATACATTCTTAAAAAATAAGTACTTATTTTCACATTTTCAAACTAAAAAATAATGTAAATAAAAAATAAATTTTTGATTTTTTTTGCACCGTATTAAAGATCTCAATGAGATCTTTTAAACAAGATCCATATTGCATATTTGTAGATTTTAATAAATTCATCATTTTTGAGCTTGAAATTGCCTTCTTAAAAAATAAGTACTTATTCATGTTTCGGAACGGAGTCGTTTTTGGGTTTCAGTCGACACAAATTGAAAGAAGCCAATAGGTGGGGAGAGAACTGTTGGGCTATTATCCAGTGTGGACAAAAGCGGGGAATATGGCGGGTTTTTTTTCCCCACGGGAATATGGCGTTGAACGGCTATAAATTGGGGCAGCGGCTCTAAAAAAATTACTCCAATGACACCAAATATGTTGTTGCTATCAGTTCACACCAAATATTTTTGGGGGAGACTTACCAAAAAAAACCCACATTTATATTTTACAAGTTCAAGGACAAACACATTTTGCAATAAAATATAAAGACAAATGTACCTTATAAAAGTGCCTAAAATTCTAGGGTACCCTGCAGTAGTTTTGTCCGTGAAAACATGTTTTGGCCTTTTGGCTAAAAAATTCAAAAAGTTAAAAGACCTCCACTGAAAACTATTTTACCGTCCTTGTAACTAATTTTCCATATTTTTTGTCGCTACACAATCATTCTCAAATTCATAAATTAGCCTACGAATTATGGTGGAAAAATTTGGATGAAAGTTAAAAATAAAAGATAAATTTTCAATTTTTTTTAAAGTCTTCATTTGGCAAACACTATAATTATTTTTGAACGAAAATAGTAGATAATTGAATTAAGTCAGGGGAAAATAAGTTGGAGGGAAAGTTAGTTAATATATAGGACTCTTTGGTTCTATTTTAGAATTCACCATTAGAGAGGGGTGATTCATATTATACATCCAACTAACTTCTAACCACTTTTTTATACTAAAATAAGTATTCATCCCCTCATAATCCGGACCGTCCAAGAACATTTTTGGACTGCTGTGATTGGTTGGTATTGTAAACAATCTGTTTACAGCACAACCGAAAATAAGACAATCTCTTTGAATAAAATGGATGGGTAAAACTATTTTTGTAGAATCCGAAACGGATCGCAAAGACATATGTACGCAGGGCATGTGCCCCATATATGTGCTCGTAGCTGGTCTTTAAGAACACAGTTTTGACTGAGTGTATGGAGTTACTATATGCTTTATGGAGTATTAAATACCCATAATGCCCTCTATAGTCTATACAGAATCAAAAACAATGTAGCCATAAAGAGATTTTTGCTTAAAATGACCCAACAAGTACTGCCCTTATGCTTTTGGTTCAGGTTTTCTATGCACAGCTAGCCGCTTGCCACAAAAAGCAAGCAACAGCTATCCTCAGATATCAATATTGCGACTACCTCATACGCTCACACACGATCACACAAACTCACTCACATGATCTCACATTAAGTGTGGAGTTCACTTGTGTGGACCCTATACTTGTGGATGAATTTGTGTGTAAGTGTTTGTGATTATAGAATTATTGACTTTGTACTAAACGTCTAGTACTAAGTCTGTGCATCTCTCTTGTATATGGGTCCTAATTAAGCTATGTAATCAGCAACTATCCTAGCGAATTATGTTTTTTTTAAGAATGTTGCAAAATGGTATACTTTCATTCAAAAACGATAAATATGGAGATCCAAAACTATCCGCAATTTTTTGCAATTTTTTTCCCGTCTTATTCATTTAAAAATCTAGAGAAAATGGAATTTTGGTGAGAGATAATATAAAAATGTGGTCATCATGTTCCTAGAAATGTATTTTAAATGAATAATTTGGAAAATAATACTTATTTTAACTGAATGTTCATCCCTTGGATGGGTAAGTTGTGATTTTGTTATCTATAAAAACCAACCCTAGCGTGTACCACAATTTAGACATGTAGCGTGCCACATTCTCGTTTCCGTTCCTCGAATCGATATGATCCACAATCCAGGTACTAAAGTCGGTAATTACCACGTGAAAAGAACCAATCAAAATGAATTCAAGCCTAAGGCAGAAATACCACAACTACAATAAATTTCTCGCCAAAGTACTCAATCCAAATGAATCATTCTTCCATTTCCTTTCCAACTAAATCACTCAAACTAAGGCAGAAATTCCACAACTACAATGAATTCAAGCCTCCTTTTCAGCATCATGTAATTGGGGCCATGGAGGGCAAACAGACACATCGTGGAAGATTTGGACTATCAACAAACTTGTAAACAAAAGGCTTATGCAATGTAACGATCCACATGGATTAACGGAGAGGACGGAGAGTCGATCGGCATTGACATCAAGGTCTGATGTGATGATTACAATAGAGCTCAGCTAACAGCCTAGATTAAAGATAAAACTTAAAATAGCAAAAAATTGATCAAATCCTATCTCTATCTTTCAAACTTAACAAACCATATCGTATCGTAATGTAAAAACAAATAGGATTATTCAGCTCCAACCAATTAAGGGTTGCACCATGAGGTTGGGTCCATCTGGGGTTCCAAGCAAGGAATATGCATCGGCCCTGCCTAATTGCCAAAAAAAAAACAGGAAAACAAAAAAATTTATCACCGTTCAAATGACATCGAGAATAAAACAAATGTAAAGCAACGTCCACAAGCGTTTTGAAAGATTTTCGCTTCTACCAAAAATTGTACTATCAATGATCTTCTATGTAAAAAGAACACAAAATCAACACGAAGTAAACCCCAACAATTTACGATCACATATTCCCCAAACAACAAAAAACAGAATGATTCCTTTTCAAGGCAATCATAGGTATCATACGTACATAACAAAGACAAAGCCACCAACATATATATTAGCAGTAGACTTGAGTAAAACAATCAGCTGTCATGCATGTTCGGTACCGAAATTACTATAAAAAAAAATTAATATTCTTGGTGAAGGACTAGGACTTACAACCTAGAGCAACACCTCCAAAACCCGAAATCCAACTAGACTGAGGCAATTTTGATCCAAACATCATCGGTTGACATCTCTTTACATCCCTCCCTAATTCCAAGTTCTACCCAATTTGCGGGGTGTAATGAAGCAGTGATCGGAGCCACGTCTCTCTCCAATTCCAACTTCGATCCAATTCTAGGTTAGAGTTCTAATAGTTATGGCAGAAAATAAGGCTATTATGAGTATTTCCCAACTTTGCTTTTCAAAACACAGATACAAATGTTGGGATTATCGTTCTCTCTAGCGAGAACGTTGAGTTTTCGGGTTAAGTTGGATAGGTTTGGGATTTTTGTTTAACATTACTATGTTGTGTAAGGTAGGTTTCAAAAATTGGATGGTAGAATTCTGACATGTCGTCGACAAAGCTGTTGGGATGATTCCCTTGCTCTCTCCGCTCCAGACGCTGTAGTTTCCATGTTGATTGTCCACAAAACGCACTCCCCTCTCACCTTATTTTCGAATAGTGTTACTTCTGCGGACAGGGGGTGTGTGCTGTGCAGCTTCGTGCTGCACAGCGTGCTGCACGGCCTCCGGCGAAGCTTTTCCGGCATCGGTCCGACGATCGGAGACGTTCACCGCGTAGAGCTCGTCGTGTTCTACAAGTGCACCAAAAATCAGCTCGATTAAATATTGTTAAGGACTTCATCCGAACATATATAACTTGAAAAAAATGGCCTTAATGGTTTTGATCCAGTGTTTCGTATCCATTAGGATTCATTTTTTTTCAAGTTATATATGTTCAGATGAGGCACTTAACAATATTTGACCGAGCTGATTTTTGGTGGACATGTAGAACTCGACGAGCTCTACGCGGTGAACGTCTCCGATCGTCGAACCGATGCCGGAAAAGCCTCACCTAAGGCCGTGCAGCACGCTGTGCAGCACGAAGCTGCACAGCACACACCCTCTGTCCTACTTCTGCTGCATTCATTAGGTTAGCAAATAGACGTTGCAGTTTTTTCCCCATCTTTGCTTTGACTTGGGATCATGCCTCGGCACCACTTTGTTAATTCCTTGCTTCCTATCAATTTTCCGAATTCTTATTAGCGTTTTAGCCTTTTCTTCGCTATCACTATATATAGGTGGAGAAGACAGTTTCCGATACACATTTCCTATCAACAAAAACATAATCAATTCCATTTCAAAGCTACAAGACATAAAAGCGAAAAGGGCATTAACATACAAATAACTTCCCAAAATTCGCGGGGTGTAATTAAGTTTCTCGATAGTTAACTTCCTCCAAAAACTTTGCTAAACTTCAATAAACATGAGCAAAGAAACACTTGATTGCCTGTATCAAAACACTGATCATAGGGTAATAAGAAAAATGATCGAAACGAAACAAAAAAACATAAACTTAGAGTGAAGTTGGGAAAGTGTAGTAAGAGATTATAAAACATCAGTATTTACGTTTAATACTGTTGTTGCACCTAAACTCCAGTGTCACCAACATTAAGGTGAAACTAGGCTCTCAATATATGGATAAGACCGGTAAGAGTCTTTCAACAAATTTGGACCATTAAACGCCGAGATGGACGATTGAGATACGGCTCTTTCCTAAAATATGATATTGAAGTGCAAATAAGCCGGTCCCTTTGTTACGTCCGAGAGTACTTCTGTAAAGAACGCTTGTGATGTTACAATCTCATTCGTCCCTCGAGGTTGGTCCAATGACAATGACCAATGACTAGCTGCAACCTCACGCCTACTAGAGGATAAGCTCTATCAGAAGCAAAATAGTAACTAGATTAACCATTGACAAGTACTGTGAACAGCCATAATTACACAAATAAAGGTTCCCAAAGAACCATCTCGTGGAGGTACCCTCCAGAGCTGCGCAAGTGCTAGATTAGGTTCTTATGACATTACAATTGCAAAATAAACAGAGTAAGCTCTCATTATTGGACAAAGTTGTAACACGAAGGAAGTGCAAGTCTTCACTTCACAGAGACTACAATATAAGCAATTCGATTATGGGGATCACACGTTTTCATTCTCATTTCCTGAAAACATGTAAAAACTAACATAAGCTAATCCACGTAGAGGTGTCAAACGGGCCAGACTGGCACGGGCATGACACGTTTAATTTTGGCACGGTCCAAATGACCGAAGGATTAAAAATAAGCAAAGCAAGGTCCCCCAAGCATTATAAAAAAAATGAATCTTCTCTCTTCCACCAAAATGAACATCGATTTTCCGCTAAGTTAGAAAAGCACAAAATAAACATGGACTCTACCCATTTCAGTTTCCAATACACATTTCCTATCAACAAAAACGTAATGAGTTCCACTTCAAAAGGATGAGACATCAAAACGAAGAGGCATTCCATATCAAGAACATACATCAATAATGCATCAACAGTTGGGTTAACTGTTGTCTTTCACTCATGTTCCCAAAATTTTCACATCAGTTAACAGATGGTTTTACCACATTTTGTTAAACATCAGTAAATTAACATGAGCAAATTACGGAACACTTCTGCATTGTTGTATTATCAAACACTGAATACATCACAAGAGTACTAAAGCATGGTAAACAACAAAAAGCCGAAACATTAGGTAAAGTGCTCGAAAGTTAAGCAAGAGATGAAATAAAAACATATAGTTTTACCTTTATTCCCTTTAATAATTAATGGTGTCGCCACCAGATTCCAGCATCAACACCAGTGTCAGGGTGAAACTAGGCTCTCAATATAAGGATAAACCCTATAATTTGGAAAAACCCCACAAATCTTTGGATAACTAAATTTTCCATTATTGGGATTGTATCGAACTAAACACATCCTGACAACCATTAAAACGTCACCATTGTTCAAAATGCACTTTGGTGTGAAATTCTCACCATACAAATAATACAATGGATGTGTAACATCATGAATCGCAACCAACTTGGTCCAAGACTCTCTTATTCCATATTCCTTCATCACCCATAGATCAACATGAACTCCATGATTCCGCCACTGCCTGCAGAGCATACAGAGATATCCACTTAAAACATCCATCGTCGAAAGAAAACCACCATCGCTATTATAATCAGGTTGCGAAACCTCCCCATACGTCTCTTTAGCCAAATCAAAAGAGACGATTAACTCATCACTGGAACTGCCACTCACAGTCCAATGGAGCGCCCCACTCACAAATTTCCCTTTACCAGCCATAGAAATAGAATGAGGACAGTCTGCTATCCTCCTCCAAGAATCAGCCCTTAATGTATACACCGCCACTTTATTTCGATGATAGTCCCTATTAGATCCACCATTAAAAACTAACACCACCTTGTAATCATCAGTAGATGTGTCATAACCTAACCCACATGCCGGGGACCAGTCATACGGTATCGTAATACTGGGGAGCTTCCTCGACTTCTTCGTAGACGGGTTCCACAGGAATATGGTTTTCTTATCAGTATGGACGCACACCAACCCATCGCAGGTATCCTCAATCCAAAATCTTTTAGGAACGAAAGGGTAATCAACGCCCACAGCAGTATCAGATTGCTCATGCCGCATGATAGAAGAAATAGAACATGACTTGATATCACAAAGGGGATCATTAGTTATTAGGAGGAGTCTTTGGTGGGTATAACTAGGGTTCGAAGATGCTAAACTGAGATGGGTTTTCACGAATTTCGGATCGGAAATCGAAGAACACCATGATTTGCAAGCGCACCTGAATCGTAGCAAAGACTTGACGGGAAGTCTCAAGAGTATTTCGACATTGATTTCATTAGGGAGATTTGGCAATTGCTTTGAATCTTCGGCCCAATGGGTTTTTTGACGTATCAGGTTTCTTTCTATCGCCATGGACGGTGCTTTTGCCGGGTTTGGGACCAAAACCTAGAGCTAGTAAAATTTCATGAGTGCACAACTCTTTATACTTTACTTCCCCGGTTATTATCGTACTCCATCATGATTAGGGTAAATTACATAAGGGTCCCCTCCATCTATCACACCGTGTTACTAAACACCCTTTATCTACATAACATCACAATCCCGCACCCCAATTTTCCCAAAAATACCCCAATGCATATACTATCTTTGGATAAGCTTTAGAACAACATGCATGAAGAAAATAAAAAAATTATTTCTGAGATAAGTATCAGAGGGCCTTCCTCGTACCAGGGGAGGGGTGTTTCTCATTGTTTCGTGTCTTGTAGCATTAGGGTTCCAGCGACGTTAATCATTCATGATCTTAGGGAGCGTTAATTAGTTTACGCGGATTTTCTCCACATATAATGTACATAAGTGATGTGGATTTTTTAAAAGGTCTAGTGAATATCGTGGTAAGATAGACAATAAAAAATAAAGACTCATCTCCAAGGTGAAGTGAGCCTAAAAATAAAGAGATATAAATCAAGTCCCTTTTTTCAGACTTATTTTAGAGCTTGATTAGAATGTCCTCACACTTTATATTTGAAGAATATATAGAGAGCGTGATTGAATATGGTCTTGGGCATCTCCAACCCAATACTCTCCAAATTAATCAAGACACATTCAATTCAACTAGAGTCAAAAATCAAAACTTACACCAACTCCCTCTGGAGTGAATTATTGTTTTTTTTTTCCTCAACAAATTTTTTTTATTAATCTCTGAAAGGATACAAAGATTAAAAGAAAAAAGAGCACCCGAAGGAAAAATTACTAACCTAAAACTGCCCAAGACCCAAACGTTGGTAAGAGACCAACAAAAATAGGCCAAGCCCAAACCCTAAAAAGACCCTATTTGCCAACTGCACCCAAAAAACAGCCGTCAACAATGAGATTCACTAGGTTTGGGTTAGCTTGTGCCAACTGGATGGCAGAATTTGGACACATCCACAAAACTATTGGGACGATTCTCTTAGCTTTTTCTCTTGCATTGTATATATAGCTGATGTAGCTGGACAATGGAAAAGAAAAACTCTCATGCCTCCCCCACACATTGTTAAATGTGTTACTTCTGCTTCATTCATTAAGTCCGCAAATAGATGTTGTACTTATGTAGCTCGGTGGGACCACGTCTCTCTCTCTCTGCATCCGATCGATTGTCGCATGATAGGTTCTGTGAAGTACTGTATTTGTGATGACGGCTGGTGGTTTTTGTTAATTGTTCGTTAACTATACGAATACTAATTTAGTTGGGAAAAAGATTGTGAAGCTTCCTAGCAATGTTTTCCGCCCAGAGACTCGAATGAAGAGCTTATGCCACCAGCGATTGCAGTCAACAATGGATTGAGCAAAACTGGTAAAATCGAGCTCTTCAAACGATCAAGGAACTAGTTGTGAGTAAAGGATTCAAGACTAGTTGGCTCGATGATCTTTCACTTCTTGGTTCGGATCACTTGGGGTTATAAACAAGAACTCAACAAGTATTCATCGGCCCTAACTAATCACAAAAATAGCAAAACGAGTGGAAAAACAGTCCAGCTATGACAAAGTAAACAGCCAAATAATCCCAAGGAAATAAAAATAAGCAGAGCAAAGCAAGGTCCACATGCATTCTAGACCATTTTAATCTTCTCGCTTCCACCAAAAAGAATACCAATGTTCGTCAAAGTAAGAAGCGCACGTACAAAATAAACATGGATTTCGATATTACAGTTTCCAATACTCATTTCCCATCGACCAAAACATAGAATTCGATCCATTTCAAGGCAATAAGACATGTAAAATAAAAATGACATTACGTATAATGCGATCACGAACTTACGTCAACAACACGGTGTGATAGACAGTGCAACGCTGTATACTTTATAGCCCTAGTTATTGAATTGTCGTATGAAGATTACGGTAAATTGTAGAAAACCCCCTCCATCTATCACACAGTGTTATGAAATGCTCTTTTTCTAATAATCGTCAAAATCCCTGCACCAATCTTCCTAAAACTACCCCAATGCGTACTCTCTCTATGGGAAACTATAGAACAAAATGAAGAAAATTAAAAAAATATTTCTGAGATAAGCATCGGGGGGCCTTTTGCCGACCAAAGGTGGGGTGTTTCTCACTGTTTCTTGTCTTGAAGTATTAGGGTTTCGGCGAGATTATACGTTGCTGGTTTCAGAAAGCGTTGACCAGTATATGTGGATTTCCTCCACGTACAGAAGTACTATGGATTTTTTAAAAGGTCTCGTGAATATCTTTTGACTGTCACTAGTTTTATGATAATTAATTTTCAAATATAGAATTTATTATCATGGAAAAATGAAAAATGAAAGTAGAGATTCATCTCCATTGTGAAAGTAGACTTGTCCCTCTGAGCATATATACACGAAAAATAGGGTGCTTGATTCAAACACCCTACACATATATACACGAAAAATAGGGTGTTTGATTTAAGCACCATACACTCATCGGATGCCATTGATTCCCGTGTGAGCCTCCTTGTTTTTTTTTTAAAATTTTTTGGACGGCTCGGATCGGCTGTCTGGTGGCCGTGACAGCCCGGCATGGCCGTCGGTACAATTTCGGTTGGGATGTGGTCGGTACGTATAGGTTTTCTGTGTCCCTCTGGAGTGAATTAGTGTTAACAGCGGTGTCTAATGAAAATTTGGAATCAATTTCAATGCAATAAACATGCACAAGGGCAATTCGAAAACTTTTCGAATTTAACAAATGTTTGAAAACTTTTTGAATTTCACAAACTTTTCAATGCAATAAACAAGCCATCTATCATGCATGTTTTGGAAAATTTTCGAATTTCCTGGATCTACTTTTTCAGGATACCAAATAATCAAGATCCATATCAACACCTAATCATCATATATAAACGGCACATTGTGACCCAAGGTTTTTTTTTTCCCTCTTCTTTTCTGTTTTTTTTTTTTTTTATAACTTGGTGTCCAAACCAGTCTGCAAGGACCTCATCATGACCAAAGTTGTCGAAACAAACAACGTATCGTGTATTGTTTCCATCGATTGCTTTTCATCTAAACCAGTCGCACTAAAGGCAATCAATGAATTTCAAGCTTCTTTTTTTTGCTAAGCAAAAAGGATTTATTAATCTTTATAAAGGATTTCAAAGATTAAAAGGATCAAGAGCACACCGGCATAAAGCAGAAACGAAAATCCAAGCACCAAATTCACCATCAACTCCAACCCCTTACTGGTACCATATTGCCAAAGCCCAATGCTTTCCTCATTCCTCTACCGTACACGCCGTTGCGGCTATACATTCATTCCAAACTGGCTTACGGACGGCAAGAACACAGAGAGTGGAAGGTTTGGACTATCAACAAAGAATTTAGCATTGACTCTCAATGCATTTCCTTTCAACAAAATCGCAATGAGTTCCGAAATTTCCAAATTTTCATCTACTTGTAACTTCAACGCCCCATCCTTTTAAGCATTGTCAAAGACACAAGCAAGTGAAACCACGATTTTGCTAATTAAACCTCGCTAAACACGAGCAAAGAAAAGCTTTCGTGGTTGTATTATCAAACACTGAATACATCACCAGAGTACTAAAGCAAGGTATAAACAACAAAAGGCAGAAACTTTAGGCAAAGTGCGCGAAAGTGTAGCAAGCAACAGAGAAATCAAAACATCTAATTTTACCTTTGTTCCCTTTAATATACGTGTTGCCACAGATTCCAGCATCGACAATACCCGTTTCAGGGTGAAATTAGGCTCTCAATATAAGGATAAGCATTACAATACGGGAAAAATCCGTGGATCTTCAGATAACTAAAAGTTCCATCATTAGGACTGTATCGAACTAAACTCTCCTTGACAACCATTAAAATGTCACCATTGTTCAAAATGCACCCAAGTGTGAAATACTCACCCTACAATGGATGTGTAACATCATGGATCGCAACCAACTTGGTCCAAGACTCTGTTTTTTCATATTCCTTCATCACCCGTAGATCAACATGAGCTCTAGGATACTTGCAGAGCATACAGAGGTATCCACTTAAAACATCCATCGTCGAAAGAAGACCACCATGTCTATTATAATCAGGTTGCCATACCTCCCCATATGTCTCTTTAGCCAAATGAAGAGAGACGATCAACTCACTGGACCCGTCACTCACAGTCCAATGGAGGGCCCCACTCACAAATTTCCCTTTACCAGCCATAATAATAGAATGAGGAAAGTCTGCTATCCTCCTCCAAGAATCAGCTCTTAACGTATACACGGCCACTTTATTTAGATGATAGTCCGTATAAGATCCACCATTAAGAACTAACACCACCTTGTAATCATCAGTAAATGAGTCATAACCTAACCCACATCCCGGGGACCAGTCATACGGTATCGTAATACTTGGCAGCTTCCTATACTTCTTCGTAGACGGGTTCCACAGGAATATGGTTTTTTTCTTACCAGTATGGAGGCACACCAACCCGTCGCAGGAACCCTCAATCCAAAATCGATTAGGAGATTCCACGAAAGGCCAATCAACGCTAGCAGCAGTATCAGATTGCTCATGCCGCATGATAGATGAAATAGAACATGACTCGAAATCGAGATGGAAATCCGTAGTCCTTAGGAGTCTATGGTGGGTATAACCAATGTTCGAAGATGCTAAACTGAGATGGGTTTTCACGAATTTTGGATCGGAAATCAAAGAACGCCATGATCTGCTAGCGCACCTGAATCGTAGCAGAGACTTGACGGGAAGTCTCAAGAGTATTTGGACATTGATTTCATAAGGGAGATTTGGCAATGGCTTTGAACCTTCGGCCCAATCGGTTTCACGAAGTATCGCGTTTCTTTCTATCGCCATGGATGGTGCTTCTTCTGGGTTTGGGACCAAAATCTAGTGGTGGTAAAACTTTACGAGGGTAGTAAAACCTAGTAGTAGTAAAACTTTATAGTTTATGGCCCTAGTTATTGAATTGTCGTATCAAGATCAGGGTAAATTGTAGAAAACCTCCTCCATCTATCACACCGTGCTATTAAACGCCCTTTTATCTAAATAACGTCACAATCCCCGCACCAATTTTTGTAAAACTACTCCAATGCGTACACTTTGTATGGATAACCTTAGAACGGCATGAAGAAATTCAATACTCCAGTAATTATTTCTGAGATAAGCATCTGGGGGGCCTTCTGCCAACCAGAGGCGTGGTGTTTCTTGTCTTGTTGTATTAGGGTTCTGGCGAGATAAATTATTCACATCTCAGAGAGCGTTGACCAGTCTATATATAAAGCTTTGTAACATAGATTTTTTCAAAGGTCCCGTGAATATCTTCTGATTGTCACTAGTTTTATGGCAATTAATTAAAAAATGTAAAAGTTATTAACGAGGAAAAATGAAAAACAAATGTAGAGACTCATCTCCATTATGAAGTCTAGACTTGTAGAGATAGAAACCAAGTCGCTTTTTGTAAACATATTTTAGAGATTGATTGGAATATCCTGACACTTTAAATTTTTGAACATATAGAGAGTTGATTGAACATGCTCTTATAACATGTTCGAGACACATTCAGCTAGAGTCAAAAACCAAAACTTGTAACATCCAACAACTCCCTCTTGAGTGAATTAGTGTTAACAGAGGTGTCTTGATGAAAATTTGGAATCAATTTCAATGCAATAAACAAGCACAAGGGCAATTCAAAAGGTTTTCAAAATAAGATTTTTCTATGCCAGGATGCTAAGAAATGAGATTTCCCTGCAAAACGAGACTAATTCCTAGCGTGTTCGTGCTCCAGAGTTGGCAAAACCCATCTATCATGCATGTTTAATTTGTGAAATTTCTGAATTTCCACGCCCTACTCCTTCAGGATTCCGCACATGAATAAAGAATCAAGTTCCACATCAACACCCAATCATGGTAAACGATACATCGTGACCCAAGGTTTTTTTTGTCATTTTGATATCTTAATGTCCCAATTAAACCAGATTACAAGCACCTCATTGTGACCAGAGTTGTCCAAACAAATCATGTATCACGTATTGTTCTCTTTCCATTGCTTTCCAACTGAACCACTTGCAGTAAGGCAATCAATGAATTTCAAGCTTCTAGTGTCCCTCTTGCTGATAGGGAATTTGTGGTAGACGCCTCGGGCATGGGTCTTCTGTGAAATGATTGTTTACAAAAAAAAAATTATGTGTGTATTAACAGCCTATATGGAGCTACCCGTGCGGTCTATTCCCATTCTTTATTCCACTAATGTTGTGGAGTGTGTACCTTGGGTCTATGTTTGATAGCACGTGGTATAGTTCTAACAAGTGGAACACACAAATACCTATATATAGACGTTACCTTTCTAGTGTTCCAAACAAATGGGGAAGCCAAAAAGATGGGCAAGTTGCTGGCTGTTCTTGACCATCCGTCGATTCCAAGATTCCTCGAATACGAGCACAGAAAAATGGAGTCTATCGACTATCAAGTAGTGGTTGAGCGCCTCCTATCCCATGGTATTCAAGAATGGTTGGACCGAGGAGTTTGTGAAACATGTATGTAGACCCTCAAAAAGGATAAAAATAAAACAATGCACTTGGAGTTGATCGAAGAGTAATTATCAACAAGTTTTCAAGCAAGTTTCTATTAGTTTTGGTTTACAACATTTATTTCAATCTTGTTTCATAACCAATAAAAATGATTGTCAGGTAGGGCATCTCGAAGGCCATTCAATATATCCATAAAGTAGGAAATTTTCACGGAAACCTTCTTCAAGGCGTATGAATTTCAACTAAATTAGAAATAAAAGTTAAGCTTGTGAACTTCAATCCCGATTTGGGTGAGAGTTTCTATGTGATCTACCTCTGTTAATTTGTCTTGTCTTTTTAATTTGGGTACCTCAGCCATTGATTCATTTTTCTTTAGGTTTTGAAGATTGATTTAAAAAGGATATTGTCGATCTGATGCAGCTAGTGGAGTTAGTTGTGGACAAACACTAGAAGGGCTTTATGATCAAATGCAAACATCCTAAATTGCCTCCTCCGCCAGCAAGGCACTTTAGGATGTTTGCATTTGATTATAAAGCCCTTAGAGTGCTTGTCCACGGTTATTTGTAACACGTCTCATACATAGTGTAGAACCTAGGCATATATGGGCCCCGAATCATGTGAGAGGGCATTACAACTAACCGTTGAATTGAAGATTTTTTTGGTATGTACCCCATGTGTGTACTCATAGCTAGTTTTTAAAACCAGCTTTGTTAGAGGTACATATACATATGTACATACATCGCAAATACATATTTTTGACCCATCTTGGGTCTCAAAACATTTATCTGAGTCCCTCATTTGTTCAAAATGGATTGTTTAGGTCCCCTCTAAAAAATAAACTGTATCTGAAATCGATAAAGGCATATACAAAACATCCAAAACTTTTCTTCATAATCTAGATTATGAAGCAAAGTTGGATGTTTTGTATACATTTTTCCTGATATTGGATTGAGTTTATTTTTTACAAGAACCCTAAACAAACCATTTTGAAAACCCGATATGAGTCCAAAACATGTATATCTGCGATGTATGTACCTTCGTGCATGTATCGAGAGACTTTTCGTTTTAAAACCACATGTTTTACTGAGGGTAAGGAGTTAATATCTGTTTTATGGGGTATTAAGTACCCATAATGTACTCTATGGTCTATATATACAGAATCAAAGCATTGTTGCCATACAGAGATTTTTGCTTAAAATGACCCAACAATTAGAAGGGGCATCAGAGCCCGCTGTGTGAAAGAAGTTGAAATGCAAATCATGAGATGCTTTTTTGTTGTGCTTGTGAATGCTCGATATGATGTACATGGCAGTTGTGCTTGTGAATGCTCGATATGAGGTACGACTCCGTACGTGCCGGTGCAGGATTTGACAGGGCATATGCACGTCAGTGCGTGTGATGTTTGAATGTGACGGTGCATACAGTTTTCGAATGTCAGCGCACGAGGTGGTCAAATCTAATGGCGGCTTGTTTTTCACCGTAGGGAAGAAAAAAAAACGCTTCTCACTAGACCCAGTTCGATCCTTGTGTAAGGAACTTTTGTACATACATTTTTTTTTTTTCATTTCACCCGTCAAAAATAAGATTTCATGTTGGAAAATAGGCAGCCGCAAATTCTGTACTGTTGGCAAAATCTCCACCAAATCTGAAACACGCTTCGAGTCACGACTATGTCGTTTTCCTAAAGACAGTATTTGCCCCCACCAATACCGGTATGCAAAGGGTTACAGCAAACCTGCCTTCAAGATAAATCGAAGCCCGAACTTGAAGTTCTTTCCGTTTTCGTTTGCACTAACAAAACGGACAGAATACCTGCTGAACGAATATAAGAACCGAGAACTACTGTGTTCTATTTTCTGCAGCAAAACAGAACGCAGAATAAATGCTAGGAAAATATAGAGAGAGATGTGGGAGAAATTCGGATTTTGTGTGTATATGTGAGCACTACATCCACGTCAGCGCCACCTTACTGCCAACTCGCAATAAGAAATAGCGCCTTGTACTGCCAACTCGCAATAAGAAATGGCGCCAACAAGGCGCTGTCGTGCTAAGTGCAAAGTGCGCCGCTAAAGCGCCACAATGCACCACTGCCCACGCCGTGCGCATGCGTGTGTGTACCGACAGAGCCGGTATGGTGCGAAGCACCAAAGAGCTGCACCACACTAGATCATTAGTTACTTACATTAGGAATGTTTCCTAATATATACCACTCCAACATCTCTCAGCTAACCAATGTGGGATAAAGCTCACAAAGAGGAAAACAAGCATTCTAAGGAAACAAAGGAAATTTACAAAACCAAAACCGACGACTCTTTTATTTTGAAAATCTCTAACATTTCACACTAAGTTAATTACGTCTTGTAACAAATACCTACTCAAAATTACCATTTCTCAGCACACCTACCCATGACCATTCTTATCGTAGAAATGTACTACTATTCACCAAAGAACATCGATCACTATCCTACTAAGGCTATAAAATCCATAGAGAAATGTTACGTACAAAGAAATTTTATCCGGAAATGACCCGGATACCCTATTTATGACCAGTTATAAATACACCGATCTTTTATGACCGGTCATAAATAGTGTATTCTAGATAAAATGAGTTATTTTTGTAAACCCGAGACGGGTCCGAAAGACATACGTACCTCATGTATATATGTTCTCATAGCTGGTCTTTAAAACCATATTTTTTTACTGAGGGTATGGAGTTTACTATCTGCTTTATTGCTTGTATCATGAGAAAAAATAATAAAAACACTTAGTTGCTTGTATCATCTACACAGAATAAAAAACACTTAGTTGCTTGTATCATCTACACAGAATACATCAATGAGTGATGAAAAAAGGTAAATACGAAAAACTATGACTCTATTTAAAGTTGGGAAAGTGTGGTAAGAGACAATAAAACATCGAATTTCACCTTCATCCCCTTCAAAGTTGGCGTTGCCACTAAACTCCATTGTCTGCATCAGTGTCAGGTGAAACTAGACTCCCAATATAGGGATAAGCACTAAAAGATGGGAAACACTTGTCAATCGTTCGATAAAAAAAACTTCCATCTTTCGGATTGTACTGAACTAAATGCCCCCCAACGGCCATTAAAATGTCGTCATTCTTCAAAATGTACATTGGTTTGAAAAGCTGACCATAGAATGAATGTGTAATCGCAACCAACTTGGTCCAAGACTCTCTTATACCATATTCCTTCATCACCCATAGCTCAACACCCAATCTATCAGAATTGTAGAGCGTATAGAGGCATCCACCTACAACATCCATTGTCAAGTTACGACAAGAATCAACATAATCAGGTTGTGAAACCTCCCCAAATGTCTCTCTACCCAAATCAAGAGACACAATAGTGTCCTTGGACCGGACAATCGGAATCCAATGGAGTGCCCCACTCGCAAATTTCCCTAAACAAGTCATATCAAGACAATGAGGACAGTCTCCAATCCTTCTCCAAGAATCAGTCCTTGACGTATACACCGCCACTCTATTTTGACTTTGCATATATTTAAATCTAACATGGAAA
This sequence comes from Rhododendron ovatum, assembly GCA_019656835.1. Classification (NCBI taxonomy): domain Eukaryota; kingdom Viridiplantae; phylum Streptophyta; class Magnoliopsida; order Ericales; family Ericaceae; genus Rhododendron; species Rhododendron ovatum. The sequence goes on along the minus strand of CM033798.1, from coordinate 8,455,330 downwards.
ACTACCACCACCTTGTAATCATCAATAGACTCGTCATAACCAAATCCATAAACATGAAGCCATATAGGCGAAAAAGCGCGCTCGGAATCTGTGAGCTCATAGAACTGCATTCCAATTTCGGGCAATTTCTTGGCTTTCCGCGTAGATGGGTTCCATAGAATTATCGTTGACTTGTGAATAGTGATGCACACCAATCCATTGCAGGAACCCACAATCGAAATCGAATCAGGAGATCCAACAAAAGGGCAATCAAGACCAACAGCAGCAGATTGCTCATACATAATAGCAGAAATAGAACATGAGTTGAGATCGGGACGGTAATATTCCTTATTCCTAAGGAGGAGTCTATCGTGGGTATAATCGGTGTTTAATGATGCTACACTTAGATGGGTTTTCGCGAATTTCGGATGAGAGATCAAAGAACGCCATGATTTGCAAGCGCACATGAATCGCAGCAGAGACTTGACGGAAAGTCTCAAGAGTATTTCGACAATAATTTCTTGAGGGAGATTTGGCAATGTCTTTGAATCTTCGGCCCAATCAGGTTTTCGACGTATGGGGTTTCTTTCGATTGCCATGGATGGTGCTTTTGCTCGGTTTGGGACCAAAACCTAGTAGTAGTAAAAATTTATGAGTGTACAACTCTTTATACTAGGTTTTTGTTTGGTTGAGAGTTTAATTTAATTTAGTTTTGATAGTGGATGAAGAAAGAAATAAGATAATGATTGAAGGGAGGGGTAATGATTAGATAGAGATTGAGAGAGATGGAAAAGTAATAATTAGAGAAATAGGGTAATGATTGAAGAAAAAAGTAAGATAATGATTAGAAAACAAAACTAAACTAGGGGGCGGCTATTCGTAGCCCCATATTTTCTCCAATTATATTCGACAGTCAGTTACCAAAATTGAGATACATTTTCAGCATACAATTACCGAAATATAATATTTTTTTCAACAGCTATTTATCGAAAATGTATGTTTGGCAGTTATTTACCGAAAGTTGAACATATTTTCGACACGTAGTTACCGAAATATAATATTATTTTCAACAGCTATTTACCGAAATGTTATGTATGATTTTCAACAACTATTTACCAAAATGTAGTGGGCTAAGAGAGAAAATAAGGGGCTGCGAATAGTCGCCCAACTAAACTAATAACCGAACAATGCGTATTGCCCTAGTTATTGTCGTATCAAGATTAGGGTAAATTATACAAAAACCCCTCCATCTATCACTCTGTGTTATTAAACACCCTTTGTCTACGTAACGTCACAATCCCTGCACCCCAATTTTCCTAAAAATCCCCCCATCCCCATGCATATACTACTAGACTTTCTATGGACAACTTTGGAACGGCATGAAGAAAATTTTAAAATTATTTCAAGATAACCATCGGAGGGCCGCCGACCAGAGGAGGGGCGTGTTTCTCATTGTTCTTGTCTTGCAGTATTAGGGTTCCGGCGAGATTATTCATTGCTGATCTCAGAGAGCGTTGACCAGTCTACGTGGATTTTCTCCACATACAACAATAATATGGATTTTTTTTTAAAAGGTTACGTGAATTTCCGAGTCTTAAAATACAAAGATATAAATCAAGTCTCCTTTTGTGGACTTATTTTAGAGCTTGATTGGAATGTCCTGACACTTTACATTTGAACATATAGAGAGTTTGATTGAACATGCTCTTGGGCATCTCCAACCCAATACTCACCAAATTAATCAAGAACAACTCCCTCAGCTCTGGAGCGAACAACTCCCTCAGCTCTGGAGTGAATTAGTGCTAACAGAGAGGTGTCTAATGAAAATTTGGAATCAATTTCAATGCGATAAACAAGCACAAGGGCAATTCAAAAGATTTTCGAAATAAGAATTTTACCCGCAAAAGAGACTACATCCGATTCCCGAAGTCTTCCTATCCTAATTCCTACCGTGTTCATAATAGTTGGCAAAAGCCATCTATCGGGCATGTTTGGAAAATTTTCGAATTTCCTCGACCTACGCCTTCAGGATTCCAGCTCTGCTACCCCCGCCGTACCAATCACCGCTCCACTCGCCCCTCATACAAAACGTCGCTGTTTTGGACCCTTTGGTGCAATGGCAAAGGCCCGGTTGGCTTGCTCCTTCCCTGTCTGGCTATCAGTTGCAACGCACACTAAACCATCACAGCTGCCCACAATCGTTACAGGACAATTAGATTCTTTCAAAGGGCAATCAAGGTCAACAGCGGTATCAGATTGCTCATTCAAAATAGAGTAAACAGAGCATGATTTGATATCATAGCCGAGAAACAGACTACTTAGAAGGAGTCTATGGTGGTTATAATCAGTGTTCGTAGATGCTAATCTGAGATGGGTTTTTGCGAATTGGGGTTGAGAAATCAAGTAACGGCATGTTTTGGAAATGCACCTGAATCGCAGCAGAGACTTGCACGATCCGGATTTTAGAAAACGTGTCTTCTTAGTCCTTCAAGTAATAAAACTACTTATCGCTAAACTAACTCCATTTTATGCACTACAATTTTGACACAAACAATTTCATGTTCTTTCCATCTAAAACCCTAATTACACCAAAAAATTGCTCGTAATCGCTCACGTGGCGTGTGGTCTCTGTAGACATGATAAATAGAGAGAGAGATTGAACCCACCATTTGTAATATGGATTTTTTTGGTATGTACCCCATGTGTGTACTCATAGCTAGTTTTTAAAACTAGCTTTGCTAGAGGTACATATAAAAAGGTACATACATCACAAATACATACGTATTTTTGACCCATCTCGGGTCTCAAAACATTGATTTGAAACCACTTATTTTGTTCAACTTTTCTTCATAATCTAGATTATGAATCAAAGTTAGATATTTTGTATACATTTTTTCTAATATTAGATTGTGTTTATTTTTTACAAGAACCCTAAGCAAATCATTTTGAAAACCCAATACGAGTCCAAAACGTGCATGTCCCCTATTTTGCTCTTTACTCCAAAAAATCGGCTGCATGATCCCTAGACCTTTGAGCTTCTTCCATCCATGATATCTTGTTGAAAAAGCACTTCAAGCTGCCGTTAAAGAGATGCTTCTAGATGCTTTGAGCTGCTTGGAGCTCCTCCTCAAGACCCAAATGTCGCCAAGGATCATTTATTTGGCCATCCAAGATTAAAGGCCGAAATACTTTGGCCAAAACCAAGGGAAAAAGCTACTTTTGCCAGCTTTTATCCCTTGCTTGTGGGTCCTAATCCACTTAAAATAAATTCCTCATTTATGAAGATTCTGAAAAAAAGGAGTCCCTTGGGACTTGATCCTTCCTTTTTGGTTGGCTTAGGCTTAAGCTGTCTCTCTAGGCCTGAGTAAGCTCATTGGTTAGCCACTTATGAGTTATGGCCCACCGGAGCTGATCTGGAGGCCTGCATGGCCTTCATGTGTCAGTCATGCCTTCCTTCCTGCCGGTTGGAGAATAACTTTGGGCTTCCCTATTCTCCTTTTTTTACTTAGGCTCACGCTTGGGCCTTTAACTGATTTGGACTTACTTAAAGGCCTGGCTTGCCTTGACCGACATCTTGGGCCTCACCTAAACTTGTCCATGGATGAAATCCATGGAATTTGTATCTGAGCTTCTTTTCAAAAAATGAAACTTAGCCCCTTGTTGTGGACTTTTTATGCAAGGCCTGTCATGCTTTTGAATGAAATTTTGGGCATTAATTAAGCCAAATTCGGAAACCTGATGGAGATCCATTTCATTCTATTGAGTTCAAACTTGGACCAAATGGCCCAATGATGCGTATCAAACGAAATCCAGATCCCCACATGTCATCTCCCATTCTTCTTTTAATTTTGGCCAAAATTGGATATAAACAGTGTGATATTTGGACATGACGGTGCATACAGTTTTCGAATGTCAGTGCACGAGGTGGTCAAATCTAATGGCAACTTGCTTTTCACCAGGGGGGGATTAAAAAAAGGGCAAATTTCACTCAGACCCCCTGAGTATCTGACAATGACAAAAAGTACCCCTCAGTTTTCAAAAATGACAGAAACCTCCCTTATTTCACAGTTTGGGTTTCATTCCGTTAGTTCCGTTAGTAAAGTGGACGGAAAATGTACGAAAATGTACAGAAAATGAAATTTTCAATTTTATTTAGTTCTACAGCTATCTTAGGGCTCTCATTGAAAGTTCTAGAGCCAAAAATTAATTATGACCATTTAGGATAAAATAATTTAAAAAATAAAATCTTCGTACCGATTCAAACGAATTAAAATTTGGAGCATTTAAAATTTTGCTCTTTATTTGATTTTAGGGCTTTCAATGAAGAGTAAATACTTAAAGTGCTCCAATTTTCAATCCATTTGAATCGGTGCGAAAATCTTATTTTTCTGATTATTTTATCCTAAAGTGCAATAATTAATTTTTAGTTCTAAGATTTTCAATGAGAGCCTTAAGATAGCCGTAGAACTAAACGAAGAGGAGATACTTAAGTGCTCCAATTTTTAATTCGTTTGAATCGGTGCAAAGATTTTTATTTTTTTATCATTTTATCCTAAATGGTCATAGTTAATTTTTGGCCCCATGGCTTTCAATGAGAGCCCTGAGAGAGCCATAGAACCAAATGAAAAGAAGATACTTAAGTGCTCAAATTTTTAATCCGTTTGAATCGGTGCGAAGATCTTATTTTTCTGATCATTTTATCCAAAAGGATCATAATTAATTTTTTGCTCTAGGACGTTCAATAAGAGTCCTAAGATAGCTGTAGAACTAAATAAAATTGAAATTTTCATTTTCCGTACGTTTTCCTTCCATTTCACTAACGGAACTAACGGAATGAAACCCAAACTGTGAAATAGGGGAGGTTTCTATCATTTTTGAAAACTGAGGGGTACTTTCTGTCATTGTCAGATACCTCAGGGGGTCTGAGTGAAATTTGCCCTAAAAAAAAAGGAAGCAGCTTCTCACTAGATCCAGTCCGATCCTTGTGCAAGGAACTTTTGTGCGTACATTTTTTTTCATTTCACCCGTCAAAAACAATATTTCACTCTAAGTTACCTCTTGTAACAAATACGTACTCAAAATTACAATTTCTGATCAGCACACCTACCCATGACTATTCTTATCGTAAAAATTTACTACTATTCACCAAAAAACATCACTATCCTATTAAGGCTATAAACTCCATAGGGACATATTACGTACATAGAAATTTTACCCGGAAATGACCCGGAATACACTATTTATGGCCGGTCATAAATACACCGATCTTTTTATGACCGATCATAAATAGTGTATTCTAGGTAAAATGAGTTATTTTTTATAAACTTGAGACGGGTCCGAAAGACATACGTACCTCATGTATATATGTACTCATAGCTGGTCTTTAAAACCACATTTTTTTACTGAGGGTATGGAGTTTACTATCTGCTTTATTGCTTGTATCATGAGAAAAAATAAAAAAAAACACTTAGTTGCTTGTATCATCTACACAGAATACATCAATGAGTGATGAGAAACGGTAAAAATGAAAAACTATGACTCTATTTAAAGTTGGGAAAGTGTGGTAAGAGACAATAAAACATCGAATTTCACCTTCATCCCCTTCAACGTTGGCGTTGCCACTAAACTCCATTGTCTGCATCAGTGTCAGGTGAAACTAGACTCCCAATATAGGGATAAGCACTTAAAGATGGGAAACACTTGTCAATCGTTCGATAAAAAAAACTTCCATCTTTCGGATTGTACTGAACTAAATGCTCCCCAACAGCCATTAAAATGTCGTCATTCTTCAAAATGTACATTGGTTTGAAAAGCTGACCATAGAATGAATGTGTAATCACAACCAACTTGGTCCAAGACTCTCTTATACCATATTTCTTCATCACCCATAGCTCAACACCCAATCTATCAAAATTGCGAAGCGTACAGAGGCATCCACCTAAAACATCCATTGTCAAGTTATGACGAGAATCAACATAATCAGGTTGTGAAACCTCCCCATATGTCTCTCTAGCCAAATCAAGAGAGACAATAATGTCCTTGGACCGGACACTCGGAATCCAATGGAGCGCCCCACTCGCAAATTTCCCTAAACAAGTCATAACAAGACAATGAGGACAGTCTCCAACCCTCCTCCAAGAATCAGTCCTTGACGTATACACCGCCACTCTATTTTGACTTTGCATAGAATTAACTTGGAAAATTACCACCACCTTGTAATCATCAGTGGACTCGTCATAACCAAATCCATAAACACGACGCCATATAGGCCAAGAAGCGCGCTCGGAATCTGTGAGCTCACAGAACTGCATTCCAATTTCGGGCAATTTCTTGGATTTCCTCGTAGATGGGTTCCATAGAATTATCGGTGTCTTGTGAATAGTGATGCACATGACCAATCCATTGCAGGAACCCACGATCCCAATCCAATCAGGAGATCCAACAAAAGGGCAATCAAGACTAACAGCAGTAGCAGATTGCTCATACATAATAGCAGAAATAGAACATGAGTTGAGATCGCGATGGTAATATTCGTTATTCCTAAGGAGGAGTCTTTCGTGGGTATAATCGGTGTTTAACGATGCTACACTTAGATGGGTTTTTGCGAATATCGGATGAGAGATCAAAGAACGCCATGATTTGCAAGCACACATGAATCGCAGCAGAGACTTGACGGAAAGTCTCGAGAGTATTTCGACAATAATTTCTTGAGGGAGATTTGGCAATGGCTTTAAATCTTCGGCCCAATCAGGTTTTCGACGTATCAGGTTTCTTTCGATTGCCATGGATGGTGCTTTTGCTCAGTTTGGGACCAAAACCTAGTAGTGGTAAAAAATTTTGAGTGTACAACTCTTTATACTTTATTTTTATTGCCCTAGTTATTGTCGTATCAAGATTCGGGTAAATTATACAAAACCCCTCCATCTTTCACGCTGTGTTATTAATCGCCCTTTATCTACATAACGTCACAATCCCTGCACCCCAATTTTCCCAAAAATACCCCAATTCATGTACTACTACTTTCTATGGATAACTTTAGAACGTATGAAGACAATTAAAAAATTATTTTGAGATAACCATCGAAGGGCCGCCGACCAGAGGAGGGGCATGTTTCTCATTGTTTCTTGTCTTGCAGTATTAGGGTTCCAGTGAATTTATTCAATGCTGATCTCAAAGAGCATTGACCAGTCTACATGGATTTTTTCCACGTACAACAGTAATATGGATTTATGGATTTTTTAAAAGGTCCAGTGAATATCTTCTAATTATCACTAGTTTTATGATAATTAATTTAAAAATATAAAAGTTATTATCGTGGAAAAATGAAAAATAACAGTGGAAACTCATCTCCATTGTGAAGTAAGTCTAAAATGTAAAAAATCAAAGTCTCTTTTTGTAGACTTGTTTTAGAGCTTGGTGGGAATGTCCAGACTAGACACTTTACATTCAATTCAACTAGAGTCCAAAACCAAAAGTCATCTATCAGGCATGTTTGGAAAATTTCCGAATTTCCTCGGCCTATGCCTTCAGAATTCCAGCGTTGTTATCCCCGCCGCACGGCCCGCACCAATCCCCGCTCACACAAAATGTCACCGTTTTGGTGCAGACCGTGCAGTGGCAAAGACCCCGTTGGCTTGCTCCTTCCCTGTTTGGTGGCCGAATAAATGGGCATGGTTTTACCAAAACTTCTATAAATAAATATGAGCAAAGGAACCCCATTTCCTTTTCAGTTTTAACAGCAACATTGAGTACATTACTTGGAGAATAAGAACAAGAACTCGTGTAAACGCATCGTGGAATATTATAAAGAATTGGGCAAGGCTAGTGAGGCATAATCGAAGACCTAATTTAACCTTTACTCGCTTTAGTACTGGTGTTGCCACTGAACCCCACTATAACTTCGAGGTCGGGTCGATTTGGGGTTACAAACAAGAAATATTCATCAGCCGCGCCCCAACTGATTGCACAAAAAGTACGCAATGCGCGGAAAAACAATCCAACGAGGAAGAAAGTAAACAGCCAAATGACCCCGAGGATTAAAAATAAGCAAGGCAAGGTCCCCCAAGCATTCTAAAAGATTTTATCATCTCACTTCCACCAAAATGAACATCGATTTTCCGCTAAGTTAGAAGAGCACAAAATAAACATGAACTTGTAGTAGGCCGGATTAATACATAAATAAGTCATGGGGTCTCTCGAACCCAAATCCCGCTAGGCCCGTAGGCCCAAGGCGAGAATAAGGGCCCCGCAGGTCCTTCACCCATTTGGAAGATATCTGGGTTGGAGGACTGACTCGGGTTGTGCCTAAGACTGCACCAAACCGCAGCTGGCTTAGTACGGAGAAAATCGGATTGGCCACGTGGCACCATTCTCATTCGGCCACCTGGCGAGGACAAACGGAATACGACGAGTTTGGCCCAGGGACCGTATGGCCCAGCCACGCGTCGTCATCACGGGAGGCCACGTGGAGCGGTCCCCTCGCGAGCAGAGCTACGCCTGTCGGCGGTAGTCAGTACAGATGCGCAGAGTGAACCCTGCAAGCCCACGTAGCCAACCACTCGAGCCCCGCCCAACACGCTCAAGGCTGAATCCCTCCTGGCGCTTGGAGGCCAACAGGGTTGGTGGTTGGTGACATCATCCGGCACGGGATTGGGAGCATGCTCTCCCTCCAAACCTGATCCTCAATGAAGGCATTCCGCTATATATGCTCTCTTCTCTCACTAAGTTGAGTTTCCCTTCTCTATTCCAGAGCTAACTTAGTCATCGGAGTGAGCTGGTAGGCACTAATCGTGCATTATTTGTGCAGAGACAGGGAAAGAGAGAGGAGACCTATCAAATGCATTTCACAGTCAAGTAATCCATATCAAGTAAGAGAGGATTAGAGTGAACACCAACCCACAGGACTCTACCCATTTCAGTTTTCAATACACATTTCCTATCAACAAAAACGTAACGAGTTCCATTCCAAAGGGATGAGACATCAAAATGAAGAGGCATTACACATCAAGAACATACACCAATCTTAATGCATCGACAGTTGGGCTAACTGTCATCTTTCACTTATAACTCCAAAAACTTCAAAATTCTCATTCTAAGCATTGTCAAAGACACAAGCAAGTGAAACCACAATTTTCACGCTAGTTTTACCACATTTTGCTAAACATCGCTAAACATGAGCAAAGAAACACTTTCGTGGTTGTATTATCAAACACTGAATACATTACAAGAGTACTAAAGCAAGGTAAACAACAAAAAGCAGAAACTTGAGGTAAACTGCACGAAAGTATACCAGGAGAAATAAAACATCTAGTTTTACCTTTATTCCCTTTAATAATGGTGTTGCCACCAGATTCCAGCATCAACGTACACCAGTGTCAGGGTGAAACTAGGCTCTCGATATAAAGATAAACACTACGATTTGGGAAAAACCCACGAATCTTTGGATAACTAAACGTTCCATCATTGGGATTGTATCGAACTAAACACAACCCAACAACTATTAAAACGTCACCATTGTTCAAAATGCACTTTGGTGTGAAATACTCACCATATAATGGATGTGTAACATCATGAATCATAACCAATTTGGTCCAAGACTCTCTTATTCCATATTCCTTCATCACCCATAGATCAACATGTGCTCCATGATACCTGTAGAGCATACAGAGGTATCCACTTAAAACATTCATTGTCGAAACAAAACCACCATCTCTACTATAAGCAGGCTGTGAAACCTCCCCATATGTCTCTTTAGCCAAATCAAGAAAGATGATTAACTAACTGGACCTGTCTCTCACAGTCCAATGGAGGGCCCCACTCACAAATTTCCCTTTACCAGCCGTAGAAATAGAATGAGGACAGTCTGCCATCCTCCTTCAAGAATCAGCCCTCAACTCATATACCGCCACTTTATTTCGACGATAGTCTGTATTAGATCCACCATTAAAAACTAACACCACCTTGTAATCATCGGTAGACTTGTCATAACCTAACCCACATGCCGGCGACCAGTCATACGGTATCGTAATACTTGGCAGCTTCCTATACTTCTTCGTAGACGGGTTCCACAGGAATATGGTTTTTTTCTTATCGGTACGGATGCACACCAACCCATCGCAGGAACCCTCAATCCAAAATCCATTGGAAGATTTTACGAAAGGGTGATCAATGCCGACAGCAGTATCAGATTGGTCATGCCGCATGATCGAAGAGATAGAACATGACTTCAAATCACCATGGTGATTACTATTATTCCTTATGAGGAGTCTATGGTGGGTGTAAACAGTGCTCGAAGATGCTGAACAGAGATGTGTTTTCACGAGTTTCGGATCGGAAATCAAAAAACGCCATGATTTGCAAGCGCACCTGAATCGCAGCAGAGACTTGACGGGAAGTCTCAAGAGTATTTCGACAATGATTTCATGAGGGAGATTTGGCAATGGCTTTGAACATTCGGCCGAATTGGTTTTATGAAGTATCGGGTTTCGTTCTATCGCCATGGATGGTGCTTTTTCTGGGTTTGCGACCAAAACCTAGTAGTAGTACAAATTTACGAGGGTACAACGCTTTGTACTTTATGGCCCTAGTTATTGAACTGTCGTATGAAGATCAAGGTAAATTGTAGAAAACCCCCTCCATCTATCACACCATGTTATTAAACGCCCTTTTATCTACATAACGTGCATGCCCGCACGAATTTTCCTAAAACTACTGCAATGCATACCCTTTCTACCATTCTACGGATAACTTTAGAATGGCATGAAGAAAATTAAAAAATTATTTCTGAGATAAGCAACGGAGGGCCTTCCGCAAACCAGAGGGGAGGAGTTTCTCATTGTTTCTTGTCTGGATGTATTAGGGTTCCAGCGAGATTATTCACTGCTGATTTCAGAGATCGTTGACTAGTCTATGCGGATTTTCTTCACGTACATAAGTAATATGGATTTTTTAAAAGGTCTCGTGAATATCTTCTGATTGACACTAGCTTTATGATAATTACAGTAATTTTTAAATGTAAAAGTTATAATTGTGGAAAAAAAGTAAAGACTCATCTCCATTGTGAAGTGAGTCTAAAAATATAGAGATATGAATCAAGTCTCATTTTGTAGACTTCTTTTAGAGCTTGAATATTGGAATTTCCTGACACTCTCTTCATTTGAACATATAGTCTGACAGACCGACACAATTAGGAGTCGCCGTATACACAAGACAAACCGGGGACACATAAAAATAACATATGGGCATGTGTCTACACTGGGGACACAGAAAAATACATATGAGATATCGCATACAAAAGTTATAATAAGCACAGATGACTGAAAACACAGGTAACAAGGTACTTGTAAGCCAAAGAATCTATAAGCTTCTCAATAAGCAATTCAATAAACAACCCTCCTGTATAATGGTGCACAACCAACAAAAGGTAGCATGAAATACAACCGGTAGACAACAGGACGCACAATCCAGTAGATGCTAGCATACTTATTTAAGGGATTCAAGTTGAAAACCTATAAATGTATTCCATATATAACTGAAACTTCCAATTAGTATATACTGTAAGATGGAAACATGAACACAATTAAAACATTCCTCCCACTTGGCAATGAAGGAAACATTTTACTCCTCCCACTCTCCAAAGAAAGAGAATATTAACATTCCTCTTGAGGGTTTTTTTTTTTTTTTTAAAACTTATGTTCCACCAAGTTAGAAGCACACAAAATGAACATGGATTTAACCTGTATAATTTCCAACACCCATTTCCGAATCAACAAATTCCCTTTGAAGACCATAAGACATACAAAAAAGGGGGGACCAGCATATAAGAAACCTAAATCCTCAAGCATGTTCCACATATTTCAAAATTTTCATCATATTCCTCCATGTTTCTGGAGATGTTATAAAAGAATCAAGTGCCACCTCAACAACCCATCATCTTGTTAAACATTAAAAGATAAAATGATCTGAAACCATATCTAAACAATTCCCTTCAAGGTCAACAGGCGGTTTTACCAAAATTTGGTCACTTCAATAGATATGAGCAAGGGAACCATTTTTTATTTCGGTTTTAAATCAACATTGAGTACATAACTGAGAGATTGAAAAGAGTTGGGGAACGCAAGTAAGACATGATAAAACATCTAAGTTTACCTATGTTCCTTGAAGTATTAGTGTTGCCAGTGAACCCCACCGTCAGACGCAATGTCAGGCGAGACTAGGCTCTCAACATAGGGAAAGACATTAAAATGCGCTGAGCAATTATGAATCGTTGGATAAACAAATGTTCCATCTTTTGGATTGTACCGAACCAAATGCATAAAATTATGCAGTAAAACTTCACCATTCTTCAAAATGCACAATGGAGTGGTGGAGTAAGGACTACCAGATGGATGTTTCACATAAGGTATCACAACCAAATTGGTCCAAGACTCTCTAGTACCATATTCCTTCATCACACATCGATCAGTGTAATAACGATAGGCATGTAGCATACAGAGGCATCCATTTAAAACATCCAACGAGCTCCTATACACATGACCATCTCGCTAATCAGGTTCCAAAACCTCTCCATGAGCCTCCTTCACCAAATCAACAGAAACAATAATAGAACCAACATTAGAATTGCTACGCCCAGTCCAATGAAGGGCACCATATAAATATGTCCCTAAACCATCCGAAGGAAGACAATGAGGAGAGCCTTCAATCCTTCTCCACGAAGGAGTCCTCAAGGCATACACCTTCACTTCAACCTCAAAACCACTTGTACCAAACTTCCCAAAAAATCCTGCCACCTTGTAATCATCGGTAGACTCATCATAACCAAAGCCATAACTGATGAAGGGCGGATGCGGCATGTCGGTCAATCTCTTGGATTTCCTAGTGGACGGGTTCCATATAAATACTTGGCTATCAGTCGCAACGCACACTAAACCATCACAGCTGCCCACAATCCTTACTGGACAATTAGATACTTTCGAAGGGCAATCAAGGTCAACAGCTGTGTCAGATTGCTCGTTCAACATAGAGTGAAGAAAGCATGATTTGTTATCATAACCGGGACTCAGAACACTTAGAAAGAGTCTATGGTGGGTATAATCAGTGTCCGTAGACGTTAATCTGAGATGGGATTTCACGAATTGGGGTTGAAAAATCAAAGAACGCCATGATTTGGAAACGCACCTGAATCGCAGCAGAGACTTGACCGGAAGTCTCGATAGTATCTCGGCGATGAGTTCCGTCGGAAAGCCTAGACAGGAGGTCTTTTTGGGTTCTTGACAATTGGAGCTGCTTTCGGTCGCCATGGAAAGCCGAGCTCCCAGATGAGGACACAACAAGGATCTAGTCAGAGAAACCGGACGGGAATTTGGTTAATTGTCCTTTAGGTTTTGTTAGTTTTTCAGGGAAAGCTAGGGAAAGAAAATGATAGGGAAATGGGGGTGTGGGGCGGGGGGAGGGGGGGTGGGGATTGTGGTGTGTGTGTGTGTGTGTGTGTGTGTGTGTTGGGGGGAAGGGAATGGGAGAGAAATTATGCCTTCTCTCTTTACAATTTAAAAATAATTTTTCAAAAAATTCTTTTTAAATTCCTTCTAGATTCTTCCTATTTTTAACATTTCTCTCTTCAATTATTACTCTTACTATTTTTCAAAAAAAAAATCAAATTTCAATCCAAACAAAGCATTAATTATTCACAACACTTGAATTCTTTTGGCAAAAGCCTACTTCATTTCTAGACAAGACTCAGGTTCGAGTCTCGTCAGTGGCAAGAGAATGTGAGATTTGTTTCCTTGCCATCCTGTACCTAGGTGATGCTGTGGTGACGGTCTGTCCTCACGAATAGTAGCTATGGCTCGAACCAAACATTCCACAGTGAGTAGGGAGCCCTTATGATCACGCCCTAGGGGGTTGCTATGTTGGACGCCTCCTCCAACCCTTTTTTCTAATAAAAAAAACAGTTGAATTTTTTTTATTTTCTCTTCTCTTTCTCTCTAATCTAAACAATCGGAGGGAAAAAATTTTAACTTTTTTTTTCTTTTCTCTCACTTTCTCTAAGTTCCAAACAAAGCCTTACATCCCTTAAACTATTCGAAAAGTGTCTTATTAGTCCTTCAAATAATAAAACTATTTACTCAATAACTACTTATTTTTCAAATAAATGTACTTATTTTTTTAATTAAATGTGATGTATTATGAAAAAATGACATGTTTCGTAAAATAAAAAATAAGCATTTAAAAATTAAGAACCTAAGCAAAACAAGATCATAGTCCCTGAACTAACAAGGTCCTTATCCAGTCCAATTTTTGAATATAAAAAACGTTGGAAGGGCCTTTAAAAAGGTTAACGGAAGTAGGAAGGACTACTCCATGTTAGCGGGGATTCTATTCCTAGTTTTCCACCTCCACTTACATAGTCATACTCACATAAGAGATAGGATCCGCACACACTAGACACCCTTCATGTTAGTGGTGATTCTATCTCCCCCAAAAAAAGACAAGAAGAAGTTTAGCTATTTAATTCAGTTAAACTTCTTCTTCTTCTTCTTTTTGGTGTTTTTTTTTTTACCCCACACACAACAAGATATTTATCTTGCTCGGCTCCGAGTCTCGTTAAATTATCAGCACTTTAATTGGCTTGTGGAGTACGTACACTGTTTCAGCCCTACCAACTTGATCATCTCAGGTTCCATGATCGGCAACACAATCCGTTGAACTTATTTTGCTAGAACTCCGAACTTTTTGAGCAATATCATAGATATTTTCTAAAATATTTGGATAAAAATCATAAATTTTTATGTTTCCGATTCGTCTTAACGATATGAATCAATAATTCACAAAAGTATGACAAAACAAACAATTGCAGAAAAATTTGAATAAAGACAAACTAAAAATCACCCAAAAAGCTACATGAAATAGGAGTTTAAATCATTAATGTAATAATATAAAGGGGATAAGCTCAAGCAAAAGCAAAATAACTTGATTAACCATTTATACAGTCCGGATCTGGTCAAGACGTCCTGATCGAAGCTTAGGTCCGGACTTCTTCCACAGCCGTCGGATTGTGTTTTCGATGGTCCAAATGCACGGATAGTTTGTTCACGCGAACGGACCATTGAAAACACAATCCAACGGCTGAGATTGTGTTCCGGACCTAAGCTCCGGTCAGGACGCCCTGACCAGATCCGGACTGACCATTTATAAGAGTGTACATGCCATAATTATACAAATTAATTAAGTTTCCAAAAGAGCCATCCCAAGCTTTAGGTGCTAGATCCATACATACAACATATTTTTGGGGAAATCATGGAACAGTGGAGAAAGGGGCAAATATTGCCCAGGTCATGGACAACTTTTCCCGGAATTCATCTGCACATGAGACGGAGAAATTTAATTCCCAATACATGTAGAGGGCCACCTAAAATGACTATTATGCCCCTAATGAAATAAATCCTAAATCTTGAATCCCAGCCACCGTTCTCTCATTTTATCCTTCCTTCCCACTCGTACGCTGCTGAAGAGCAAGAGAACAACAGGGGAGGGTTCTGCTTCTGCTCTCGTTCGACCTTTCTCCCTCACCTCGTCTTCCTCTCTCACATCATCTCTCTGTATGCTACAGTACTCTCTCCATTCCGCCCAAGAAAAAGCAGTATCTTCTCCTTGACCAAGTGATTTCGTAGTCGTACGCATCTGGTAAGGAATGTTTTGGGTGTTTCAATTTTTTTGCAGTTTTCTCTCTTTTCTCTTCTCTCATTTCGTCCATGTGTCTGTTTGTAAGCAATTTAGTTTTCTTCATTGTATGAATGAGTGGTCTGGTTAAGGCAGAAGTTGTTAGGTTTTAGGTTAAGTTTCTCGTTTCTATAATGACGTGAAAACAATGCAAGCAAACCATTTCGAGGGCCTTCACTCTAGTATTGTTTCCATTGACAATGTCCTAGCACCATAATTCGTTCTAACTGATGGAACAAATTTGGAACTTTCTAAGCCTAACAATGTGCAAGGCACAGTAGTATGACTGCAGCAGAAAAAAAAAAAAAGAGTGTGTTGACCCTTTACAAAGGTGTGTTGGTCTGTATGTTGGTCTGTATGAAATGTGATTCTTGTTTAAGTCATGGAACATGTTTTTTCTGAAAATAAAATAGTTGCTCTTTAAGTTACCTGATGTTACTCCTTGTAAGAACTTTTGTTGCTCTCTATATAAGAATCTTTTGTTGCTCTCTATATAAGAATGTATGCCCTTGACTGTTAAGGGAATTAAGGTAAAATTCGATGTTTTATTATCTTTGACAACACTTTCCCAACTTTAATTACCTAGAGTCAGTTTTTGGTTTCTCCATTTTTCATCACTCATTGATATATTCTGTCTTAATGAAACAAACAACTAAGTGTTTTTTTATTTGTTTTTGCTCATGTTTATTGAACTTTATCATAATTTGGGAAAACCATCGTAAACTACTGAGAAACTTGTGGCTTTATATGTCTCTACCTTTCAAAATGATTGAAAATGATGGGATGGCACTTGATTCTTTTATTACACTTTCGAAAAGTTGAAGGAATAGGTAGATGAAAGTTTTGAAATTTTGAGAATATATATCATAGATGACCCTTCACTTTAGGTAACTACTGATGCATTATTGACGAAAGTTTTGAAATTTTCAGAATATGGATCATAGATGACCTTTCACTTTAGGCAACTACTGATGCATTATTGATGTAAGTTCTTGATTGCATTATATGTAATGGCAATTTTTTTTTTTAATGACTTATCGCCTTGAAATTGAATTCTATGCTTTGGTTGATAGGAAATGAGTATCGAAAACTGTAGTATTGAAATCCATGTTTATTTTGTGCACTTCAAACTTTGAGGAACATTGGTATTCTTTTTGGTGGAAGCGAGAAGATTAAAATGATTTAGACATTGCTTAGGTTATTGTTTTTCCTTGGGATCATTTTGCAATACTTTGTCCTAGTTTTCCATTCTGGTAAACTGAGATCTTAGTAAAGCAAATAAACCACGAACACAATAGGGTCTAGCCCTGGCATAGTTTTACAGGCCCAAAAACCAACTGAAGGAAACAAAGACAACAGATAACTTTGTCATAGTTGGACTGATTTTCCACTCATTTGCTATTTGTGCGATTTGTTAGGGTGGATGAATACTTCTTGTTTATAATGCCAAGTGAGCCCAACCAAGAAGTGAAATATCATCGAACCGACTAGTCTTGAAGCCTTTATACACGAGTAGTTCCTCGATCGCCCAAAGACTTGCTGTTTGGCTATTTCGGCGTCATCAGTATTCTTCACTATAATTTAAAATATAATTTTGCAAAGGTAACAACTATTAATTTTTAAGAACTTTTTTTTTTTGGGCATATTTCAAGTAGTAATATTTTAAGTTGTGGCATGAGTGTAATTCGCTGATGTATGGTTGTTTCTGCTAAATAACATGAACTGGCTCAAATTATATTGGCAACATCAGTTTTATAACCTATTTCACTTGCTTTTTGTATTCACCTATATAGGTTCAAATTAGTGAGTTGTCTATAATACAGAGGGTTGGCATAAATTTGGATAGAATAGATACTATTTGAGAGTGGGTTAATGATTTGTTAAGGATATCTACATAATGTATTTAGGGTTGTAAGTTAGGATTTTGGTTTTGGAGAAAATGTTTTTGGAGGCAATCGACTTCATAGATTTTGCTTCAACATTTTAGTCGGATAAACTTCCTATTGTCTTCTTCCAATTCCCTTTACATTCATGAATATAGTTTTGATTGAGAGATCCATTTCTGAATACGTGTACGAGGCCGTTTGTTCACTGGCGGAGTCAATGGGACTTGTTCTTCAACCTCTTCTTCTTCTTCTTCCTCCTCTTCCTCTTCTTCCTCTTCTTCTTTCTCAACTTGTTTTTCCACCACACTTTGTTCTTCCACCTCCACATGTTGCACATGTTGTACAACATCCGCCATCACGTGCTCCGGAGAGTAAAACGACAATTCGCGGGCAAACACAAGGTGATCAATCCCACTCATGCGGCCGGCATCCATGTCCTCCACGTCAAGCCCATCACTAACCTTCTTCGGATTCAAAGTGGAGGTTGAAGGAATGTCCTCCAAGTCCATATCCACATCGCCCATCTCCACATCATCTTCATTTGGATTCTTTCTCTCAGTCACATCCTTCCCCTTATTTGGACTCTGTCTCTCATTGGAGGCCTTCCTCTTGGACGGATTCCGTGCGCATGTTTCAGGAACATCACCCATCAAGGCGCCATCCAAGACTTCAAGTTGTTGCATTTGTACAAGAAAATATTTCTTCAAATCATGATATGCGGCAATTGTGTGCTGCACATAAGGTTAAAGACTAAACGTTATAAATATAAATGACATAAATGGTTCAATTGTATATCAGCAACCAAATTAAGTTCTCACCGGATGCCGAAAATGAGGCTTAGGAAATTGCCCAGAAATAGGATCTACCAGCTCCAAATTCTCCTCCTTTGCAATTCGTTCTTTTATTAGTTTCGTCGTCCATGACTGAATCATGGGATCACCTTCACTCCCAACCTTCATACCCATTGGCTGTTTGTCAAAATATATAAGCTGCAACAAAAAAATATTATGAGTCACAATACAGTACACACGAGTTTTATAGCAAATGATTGAAATGTACAGAAAATGTTGATGTATTTACCATTAGGAGTAACACACAACCACCAAAGCCAAAGGCATCCTTCTTATTCTTACTATCAGCAGCCTTGGCACTTTTCTTTTTGTACTTGGCTATTTCTTTCACCAACCAATCAAACACAAATTCGGCCCATGCATATGTAGGAGTTTGTGACAAATCGTGCACTGCTGGGTAAAATCTTGTGGCGGCCACATCCTTCGTGGTTGGACACAACAAGCAAGACAACACGAAAAGAACGTATGAAGTCTGAAACTTCACGTCAGAAATCCCGGTCTTGAATACTTGTTGCATCATTGCAAATGTGACTCCCCTTTTCAACGGTTTCTTTTCTTTCCCAAACATCTTCTCAATGTGTTCAAAGTGATTGTCTTCACAATCCGTCGGAACCGCTATCGTTCCACAAGAAAGCCCTAATGCCCTTCGAACATCATTTGGGGTGATTGTATAAACCCTCACCCTCCCAAACTCCAACCGCTTGGTGGCAGGGTTAAAATGGTTAACCAACCGACTTATAAATTCACGGTTCAGCAATCGACACTTCAGTTTAAGCATTGAACCAAAACCGACTCTTTCAACAGCATCTTTTTGTTCTTTGGTCAATGCCTCATTCACTTTCACCAACTTCAAGGGCGAGCACCGACTCCGAAATACCGGCTGCACATGTAGAGAGTTTAAGATTTAATACAACCCATCATTGTTACACACATGATACGTTAACATAATGATTAACTATATCAAAAACAACAAATACAAAACCATACCGACGCATTTTTCTTTTTTTCCTTCAGAACATTCTTGTTAATGCGGACCTTTCTTTCTTTGGCCATGTTCACGAATGGCGCTTTTTCAGCATCAGACATCTTTTTCCATACTTCCGCAGCTAATTTGCTATACTGGATAGTGGGGACAAAAATTTGTGTTATTACGTGAGGCAACATGATTTCATAATACCATGCACTAAAGTTTAACCAATAACCATACGAACTACAACCGCATTAACTCTAACCTTTGCAATCATAAACCTTGGACCCTTATTTGCAGCTTTGGCTTTTTTCTGATAGGCGTCACTGCAGTTGGAAAGGTAGAAAATGCATTTGTTACGGTCAATACAAAATGGAAGTAAACACGTTAACAAACTAACTATATTGGTCGTAGAAATACGTACAGGAAATAGAGATAAGGATTGGTGTGGGTACATTCCACTGCTGACTTAGACCCTTCTACTCCTGCCTTGGACCCTTTCACAATTCGCGGTCGCTTCTTTCCAGTTGTCATCCTTCATTTAGCACAAAAATAAGAAAACTTTAATCATTCATAATGGTCTATGGGCAACCAGGACAATATAGCATTAAAAATGTACTCTTTCAGTATCTCAATCAAGAATTGGACATTACAATCATTAACCCATAAGTTTGAAGCCAAGCCAAACAGAATTAGCAAGCCTTCTATCTTTTATGTCTTATCCTAATCACAGATGATCAATGTGAGCTCTATCATAATTTAATGCACGTTCGCCAACATGCACAAAGTTCAAAAAGTCAAATATACACATTGACACAATTTATCTTAATTAGATTATTCATCCAAAAATAGCAAGGTAGCTGAGAATAGAAGCACAAGGGAGAAATTAAATTTCCAGCTCTAAATCCAAATTTGTTGAATTATTGATCATACAATGCATTTAATCTAATGCAGGAAGGAAAACACTAAATCTAGGTGGAGCCTGGAACTGATTCTCTACACAAGTCACCAGCTTACTTGCAATTAAATAGTTTCAAGTGTCAACGACCAATATCAAGGACCAATAGCTACACTTAAGTGTACTAAGATTGTTAAGAAACCTAAAATTGAATTGAAGAATGAGCAAACAGAATTAAGTACTCACTTCTATGCAAAAGTAACACCAGATCCTCAAGGTGCTTAATCCTTATGAGTTCCTACGTTGTTTCAAAGGAGCTACCGAGCAACAACAAAAGAAACAGCCATGTGAGCTCCATATCATATCTCCTTCTATTGAGCCTTGCTTGCCAAAACAAAAATCTTGGCTTTAGGTGTCAAATGTGAGCTCATTCACAAACAGTTTCAGCATCCATGTATGGACAAGAAAAGAACTCAACTGATCCATCATCAGTCATCACCATGTGGGTGAAACAGGACAAGCGAAAAATGAACATTGACTAGCAAAAGTTTATTATCATGTGCAAAAATATTTTTGTTTCACTTTTAACAAATAAATTCAGCCTTTAGCTTGCTGAATACATAATAAATCTTTGAAGTACCTGAACACACTGAAAATTGCAAAACAGTGTAAACCACAGAGAGAAACTAGGATTTTAGGACAAGATAAGAGTATATTGGATCTCCTGATGATTATTACCATACCCTATCTTACTCTACATGACCATGTGAAAGGAGTAGATGGAACAATCAAAAGATGTGTTCGAATATACAGAGGGAATTGATACAAGCAAAATCACAATGTTTAGTGATGTGAACAATTATTTTCTGACAATCAGAAAGCTAAGAAATCCAGGGAACGTTAAATAACTAGCATTCCCTCAAATACTTGGAAGAAAGCCGAAGCTCTGAACCTTAGGATGTATTTTCTGACAATTAGAAAGCTAACAAAATTTGGAAATCTGAAACTCAAGGTCCTTAACAAATAAGAAATGTTTCCGGAAAAATTCTTCCATTTCCTTTCCAACCAAATCATTCAAACTCAGGCAGAAATAAGACAGCTACAATGAATTCAAGAATCCTTTTTCTGGACCATGTTTTTGCTATTGAGCATCGTGTAATGGGGCCATGGAGGGCAAAGAGAAAGAGAGTGGAAGATTTGGACTATTCAACAAACTTGTAAACAAAAGGCTTATGCGACGTAACGATCCACATGGATTAATGGAGAGGACGGAGAGTCCTCTTCTTCCCTTTTAATGCATTGATCCCAACTTCAGGAAACAAGAAAAAGACACAGAAAAAACAAAAGCTATTCACACAGCAACAGTAAAAGACCAGTCACCGGACTCGCCACCTTTCTTTAGTCCTACACGAGAGTAGTTACTGTTGAGATGGTTTTTGAAAAGCCAGAGCCTGTTATTGGAAAACAAAGGATGCATAAAGATCGCTACCAGCGAACATGCAAGTTATCCCGGAACCAGCACGTGCAAGAGATCTGGATGCTGTACTCTAGTAGTAGAAATATAATCAATCGACTGGGAAAGCTCAAAGCTGAACTCAAGTTCATAGTAAAGACCAACATCATATGAATGAAAATGTTATCAGGATTCAGGAGATTAGGATGAGACCAGCATTAAAAATCTTTATGGCCTATGGGATCAGATTAATGGATTTGCTCTTAAGGCCGCACTTCAGATAGGAATTATTTGGTTGGCAGTCTACTGTAGTTTCATTTGTCTTAGTTACTTAAGATGGGCATCGGTGACTAACGATTGAGCAGAACTTAACCGACTTGAATGTCATATGGAAATGGATAGAGGCATAACAAGGAAAGGCCCCATCTCTCCTATTCTTATTTGCTGATATCCTATCGTTTTCTAGCAATATAAGGTTTGTTGCTAAAGGAGGAAAGAAAGTAACAAAACAATGTTCATATTGCTTTGCTAACCTCTCAAACTCTAGCCCAATGGGCTCTAATCTAGTTGGCATCTCTTGGTCCTCCCCATGTGGGAGGCCGGGGTTTGAGCTCCGTCGTGGGCGTTTGAGATTCAAGGCTATCCATAGCCTCTGAAACCCATTGTGGACTAACCTACTAACTCCCCGCTAATCCCAGCTGACGTATACAAAAATTGAAAAAAAAAACCTCTCAAACTCAGATTAAGTTTCAAATGACTGAGTTTCCAAATCACGATCTTCATCCATTTGAAGTCGTTACAGAAGCCAATCCTTCACATGATTGGTGCCATGGAAACGACATACGAGCAAATAAATATAGAAAAATTAGCATTACGATTGACACAATCACAAAATTGGCAGAAATGATTCATTGTTACTTTTGCTACTTCAAAAGTAACAGCAAAAGCAACAATGACTCTACGACCCTTTTGGGAAGCAGCAAACGGAGATTATGCATACTCTTAAGTGTTGGTACAGGAATTCCATACAAACATAGATGCAAGCAATGCCTCTAGAAGGGGATGTTGTCTACCATGGGCCAATGAAACTGGCATGCTGAAGCTAATTCCCATTTCCTTTTTGGCATCCCTAAGGTTGTAATTCTTGTCATTGATACAACAGTTTGCTTGGCCACAACTATCAAGCCATAATTGTATCACTATTAGTTTACCAAGAGCAATGGATTCCAACATATCCCTGTCTGCCCAAATCTATCAGCTATAAATTGTGTAGCATTTGAACAACATGATGCTACCTAGTCGTGCCAAAATCTGTGAAGAAAAAGTAACTTCAGTGAGGAAAAATCTAAAGCTGATATTTTGCAGATTTGGGAGCAGAAAAGTGACAAAAGAAAAAAGATGGGAAAGCTTTTTTTGCTGTTTAATTCTATCATAATCCAAGTTTTTGTTGAACAAGACACGGACGTTTGCCATGCCTCTTCGTCATCTCAAATCTTTTGATCTAACATATGGTAGTGATTCAAAAACCCTAAGCTAATAAGCTCTTTCATTAGGAGGAATCTGGAAAGCTGTCTAGTTAACATTGTTACCAAAAGGCTCAGTACTTCGATTCTAGTTGGCTTCATTGCCAATCTGGAAAGCTCACCTTTTGTTCAAGCTCTCGACTTCTTCGTCGGTGACCTGTCCTCCAAACACCAGCTTACTGATCCAATCCGACAGCTGCCAGTCATTATCCCACACAAAAACACAAAATAATCAACAAAAAATAAGAACACAAACACGTTTTTGATACCCGAAAAAACAATACCATACAATGGCAATATCACAAACTGCACGTTAATAATCCTTATACCTATGTCTGGAGTTTCGTTCAATGTGATTAATGGGGGAAGGGTAGTATTGTCATTAATGGGGGAAGGGTAGTATTGTCATTTCACGTAGGAATATTGTCAAACATTCTTAAAAAATAGGAAGTTTCACAAATCTGGAACAAGCCTTGTTTTTAGACAAAAAAATATGTACTTTTTCCAAAACTGGAACGGTTACTCAATTATGGGAATCACACCTCGTCATTCTAAGTTTCTGAAAACATGTGACACACCATCATAGTTATTGCTCGTATGAGATGTTGCATACAAAAGTTATAACGTGCCATAACGACCAAAAAATTCATGACACAAGGTAGTTATAAACCGAAGGTCTATAAGCTTCTAAATAAGCAATTCAATAAACAAGCACTGTATTAATGGTGCACAATCAACGAAAGGTAACATGGAATACGAACAGGTCGGCAACAGGACACAAAATGTAAATGATTGCCTGCTTATTGCCCTCGGGCACAAGAACTAATTTGTAGCACCACTAATAGGACTTTTACCCACCATCATCCGTATTCTACCGAAATTTAAAATTTCATAGAGTAAAGAAATCACAAAAAGGTAATCAAATAACGAAAATAAGCTTATCTCACAAGACTCTTAAGGATACTCTAAGGTCTAGTATAAGGTCCACAACGAAGGTTGTAAATGAGTGATGACGTCAAAATGCAACAAAACCAATGTTCTAAAAAGCGCTAGGCAGGCGACGACCACCTTCAAGCTTCGAGACCTATTAATCAGCCATCAATCGCCTTTTAGCAATTAGTCAGTTTTTTTTTTTAATAGTCTACAACCTCCCTACCATTAATAATCACAGATTTTCTAGTTGATGTGATATATCTTCTCACCCAAAAATTTTTCTAGTTCTCTTTCACTATCGGATACTCACTGTTAACACTTCTGAATGTTAACAGTTCTCTGTAATTCAAAGAAAGAGACATAGATAGTGGACTATTCAGTCGGTGAGTGTACTGACTTTTGATATATTTATTATTGGGGTGTATATTAGTTTAATTATATTACTAGTTGGTGGTGTGCATATTGTATACTATACTAGTTAGGGGAGTGTATATTATATATTATATACACTAGTATATACTGAGATACCAGACGAGAGTGAGAGATAGTGAGGCGGCGAGGACGACCGGAGATGACGACCGGCGATGAAAGACGGCGATGACAAGCGGAGAGCGAGAGACCAGTCGATCGTGTTTTAGGGTTCCGAATCTTCCGATCGTGTTTTACTCTGGTGTTACTCTGAGATACCAGACGATCGTATACCTCGAAGCCCTTAATCTGGTACTGGTGAGTAAAAATGCATAACAAGCCCTTCAACTTCATTACCCCAACAGTTACACTCCTTGAATTTTTGAAATTACAGGTTTATCCCGTTTAATCGCGGAATAGACGCCTAATCGCCGATTAATCGACTAATCGCCGCCAAACCTCAATTAATCTCCGGACCTCCTAATTCAAAAGCCCAGGCATTAATCTGATCGGAGTGGCCATAAATCCGATCAATTGCCCATTGCCCATTAATCGGTGATTAAAACCGATTTTTAGAACACTAAACAAAACCCCAAAACTCGAAATTGAATCCTAAGACTACTCCGTGGCATTATGACCATACTCTTTTCTCTACTTAGAAATAGGCGATTGGACCACCTCAAAGTCCACAGAGATGTAGGCTTCTAGGGGTTCAACTTTGACGAAGACCCGCCTCAGTCGGAGTTCGTATGATGAAGATATAGTTGTTTGAAGTTTGTGGATTATGGAAAAAAGTAAAAGTAACAATAATTCTAGTGTCACACTCATTTTCACACTCAAACACACACCCACACTCACATGTGTGTATGGGACCCACCACTCATGTGAGTGATGGGTGTGTATTTGGGTGCGAAAATAGATGTGGTACTAGCACCACTCAAAAAGTAATGGCACCTAACTCATGCCTAACCCGCACTAGAGCGCCAAAAAACAGTATGCAGCTCTAATATTCGCCCAACGCGTGGCTGCCCACGTTGGAAGAAATTTCTGCAATTCCACAAAAAATGTCCAGTGACAATTTAAGCCTAGAATTTCCTGGGATCAGGAAGTCTATTGGCGGCGACCGTCATGACAAGAATTTTAGAAAATATAATTATTATATGTAAAAAAAATAAAAAATTATGCCCAACTTATATAGTCTTGCCACCACTAGATTTTTTAGTATACATTCCGCCACTGCTAAGGTAAAATCCTGGTTCCGTCCTTGCGCATGAGGCAACTCCTCCAATCAATCCACCTAAATGTTATATGTATGAATATGCTAGACAGACTTAGCTTTGAAGATTCAAGCTCAAAACTCATCAATGGATTACAAAACTCATACTTCCAATTACTATAAAAGAAAACAAAAAACCAAATAGAGCACAAGGATTAAGTGAGAATTAGACATGCATGGCCTATTAGTTCTCATCGAGCTTTCGCTTCTCCGCGGGGCTGATTTGAGGTACCAAGCAGGAAACATGCTTCGGCTTAGACTAATTGGAAAGTAGTTAATGATTGCTAAAAAGCCCACTTGTTAAGGGCGCTGCTATTCGCAGCCCTCTATTTACTCTCATAGTCCGTTAAAAATTTTCAATTATACTCGACAGTTAGTTACCGAAATTGAGATATATTTTCAACATCCAATTACCGAAATATAATATTTTTTTCAACAGATGTTTACCGAAAATGCATGTTCGGCAGTTGTTTACCGAAAGTTGAACATATTTTCGACATATAATTACCGAAATATAATCTTGTTTTCAACAGCAATTTACCGAAATGTTATTTATGATTTTCAACAACCCTTTACCGAAATGTAGTGGATTACGGAAAAAAATAAAGGGCTGCGAATAGCGACGCCGCTTGTTAAAAAGCTAGCAGTCAATCAAATGTCCTCGCCAAAGCATGAAAAACACATCACTCCTCCCACACCCCCAAAAAAGAGAATATTAACAATCCTCTTAAGTTTGTTTTTTTTTGAACTTAATGTTCCACTAAATTAGAAGCACACAAAATAAACTTAGGTTAACCTATTTCCGAAACGACAATCACCTTTTGAACACCATAAGGCAGTGAAAAAAAAGTAGACAAAATACTCCGTATAAGAAATTTAAATCCTTATGGATTGGCTGTTGGCTACGGTGTCATTCGTCATGCATGTTTTGTGAATTTCAAAGTTTTCCTCAACCTATTCCTCCAAGTTCCGGAAATTAAAAAAAGAAACAAGTGTTACCTCAAAAACCCATCATCTCGTTAACAATGTCAAACATATCATGACGTGAAACCATATTTATGTGAATCCCTTTCACTATTAACTGGTGGCTTTACCAAAATTAGGTTAAACTTCAATAAATATGAGTAAATGAACTTATTTCTTTTTCAATTTTAAAATCAGCATTGAGTACATCACTAAGAGATCAATAGGAACAAGAACCCATATAAACACATCATGGATTAATAAAAATTGGGCAAGGCTAGTAAGGCATAATCGAAGGCAATTTTACCTTTACTCCCGTTAGTATGGGTACTACCACTCAACCCCACTATCAGCATCAATGTCCGAGGACACTAGGCTCTCAAAGTAGGGACAGACATAGATAGAAAAACCCGTCGAACAATTGCGAATAGTAGGATGAATAAATGTGCCATCTTTTGTGTTGTAAGGAACTAATATACAGTAAAACTTCACAATTGTTCAAAATGCACACTGGTATGGAGTAGTAAGGACCAGCCAATGGAAGAGGCACGTACGGAATGACTACCAACTTGGTCCAAGACTCTCAAATACCCTATCTTTCATTACCCATACATCAGCACAATCACCGCAGGCGGCAAGTATTTTACAAAGACTAGGTTCAACTTCAATAAATATGAACTAAGGAACTTTGTTCTTTTTCGGTTTTAATATCAAGATTGAGTACATCACTACGATATTAAAAGACACAAGACCAAATATAAACACAATGGATTGACAAGAGTAGGGGAAGGCTGGTAAGACATAATCAAACATCTAATTTTACCTTTATTCCCTTTAGTATTGCTGTTGCCACTAAACCCCAGTAACCCCACTGTCAACATCAATGTCAGGCGAGACTATGCTTTCAACCAAGGGAAAGACAGTAAAATCCTCTGAACCATTACAAATTGTAGGACAAATCGAGACTATGCTTTCAACGTAGGGAAAGACAGTAAGATCCTCTGAACCATTACGAATTGCAGGACAAATAAATGTGCCATCTTTCGGATTGTACCAAACTAAATGTGTGAAAACATTCACTAAAACTTCACCATTCTTCAAAATGCAGACTGGGGTGGGGTAAGGAGTGCCCAATTGAGGGGTCGCATGAGGTATCACAACCAACTTGGTCCAAGACTCTCTGATACCGTATTCCTTCATCACCCATACATCAGCGTAATCATCATAGGCACATCGTATACAGAGGCATCCATTTAAAACATCCAACAAGCTCCAAGACAAATAACCATCTCGATAATCAGGTACTGAAATCTCTCCATAAGTCTGCTTCGCCAAATCAAGAGAAACAATAACAACATTGGACTCCCTACTCACAGCCCAATGGAGGGCCCCGTTCAAATACGTCCCTTCTTCTCCGAAACCAAGACGATGAGGAAAGTCACCAATCGTCCTCCACGAATTAGTCCTTAATGTATACACCTTCACTTCAATCTCGAGAGTATGAACATGGGAAAAGACTCCCACCACCTTGTAATCATCAACGGACTTATCGTAACCAAAACTATAACTCGGAATGTAATTGTGCATTTCAGGATTTGGCAATCCCTTGGATTTCCTAGTAGACGGGTTCCATATAAGTACTTCCTGCCCAGCTCTGACGCACACTAAACCATAACAGCAACCAACAATCCATGTTCCCCAACGACGATCGTTCAAAGGGCAATCAAGCTCAACAGCAGTATCAGATTTCTCGTTCCAAATAGAGTGAAGAGAGCAGGACTTGTAATGAAAAAAAGGGGGATACATACAGTGTAGAATGAGTCTATGGTGGGTATAATCAACGTCCATTGATGCTAAGCTGAGATGGGTTTTGGCAAATACGGGCTGAGAAATCAAAGAACGCCATGATTTGGAAACACACCTGAATCGCAGCAGAGACTTGACGGGAAGCCTCGACAGTATTTCGAAGATGATTTCCGGAAGGAGATTCGGCAGTAGGAGAGGATCTACCGTGGGAAGGGTGGGGGTTTGAGAGGTCTTTTTGGGTTCTTGATGAGAGGAGCTGCTTTGGGTCGCCATATGGTTGCTGTGATTGCGTCCGTGTCTTGAGGGTTTAGGACCTTTCCGAGAATGGTGCCTTTAAGGAGCTGCGAATGGAGTATTAAGGGTAGTAGTACTATGTCCAGATGTCAAAATTGAGAGCCACAACTTTTATAAAATACTAAATAACTACTCCTATCATTTAAAAAAAAGTTCATAATGAACACTATAGAAATGATTTTTACAATCATATAAAACTAATCGAGATTTACTAAATAAAATTTATATATTCGATATGAAATTCATTACAGATTTAAAAGATTCATTATGGATTTACCAAATAAGATTCTATTTCTTTCAATTTTTTTTTCCTCCTCCCTTCAAACGAGAAATCAAACAACTGATACGAATTTTTTTTGTTTAATTTTCTCTTTCTTTCGTTTCCTCTTCTTAACTTCCAAGCAAACCATGACAAGGAAATCATGGGAGAAGGATATGTAAAAGAAAACCAAACCAGATATCATGCTTGAAAGAAGTTTATGCAGAAAATGTTAGTAGTAGAGTTTTGAGACAATTACATTTTCACCGCCACAATTTTACACAAACTCCCAATTTCAACTCCATATTTGCGTGGTAAAAGTTACAGCCAAAGCTCAGGCCGCATGATACATGGAATCCTTCCCAAGTTTACGTTCTCCATTTGCCACCTCAAGCATAGAAGTTCACTAACCCTTTCCCGTCCCGTCCCGTCCCGCTAAGCCAAATAAACGTTTAAAAAATAAGGATCTATTTTCAAACTTAAAAATAATAGGTTTACGAAAATAGTTTTTCAATTTTTTTGGCAGGATTTGATAGATCTCATCAAAATCGAGATCTATCAAATAATATTCATATTGCATATTTTTTAATTTCAGTATACCTATTATTTTTAAGCTTAAAAATTACAAATAAGTACTTATTTTTAAGGGGCCTTAGCGGAACACCCATTAATGACATAAAAAGGGGCTAAGCTCAAGCAAAATAACTTTGATAAGAGTGGTCAAACTACGGTAAATTGCCAGATAAATGTCAAATATTGCCGAATGAAAACAACGATGAGAATATTCTTGTATCCCAAAAGGTTCATTTTCATGGAACTACAAACCCAGATCGCAATGTTAAAAGAAAAAAAAAAAACTCCGATAGGGCTATAAACAAGTGTGTGTATGTGTATTAAATGTAACAGCCATGGCTTAGTCCGCGTAATACATGCAATTTCTCCCCATGGGCATTCAAAGATAGAAGAAGCAACTGCAAAAACAAAATGCTAACAGGCACAATATTGCGCTTTCTAAGTGGGCCCTTTGCCCGGATCAACAAAAAAAAAAAGTGGGCCATTTGTCAGAATCAAAACTAACAAATGCGAAAAAAATTTAAATAAGGACAAAATTTTAAAATTTAATTTAAGTTCAAGAGAATGGAGCCTTAAATATGAAGTCAAATTTAAATGTAAAAAACATATTTTAGTTGAAAATATTATTCGAGTTAACCAAATTAAATTAATAAATAAATAAATAAGATAATAGAATCAAAGAATTAACAAAAAAAGAATTTAGTTAAAAGGGTGGGAGTTGGGGGCATTTTGGTCTTCTGGGGGGGGGGGGGGGGGGGGGGGGGGGTTGTGTGTGTGTGTGTGTGTGTGTGTGTTGGCGGTGGGAAAAACAACTCTCAGTACCTACACGTGTATCAGTTGTTGTGAGAGAAACTTATTTTCGGAGCAACTGCAAACAACCTATTTACGGAGTCGTGTAATTTCAATCGTCTGTTTCAGCAATTAATGGTCTGGATTTTAAAATAACTATTCGCGTGAATAATTTTTTGAAATTCAGACCGTCCAAAATACTTTTGAATGACCGAAATTGAGCTCCGTTAACATCTGTTTACAACTACTCTGTAAACAATATTTTCTCATCAGTTGTTGGCAATAACTGATAATGATAGTACATATTTTATATTTTACCTATCTATATTTCGGCCCAATTTTCACTAACAAAAATACTAAAAACTTAACGCATTTTATTAACTGGTTTCCACTAACAAAAAAGTTTTTACCAATTAAACAACTTTTTTCATTCATACCCAACAAAAACTTTTGCACTACCAGAAATAACTTGATATTTCTCAACTTGTTCACTACCGAAAATACCAAACAACTTTTCAACCACAACTAAAAATCTATAAATATTTCACTATCGAAAACATCCCTGAATTTTTTCAATATAATTTTCAATCCATTTGACCCGGTGTGAAAATCTTAATTCTTTGATCATAAAGGGTCATTGTTAATATTTGTTTCTATGACTCTTATAATTAAGTATCTATTCTTTATTTGAGATCTTATAGAGCAGATACTAGACTATAAGAGCACTAGAGACAAAAACTAAATATGACTTTTTAAGATAAAATAATAAAAAAAAAAGATCTTTGACCCACTTCAAACAAATTGAAAATTACTCCCTCCGTCCCTTTTTAAATGTCCTGCTTCGTAACTCCAACTTATTAAAAAGACATCATCATTATACCTTTCACATCAACTTTTTCCTTCACTTTCTCTACTTACCCATCATCAT
Source organism: Rhododendron ovatum (assembly GCA_019656835.1). Lineage (NCBI taxonomy): Eukaryota > Viridiplantae > Streptophyta > Magnoliopsida > Ericales > Ericaceae > Rhododendron > Rhododendron ovatum. Next base: position 8,423,827 of record CM033798.1, on the reverse strand, counting down.
TACACTTTTATTCACTAACTTTTCAAAATGGAATCTACTTTTAGGGACAAAATAGACAATTCACCAACTTTTACCCACTAACTTTACAAAATGGACACTTATTAAGGGACAGCCCAAAATGGAATACTGGACTGTAATAAAGGGACGGAGGGAGTAGAATACTTCTTTTTAGATTATTTATATACATATTAAAAATATGATTAATATCTGAGAGAGAGAGAGAAAGTAACGTCTCAAAGAAACAGCTATAGGTTGCTTTCAAAATAGTAGTTGTGAGAGGAGTACTTTCAAAATAGTAGTTGTGAGAGGAGTACATCAATGTGGGTAATTACAGTTTCAATCAAAGCTGTCATGTGAGGCATGAATGGACATAAACTATTACAACTACTATTCTAATTACGATGGCGCTCATTAGCAGAACCGAAACAAGAAAAATCAGCATTATCTAGCAAGCAAAATCAGTAACCCCCAACGCTCTTGGCACTTCCCCAATCAAGCAAAACAAGAGGGTGAACTTCTACCGCCATATTTTAGGAAAGAGATTTGAGCCGAGAGTATTAGCACATAATGCATTCCAAATTTATAACCTTAAGTGAGTCAAAGTCTTTCACTCCACAAAGACTACCAATATAAGCAATTCGATTATGGGAATCACACCTCCTCGTTCTCAATTCCTAAAAACATGTAAAACATCGACACAATTATTGCTCGTATGAGATGTAGCACATAAAAGTTATAACATGCCATAGATGACCAAGAAATTCATGAAACAAGGTATTTGTAAACTGAAGGTCTATAAGCTTCTAGATAAGCAATTCAATAAACAAGCATCGTATTAATGGTGCACAATCAACAACAGGTAACATGGAATACGACCAGGTCGGCAACTGGATGCACAAGAACTAATCCGTAGCGCCACTAATAGGTTTGTTGTCTACCATCATCCGTAGAATTCACCAACTTACAAAAATAGAAGCAAAACAGAATGTAGGGAAGGTATGTAACACTCACTTCAATTCCAAGTTCAATCAAAGAATCCTACCTAATACACTGCAACAACGTGCAATTAGGAGTAAGCAATCAAATAACGAAGTTAAATAATCTCACAAGACCTAAGGATACTCTAATGTCAAGTGCAAGGTCCCCGGTGGAGGTCCTAAATGAGTAATGACGTCAACATGCAACAAAATCCCAAAACTCGACATTGAATCCTAAGACTAGTCCATGGCATTACGACCATAATATTTTCTCCACTTAAAAATAGGTGATTGGACCACCACAAACTCCACTTTCAGGGGTTATTTTCTCCACTTAAAAATAGGTGATTGGACCACCACAGACTCCACTTTCAGGGGTTCAACTTTGACGAAAACCCCGCCTCAGTCGGAGTCCAGATGTTGAAGATACAGTCGCTTTCAGTCAGAGTCCAGATGTTGAAGATACAGTCGTTTGAAGTTGGTGGACCGTGGAAAAAAAGTAATGGCACCTAACTCATGCCTAACCTTCACCCAAAGCATGCCCCACGCTGGAAGGGATTTCGGCAATTCCGCCCAAAAGACGTCCATAGTCACAATTTAAGCCTTGAATTCCCCACGGAGTACCCAACTCCTCCAATCAATCCACCCAAATGTAATATGTATGAATATGCAAGACAGACTTACCTTTGAAGGATTCAAGATCCAAAACACATCAATGAATTCCAAAACTCGTACTTCCAATTACTAGAAAACCAAAAAAAAAAAAAAAAAACACAAGGATTAAGTGAGAATTAGACATGCCTGGCCTATCAGTTCTCATCGAGCTTTCGCTTCTCTGTGGGGTTTATTTGAGGAACCAAGCAAGAAATATGCTTCAGCCTAACCTAATCAAGAAAGTAGTTAATGAATGCAAAAAAGTCCACTTGTTAAAAAGCTAATAGTCAATCAAATGTCCTCAAAGCAATTAAAAACAGGTGAAGCAATACACCTCACCAATGCATGAAACACATAACTCCTTCCACTCCCCAAAGATAGAGATTAACAACACTCCTCTCAGTTTTTTTGTTGAACTTAATGTTTCACCAATTAAGTTAGAAGCACACAAGATGAAAATAGAGTTAACCACTATATTTCCAATACCTATTTCCGAAACGCAAATCAGAAATTCCTTTTCAACACCATAAGATAGTGAAAAAAAGGGGGACAGCATACTCTGTATATGAAACTTAAATACTTATGGATTGGCAGTTGGCTACGGTGTCATCCATCATGCATGTTTTGCGAATTTCAAATTTTGTTCAACCTATTCCTCCAAGTTCCGCTAAATGTTAAAAAAGAATTAAGTGTCACCTCAAAAACCCATATCTTGTTAACCAATGTCAAACAAATAACGATGTGAAAGTTGAAACCATATTTAATCCTTTCACTGGTTTTACCAAAATTAGATTAAACTTCTATAAATATGAGCAAAGGAACGTTTTTCATTTTCAGTTTTAAGTTTTTAACACCAACATTGAGTACATCACTATTAAGAACAAGAACTCGTGTAAGCACATCGTGGATTAAAAAGAATTGGGCAAGGTGATGAGCACCCAATATTGTAGATATCTGGTGCGACTAGTCCCGTTTTATGTGGTTTTAACTTGCGTTATTTAGCTTTTGTAGCGATATTGCACGTAAGGTAAGTTTTTGTATGTTTCAGGTAATTCGTATAAATAAAGCGCGTTTGAATGCCAAGGAATGCTCCGGGTGCAACCAAGTACTCAAGGCCACATCCCACCACGTTGTGGTGCCCGAAGAGTCATGAAGAGATGGTTTGGAGGTTGTTCGGGTCGCCCAAGGGTCAAGGGAATTGAAGGAGAAGTGAGGATTTTATTAAAGCCACTCATCTTCCGACCAGCTGAGGGTAGAATTGTCATAACTTTTTATGTATAAATTACTTTTGAACCAAACCACTTGGGTTAGAAAGTAGACTCGACAAGCTTTCTAACCGTCCGAAGAACACCTAAATCCGAATTAGGGAGTGTCCGGAGCGTGCCATGGGCCGTCGGGTGTCAAATCGGGGCACAAGGGACTTGATCTGCTAGGAAGCAGAACCGTATCGATACGGATTTTGGAGTATCGATACGGTTTCAAAACAGAAGGATGTCATAAATCCAACCTTCAGCGTATTGATACGGATCTCAGCGTATCGATACGGTTCCTTTTGTATCGATACGGGTCGTCTACGGAAAATCCTGGGTTTCAGAGCAAGACAGCTCGGTATCGATACGAGAGGCTTACCGACTTACTTTTTGACAGCTTTTAACTTTCCATAAGTGGCAACTTTCTACTTTTGGTGTGTTTTTGGATATTTTGGAAGAGAGAGAGAGAGTCTTTTTGTATAAATACTCCTCTCTCTCTCACTTGTAAAGGAGTAGGTAGTTAGTTTAGGTTAGTCTTTCTCCATTAATGTCTTCTAAGCTTTCTTAGTTAAATCGTTCAAGAATACTTGTAAGTCTTTCTCATTTGTTAAATTCCCGTTTATTAAAGTTGTTTGTACGGATTAGATTCTCACTAATATCAAGTTTATTTTCGTTTTTATCAGTTAATCATGTTTTCATTTCCTAGTATAATTTCTAGCCTTTTCAATATGTGTGAGTAGTTTCTTGGCTAAGTCTTGGGCTACTATTTCCTAAAGACTTAGGGTGTTATTTGGTTCTTGAACCCTCGGCTTAAAATCATGGTTTTCGGAATTTCATTAACCTAGCCATTTTGGTCTAAGCGAGGGGTGTTAACTCCTTGATATGAAGTTTAGTCAAGCGGTCTTGGCAAGCAGCATACCGAGGGCTCGTGGCCTCCTACGTGTTAGATACATTAGCAAAAATAGGTTGGTTTAGTTCCGTTTAATCACATCTTTTGATAAACGTAGTCGTTAAAGTTAAATCTTCCAAGCGTGAGCACGAGGTCGTGATTCTCGCCTGAGTTATAATGAGAACCGGTGACGGCCTTTGTCAAGGGAAGGATGGTCCCTAGACTTGCCTCTTTTAGTTCATAAAACTCTTTTCTAGTCTTTGCCTAGTTTTCCACTGTTTAAAGTAAAACAAAGTTGGTCGTCTTAAACGCCGAAACCACCATATAAAACCCACAATCCGATTAAGTTATATTCGAATTCCCTGTGGTACGATCCCGGTCTTACCGGTTTATTATGCAACCGACGATCTAGCTCTACGCTTGGGGTTTTTCTCGACCTTATTTGAAGGCGAGGTTCGAAGGCTAAGCACAAGGCTAGTAAGGCATAATCGAAGACCTAATTTAACCTTTACTCCCTTTAGTACTAGTGTTGCCACTAAACCACATTGTCAGCATCAATGTCATGCAACACTTGGCTCTTAACGTAGGTGTAGACGAAGACAACAAATCCCATCCAACAATTGCGAATCATAGGATAAATAAATGTGACATCTTTTGGTTTGTAAGGAACTAAATGTCTGTATGTATACAGTAAAACTTCACCATTGTTCAAAATGCACAATGATATGGAGTAAGGATAAACCAATGGAGGCGCCACAAATGGTATGACAACCAACTTGGTCCAAGACTCTCCAATATCATATTCCTTCATTACACATACATCAGCACAATCGATGTAGGTCACGATTATTTTACCAAAATTAGGTTCAATTTCAATAAATATTACCAAAGGAACTTTGTTCTTTTTCGGATTTAACATCAAGATTGAGTACATCATCAATGTTTTTCAACACACTGTGTATTTAAGACATAATCAAACATCTAATTTTACCGTTGTTCCCTTTAGTACTGGTGCTGCCACTGAATTCCACTGTCAACATCAATGTCTGGCGAGACTAGGCTCTCAATGTAGGGATAGACAATAAACTGCTCTGAACAATTACGAATCAGAAGATGAATAGATGTGCCATCTTTGGGATTGTACCGAACTAAATGTGTATAAACGTTCACTAAAACTTCATCATTCTTTAAAATGCAGACTGGTGTGGGGTAATGACGACCCAACAGATGGGTCGCACGAGGTATCACAACCAACTTGGTCCAAGACTCTCGAATACCGTATTCCTTCAACACCCATACATCAACGTACTCATGATAGGCACATACTATACGGAGGCATCCATTTAAAACATCCAAGAAGCTCCTACACAAATGACCATCTCCATAATCAGGTAGCAAAACCTCTCCATAAGTCTCCTCCGCCAAATCAAGAGAAATAATAATAGCATTGGACTCCCTACTCACAATCCAATGGAGGGCCCTGTTCAAATATGTCCCTGATACATCCATATGAAGACAGCGAGGAAAGCCTCCAATCCTCCTCCACGAATTAGTCCTTAATGAATACACCTTCCCTTCAGCCTCAAAACCCCTATTATAATTATTAGCATCACAAGAAAATACCGCCACCTTGTAATCATCAATAGACTCATCATAGCCAAAACCATGCATCGCGATGTAATGGTATGGGGACGGAATTTGAACATCTGGCAATCTCTTGGATTTCCTAGTAGACGGGTTCCATATAAATACTTCCCTATCACTTGCAACGCACACTAAACCATCACAACAACCCACAATCGTTCCTCGATGATTAGATACTTTCGAAGGGAAATCAAGGTCAACAGCAGTATCACATTGCTCATTCAAAATAGAGTAAAGAGAGCATGACTTGACATCAGTATGGGGATACGGATAGCTTAGGATGAGTCTATGGTGGTGGGTATAATCAGTGCCCATTGATGCTAAACTGAGATGGGTTTTCGCGAATTCGGGTCGAGAAATCAAAGAACGCCATGATTTAGAAACGCACCTGAATCGCAACAGAGACTTGACGGGAAGCCGCGACAGTATTTCGACGATTAATTCCGGCAGGAGATCCGGCAGTAAGAGAGAATCTTCTGTGGGAAGATGGGTTTGAGAGGTCGTTTCGGGTTCTTCACAGGAGGAGCTGCTTGCGGTCGCCATTGATAAAGCTGTGGTCAGCGTTGCATCTGTGATTCTGTGTCCTGAGGATTTGGAAAATTTTCGAGAATGGTGTCGTGCTGTGATTTGCGTCTTGTGTATACAAAGCTTTGAGATAATTGCATTTGAAACCCCATATTTTAATGAATATCCCAATTACAGCTTCCTATATTTAATTTGATCAATTTTAACCGTGTACTATCAGAAATGATATGAGATGATTTTTCATTAGAGACCCTAAAATATAGGAAGCTGGATGATTTGTAAATGCCCTTACCCTAAAAAATAAATTTTGAACAAAATAAATGACTCCAATCATTTTTTTGGGACTTGAAACAGGTCCAAAATGGATCTGTGCAAGCTGTTTGTACAACTTTTGTTGTACCTCTAGCACCTTTGGTGTACTATTGATGGATCAAGATGCCTCCAATGGCATAATCAAAACTAAGGCTCTATTTGGAACCATGGAAAATGGGAGGATAAAAAATTTTCCTTAAGGATTGTTTAGTTCCTATTTAAGGAGAAGGAAAAGAAAATGGGAAGGAAAGGAAAGTTTTGGAGAGGAAAATGGCTGAGGAAAATTGGGAGAGAAAACTCCCCACACATTTATAAGGAAAAGACAATTAAATTTTTTTTTCTTATCTTTCCATTTTCCTCTTGAAGTCAAATAAGTGGAATTTATTTTCCTTGTAGCTTCTTTTCATTTTCTTTCTTCCACCAAACAAGATAAAAGAATCCACTTTCTTCACATTTTCCCTCCTTTTTCTTTTCTTTTACTTTCCACAAATTTCAAATAGAGAAAATATTTCTAAAGTTAGTAATGTTGGTCCAAAATATGAATCATAATGGCATAATAAAACTTACTAACCCCTCAACCAAATTTTGGCTGGATAATCAAACTAACAACATATTGTATTTGATAACTAAATTTAATGAGAATCACAAATTCTCTCTCTTTCTTTTCTCTCTCCTCTCATCACTATCAATTGACTCATTTGCTTACAGTTATTTCTAGCTCCCTTCACTAAAAGGTAATTAATTTTGACATTCCATTTGGTCTTTTAGTGTTTGAAATACACATGACAAAAGCACTGAAACACAAATAGTGAAATGTGGTTTCCAAAAATCAGAGTGCCAAAATCATTACCCCTATTAAAAATGTGTTTTTGATTACAATTTTTTTTTATCATGGACCAATGTGGGACTCCACATTATTAAGCTTAACAACTCCTTAAATGAATAACCGGAAGATGAGGTGACAAGTTTTGACTATTCAAATTTGATTACGCCATTGGAGATACCCTTAATGTCAACCATCCATGATTCTATATGAGTAATGTTAGAACCACACCCATTTGGGTTCGATGTATATGATTGTGAGGATTTTATTTAAGAAAAATTATTTTTATTTATGTTTAAAAATCGAGGGCGTGACACTTTTAGTGTTTAAAATACACATGGCAAGAGCACTGAAACACAAATAGTGGAAATGTGGTTATTCAAAAGTTAAGTGTCAAAATCATTGCCCCTATTGACCATTGTGGGACTCCACATAGTTAAGCTTAAGAATCCTTTAAATGAATAATCAAAAAATGAAGTGACAAATTTTGACTATCCAAATTTGATTATTCCATTGGATATATCTTATAATGTCAACCATCCACGATCCATCTATCAAGATGAGCAATGTTACAACCACTCACACCCCCATATTTTTAGCTACTGTGGTCTTGTCTCACCGGTCCTTGTAATTTTGATCCACCCTTACCCACACCCCAATCAAAATCCCTTCCGTGCTCCTCCCACGCAACCCAAATATTCCTGTTTCGATCGAGAAGCCAACGCAACCACAATCAGAAAGGATTATTAAATAGGGACGGAAGAAGTAGTAATTTTTTCTCATCGCACATTTTTTTCTCGGCGCACTCCTCTTGATCACCACACTCAAATCGAGCCCCCGGTACTCTCCACTGCCGTGTCGCCCGCTCTCACCTATCTCACCGTACTGCAAATCGCCTCCTTTCTCCATCTCGCCCGCAATCACCACACCAGCAAGAAATCATCGAACGACCAAGTGTGTAAGCCATCAAAAATGAAAACGGTGCGGTGCCGGAATTGGGCAATGAGTCTGAAAACAGATGAGGTCAAGAGAACACAACCAGAGTAGGGAAAAAAAAAAAAAAAGTTTGCCAAAAATGTAGCTTTGTTTCTCCAAGACAATCTTTCATTTTTCTCCTCCATTAGCCATATCCACAATTGCATCTGTATTTTGTGGGCTCCTTATGAGAGAGAAAGAGGGGAGACCCTTGCCAAAACCTATATAAATCTCCAAATAAAATGTCAAATATTGCTAATTGAAGCACAACAATAGAAAAATTCTTACAATCTCAGAAGTTTGGGTTGTAACAAAGCCACACTGGCCTATAAACAAATGTGTGCAATCTTCCCCGCGCGACTTCAGTTGTATCCGAGCTGCTGCTTTTTTTCATCATACAGTGGTATTTGAACATGATCCCGTCTCCTTCTCAAATATGTTGCGACGATGTTCTTGCTTTATCGAGAAACGAAAGCTTGTTTATGACTTTCTCATGCCCTTACTATGAGTGCTTGTAATCTTCTCGTTTGTAATGAGGCTACTTCATTGAATTATGACCAAGCTATCAATCACACCTAATATTTGTAACAACTTGTAGCTTCGTAGCCGTTCGTGCAGTTTTAATCGTCAAAAAGTATTTTCAATGGTCTAGTGTTGTTAAAAGACTCTTACCGGTAAGTCTTTTAACATATTAGAAGCATTAAATACCAAGATGGACTATTGAGGTGTGTGCGCTTCCTGCAATCCCGGCTTGAAGTGCAAATAAACAGGCCCCTCTGTTATGACCGAGTGTGTTTTTGTTAAAGAAGGCTTGTGATGTTACAACCTTGCTGATCCCTCGAGGACAGTCCCGCGACTAACTGCAACCAAAGGCATAAAAAGTTCACTTTACAATACAACTGTTAGCTCAATCAGAGAGATTCAGAAGCAATAAGACGTGGGAGGACACGAAGTGGGGTGGCCTTTATAAATTTTCAAAGCTATCCGGCAGGAAAAAAATTCATAACTTGGGACCAAAATTGAAATATGGAAATGTGTGTACACGTACACCATCTATCGATAACGAATTCAAAAAGAGACCTAGCTTAAAGGTTTTAGTCGTTTTAATGAGATCTATGAAACAAGGTCTATATTGTCAGAAAAATTATTTGTGTAAACACATTATTTTTGAGCTTGAAATTGCCTTATCAAAAAATAAGTACTTATTTTGGATTCTGAAACGGGTATTAGTGGCAGACGCAGGATTTCTGATGTGGGGGGACCGAATCACGTGTATTCGTAAATTAACAACAAAATATCATCCTCATATAGCAATAATACAAGTTTGAGGGGACCTTTCTTCATAATTTTACATACAAAACCTAAAAATATATTAAAAATGTTGCAATAATTGGGGGTTTGCGGAGCCCCGATTGCACCCCTGTGTCTGCCACTGCGTGATCTTAACAGTTCAAAAGTGTTTTGAATGGTCCAAATTTTTAAAAAACTTTTCCCAATTTCAACTGCATATTTTCCCATTCAATCGTCCTTCTATCTGCGCAAGTATGCTTGCTCTAATGGAGTGTACATGCAATATAATACCATGCCTACGGCAAAATCTTAATAATACTACCCCTCACTCACTCTATTAGGCTCACAAAGAGCAAACTGATTTGAGATATGTGACCTAAACAAAAGAAGCAGCAATTTGATAGTATTCGTCGTTATACCATACTCTGGAAAATGCGACCCAATTAGCAATTCAGTGATCAAAGATCCGAACAATGTATAAAAAAAAAAAAATTGTCAAATATACCTTCTTTCTTCCATACAACAAATTTAGTAAGTCAAACCTGGAATGGTATTTGCATTTTATAACTTCTTATGAGAGAAAAAGAGAAGACCCCTGCCAAACTGGGTAAATAGGTAGATAGAATATCATATATTGCGAATTGAAACACAAAACTAAGAACATATTTGCGTGGTAAAAGTTACAGCCAAAGCTCAGGCCGCAGGATACATGGAATCCTTCCCAAGTTTAAGTTCGGGTGTCGCTATTCACAGCCCTTTATTTTCTCTCATGGCCCACTACATTTCGGTAAATGGTTGATGAAAATCATAAATAACATTTCGGTAAATTGCTGTTGAAAACAAGATTATATTTCAATAACTTCAAGTTGAAAATATATTCAACTTTCGGTAAACAACTACCGAACATACATTTTCGGTAAATATCTGTTGAAAAAAATATTATATTTCGGTAATTGGATACTGAAAATATATCTCAATTTTGGTAACTAACTGTCGAGTATAATTAAAAATTTTTAACGGACTATAGGAGAAAATAGAGGGCTGCGAATAGCGGCGCCCCTAAGTTCTCTATCTGCCACCTCGAGCATAGAAGTTCATTAATGACATAAAAGGGGGCTACGCTTAAGCTCAAGAAAAATAGCTTTGATAAGAGTGGCCCAAACTATGGTAAATAGCCAGATAAATGTCAAATATTGCCAAATGAAAAACAACGATAAGAATATTCCTGTAGTCCCAGAAGGTTAATTTTCATGGAACTACGTACAAATGCAGATTGCATTGGGTCATAAAAAAAAAAAAAACTCGCATAGGGCTGTAAACAAGAGGGTGTATGTGTATTAAATGTAATAGCCACGGCTTAGTCCGCGTAATACATGCAATTTCTCCCCATGGGCATACAAAGTCAGAAGAAACAACAGCAAAGACAAGAAAACTCAGCATTAACTAGCAAGTAAAATCAGCAACCCCCAACGCTCTTGGCACTTCCCCAATCCAGCAAAACAAGAGGGAATCACACCTCCTCTTTCTCAGTTCCTGGAAACATGTAACACATCAACATAATTATTGCTCGTATGAGATGTTGCACACAAAAGTTATAACGTGCCATAGATGACCAAGAAATTCATGAAACAAGGTATTTGTAAACCGAAGGTCTATAAGCTTCTAGATAAGCAATTCAATAAACAAGCATCGTATTAATGGTGCACAATCAACAACAGGTAACATGGAATACGAACAGGTCGGCAACAGGATGCACAATCCTGTAAATGCTTGCATGCTTCTGGCACAAGAACTAATCCGCAGCGCCACTAATAGGATAATTGTCTACCATCATCCATAGAATTCACCAACTTACAAAAATGGAATCAATACAGAATGTAGTGAAGGTATGTAACACTCACTTCAATTCCAAGTTCAACCAAAGAATCCTACCTAATACACTGCGACAACATGCAATTAGGAGTAAGTAATCAAATAACAAAGTTAAATAATCTCATAAGACTCAAAGGATACTCTAATGTCAAGTGCAAGGTCTACGGTGCAGGTCCTAAATGAGTAATGACGTCAACATGCAACAAAATCCCAAAACTCAACATTGAATCCTAAGACTAATCCGTGGCATTACGACCATAATATTTTCTCCACTTAAAAATAGGTGATTGGACCACCACAAACTCCACTTTCAGGGGTTCAACTTTGACGAAAACCCCGCCTCAGTCAGAGTCTAGATGTTGAAGATACAGTCGTTTAAAGTTGGTGGACCGTGGGAACAAAGTAATGGCACCTAACTCATGCCTAACCCGCACTAGAGCGCCAAAAAAAAGTATACAGCGCTAATATGCGCCCAACGTGTGCCAACCCACGTTGGAAGGGATTTCGGCAATTCCGCCCAAAAGACGTCCACAGTCACAATTTAAGCCTTGAATTCCCTACGGAGTACCCAACTCCTCCAATCAATCCACCTAAATGTAATATGTATGAATATGCAAGACAGACTTACCTTTGAAGGATTCAAGATCCAAAACACATCAATGAATACCAAAACTCGTACTTCCAATTACTAGAAAACAAAAACAAAATAAACCACAAGGATTAAGTGAGAATTAGACATGCCTGGCCTATTAGTTCTCATCGAGCTTTCGCTTCTATGTGGGGTTTATTTGAGGAACCAAGCAAGAAATACGCTTCAGCCTAACCTAATCGCGAAAGTAGTTAATGAATGCTAAAAAGTCCACTTGTTAAAAAGCTAATAGTCAATCAAATGTCCTCAAAGCAATTAAAAACAGGTGAAGCAATACACCTCACCAATGCATGAAACACATAACTCCTCCCACTCCCCAAAGAAAGAGATTAACAACACTCCTCTCAGTTTTTTTTTGTTGAACTTAATGTTTCACCAATTAAGTTAGAAGCACACAAGACGAACCTAGAGTTAACCACTATAATTTCCAATACCTATTTCCGAAACGCAAATCAGAAATTCCTTTTCAACACCATAAGATAGTGAAAAAGAGGGGGACAGCATACTCCGTATATGAAACTTAAATACTAATGGATTGGCAGTTGGCTACGGTGTCATCCATCATGCAAGTTTTGCGAATTTCAAATTTTGTTCAACCTATTCCTCCAAGTTCCGCAAATGATAAAAAATAATCAAGTGTCACCTCAAAAACCCATACCTTGTTAACCAATGTCAAACAAATAACGATGTGAAAGTTGAAACCATATTTACGCAATCCTTTCACTGGTTTTACCAAAATTAGATTAAACTTCTATAAATATGAGCAAAGGAACTTTTTTCATTTTCAGTTTTAACACCAACATTGAGTACATCACTATTAAGAACAAGAACTCGTGTAAACACATCGTGGATTAAAAAGAATTGGGCAAGGCTAGTAAGGCATAATCGAAGACCTAATTTAACCTTTACTCCCTTTAGTATTGGTGTTGGCACTGAACCCAACTGTCAGCATCCATGTCACGCAACACTAGGCTCTCAACGTAGGGACAGACGTAGACAGCAAATCCCATTGAACAATTGCGAATCGTAGGATAATAAATGTGCCATCTTTTTGGTTTGTAAGGAACTAAATGTCTGTACATATACAGTAAAACTTCACCATTGTTCAAAATGCGCAATGATAACCAATGGAGGTGCGGCAGGTGCCACATATGGTATGAGTCGTATGAAAACCAACTTGGTCTAAGACTCTTTAATACCATATTCCTTCACTACCCATACATCAGCACAATCACCGTAGGTGGCAAGTTTTCTACCAAAATGTGGTTCAACTTCAATAAATATGACCAAAGAAACTTTGCTCTTTTTCGGTTAACATCAAGATTGAGTACTTCACTTTGATGCAAGAACAAATATAAACACACTGTGGATAGAAAAGAGTTGGGGAAGGCTAGTAAGACATAATCAAACATCTAATTTTACCTTTATTACCTTTAGTATTGGTGCTGCCACTGAACTCCACTGTCAGCATCAATCTCTGGTGAGATTAGGCTCTCAATGTGGCGATAGACACTAAACTGCGCTGAACAATTACGAATCGGAAGATAAATAGTTGTGCCATCTTTGGGATTGTACCGAACTAAATGTGTATAAACGTTCACTAAAAATTCACCATTCTTCAAAATGCAGACTGGAGTGGGGTAAGGATCAAACAACTCAGGGGTCGCACAGGGTATCACAACCAACTTGGTCCAAGACTCTCTAATACCGTATTCCTTCATCACCCATACATCAATGTACTCATCATAGGCACATACTATACGGAGGCATCCATTTAAAACATCCAAGGAGCTCCTACTCAAATGACCATCTCCATAATCAGGTAGCAAAACCTCTCTATAAGTCTCCTTCGCCAAATCAAGAGAAACAATAATAATATTGGACTCCCTACTCACAGTCACAGTCCAATGGAGGGCCCCGTTCAAATATGTCCCTGATACATCCATATGAAAAGCATAAGGAAAGCTTCCAATCCTCCTCCACGAATTAGTCCTTAATGAATACACGTCCCCTTTAGCCTCAAAGTCAAAACCACTATTACTAGCATCACGAGAAAATACCGCCACCTTGTAATCATCAATAGACTCATCATAGCCAAAACCATACGTCGCGATGTAATTGTGTCGGGACGGCATTTCAACATCCGGCAATCTCTTGGATCTCCTAGTAGACGGGTTCCATATAATTAATCCACCATAAATTGTACCGCACACTAAACCATCACAGCAACCCACAATCCTTCCTAGATGATTATTATTCAGAGGGCAATCAAGGTCAACCGCAGTATCAGATTGCTCATTCAAAATACAGTAAAGTGAGCATGACTTGACATTAGTAGGTTTACGGGGATCCAGATCGCTTAGGAGGAGTCTATGGTGGGTATAATCACTGCTCATAGATGCTAAACTGAGATGGGTTTTCGCGAATTCGGGTTGAGAAATGAAAGAACGCCATGATTTGGAAATGCACCTGAATCGCAACAGAGACTTGACGGGAAGCCTCGACAGTATTTCGACGATGACTTCCGGCAGGAGATCCGGCAGGAGGAGAGAATCTTCGGCGGGAAGGTGTGTTTGAGATGTCATTTTGGGTTCTTGACAGGAGGAGCTGCCTTCGGTCGCCATAGATGAATCTGTGATGGCATCTGAATTTTGGAGAATGGTGCTATGCTGTGATTTGCGTCTGCATACAAAGCTTTGAGACAATTGCATTTGAAACCCCATAGTTTAACGAGCATACCAATTACAACTACCTATATTTAATTTGATCAATTTGAACTGTGTACTATTGATGGATTAGGGTGTCTCCAGTAGCATAACTAATTAAAATATTTTTAAAATTAGCAATGTTGTCAAAATATGAATCAAAACAGGCAACAGCATAATAAAACGTAGCAACCCCTCAACCAATATTCAAATTTTGGATTTTGGATAATCAAAACAAACAACATTTTCTATTTGATAACTAAATTTAACGAGGACCGCACATTCTCTCTTTTATTTCACTCTCCCCTCATCACTCTCAATTGACTCACTCACCTACATTTATTTTCAACTCTCTTTACAAAAGGGAGAGCAGAAGAGAGTTCTAAAGAGACGAGCTCGTTCCACCTTGGGACTCCGGGGCTGCGATCCTCGACATTTGTCATTTCTCTAGTCTGGGTAACATCTCCTTCAACTGGGTTTCGAAGATCTGCTAATCGGGTCACCCATGAAAAGTAGCAGCCTTAGCTAGTCATAATTTGCTTCCTTGTAATTGGACTGGTGTCCCTTCTCTATCTCTACGAGAAGAGGCTCTATAAGCCGTTTTGGCTCTCTATTAGTTTATAATCTTATTTGCAGATAAAAAGAAGAAGGGAGTTCTAGAGAGAGAGAGAGAGTTCTTCGGGGGAGGGCTCCTCCTTCTCTCCTTGTCCACCCCCCTCCCTTCCCCCTTCCCCTTTTTTCTTCTCTTCCTGCCTCTTTGCCCCTCAATCCCCCTCTCCTCCGGTCTCCCTTTCTCCTCTCTTCTCCTATCATGGTTGCGAGATGGTTGAGAGGTTCTCCTAAGGAAGTTGCGATTTTCTACTCTCCCCATCATTTTTGGACTCAGGAGCTAGATCTAAAAACTTTTTTAACGAGGCCTCTCGTAATTAAAATTTAAGGAGGTCAATCTCGGTCGTCCAAAAGTATTTTGAACGATATAGATTAAAGATTAACGGTAAGAAATATTTACTACCGGTAAGAGTTAAAAAATGTATCTCAACCGTTGATTGACAAAACAAATGAGTTATTCTGGCCATCTCAAGACTAAAAAGATCACCGAACACCGTTATGTGCTAAAGAGGGCATAAGCTCAAGAGGAAGTAAAATTCATCCTTTATATTAATAACACTGGACAAGCCATAACTGTACAAATAACTTTCCAAAAGAGCCATCCCAGCTCTGTAGGTGCCCTCTAGAGCTATGCAAATACTAGATTATGTCCATATGCATCAATTTTACATTCAAAAAATATATATAGAGAGAGAGAGTAGTAGCTCTCCCTACATTCCAAATGTATAACATAGAGCAAGCACGAGTCTTCACTCTGCCAAGACTACAACAAAATCGATTCAATTCTTGCGAATCACACCTCCTCATTCTCATTTCCTGAAAAAGCGGGTAAAAACAAAATCATAAGAAAACGGCGGAACCCTCACACGAGATAGTGCATAGAATACTTACAATGTACCATGGATGACTAAACAATTCATGTAACAAGTTAATTGTAAAGACAACTCGATTCAAACTTTCAATGTCAGTCTAATTATATAGTTTCACAAGCAGTAATGATATTACGCTTGTGATCGCAATCTTTAAACTTCACAGAATAAAATGCAATTAAAACTTAATTATTGCACTAAGACCTAATTGAAACCTAAAGCTTCATTTAGGATAAACTAGGGTCCGGGTGGTACAAGTTCTCTTGCTTATTAGTATATTCATGTAATCAGGTGTTTCTCATATACACTGTTACGCACAAGTTTTCCAAGTGGTGTCTGTCTATTATAAGAACCTTTAAGTGCATGCATCTTTAAAAAATAATGTCATAAAAGTCGCTAGGCGCTAGCCGGTGATTAAGCGGGGAGATTAAACAGCGCCTAGAGAATAGTCGGTTGTTTCATTTTTTAGTTTTTAAAATTATTCTCCTCCCCCCTCCCCATGTTATGACTTATGAGTTAGTAGCAATGTTTGCAAAGGCAATTTCGGGACCCGCCTCGAGGCAAGGCACAACAAAAACGCCTCTGGGCATTAATGTTTGTGCAAAGAACCACAAAAGTAGCATACACTTTCTATGCCTTTTTCGCCTAGATGACGGAGGCGAACGCCACTGAAAAATTGATTCTTTTTCTTTTTGTAAGTAAAAGAGTTGGTTTATTTAAAGTTGTTGGGGCAAAGACGCTAGGTTTTCACTTACTTGCGAGACAATTGAGAGTACTTTTAAAAGTTGAATTTCCAAATGGAAGGTCTAAGTTCGAATCTCAGGGGTGGACCTATGGTGACATTCCATAACTCACTCCCCCTTGAGGTTACCCAGGGCTTAGGCCCGGTAATTACCCGACTATGTAACACGGATGCGGGTGCATGAATCAGAAACATGTGTATATCTAAGGGCCAGACACCACAAACTTGAAAGGATTCGTGGATATGTATATAAATTTGGATACAGGTGCGGCGATATGCCACCAAATTCTTAAATTATTTTTATTATATTTTTATATGTACAGAAAACAAGATTTTCTTTGTGGGGAAAAAAATGGAAGCCCAAATAGACAAGCCCAATAAACAATTGATTTTCAAGTTAACACCACATAACTTAGCAGGCCCAGAGGCTAGTTTAATGAAGGACCCCAAACAAACCTATCACTCCTTATTGAATAAAGAAGCTCACAAACCCATTACTAAATAGAAGCCCAATAAGTAGACAAGCCCAACTACTAATAGGGACTACATACAGAGAGAGAGAGAGAGAGAGAGAGAGAGAGAGAGAGAGAGAGAGAGAGGATCATTGGTCTGTTTGCAGCAGCAAGAAGCAGAGAATATTCAACCCTTTAGATTTGCAAAATTAAAACCGAAATAGCATATTAACACAATATTCAACCCTTTAGATTTGAAAAAATTATGCATTTAACCCCCGATTAATCGCGCCTAGCCGCTTAATTCTCCAATTAATCCCACCTAGCTGCTGCCTAATTCCGCCCAACTGCCTGGCTGATTAGTTGCCAAAAATTCTGCCCAGTGGCCGACTAATTGTCCTGACGCCTAATTCAGCTCCTAGGCCCCTAGTCGAGGCAGCGGACCACCAGTGCCGGTGGTCCACCTAGGCCGACTTGTAGAACACTGGTAAAAAATGTGACCAAGTCATGAATTATTCACAAGCCCACAAGGAGGATGTTCCATTTTAACGGTCTCTCTCTCCCTAACACATTCAACGAGAGTCAAAAACCAAATCTTACATCCAACAACTCTCCTCTGGAATGAATTGGTGTTAATGGAGGTGTCTAGTAAAACATTTGCAATCAAGTTCAATGCAATAAACATACACAGGCAATTCAAAAGGTTTTGGAGATAAGATTTTGCCATGCCAAGATGCTAGTAAATGAGATTTCCACGCAAATGAGACTGCACTTTAGTCTTCCTATCATTTGTCAATTCCTACTGCAATGGCAGATGGCATGTGCCAGTTACCATGATTTAAGGACAAATTCGGAATTTTGCAATCGTAGGTATAATTATGTGAAACCATATCAAAGATATAATCATGAGAAATCATATTAACATGATGTTCTTTCACAGTTAACAGGAGGATTTCCTACAACTTTGTTCTTCAATAGATATGAGCAGGGAACATTGTTCGTTTTCTGGGTATAAACATCTATATTGAGTATATCACTCAAGACATAACAAGATACAAAGGAAAAACTATAAATTATAAGCACATTATGCATTGAACAAAGTTGCGAAAGGCGATCAAGACATAATCAAGACATTTAATTTACATTTACTCCTCTAAGAAGTCGTATTGCAATCGAACCCCAGTGTATCAAGCGAGACTAGGCTCTCAATGTAGGGATACGCAACAAAATACGAGGGACAATTATGAAGTGTAGGATAAGTAAAGGTGACATCCTTTGGATTGTAGCGAACTAAATGCGTCCAAACACAACGCTTCTGGATATGCAATAAAACTTCACCATTCTTCAAAATGCACAATGGTGGGGAATAATTTAAATTCGCATAAGGTATCACAACCAATTTGATCCAAGACTCTCTTCTATCGTATTCCTTCATCATCCATACATCAACACAAGCTCCATCATAGTTGCGAACTACACACAGGCATCCACTTACAACAGCCAGCATCGACTGAGAATGACCATCTCCATAATCAGGTTGCAAAACCTCTCCAAACTTCTCCTTTGCCAAATCAAGAGAAACAATAACCTGACAGGACCTGCCCCAGGGGGCCCAATGAAGGGCCCCCTTCACATATATCCCTGAATCATTCCAAGGTATAAAATCAGAAGAGTCTAAAATACTCCTCCACCGATCTGTTTTTGAAGTATACAACTTGACTTTGACATCACCACAGCCTGCCCCAGAATTACTGAAGAATCCCACCACCTTGCAATCATCAATAGACTCGTCATAACCAAACCCATACCTACAGAATAAGTACGGCATTCCAGCATTCGGTAATCTCTTGGATTTCCTAGTAGACGGGTTCCAAATGCATACTTCGTTTCCGGCTGCGATGCACACTAAACCGTCACAGCAACCCACAACCATTATTCTCCGACGAGATCCTTTCAAAGGGCAGTCAAGATCAACGGCAGTATCGGATTGCTCATTCAAAATGGAGTAAAGAGAGCATGACTTGAAACCAGTAGAAGGTGGATACCGGCCGGTTAGAATGAGTCTATGGTGGGCATAACTAGTGTTCTTAGATGCTAAACTGAGATGGGTTTTCACGAATTGGGGTTGAGAAATCAAAGAAAGCCATGATTTTGAAACGCACCTGAATCGCAGCAGAGACTTGACTGGAAGTCTCGGCAGTATTTGGAAGATGATTTCCGGCGGGAGATCCGGCAGTAGGAGAGAATCTTCCGTCGAGAGGAGGCCATGAGAGGTCTGCATAGTCATTTTGGGTTCTCGGCAATTGGAGCTTCTTTCTGTCGCCATAGATGGTGCTCTGCCCTGATTGCGTCTGTGTTTTTCGATGATGGTGCAATTTGGGTTGGCTACAAATATGGTTAGGGCTTGAATAGTTGAGCGAACAATTATTTTCCATCCTCAAACAATTACACACATTTTACGCACATGCATTTTTTGTGGGGTCCATACACACTGAATGTGTAGTATGTAGACTCTAATGTAAACGTGGGTGGAGTTATGTAAATGTGTGTGTAAGTATTTGTGGTTGTAGAATGATTGATTGAGGAAAATAGAAGATCCGAACGGACTTCTACATGTAATGCACCCGGTCTCGGCTAGAGTCATTTAGTAATCAATAATCGTGGTAAGCACGAGCTCAAGTTCTAGACACGAGCTATGCTCAACACTCTAAAAATTTAACTCGGCTTGAAAAAGCTCCACTCTTCGTAAGGGCTCGACTCGTTTATAAAATGGTCGAGCTCGATTTCAGGCACGTTCAATAAACGAGCCGAGCTCGAATACTCAAAAGCTTGGTACTGGAATGAATCATCACTTAATAACATTTGAAATCTTTGTATTCATTGCCAATTGGCTTTGAGTTGGGTATAAAATTTTCACATGACATAAGAGAGGGACCATTCTACCCCACAATTTAAAAAAAAAAATTATATTTCATACCTCACAATGATACACCCCAACAGAAGCTACACGTGAGTGGGAATTTTGAGAAAATAAGTAATCACTTAATAACATTTGAAATATCCCCACTCATTGCCAATTAATTTTGAGATGACTATAGTAAAATTTACACAGTTTGCACTCCTAACTTGAACAGTGCCTTCTTTGAAATAGTTTATTTTTAGTGGAACCAACAATTTTTAGACCACCGCATCTACTACCATATTAATCCTACCTTTGGCAACAACAAAAAAAGGCTAAAAACTCCCTGTGATCGGTTGTATAGGAGTACTAGTTTTGGACATTCTGAACGCTACCGTGTTATTTGATATGATTATTACTAATACAAGATTATGGAATATTGAATACTTATCTGGGGTTGAAAAGGAAAAATGGTTGTTGAGCCAAAGTCTTCCATGAGATTAAAATCTAGAATCCACTAATTTTACTCTTTTAATTTATCTTTTACGTATTATTGGAGTGCAGTCAGGTTCAATAGTGACCTGGCTGCAGGGTTATTCCTCGGTTATCAAAAAAAAAAATTGATGGGAGTGACATGGTTGTGGTGGTAGTATAGGAAGGATGTTGCTCGGGAGATAGCGGGCATAGAAAGTGGTTGTGGTTGTAGTATAGGAAGGTGGTGCTCGCAGGATAGCAGGCATAGAAAGTGCTAACTTAAGGGATGGGTTGATGGTGGTCTAGTGATGGTTTCGTTGATTGTCTACCTTCACCCTTGTCCTAAAAAATCGATTACCACACCAACCAAAAAGGAGGAATGAAGATAGAGGAAAAGGATCGAAACGGGAATGTTAACCGCCGCAATGAGTAGGCCGAAGAAGACTACAAGTAACGGGAATGTCGTCAAAAAATGGCAGCGGTGCAAGAACCGGCACAACCAAGCCCGACACCTCTAAAACACATCAGCACCACCAATCCCGTCACTCCCATGCATTTTATCCCTCCAGTTCACTAAAACAGAAGGGGATCTTATGTGCATATATTGGCAATATTGCTCACTATGTTAAGATTCCCCGAGGTCGTCCAGTTCTGACTGTGACTTGGTTTGAATTTAAGGGTGAGATAGATACTCGATTGCTATCCTCAAAAAAAAAACTTACATAGCATACATTGTATTCAAAATTGCACACAGAAACGTTGATCTTCAAGCCCTCCCATCCAAGGTACATATGATGCCGCGAAACGTGGAGATTGGGTTGGAGATCTGATCACAAGCACCGTCTAGCATTACAAAATGGGAAAATCTGGGTCCTGATATGAGTGCACACAATGGACGGCTTCCCACATAAGAGAAAGGTGGACGGAATTGGAGATTGAATTGGGAAAGTTCCACAACTAATATGGAAATGGTGATGATGAAGTGTTAGATCCGTTTGTTGGAGATCACTTAGCAGATAAGGGGCACAACCAGAGAAACCCAAACTACATATGTGACGAAATAAGAAGCGATTTTAATCTGCACAAAGGGAGTGATTCGAAAACGGATTGCAAATGGAGTAATTATACAATAGTCCTAGACTACCATGTGGCATGTCCAAGTGGTGCTCCCAACCTATCACTTAGCGGGAAATTTTATGGGTGACACATGGTCATCATCTCTTGTTGGGTGGTTGGGGGACAAGGGTTGACCCACTTAGTATGGGTAGCGATAAATTATTGGCACATGTGGCATAGTCATCATCCCTTGCAGATGAGGGCTAAATCTTGTTTTGAACTATGAATACTTCGATTTACCAAAATCGAGGAGGGATTGATGGCGGTCAGAGAGAACTAAACTAGTTTGCCGATATTAAGCTGAAACGATTTGTCGGTGGGCTAAACTATTTGGCCGAATCGTATTGCTCATAGCCACTTGTTTTGACACTTGGCCGGTTGTTATTACTCTTGGCCGCTTCTTATTACTATTAGCCGCTTATTATTGCCCATGGCCGCTTGTTATTGCTCTTGGCCGCGTCTTATTACACTTGGCCGCTTGTTATTACACTTGGCCGGTTCTTATTGCTCTTGACCGCTTCTTATTGCTCCAAACCGCTTGTTATTACTCTTGGCCGCACTTTATTACACTTGGCCGCTTTTTATTACTCTTGGCCGCTTCTTTGGACACTTGGCCGCGATTTTCTTAAAGCGGGATTAGTATACCCGTCATTTTGGCCGGAGCGTCGAGCTTCTAATCAGGAATTTGGGTTTTGAAGCGGGGCTCTAGGAGTTAGGGGACTGAATTGAGCTTACCAGCTGGCCCACCTCATTTTAAGCCGAAATCCATTTAAAAAATCTGAACAGGAAAAAAAACTTTTAAAGAATCTTTCAATTCACCCAAAATATTTTCCTGGCTCTCTTTGGGGATTTTATAATTTTACAAGCTTAATAATGTTTTTCTAATTTTTTTTATTTTTATTCAATTTTCTTTTGCATTAGTTAGTTTTGCGTCAAAGTTTTTTTTATGGATTATTGGATCGTTTCGACTAGAGAAATCGAAGAACTATAAAATTATGACCCAAACTCAAATATTATTATAAAAAAGCCAAGAAAAAGTCTGAAAAGTTTGAATATTGTTTGGCCTTTTTATGGATTTTTCCCAAAATAGTTGAGCTTGGGTCATAATTTTCTATTTGTCTGACTCATCTCGTCGAGACGAATCAATAGTTAACAAAAATTTGACGCAAACTAACAAATGCAAAAAAAAAAGATGAATAGAGACAAAAAGAAAATTCCGTTCGGCAGGAAAATAAAAATGTCTGTGATCATTTAATATTTTAATATAGAGATGTGTCCAAGTGACTGTCTAAGCATATACCTCAATCTTTGAGCCCTTCCAATTTCTTGCTTGAATGGAGTCAATGGATCACAAACGGGGCCAAAGGATGCCGCCAAGCACCCCGATGCCTGGTGGGTGCCGAGCGCCATCCGATCGTTCATTTCGGTACAGATCACTCGGATTGAATCTGATCGCATATAAATCTAAACCTTTCATTGCTTGATGAATATTTGAGCAGTCGATCGCCGAGATGAACGGTCGGATCGGCTGCTCAGAAGTACCGCTGCCAAGCACAGGCATGTCCAAATCCCAAGGATAGTAGTGTATTATTAACTAACAATAAGTCTACATTAATTGCGCCCCCCCCCCCCCCCCCCAAAAAAAAAAAAAAACAATAAGTCTACATGCAGCTTTACAATTATGCAACACATATTCATTTAAAGGTAGCCCATCAAGATTTAGTTCCATGAGGGCGTAAAAATAATCCGACAAACTCAAATTGTTTACTCAAAATCGAAGCAAATGTCATAAGTAATGAATGTAGGTACATTGCACCGTCTTCTTAGCGAAGCATGTTACTATGGCCTCCTCTATTTACCCACTGTTACGTGTCAACTAACTCATTTTAATCTCCATTTTATTATAGAATTTAAGTTCATTTTACAGAGTAAAAGGATGCATTTGCAAATCCAAACAACTCTTCAAAAGGAAAATCCCAATTCTTGGAAGGAAGAACTTAATTGTTTGCTTTGCTTTTGGAGTTTGGAAAAATTCTCAGTTGAATTATTGTATAATCAAAAATTAAAAGAAGAGGCACGAAGAAATGATCAAAAGGGTGAAGCATAAATGAACACACAAATACATGAGAGGATTCGAAGTGAGCAAGAACGAGATTGACAGCTCCTTTCCCTATATAAATCCAATCATCTGCATCTTTTCGCTCAAATGCCACCTCCATCCACTGCAAGGATTCAGAAAAGCACATCTAAATGCATTATACTCCTAAACGTACACATTCACATATACTAGGTCCTATTTGCTTGCAGATTTCTAAGAATTTACCGTTGGAATTGCAACAAAAGCCAATAACAGTGAAAGCACATCGAGGAATTATGTTTCCTCAAAGTGAACTCTCATGTTACTGACCCAGTTTACAAGAATGAGAACACCAACCAACCGGCGGCCCAAACCAAGAATCACAGATTACTTTTGAATCATGTATACCTAAAAAAAAAAACATATGCGAATGAAATCATCACGGATGAATCTCATGGAATCACTTCGTACCACCTTCTTGTGCCTCTCTTATGGTTTAACAATCCTTATAATGTTTAAAGGATTGCCTTTATCTAGTCTCCTGCCAATTCGGGCTAGAAAAAGTGAGGTAAAAAAATAAATTAAAATATTTGCTGCATCACATGCGCCTCAGGCGCAATTCGCGTACTCCCCAGGCGTATATAAGTTGCGCTCGGGCACTTCCACATTTTCTCTCTTCTTGTAGAGTGTCTCAGGCGCAATTTGAATTGCTACTCGGGAGCATTCAGTTTTTTCTTTTTTGATGTAATGAACCATTGAAATCCATGCCAACATGCTCAAAAGTGCAAAATCTAACTGTGAACTCTATAATTCTGGATCAACAAAAAAACAATCCAAAGGTCATTGGTTCTTGTGTTAGCCCATATTTATTTGTATATGAGACAAATCTTGAACAAAAACTTGGGCCTCGAGGCACTTTTAAAAGGAAAAAGAACAATTTTATTCCTACATATGACATCCACGGCCGGACTCATAGATTTCTTGCATTTGCGGGTGTGATCGATCTCCAGAAGCAAAAGCATGGATCAAACCTTCGGCTTCAACGCTGCTCCACCCCGGCTTCTTCAGTAAATTCATTGTCGTTCATACATCTCTGTAGTTCTTCAACTCCAGCCCGCCTCTCAACAATAGCTTGAATAGTACAAAGTACAAAGTATGAAGCTCAAATCGTTGTCATTCATGCGTTTTCTTCTTGCTTACTACTGGTAAAAGCATGATTAATATGTGCGTATAATCTGTTTTCAGACATCTTGACTACATCTTATTACTCCTGGCAGCATGTTTTGACATCTGGCCGCTATTTTTTTGAGAGTGGTTACGGAATACACGTTTTAGTGTATGATTTGTTTCTGGATATCGTGGCCGCATCTTATTACACTTGGCCGAATCGTATTACTCATAGCCGCTTGTTTTGACACTTGGCCGGTTGTTATTACTCTTGGCCGCTTCTTACTACTATTGGCCGCTTATTATTGCCCATGGCCGCTTGTTATTGCTCCTAGCCGCTTATTATTGCCCCTGGCCGCTTGTTATTGCTCCTAGCCGCTTGTTATTACACTTGGCCGCGTCTTATTACACTTGGCCGCTTGTTATTACTCTTGGCCGCGTCTTACTACACTTGGCCGCTTCTTATTGCTCTTGGCCACTTCTTATTGCTCCGAACCGCTTGTTATTACTCCTGGCCGCGCTTTATTACACTTGGCCGCTTTTTATTACTCTTGGTCACTTCTTTTGACACTTGGCCGCGATTTTCTTAAAGTGGGATTAGTATACCCATCATTTTGGCTGGAGGGTCGGGCTTCTAATCAGGAATTTGTGTTTTGAAGCGGGGCTCTAGAAGTTAGGGGACTGAATTGAGCTTACCAGCTGGCCCACCTCATTTTACGCCGAAACCCATTTAAAAAATCTCAACAGAAAAAAAAACTTTTAAAGAATCTTTCAGTTGACCCAAAATATTTTCCTGGCTCTCTTTTGGGGATTTTATACTTTTACAAGATTAATAATTTTTTTCTAATTTTTTTTCTTTTATTCAATTTTCTTTTGCGTTAGTTAGTTTTGCGTCAAAGTTTTTTTTATGGATTATTGGATCGTTTCGACTAGAGAAATTGAAGAACCATAAAATTATGACCCAAACTCAAATATTATTTTAAACAAGCCAAGAAAAAGTCCGAAAAGTCTGAATATTGTTTGGCCTTTTTTTGGATTTTTTCCAAAATAATTGAGCTTGGGTCATAATTTTCTATTTCTCCAACTCATCTCGTCGTGACGAATCAATAGTTGACAAAAATTTGACGCGAACTAACAAATGCAAAAAAAATAAATGAATTGAGAGAAAAAGAAAATTCCATTCGGCAGGAAAATAAAAATGTCTACGATCATTTAATTTTTTAATATAGAGATGTGTCCAAGTGACTGTCTAAGCATACACCTCAATCTTTGGGCCCTTCCAATTTCTTGCTTGAATGGAGTCAATGGATCACAAGCGGGGCCAAAGGATGCCGCCAAGCACCTTGGTGCCAAGTGGGTGCCAAGCGACATCCGATCGTTCATTTCGGTACATATCACTTGGACTGAATCTGATCGCATACAAATCTAAAGCTTTCATTGCTTGATGAATATTCGAGCAGTCGATCGCCGAGATGAACGGTCGGATCGGCCGCTCAGAAGAACCACTGCCAAGCATAGGCATGTCCAAATCCCAAGGATAGTAGTGTACTATATTCCTTGCGCCCCCCCCCCCCCCCCCCCCCCCGCGCCAAAAAAAAAAGAAAAAGAAAAAAACAATAAGTCTACATGCAGCTTTGCAATTATGCAACACATATTCATTTAAAGATAGTCCATCAAGATTTAGTTCCATGAGGGCGTAAAAATAATCCGACAAAATCAAGTTGTTTACTCAAAATCGAAGCAAATGTCATAAGTAATGAATGTAGGTACATTGCACCGTCTTCTTAGCGAAGCATGTTACTATGGACTCCTCTATTTACCCACTGTTAAGTGTCAACTAACTCGTTTTAATCTCCATTTCATTCTAGAATTTAAGTTCATTTTACGAAGTACAAGGATGCATTTGCAAATCCAAACAACTCTTCGAAAGGAAAATCCCAATTCTTGGAAGAAAGAACTTAATTGTTTGCTTTGCTTTTGGAGTTTGGAAAAATTCTCAGCTGAATTATTGTATAATCAAAAATTAAAAGAAGAGGCACAAAGAAATGATCAAAAGGGTGAAGCATAAATGAACACACAAATACAGGAGAGGATTCGGAGTGAGCAAGAACGAGATTGGCAGCTCCTTTCCCTATATAAATCCAATCGTCTGCATCTTTTCGCCCAAATGCCACCTCCATCCACTGCTGGGATTCAGAAATGCACATCTAAATGCATTATACTCCTAGACGTATACATTCACATATACCAGGTCCTGTTTGCTTGGAGATTTCTAAGAATTTACCGTTGGAATTGCAACAAAAGCCAATAACAGTGAAAGCACATCAAGGAATTATGTTTCATCAGAGTGAACTCTCATGTTACTGACCCAGTTTACAAGAATAAGTACACCAACCAACCGGCAGCCCAAACCAAGAATCACAGATTACTTTTGGATCATGTATACCTAAAAAAATATATATATATGCCAATGAAATCATCACGGATGGATCTCATGGAATCACTTCGTACAACCTTCTTGTGCCTCTCTTATGCTTTAACAATCCTTATAATGTTTAAAGGATTGCCGTTTTTTAGTCTCCTGCCAATTCGGACTAGAAAAAGTGAGGTAAAAAATAAATTAAAAATATTTGCTGCATCACATGCACGTCAGGCGCAATTCGCGTGCTCCCCAGGCGTATATAAGTTGTGCTTGGGCGCTTCCACATTTTCTCTCTTCTTGTAAAGTGTCTCAGGCGCAATTTGAAATTGCTACTCGGGAGCATTCACTTTTTTCTTTTTTGATATAATGAACCATTGAATTCCATGCCAATATTCTCAAAAGTGTAAAATCTAACTGTGAACTCTATAATTCTGGATCAACAAAAAAAAAATGCAAAGGTCATTGGTTCTTGTGTTAGCCCATATTTATTTGTATATGAGACAAATCTTGAACAAAAAATTGGGCCTCGAGGCACTTTCAAAAGGAAAAAGAACAATTTTATTTCTTCATATGACATCCACGGCCGGGCTCATAGATTTCTTGCATTTGAGGGTGTGATCGATCTCCAGAAGCAAAACCATGGATCAAACCTTCGGCTTCAACGCTGCTCCACCCCGGCTTCATCAGTAAAATCATTGTCGTTCATACAGCTACGTAGTTCTTCAACTCCATCCCGCCTCTCAACAACAGCTTGAACAATACAAAGTATGAAGCTCAAATCGTTGTCATTCATGCGTTTTCTTCTTGCTTACTACTGGTAAAAGCGTGATTAATATGTGCGTATAATCTGTTTTTGGACATCTTGGCCGCATCTTACTACTCCTAGCAGCATGTTTTGACATCTGGCCGCTATTTTTTTAAGAGAGGTTACGGAACACGCGTTTTAGTGTATGATCTGTTTCCAGATATCTTGGCCGCATCTTATTACACTTGGCCGAATCATATTACTCATAGCCGCTTGTTTTGACACTTGGCCGGTTGTTATTAATCTTGGCCGCTTCTTATTACTATTGGCCGCTTATTATTGCTCCTGTCCGCTTGTTATTGCTCTTAGGCGCGTCTTATTACACTTGGCCGCTTGTTATTACTCTTGGCCGCGTCTTATTACACTTGGCCGCTTTTTATTGCTCTTGGCCGCTTCTTATTGCTCCGAACCGCTTGTTATTACTCTTGGCTGCGCTTTATTACACTTGGCCGCTTCTTTCCGCTTCTTATTGCTCCGAACCGCTTGTTTTTACTCTTGGCCGCGCTTTATTACACTTGGCCGCTTTTTATTACTCTTGGCCGCTTCTTTTGACACTTGGCCGCGATTTTCTTAAAGCGGGATTAGTATACCCGTCATTTTGGCCGGAGCGTCGGGCTTCTAATCAGGAATTTGGGTTTTGAAGCGGGGCTCTAGGAGTTAGGGGACTGAATTGAGCTTACCAGCTGGCCCACCTCATTTTAAGCCGAAACCCATTTAAAAAGTCTGAACTAGAAAAAAAACTTTTAAAGAATCTTTCAGTTGACCCAAAATATTTTCCTGGCTCTCTTTTTTGGGATTTTATACTTTTACATGCTTAATAATGTTTTTCTAATTTTTTTTATTCAATTTTCTTTTGCGTTAGTTAGTTTTGCGTCAAAGTTTTTTTTTATGGATTATTGGATCGTTTCGACTAGAGAAATCGAAGAACCATAAAATTATGACCCAAACTCAAATATTATTTTAAAAAAGCCAAGAAAAAGTTCGAAAAGTCTGAATATTGTTTGGCCGTTTTTTTATTTTTCCCAAAATAATTGAGCTTGGGTCATAATTTTCTATTTCTCTGACTCATCTAGTCGAGACGAATCAATAGTTATAAAAAATTTGACGCAAACTAACAAATGCAAAAAAAATAAATGAATAGAGACAAAACGAAAATTTCGTTCAGCAGGAAAATAAAAATGTCTGCGATCATTTAATATTTTGATATAGAGATGTGTCCAAGTGACTATCTAAGCATACACCTCAATCTTTGGGCCCTTCCAATTTCTTGCTTGAATGGAGTCAATGGATCACAAACGGGGCCAAAGGATGCCGCCAAGCACCCCGGTGCCAAGTGGTTGACGAGCGGCATCCGATCATTCATTTCGGTACAGATCATTCAGACTGAATCTGATTGCATATAAATCTAAACCTTTCATTGCTTGATGAATATTCGAGCAGTTAATCGCTGAGATGAATGGTCGGATAGGCCGCTCTGCAGTGCCGTTGCCAAGCACAGGCATGTCCAAATCCCAAGGATAGTAGTGTATTATTAACCAACAATAAGTCTACATCAATTGCCCCCCCCCCCCCCGGCAAAAAAAAAAAAAAAAAAAAAAAACAGTAAGTCTACATGCAGCTTTGCAATTATGCAACACATATTCATTTAAAGATAGTCCATCAAGATTTAGTTCCATGAGGGCGTAAAAATAATCCGACAAAATCAAATTGTGTTGGAAAATTTCCAGAATTTATGAATGATAAATTTTCCAGCAGTTTTTCTTGGCAGAATAATGCCCATGAATAGAGGTTGATGCTGGCATTTGCACCTGCCATTCATTCTGGCAGTTACGTGTATTGATTCTCCCCTATTCAAGGCTGAGAATTCAATTCCCGTATTCAATTTCTGGCTGTTTTCAAAGGCTCCTGAGCAGTATAAAAGGGGCAGTCCTCTCTTCATTCTGCATCAGAAAATTCACACTTCAACAGCTCTGAAATTCATTCTTGTGTGAGAGAGAGACAGGTAGTAGTGAGTTCGCCAAGGCGGTCGACGGTAGTGTTTCGACGGCTTGCGGTATAGCCGAGCCAACCCTGGGAGGAAGACGCCGAACAAGATCCTACAACACAGACGGTAGGCGGCGAATCTTTCTTAAGGAGACCGTGGTATCACACAGGACTCGGTTTGTTTTTCAGAAATCTATTTGTATTTCGTTTTATAATCTGTCTATTGTTATGTATTCTATAACTTTGAATTATCAATGGAATTGTTCTCTGGAATTTTCTGTTATTGCCGCATTTTTCCCAACAAATTGTTTACTCAAAATCAAAGCAAATGTCATAAGTAATTAATGTAGGTACATTGCACCGTCTTCTTAGCAAAGCATGTTAAGTGTCAACTAACTTGTTTTAATCTCCATTTTATTCTAGAATTTAAGTTCATTTTACATAGTACAATGATGCATTTGCAAATCCAAACAACTCTTTAAAAGGAAAATCCCAATTCTTGGAAGGAAGAACTTAATTGTTTGCTTTGCTTTGCTTTTGGAGTTTGGAAAAATTCTCAGTTGAATTATTGTATAATAAAAAATTAAAAGAAGAGGCACAAAGAAATGATCAAAAAGGTGAAGCATAAATGAACACACAAATACATGAGAGGATTCGGAGTGAGCAAGAATGAGATTGGCAGCTCCTTTCCCTATATAAATCCAATTGTCTGCATCTTTTCGCTCAAATGCCACCTCCATCCACTGCTGGGATTCAGAAATGCACATCTAAATGCATTATACTCCTAGATGTATACATTCACATATACCAGGTCCTATTTGCTTGGAGATTTCTAAGAATTTACCGTTGGAATTGCAACAAAAGCCAATAACAATGAAAGCACATCAAGGAATTATGTTTCATCAAAGTGAACTCTCATGTTACTGATCCAGTTTACAAGAATAAGAACACCAACCAACCGGCGGCCCAAACCAAGAATCACAGATTACTTTTGAATCATGTATACCTAAAAAAAAAACATATGCCAATGAATTCATCAGGGATGGATCTCATGGAATCACTTCGTACCACCTTCTTGTGCCTCTCTTATGCTTTAACAATCCTTATAATGTTTAAAGGATTGCCTTTTTTTAGTCTCCTGCCAATTCGGACTAGAAAAAGTGAGGTAAAAAAATAAATTAAAAATATTTGTTGCATCACATGCACGTCAGGCGCAATTCACGTGCCCCCCAGGTGTATATAAGTTGTGCTCGGGCGCTTCCACATTTTCTCTCTTCTTGTAAAGTGTCTCAGGCGCAATTTGAATTGCTACTTGGGAGCATTCACTTTTTTCTTTTTTGATGTAATGAACCATTGAATTCCATGCCAACATTCTAAAAAGTCCAAAATCTAACTGTGAACTCCATAATTCTGGATCAACAAAAAAAAAATGCAAAGGTCATTGGTTCTTGTGTTAGCCCATATTTATTTGTATATGAGACAAATCTTGAACAAAAAATTGGGCCTCGAGGCACTTTCAAAAAGAAAAAGAACAATTTTATTCCTACATATGACATCCACGGCCGGTCTCATAGATTTCTTACATTTGAGGGTGTGATCGATCTCCAGAAGCAAAACCATGGATCAAACCTTCGGCTTCAACGCTGCTCCACCCCGGCTTCATCAGTAAAATCATTGTCGTTCATACATCTCCATAGTTCTTCAACTCCATCCCGCCTCTCAACAGCAGCTTGAACAATACAAAGCATGAAGCTCAAATCGTTGTCATTCATGTGTTTTCTTCTTGCTTACTACTGGTAAAAACGTGATTAGTGTGCGTATGATCTATTTTCGGACATCTTGGCCGCATCTTATTACTCATGGCAGCATGTTTTGACATCTGGCCGCTATTTTTTAAAGATTGGTTACTGAACACGCGTTTTAGTGTATGATTTGTTTTCAAATATCTTGGCCGCATCATATTACACTTGGTCAAATCGTATTACTCTTAGCCGCTTGTTTTGACACTTGGCCGGTTTTTATTACTTTTGGCCGCTTCTTATTACTCTTGGCCGCTTCTTATTGGTCCTAGCCGCTTCTTATTGCTCTTGGGCGCGTCTTATTATACTTGGCCGCGTATTATTACACTTGGTCGCTTCTTATTGCTCCGTACCGCTTGTTATTACTCTTGGCCGCGCTTTGGTACACTTGGCTACTTTTTTTTACTCTTGGCCGCTTCTTTTGACACTTGGCTGCGATTTTCTTAAAGCGGGATTAGTATACCCGTCATTTTGGCCGGAGCGTCGGGCTTCTAATTAGGAGATCAGCTCTCGGCTATCGGGCTCTCCATGTCACGAAGATTTTTCAAACCAAGCATGTCTGCAACGCAAGCCTGAACATTGGTTAGGTTTGGCTCTTGGCTAACGACGGCTATTGCAACTTCGTCAAAGTGATTATCTTCTTTTGCTCTTTTTGCATCTTCATTCACCATAGTTGTCTTGTCCACACCTCCCATCCCGCAAACCCCAATCAAGTTGATCTCATCATGCTCCAAAGCT
This sequence comes from Rhododendron ovatum, assembly GCA_019656835.1. Classification (NCBI taxonomy): domain Eukaryota; kingdom Viridiplantae; phylum Streptophyta; class Magnoliopsida; order Ericales; family Ericaceae; genus Rhododendron; species Rhododendron ovatum. The sequence continues at coordinate 8,391,110 of CM033798.1, read as the reverse complement.
TTAATGATTTCTTCCATAATAAGCCTTCGAGACTCAAACCCCATAAAATCTTTATTGGTGATGATTTTTATGCCTGTCTGACCCACTAACAACCCGTTTGGATAGGAAGAATTGGAGAGAAAAGAAAAGAAAATAAATAATTTTCTCCCTACAAGGAAAATTGAGACATAGCACAACTAGGGCGCTAGATGCATCTTTAAAGATGCTGAATAAAAATGAACAAAGCCTTGAGCCACGTCCACAATGTAGGGTTTTGATTTTTCTCGAACCCACAGACAAACACATAGAGAACACCCTTTCAACTTCTATAGAGTTGAGACAAGAGTAGGTGGAGGTGGCCAAGTTGAAGGGGAGCACATGAAATCCATTTTTGAACCGAACAGTCCTAATGCACTACGCACACGTTCTCTTGGATTCCATACCAAGCTATTGATCTCACCCAAAATCGGTAACAACTTGTGCCTTTGTGTCTGGCAATGCATTTGAAGTTCTTGCCATCTCAAGACGGGTTTGTTTGATAACCTAAATTCAGCACTTAATACTGAATTAATTAAGTAATAAGTGATTCAGTAGGTTTGATAACCACATTTCATATTACTTAACAAATTAAGTACCACTTAAAATATAGGCTAAAAAGTTGAAAAAAATTAAGTAGCTTTGAGCTACTTAATTCTGACTGAATTTTTGTGTACTTACATTCAACCGTCATACCATCACCATAACCACTTCCACCAACACTTCCACCACTCCACCACCACCACCACTCCACCACCACCACCTCCACCACCACCACCACTACTCCCTCCACCACCACCACCACCACCACATCACCACCACTTCCTCCACTACCACCACCACCACCAGCTCCACCACCACCACCACCACCACCACCACATCACCACCACCAACTCCACCACTCCACCACCACTACCATCACTACACCACCATCACCACCGCTCTTACCACCACCACCACCGCTCCACCACTCCACCACCGCCACTCCACCACCACTACCATCACTACACCACCACCACCACTTCCTCTATTACCACCACCAGCAGCTCCACCACTCCACCACCACCACCACCACCACCACATCACCACCACCACCACCACTACCATCATTACACCACCACACACCACCACTTCTACCACTACCTCCACCACTCCACCACCATCACCACCACCGCCACTACCATCACTACACCACCACCGCCACTCCACCACCACTCCTACTACCTCCACCACTCCCCCACCACCACTCCACCACCATTACCAAAAGTATATTGTGACCGTTAGTAAATTAAGATAGAATTGGAACAAATTTAATTCATCATTTTTTTAATTCAGTACTTAATATATTTATCAAACAGCTTTTCAGCTTAAAAATTTCAGCATTCAGTTTTCAGTACTTAATTTTTCAGCTTTCAGTTTCAATTTTCAGTTTTATCAAACAGCCCCTAAAAATATCACTGAACACCATTAATGTTCTAAAGAAGGCAAAAGCTCAAGCGGAGGCAAAATTCATCCATTAAACATTGATAACACTGAACAAGCCATAACCGTACAAATAAGTTTCCCAAAGAGCCATCCCAGGCTGTAGGTGCTCCTAGAGCTATGCAAGTACTAGATTATGTCCATATGCATCAATATTGCAGTCACAGAAAGGAAAAAAAAAGAGTAGTAGCTCTCCTGACATTCCAAATTTATAACATAGAGCAAGCACAAGTCTTCACTCCGCCAGGACTACAATAAAATCGATTCAATTCTGGGGAATCAACCCCATTCCCAGTTCCTGAAAAAACAGGTATAAACAAAATCATAAGCATACGGTGGAAAGCTCCAATGAGATAGTGCATAGAATACTTACAATGTGCCATGGATGACTAAACTCGATTCAAAATAACCACAAGTGGTCATTGAACATCAGTCTAATTAGGGGTATATGGTTTCACAGGCAGTAATGATATTGGGCTTTTGATCAAAATCTTTAAACTTCACAACATAAAATGCAATTCATAACTAATTATTGCATTAATTAGTATATGTGCTCTTGCTGGGTGGTATGTGTGCTCTTGCTTGTTAATATATGATGTAATCAGGTGTTCCTCATATACACTGTTTACCACATGTTTTTAAGTGATGTCTATTATAAAAACCTTTAAATGCATGCAAGTAGAAAATAATATTCTAAAAGGCGCTAGGCACTAGTCGGGCGGCCGGGCACTGCCTAGCGCCTAGGCTGATTAATTGGCGCCTAGAGATTAGTCGGTTTTTTCATATATATTTTTTAAAAAAATTTCCTCCCCCATCCCCAAGTTATGAGTAAGTAGAAGTCCAATGTTTCCAAAGGCGATTCTGGGGCTCGCCTTGAGGCAAGGCACAGCAAAAAACGCCTCTGGGAGTTACTGTTTGGGCAGAGAACCACAAAAGCGGCATATGCCTTTCACACTTTTTTCACCTAGATGATGGAGGCGAACGCCTTAGAAGAGTCGGTTCTTTCTTTTTAAGTAAAAGAGTCGGTTCATTTAAAGTTGTTGGGCCAAAGATGCTGGGTTTTTGTGTACTTGCGAGACAACTGAGAGTGCTAATAAAAGTTGAATCTATCAATGCTTTATGTTTTATGCCTTCACATGGTTTTCGGGAAATTTTATCAACTATTTTCTTATTTATTTTGAGGTACCGTTGCCGGACGCAAAGCCGTAAACACTACCACACTTTTTATGGTATTTTTAATTATTTTCTATAAATTAAAAGCAAAAACTCCAAAGGCTTATGCCTCAATCAATGCCTCTACGGCTTACGCCTTGCCTCATGAGTCATGATAGGTCAACAGCCTCGTCTTGTGCTTTCACCTCTGAAAACTTGGAGTAGAACATGAGGAGAATCTATATTATCAAACAGAGCGATTTTTGTCTACACGTACAAACATGAGCACCTCTACAGCAGTTGATTGTCTTCAAGATAAGATTGTAGTCGTTCGATTAAAAGAATGTTTCCTTACTTTGATCTGCTGTTGTGGTAATATATACACTTTCCTTTCCAATTTATTACATTTTGTTTTTTTTTCATCTTAAGTTGATATTATTTCAAGAGAGTTGATAATTAACCTGTAAATTATTGCCTTTTTTATTTATTCTCTCTACCTTGGCATGAGCCTTTTAAAGCGAGGCAAAGAGTTAGTAGGTTATATTGGACAGGTAGAACAGACAACTTATTTAAGTCGGGACTGTATTTCGTTTGGACGTACCTTTACACACAGGCATCTACTAGTAAAACAATAATTTACATATAAACGAAGGAAATAAAGCTTATATTCACATAATTTCACTTTATTTGACAACAAACAAATGAAAAAACAACACAGTGACTACATACAAACAGAGAGAGAGAGAGAGAGAGAGAGAGAGAGAGAGAGACGACACAGAGAGAGACAAGAGACGACAAAGAGAAAGACGAGAGAGAGGACCGTAGGTTCGTTTGCAGCAGCAACGAGCAGAGAAGATGAGGTTTAGATTTAAGTCGTTTATATTGTACAATGTATGACTATATATTATAGTAAAACTACACTAAAACCCTAGTAGTATATTACCACAATGTTTAACCCTTTTTGCAAAATTACGCATTTAACTTCCGATTAATCTTGCCTATTCCACCTTTAGATTTGCAAAGTTATGTATTCAACCCCCAAATAATCCTCCCTAACTGCCTAATTTCTCCAATTAATCCCTCCCATGACCCATCCGCCTAGCCAATTATTTGCCAATAATCCTGCTAGCGGCCGACGTATTGTCTTGCAACGCAAATCAGCTCCTAGGCCCCTAGTCGAGGCGGTGGATGACCGCCAAGCGCCTAGGCGGCCACCTAGGCCAATTTTTGAAACACTACTAAAAAATGTGATCAAGTCTTGAATTATTCCCAAGCCCACAACAAGGATGTTTCATTTTAACAATCTCTCTCTCCCTAAATTAATCAAGACACATTCAACGAGAGTCAAAAGCCGATAAAAAAATGAGAGTCAAAAACCAAAACTCACATCCAACAACTCTACTCCAGATTGAATTGGTGTTAATAGAAGTGTCTAGTAAAACAGTTGCAATCAATTTCAATGCGATAAACAAACACAAGGGCAATTCAAAAGGTTTTTGATATAAGATTTTTCCATGCGAATATGCTAATAATGAGATTTCCACGCAAATGAGACTGCACCGATGTCTTGCCCTACAGAAGTGAGAGTTGTCTTCGAAGATATTTGCTGAGAAGTTCGGTTTAGGATTTGCGATTTTCTTTTTATTCGTTAATCGGTAAATATAGTTGCACAAACTTTGACAACTTCGGGTTTGCAAGGTTCTCGTATTCATACTTAGGAAGATAAACCTCCTAATTGGTTATTGGATCCTCTGTGGAACAATAATCATCCTCTTTCATGTACAGCAATGCTCGTTTTATCCATGAAAGTTTCCTATCATGTTGACAAAAAAAGAAAAAGAAAAAAGAAGCCTTCTTATCACTCGTGGATTCCTAATGCATTCGCATATCGCAAGTGCCTGCCAGTTATCATGATGCTTGGAAAAAATTCCCACTTCCCCAATCAGATACATAATTATGTGAAACCATATTAACAAGATTTTCTTTCACAGTTAACAGGAGGCTTTACCACAACTTTTTTCTTCAATAGATATGAGCATGGAACTTCGTTCATTTTTTGGGTATAGACAACTACATTGAGTATATCACTCAGACATAACAAGATACAAAAGAAAAACTATAAGGTATGAACACATTATGCATTGAACAAAGTTGCGAAAGGCGATCAAGACATAATTAAAACATTTAATTTACCTTTACTCCTCTTAGAAGACAAATCGCAATCGAACCCCAGTGTGTCAAGCGAGACTAGGCTCTCAATGTAGGGATACGCATCAAAATTCAGAAAACAATTACGAATTGTAGGATAAGCAAAGGTGCCATCTCTTGGATAGTAGCGAACTAAATGCGTCCGGATATCCAGTAAAACATCGCCATTCTTCAAAATGCACAATGGTAGGGAATACTCATAATTCGATGGATGTGTAACATAAGGTATAACAACCAATTTGATCCAAGACTCTCTTCTACCGTATTCCTTCATCACCCATACATCACAAGCTTCATCGTAGTGGCGAAATACACACAGGCATCCACTTACAACAGCCAGCATCGACTGAGAATAACAATCTCCATAATCAGGTTGCAAAACCTCTCCAAACTTCTCCTTTGCCAAATCAAGAGAAACAATAACCTTATGGGACTCCCCCCAGGGGGCCCAATGAAGGGCCCCCTTCACATATATCCCTGAATCATTCCAAGGTATAAAATCAGAAGAGTCTACAATACTCCTCCACGAATCTGTTTTTGAAGTATACAACTTGACTTCGAGATCACCACCGCTTGCCCCAGCAGTAGAGAAGAATCCCACCACCGTGTAATCATCACTAGACTCATCATAACAAAACCCATACCTATAAAAAAGGTACCTCATGTCAACATTCGGTAATCTCTTGGATTTCCTAGTAGGCGGGTTCCAAATACATACTTCGTTTCCAGCTGCGATGCACACTAAACCATCACAGCAACCCACAACCCTTATTCTAGAACGAGGTACGTTCAAAGGGCAGTCAAGATCAACAGCAGTATCGGATTGCTAATTCAGAATGGAGTAAAGAGAGCATGACTTGACACCAGTAGAGGGTGGATACTCGGTTAGAATGAGTCGATGGTGGGTATAATCAGTTTTCGTAGATGCTAAACTGAGATGGGCTTTCACGAATTGGGGTTGAGAAATCAAAGAACGCCATGATTTGGAAACGCACCTGAATCGCAACAGAGACTTGACTAGAAGTCTAGACAGTATTTGGAAGATGATTTCCGGCGGGAGATCCGGCAGTAGGAGAGAATCTTCCGTCGAGAGGAGGCCATGAGGGGTCTGCTCGGTCATTTCGGTTTCTAGGTCATTGGAGCTTCTTTTGGTTGCCATAGATGGTGCTGTGATTGCGTCTGCGCTTTGGGGGATAGGGAAAATATTCGAGCATGGTGCAATACGAGTTGGCTAGAATTTATGGTTAGGGCTTGAATCCGAACGGACTTCCACCGCACTCGGTCCAGCTTAGATTCCGCACCGCCGCTAGACTTGTTTAGTAATCATACAAAGCACCAAGTTGAGTTATTGATGCAAAAAAAAAAATTTATATTTATTATTTAAAAAAATATAAAGTTTCTTATTTTGTTTTATGTATTTTGTTAGAAATCTTATAATTATAGAAATAAGTGTCTACATTATTTATTTTTTTAATTTAGTTTCCTTTTAAGAATTATTTGATCAAAAAGAATAAATAGATTCTAATTTTGTAGTTTCATTTTTCTTTATTTCCTAATGTGTAGGATTTCTTCTACTATAAATTGGGTTGTAAGTGTTAGAACTATTCAATTTTTTTATGAATAAAATTATAAAGATTGTTCTCTTTTATGCCAACTTTTGGATATTCTGTGTGAATCAACCAATTATTGTTGCCTTTATTCCTGGATATTCTTTGACTAAACAGGTTTATAGAAGGATTTTGATCTCCGGGTATTCGTTACGAATCAACAGATTTCAGACTCGATTTAGTGGTTTTGTTCTTCTTTAGCTTCCGCTACATCAGTTATAGGCACGTTTAGTATACGCAAGGCCGGCTCTGAGCCGAGACAAGTAAGGTGGCAGACTTAAGCCCCGAATTTTGGATCAAAATTAGGGCCGCAGATCGGTATAGTTAGATATGTAATAAGTATATATCTAGCACTTACATAACAAATAAGCTAGCTAACCTAGTGGAAAAGCTTAGTTCATCTATCCAAGAGGTATATGGTTCAAGTGTCAGGGGCTTTTCTTTTTCTTTTTCTTTTTCTTCCCCATATGAATATTTTTTTTCCCTCATAAGTTCATCTTAGGTCCCGCGAATTTCGAAGCCGGCCTTGAGCATACGAATCGAGCTCAACACACCAAAACTTGAGTCGGCTTAAAAAATCTCGCATCGTTTGTAAATGCTCGACTCATTTACAAACAAGTCGAGCTTGAGTTTCAGGCAAATTTAGTAAACGAGCTGAATTCGAATACTACGAAGCTCTACTCATTTGCATTCCTAATATGTGCAACACGAACTTTTTGAAAAGATATTGTAGAACCCACAATTTTTTAGACAACCACAAGTGACGGGTTAATGAAGATGATCCACCTTCTATTCTTTTAACGCCTACTAGTTTTGACATTCTAAACACTACCCGTGTTGTTTGATAAGATTACTAAATAAGGGGTACATACATGCATTCAATGACATAAGCAACATTTACCGTCTCATCTTTTGGCTATCCATTTTAATTAAGGGCTGCTAATATTAACAATGTAAAGTCCCACAATGGTCTTTTTGGTAGAAAGATAGAAAGAGTTGAGAATAAATGTGAATTGGTGGGTCCATTGATAGTGATGAGAGAAAAAGAGATCCCCATTAAATTTGATTATCTAAAGAAAAAATGTTTTTAGTTTTGATCATTTAAAGACATTGCTAAGTTTGGTTATACCATTGTAAATCATATTTTGGACCAACATTGGCTACTTTAAATTTTTTTAGTTTTGGTTACGCCATTGAAGACACCCTAAGAATAAAAGATTAAACATTGAATATCTGGAGTTGAGAAATCAAGCTTGTCAAATTAATTGTCTCATTGGTCAAATTTTTTAGGTTTGGGGTTCAAAGCTATTGATAGCCTCTAAAATCTCCGTTGACTAACATACAAACATCCTGCTAATCTCCGCTGATGTATACCGTATGACCAAAAAAAAAAAAGAATATCTGGAGTCGAAAGAAAATAAAAATGAAGTGTTAAAGCTAAAGTATTCGATGCTAGAAATCAAAATCTAGAATCTACTCATTTTAGTTTTTTACTTTCTGTTTTTGTATGTAGGGAGGGACATGGTTGCGGTTGCAGTGGTGGAAGAATGGTGCATGCTGGTGGGAATTGGGATAGCAAGCATAGAAAGTGCTGACTTTTAGGGGATGAGTTGATAGTGGCGATGGTGGTCTAGTGACGGTTAACAACAGTATAAGCGGGCGGAGAAGTGGTGGTTTCATTGATTGCGTGCTCTCACCACCAGCCCGAAAAATTGATTATATTACCAACTGAAAAGGAGGAATGAAGATAAAGGAAAAAGATCGAAACGGGAATGTTAACAGCCTCAATCAGTAGGCGGAAGAAGACTATAAGCAATCAGTAGGCTGACGAAGACTATAAGCAACAAGTAGGCCGACGAAGACTCTGAGTCATCAAAAAATGGTAGCGGGTGGTGCTGGAACTGGCAGACGGGCCGGAAAATAGACAAGGTCAAGATAACACAAACACTAAAAAAAAATGCCAAATTTTTAGCTTTCTTTCTTCAACACAATGTTCCTCCTTTCAGTTTCTCCTCGTGAAGTCGAATGCACAATTGCCTATGTGTTTTGTGGGCACCTCATGAGAGAGAAAGAGAGGAGACTCTTGCCAAGCCTAGGTAAATCTCCAAATAAAATGTCTAATATTGTTAACTGAAATAAAAACAGGAAATTTCCTATAATCTCAGGAGGTTAGGTTGTAGCAAAGCCAAATTGGGTTTTTAAACAAGTGTGCATACGACTTCAAAATTAAACCCGATAATCCTGGTGATACATGCTATCTTTCCCAAGCTTAGTTTATGTATTTGAATTTCATCTTCATTTAAACATGATGCGAAAATGTATTCGTTGTATCCACACCGAAAAACAAATCTGGTTTACGATTTACGACTTCATGTCCCCTCTTCACGAGTGCTACTGATCTTGATGATGAACTCCAGCTGACGTTTTGCAACAAGGCCACTAGATAAACAAGGCACATTGAAGCCATAATTGTACCACTAAGTTCCCAAAAGCCATCCCAGGCTGTAGGTACTCTGTAGAGCGGCGCAAGTACTAGACTAGATCCATATGACATTACTATTATTTCAAAAAGCTCGGGAACCAATATGTACGGAATAGAAATATTCAAACCGCCCAAGTAAAGAACTATTACAAATAAAAGAAAATATAAGAGTATTACGAGTAGCTCTCATTACATGCCAAAGTTGTAAGCAATTCACGGAGCCTACCATAGATGCAATTCGATTAATGGAATCACACATCTCATTCTCAGTTCCTGAAAATATGTAAAATTCATTAGTTAACACATGTATGAGATACTGCATACAAAAAGTATAATGTGCTATAGATGAGCGGAAAATTCAAGTAAAAAGGTAGTATATATAAACCAAACAATCGGTAGGTTTCTCAATAAGCAACTCAATAAATAATCATTCTATATAATGGTGCAAAACCAATGAAAGGTACCATGAAATACGACCATTTGACACCATGTTACACAATCCTCTTACGTGGTGCACAACCAATGAAAGTTACCAAGAAGTACGACCGGTTGACAGCAGGTTGCACAATCTTTTAAGTCCTAGCCTGCTTATTATCCTCCAGCACAAGGGTGTCCGTAGTGCTACTAATAGATTCTTAATCTAGAATCAAAAGCCTAACATCGATACAGCTCGCTAAATATAGAAACATAAAGTAAGAATAGAGTCAATACAGTGATGTGACCAAGGTATGCAACACTCACTTGAATCCCAGTTCCATCAAACATTCCTACATTAGCTCTACGCATTCAGGAATAAGCAATCAAATAACAATGTCTAGCTAACCTCACAAGGCTCTAAGGATACTCTCCGAGGTATCGTCTAAAGCACTCATAAGTCATACCTAGGAGTCCCGTAGACACACGACATGCTACTAATGGTCCAAGGTCAAAGATGGAGATCCTAAATGAGTGATGAAGTCAAAGCGCAACAAACTACCGATAATCCACATGGAATCCGAAGAGTAGTCTGTGGTACAGTGGTCCTACGACCATTCTCTTTTCACTAGATAGAAATAGGTGATGGGGCCATCACCAATCCAATGGGAAGTAGACTTCACGGGCTTGAATTTAGATATAAACTCAGCCCACACTAAGTCCAAATTAGGGAGATATAGTCATTTGAAGTTGGTGGAGTCTGCAGCTAAAGACAGTCCGCAGTCGTAACTCATGCCTAATCCGCACTCGCGCACCATAAAACAGAACGCGGCACAGTGGCACTAACTTACTCCCAACACATGCCAAACCTCAGTTGGGAGAGATTTCAACAATTCCACCAAAAAAACCTCCATGGCCTCAATATAAGCCTTGAATTCAATATGAGCCATCGCATGTACTCGGCTGCCCTGCTTGATCGAGCAACAACTGCCACGTCACCAGATATATGACTCCCCCCGCCGACAGATGTCCCATGCCATGTTTCGTGAACAGCTATGCCTGAGAATGAATGAATTGTGATATAGCGCCTCGGGTTTAGTGGCTTACTTATCCTCAAATCAGTCCCCCAAACTATTGTAAGGATGAACATTAGATTACTCTCTCTTTTTTTCTTTTGATCATCACATTAGACTGCTCTTGTTCGAATGATTCAAGCTCAAAAACTCATCAATAGCTAGCAACCTCATACTTCCAACAACTATTTAGTGAAAACACGAAAACTACTCAAACCCACAATGATAAATTATTAATTAAACATGCCCGGCCTGTAAGTTCTTGTAGAGATTTTGCTTCTTCGATCATTGAGTATACTTGGGGTGAACACTTTAAAGCAAGAAATCTGATTGAGCCTGAACTAATCGCGAAATTAGTTGAAGAGCCCCAAAAGTCAAAAGTTCAATGTCCTCAAGAAAATTAAAAAAAGGTCAAGCAATGGGCCATGCCAAGGAAGGAAATATTTGATTCCTCCCACTCCCCAAAAAAGAGGATACCAATGTTCCCCCGAGTCTTTTTCAACTTAATGCTCCTCTAAGTCAAAAGCACGCAAAATGAACACGATGTTAGCCAATATAACTTCCAATATCCATTTTTGAAACACCTAAAAAGGCAGAAAAAAAAATACTTTACAAGACCATTAGATTAACGACAAGGGCATCTACATGACTATATACTCATCCCTCATGCATATTTGGAGATCTTCCAAATTTTCCTCAACCTATTCCTCCAAGTTTCCAGAAATGTCATAAATATTCAAGTGCCACCTCAAGAACCCATCATCTCATTAAACGATGTCAAAGATATAATGATGCAAAACCATACTTACACAACTCCTTTCGTGGTTAACAGGAGGTTTTCCCAAAATTTGATCAAGCTTCAATAAAACGGAGCAAAGGAACCTTTTTCTTTCTAGTTTTAACTTCAACATCGAGAACATCACTAAATAGATTAAAATGACACTAGAACAAATAGAAACACATTGCGGATTGAAAAGAGTTGGGTAAGGCTAGTAAGACATAATCAAAAGTCTAAATTTACCTTCATTCCCTTTAGTGTTGGTGTCGCCACTAAACCCCACTATCAGCATCAGTGTCAGTCAAGACTAGACTCTCAACGGAGGTATGCACAGAAAAAGACGAAAAAATATGAATCATAGGATAGCTAAATGTGCCATCTATGTAGTTGTACAGAACTAATTGCGACTGGATATGGAGTAAAATTTCACCATTCGCCAAAATGCACAATGGTTGGGAGTACTGACCATCAAAAGGATGTGCTGCATAAGTTATGGTAATCAACTTGGCCCAGGACTCTCTAATGCCATATTCCTTCATTACCCAAACATCAGTGCAATCATCGTAGGTAGCGAGTGTACAGAGGCATCCATTTAAGACATCCAACCTAATCTGATCCAAACTACCACGTTGATAATGAGGTTCCAAAACCTCTCCGAACGTCTCATTCACCAAATCAAGAGAAACAATAATGCTACCGCCATTGCCACCCGAAAACCAATGTAGCGCACCACTCACAAATATACCGTAACTACCGTTCAAATTTCTCACTAAACCATCTGAAGGAAGACAAAAAGGAAAGCTTCCAATCCTCCTCCATGAATGAGTCCTTAATGTGCACACCTGCGCTTCAAACTCAAGGCCAGTATTTGCGTCACGAAAGAATCCCACCACCTTGTAGTCATCAATAGACTCAGCATAACCAAACCCGTACCTCACATACCTCCCGACTGAAAGGTACTGCGTTTCAACATTCGGGAATCTCTTGGATTTCCTAGTAGATGGGTTCCATATACGTACTTCCCTTTCACTTACAATGCATACCAATCCATCACAGCAACCCACAATCGTTTCTCCACAATCTGGTCCTTTCACAAGGCAATCAAGCTTGACAGCAGTATCAGATTGCTCATTCGAAATAGAGTAAATAGAGCAATCGACCTCATTGCGATCCTGCTCGCTTAGAATGAGTCTATGGTGGCCATAAACATTGTTCCTAGATGCTAAACTGAGATGGGTTTTTGCGAATTCGGGTTCAGAAATCAAAGAACACAACGATTTGGAAACGCACCTGAATCGCAGCAGAGACTTCACTGGAAGCCTCGATAGTATATCGTAGATGATTTCGGACGGGAGGTTCGGTAGTACCTCCCGTAGTAAGTGAGAGGTCTGCATGGTCCTTTTGGCTTCTCGACAAGTTGAGCTCCTTCCGGTCGCCATAGATGGTGATGTGATTTCGTCTGTGTTCCAAGGGATAAGAAATTTTCCGAGAATGGCGCAATCTGGGTGGTTGAATAGTTGAGCAAAATACTAAAAAAGACAAACAGACTTCCACTTCTCTCGGTACCGTGCCTCTGGGTGGATCCGCTATTTTACAAGGTTTTGGGTATGTATTTAGGCTATCCGATTGGATGAAGTCGAGTTTTTAAGCTCGTTTAGATAATGGGACGGACTCAAGGATATCCCTAAAATTCAAACCCAGTCCAGACCAGCCCGATAAAATAACGACAATGACAGGCATCATATATTTATACTATCAAAAAAAATTAAGAAGAAAAAAGAAAAAAACTACTTCCATACTTACATATGCACAATATCCATTTTTTAATACATACATACACACATATTCCTTGGTCATCGTATATCTTTAACTATTACGATTATAAACTCAAATTTAAAATAGTGGGAATGATGAAGGTATACATGGACACCATATTTTAGAAAAATAAATGAACTAGTTGGATGGGCTGAGGAGTACAAGCCAAACTCAAACTTAGCCCGGCTCGAACCCAACTTGGCCCGATGTATGTGCAGCCCTAATTTGCATCCAGACCCATTTTTTTTTAATCCAAGTATTTATCAAAATTTGTGTCAAAAATTCCATTTGAGTATGATTTGTCCGATGTTAAGCCCTTGTTACTTCTACCCCAAACTATTGGCGTATTTTTCTTACCCACCAAGAGAACATTTGTAAGTAATAAGAAATTGAAAAGTAATAAGAAAGTGAAAAGAAGTGCTAGAGAAAAAAAGGTTTGGATTTGGATTTCTCCTCATTTGGGTGAGCACAATTAAAAAACTGACTAGAGATGAGTTTTTTACAAGTTTTGACAAAAAAAGAAATTACAAGTTTTGAAAAAACCAACAAAGGGTATGTAAATGGATATGCATTAGAGATGAGTTTTTAGTGTTGTTACTTGAATTTTGAATTTGGGTATATGAAATAAAAATTGGAGATGCTTTAAATATACATCAATTCAGCTTCAGCATCCAACATTTTCGTTTTGTAAACTTCACTTATGATATTCGATAAAAAAAATACTTCACTCATGATAGATTATACGACTCCTCGGACATTGTAAGCACTAACACGATGTTGATAAAATTATTAAAATTTAGAAGAATGGAAAAATTACCCGTCAAATTGATTGGGATAGAAACTTAGGTAGTACGGGACCAAGATTTAATTAATCCTGGATTATACTAGTGCTTGGACATTCACATTAGATTGCGGGATTATTTTTTGCAAGGACTAGAAAACATTAGAGTAACAATGGGGATAAAGATGACATGTGGGTCATTCGGATAATAGATGGGATTGTATGTAGTACAGGATTAGTTGTACCATATTTGATTTGGATGGGATGAATGATGGGATACGGAGTGGAGCATCATATTTTTAACCATTAGACGAACAGAAAAATAATTCCGATGATCCGAATTAGCTAATACCACTCACTCAGGTGGTATTTGATAGTCTCATAGATGGGTTGTTGAGAGGCCAAATAATCCCCCTCTATTCCAGTCCTAACATTAGTCCTGTGTGTCAAACGTGAGACTAGTTAATCCTGAAGAATATGGACCCCCACATGTTCACGTGTACCGCGGATGGGGCCGGGATGATAATCCCACCATCAGCCCTCTCTGAACGCTATCTCACGTTGTTAACAACATTAAGAAATTAAAATTACGGTTTGAATGTTGGCTCTCTTTAAACTGGAAAGTTTTGCAAAGAAAATTGAAGTATGAAATTAAAACAAAGTATTTGACACAAGTAATTAATTCTGAAATGTGTGTTATACTTTCAAAAAATTTCTAGTATTACGTTGTGATACGGTGGTGCATGCCATGGTGGTGGTATAGTAAAAGTCTAGTGACACCGCATTTTGTAATCCATAGACACATGTGATTGTGTGAAACCCACCACATTTGTATTTAGAGAGTATAAAATGCGGCGTCAGTAGAATTGCTCGGTGAGTCAATCGGCTGTTACTTTGGGGAAACCCCCGACGCTCGACAGGGAGGGGCGGTCAGAAAAGGGAAGTTGAGCAATCGGAGAAAAAGGATGCATCATGCATGCATATTCGGAAAGGCTGAAGAAGAGGCAGGGCTCCGGATGAAGATGGACAAACCCACGACAACACGATCGGAATAGCGAAAGAAGCTAAATGGAACACGCCAGAGCAACAGAACTCGCCGGAGGCAGAGAGAGCTGGATGGGTACTTATTCAGAACATAGAGAGAGAGAGAGAGAGAGAGCGGTGAGGATCCGCCCCTCCCCCAGGCAAACCCTAGAGCTGTTCCGGAGCCACGGCGGTTGGATTGGAAAAAAGAACGGTGGGAGAAGGGAAAGTTAGAGAGAGGTTGGAACCCCTCTCTCCCTCTAGACACCGTTTCTATCAGGAGTTTGATTGAAAGGGTAATCAAAGCCAGCGGCTCAACCGCTCAAACAAATTTATTTATTTTTTGATAATCAAAATGCCTTACAAAAGATGAAGAGAATCTCTAACTAGCGCAGAGGAAACAAAATTTGGGAGGATCACCACCCAATCCCTAGGAAACAGACCCTTCAAAGCCTTCTTCGCCACTACATGAGCGAACTTGTTAGCCGTCCTCTTAACCCAGCCAAATCTGATGTTCAGCTCCTCTCATCTTTCTAATGTCCCAAACCACTGCAGAAACTTCCCAAGGAGGGACCAGTTCAGAGGCACAAACATACATAAATGTGAATTGGTGGGTCCATTGATAATGAAGAGAGAGAGAGAGAGAGAGAGAGAGAGAGAGAGAGAGAGAGAGAGTCTTACCAAGCCTAGGTAAATCTCCAGATAAAATGTCAAATATTGCTAACCGAAAGCCATCCCAGGCTGTAGGTACCTTCTAGAGCTGTGCAAGTACTAGACTAGATCCATATGACATTACTATTATTTCAAAAATCTAAGGAACGAATATGTATGGAATAGAAATATGCCAACCGCCCAAGTATTACAAATAAAAGCAAATAGAAGAGTATTACTGCAGCTCTCATTAGATGCCAAAGTCGTAAGCAATTCACGGAGCCTACCATATATGCAATTCGATTTCGGAAATCACACATCTCAATCTCAGTTCCTGAAAATATGTAAAACTTGTAAGTTAACACATGCATGAGATACTGCATACAAAAAGTATAATGTGCTATAGATGAGCAGAAAATTCAAGTAAAAAGGCAGAATATAGAAACCAATAAGCAACTCAATAAATAATCATTCTATATAATGGTGCAAAACCAATGAAAGGTACCGTGAAATACGACCGGTTGACACCATGTTGCACAATCCTCTTAAGTGGTGCACAACCAATGAAAGGTACCATGAAATATGACTGGTTGACAGCTGGTTGCACAATCCTCTAAGTCCTAGCCTGCTTATTATCCTCCAACATAAGGGTGTCCGTAGTGCCGCTAATAGATTCTTAATCTAGTATCAAACGCCTAACATCAATAGAGCTCACTAAATATAGAAACATAAAGTAAGAATGGAGTCAATACAGTGATGTGACCAAGGTATGCAACACTCACTTGAATCCCAGTTCCATCAAACATTCCTACATTAGCTCTACGCATTCAGGAATAAGCAATCGAATAACAAACTTCAGTTAACCTCACAAGGCTCTAAGGATACTCTCCGAGGTATCGTCTAAAGCACTCATAAGTCATACCTAGGAGTCCCGTTGACACATGACATGCTACTAATCGTCCAAGGTCATAGATGGAGATCCTAAATGAGTGATGAAGTCAAAACGCAACAAACTACCGATAATCCACATGGAATCCTAAGAGCAGTCTGCGGTACAGTGGGGCTACGACCATACTCTTTTCACTAGATAGAAATAGGTGATGGGGCCATCACCAATCCAATGGGAAGTAGACTTCAGGGGCTTGAATTTAGACAAAAACTCGGCCCACACTTGGTCCAAATTAGGGAGATATAGTCATTTGAAGTTGGTAGAGTCAGCAGATAAAGACAGTCCGCAGTGGTAACTTGCCTAATCCGCACTTGCGCACCATAAAACAAAACACAGCACAGTGGCCCTAACTTGCTCCCAACACGTGCCTAACCTCAGTTGGGAGAGATTACAACAATTCCACCTAAAAAACCTCCATAGCCTCAATATACACCAAGGGATAAGAGCTGATTGCTGGTGATGACCCCAAAAAATTGTAAGGATGAACACATTAGACTACTCTCTCTTTTTTTTCTTTTAATCATCACATTAGACTACTCTTGTTCGAATGATTCAAGCACAAAAACTCATCAATCGATAGCCACCTCATACTTCCAACAACTCTTAAGTGAAAACAAGAAACCTACTCAAACCCACAATGATAAATTATGAATTAAACATGCATGGCCTGTAAGTTCTTGTAGAGATTTTGCTTCTTCATTGAGTATACTTGGGGTCAACACTTTAAAGCAAGAAATCTGATTGAGCCTTAACTAATCGCAAAATTAGTTGAAGAGCCCCAAAAGTGAAACTGCTAAAAGTCAAAAGTTCAATGTCCTCAAGAAAATTAAAAAAAAGGTCAAGCAATGGGCCTTGCCAAGGAAGGAAATATTTGATTCCTATTTCCTCCCACTCCCCAAAAAAGAGGATACCAATGTTCCCCCAAGTCTTTTTCAACTTAATGCTCCTCTAAGTCAAAAGCACGCAAAATGAACACGATGTTAGCCAATATAACTTCCAATATCCATTTGTGAAACACCAAAAAAGGCGGAAAAAAAAAAAACTTTACAAGACCATTAGATTAACGACAAGGGCATCTATATCACTAATCACTATATACTCATCCCTCATGTATGTTTGGAGATCTTCCAAATTTTACTCAACCTATTCCTCCAAGTTTCCAGAAATGTCATAAAATATTCAAGTGCCACCTCCAGAACCCATCATCTCATTAAACGATGTCAAAGATATAATGATGTGAAACCATACTAACATAACTCCTTCCGCGGTTAACAGGAGTTTTTACCAAAATTTGATCAAGCTTCAATAAAACTGAGCAAAGGAACCTTTTTCTTTTCTAGTGTTAACTTCAACATCGAACATCACTAAATAGATTAAAATGACA
The DNA here is from genome assembly GCA_019656835.1 of Rhododendron ovatum. Taxonomy (NCBI): domain Eukaryota; kingdom Viridiplantae; phylum Streptophyta; class Magnoliopsida; order Ericales; family Ericaceae; genus Rhododendron; species Rhododendron ovatum. The sequence continues at coordinate 8,373,296 of CM033798.1, read as the reverse complement.
CAAGAACAAATAGAAACACATTGCGGATTGAAAAGAGTTGGGTAAGGCTAGTAAGACATAATCAAAGTCTAAATTTACCTTCATCCCCTTTAGCGTTGGTGTCGCCACTAAAACCCACTATCAGCATCAGTGTCAGGCGAGACTAGACTCTCAACGTAGGTATGCACAGAAAAAGACGAAAAGATATGAATCATAGGATAGCTAAATGTGCCATCTTTGCAGTTGTACAGAGCTAATTGCCACTGGATATCGAGTAAAATTTCACCATTCGCCAAAATGCACAATGGTTGGGAGTATGGGTACCCATCAAAAGGATGTGCAGCATAAGTTATGGTAACCAACTTGGCCCAGGACTCTCTAATACCATATTCCTTCATTACCCAAACATCAGTGCAATCATAGTAGGTAGCGAGTATACAGAGGCATCCATTTAAGACACCCAACCGAAACCGAATCTTATACAAACTAGTACCACGTTGGTAATGAGGTTCCATAACCTCTCCATGCGTCTCCTTCGCCAAATCAAGAGAAACAATAATCCTACTGCGACTGCCACCCAAAAACCAATGGAGCGCCCCACTCACAAATATCCCGTTCAAATTTGTCACTAAACCATCCGAAGGAAGACAAAGAGGAAAGCTTCCAATTCCAATCCTCCTCCAGGAATGAGTCCTTAATGTACACACCTGCACTTCAACCTCCAGACTACTATTTAGGTCACGAAAGAATCCCACCACCTTGTAGTCATCAATAGACTCATCATAACCAAACCCATATATCACATTCCTCCCAAGATAATGGTACTGCTTTCCAACATTCGGGAATCTCTTGGATTTCCTGGTAGATGGGTTCCATATACGTACTTCCCTTTCAGTAACAATGCACACCAAACCATTACAGCAACCCACAATCCTTTCTCCACAATAAGGCCCTTTCACAAGGCAATCAAGCTTAAGAGCAGTATTATCAGATTGCTCATTCGAAATAGTATAAAGAGAGCAATTGACTCCAGTATAGCCATCCTGGTCGCTTAGAACGAGTCTATGGTGGCCATAACCGTTGTTCCTAGATGCTAAACTGAGATGGGTTTTCGCGAATTCGGGTTGAGAAATCAAGGAACGCCACGATTTGGAAACGCACCTGAATCGCAGCAGAGACTTGACTGGAAGCCTCGGTAGTATATCGATGATGATTTCGGGCGGGAGGTTCGGTAGTACCTCCCGTAGTAAGTGAGAGGTCTGCTTGGTATTTTTGGGTTCTCGACAAGTTGAGGTGCTTTCGGTCGCCATAGATGGTGCTGTGATTTCGTCTGTGTTTTAAGGGATAAGGAATTTTTGGAGAATGGCGCAATCTGGTATATATACGCTTCGGGGATTTCCTTTGGTATAAGAGAGTTTCGTACACGTCGTTTGGTTTGAGGCTTTGAGCGATTTCGTGAGAAGAGAAAAGAAACTAAAAGGGACTCTCTCTCACTTTTGGATGACCAAAAGGTGGGAGACGGTGCACCCGGCCGCTAGCCCGCCCAGCCTGTCCAGTCCAGCCTTAAGTGGTTAAGTTGGGTTTGACTGAGTTTTTAAGTCTGTTTAGTTAGGGGAAATGCCGGCCCAGGACACTTTGGGGCCCAAATTACCAAGGATGAGCCCATTTTCAGAAGGGAGCCAAAGATTCCTCGTATTTTCATTTTTTGAGCTCAAGAACAAGCCTTAAGGTACTCTATGAAAGTGCCTAAAATCCTCGACCCTATATATGAAAGTGTCTAAACCACTAAAATCCTATAATATGAAAGTGCATCCTAAAACCCTATAAAGTGTCTAAATCATAAGATATCCTACGCTAAGGTTCTCTTTCCAAAATAAGAAGGACCGACTTCGCACTCACTAATCTTTACCATTCATTAACAGAAAACCACGTCCTTACCAGTCATTAAGCAGGAATTCTAATCCTGGGCCGTCATTTTCCTGTTAACATAATTAATTTGAGAATATCTCTAAAAATTAAGCTCCGCCCGATAAAATAATGACAATGATATGCATTATATATTTGTACTATCAAAAAAATATTAAGAAGGGAAAAAAAAAACTATTACACTGCTACCTATATATGTGCACAATATCCTTTTTTTAATGCATTCGTACACACATATTCCTTGGTCATCATATACCTATAAATATTATGATTATAAACTCAAATTTAAAAAGAAAAACAAATGCCTTACTTGGATGGGATGGGGAAACAATACTTTAAGAGGGTTGTGCTCAGGAATATGAAATGAAGCTCGATTATTAATGGGTCAGTGTTAGGCATGCACAAGTCTCGTTATTATTTAGTACAAGCCCGGCCCGATATATGTGCAGCCCTAATATGCAGCCAGACCCTTTTTTTTTTAAATCCAAGTATTTATCAAATTTGTGTCAAAAATTCCATTTGGGTATGATTTGTCCTACGTTAAACCCTTATTACTTCTACTCCTAATGGATGCTATTCTGTCAAGACACCGTGGCAAGCATGCAGGCACAGGTATCCCTATTAAACCTTGGCACTCCATTGTTTGGTTTAGTCAAAATGTGCGTTGGAGTTTCATTCTTTGGCTTGCAATTCTGTCAAGGTTATCCACCAAGGATAGAATTGTTGGGGGCTCTCTATTAATCCTATCTGTGTAGTACTGTGTATGTCCCAAGAAGAGACCCATGCTCATTTATTTTTTGAGTGCTAGTTTTCCTCGATGATTTGGAATCGGGTGCTGATTATGAATGATATATCCAGAGGTTCTCTCCCTTTGGATCAAGAACTTGTTTGGGCTGCTGATCATCGATAAGGCAGTAGTTTCAGTAGTATTATATACAAGCTTTTCCTGGCTGCCACTACGTACTCTCTGTGGAGGAAGCACAATACCAGGATATTCCGAAGCAAGAATAGAGATGTGAATGGGTTAGCTGCCTCTGTTCTTGATGCTATCCGAGCTAGACTTAGCTATTTGTCCTCTGTCAAGCTTTCTGCTTGCGATAGGAAACTTTGTGATGATTGGTTACTTGATTCGAAAATATTCAAGATTAACAATTGTTGATAGGTTTTTTTTGCTTCTTGTTGTGTTTATTCAGGGGATGCCCCGTAGTTTTTGTAGCTTCTTTCCTTTTGGTGAAATGAAATTACTTACCAAAAAAAAAATTGATCTGAATTAGCTAATACCACTCCCTCGTGTCGTATTTGATAGCAGAAAGTCTAAGCATCCCGACCGGGGGTTCCCGATCGAATTCCCAATGCTGCGCCGAGCTCACTTGAGCCACCGGATGGCTGATCAGAGCCGACCAAAAATTCTATAAAAAAAAACTGAGTGGGTCTACACGAGAATCAACGGCATCCGATGTGTGTAGGTGGCCGATCCAAACACTCCATTTTTTTGTTTACAGGCATCGGGAATTCGATCGGGAACTCCCGGTCGGGAACTGTAGTTTCTCTCATTTGATGGTCTCCTAGATGAGGTATTGAGAGGCCAAATAATCCCCGCACTCCAATCCTAACTTTAGTCCCGCGCATCAAATGTAAGACTAGTTAATCCTTTGAAGAAATGGGGCTCCACATGTTCTCCTGTACCACGGATGGGGCCTGAGCGATATTAATCCCACCATCAGCCCTCTCTAAACGTTAACACGTTGTTGATAAAATCAAGAAATTAAAATTACGGATTAAGTAACCAAATGGTTAGAGAGTTTGAAACAAAGTAGGTTTCTTTCCTGGGGAGACCAAAGTTAAACTAATCTCATAACCAAACCCAGATATTGTTCCACATACCTAATGTTTTCTTTTCCATAGTGTTGAGCTTGAACACCTGCCCCTTGACGGAACCCGCAATTGATAAACTAAAGATGGGTTTTCACCAATTTCAAAATCAAAGAACGCCACGATTTGCAAACACACATGAATTGCAGCCGAGACCTGATGGGAAGTCTTGAGAGTGTTTTGACAATGATCTTAGGCAGAAAATGTGGGCATGGAGCCATGAATTCTGGGTGGCCAGAAGTATAACCCAGAAACTTACCTTGAATCCAGGTTGCTCTATCAACATTATGCCCGTCCAACCCACTAACAACCCGTTTGAATGGGAAGAGTTGGACTTTTTGCCCTTATCACTTGTTTGGTTAAATATTGAGGAGAGAAAGGGAAACAAACGGCGGAAATTGGAGATATTCGATTCTCCCCCAAACCACCAATTTTTGAAATCATTCCTTTCTTTCCTTCTCATCCAAACAAGAAGAAACTAAAAAAATCTTTTCTTCCAAGAACAATCTTATTCTGCTGAAATGAATAAAGCACTAGCCAAAACAGAGCACAACTAGGTCGCTAGAAGCTGAAGATACTGAAAATGGACAAAGCCTTAAGCCAGTAATTACCCCAACAACAAAAAAAAAAACCCTAAAGCCAGTCCACAATGTAGGGCTTTGATTTCGCTTGGACCCGTAGACAAACAGAACCCAAGACAAACAACACCCTTTCAATTTATCCTTGAGACTAGAGTAGGTGAAGGTGGCCAAATTGGTTGCCATCGCGTGAAATCCATTTTTAAGCCGAACAGTCTAAAGCGCTACTCACACATTCACTAGGGTTCCATACCAAGCTATTGACCTGACTCAAAATTGGTCACAACTCGTTGCTTTGTGATTTCTGTTTAGGAATGACATTTGATGTCCTGATCAATCTCATGCCAACTCGAGACTAAAAAGATCACTGAACACCATTCATTTACTATGTACTAAAGAGGGCATAAGCTCAAGCGGAAGCAAAATTCATCCGCTAACCATTAATACCACTGGACAAGCCATAACTGTACAAATGACTTTCCAAAAGAGCCATCCCAGGCTGTAGGCGTGCCCTCTAGAGCTATGCAAGTACTGGATTTTAGTAGATTATGTCCATATGCATCGATATTACAGTCAGACAAAAGAGTAGAATCTCTCCTTAACATAGAGCAAGCACAAATCTTCACTCCAAGAAAATTACGATAAAAGCAATTCAATTCTTGCAAATCACACCTCCACATTCTCAGTTCCTGAAAAGACATGTAAAACAATGACATAAGCAAACAGCTGAATGCTCAATACATACTTACAGTGTACCATTGATCGCGCCCATTCGGTAGTCGTTGAAGTTTACCAAACGGCCGTCAAATTCAATTATTTATTAACCGGACTACAACTAAAGATTTGCATAGTATAGTGAGGAAGCCCGAGTCGATCCACAAGGAGCTCGAATATAGCTTGTTCGGATTGTAGGTGTAAGGGTTTGTGGCGTTTGGACGGCCAACTTTTAGTTTTCCTTTGAAAGGTGAGAATTGCCCTTATGAAAAAGACTAGAAAAAGAGTTCGGACTAAGAATTAAAGGCAGCAAGGCAATGGAGTTTCTAACGCCCGTAAGTTAAGCCATCTAACAATTCTCAACGAAAACACGGTTGAATCGCACGGCATAGGCAATCAACCGGAAGATTTAGCAATGAAAATGGTTAGACTTGATATAGAGTTTGAACAACAAGCTTAACACAAGGCGTGACATAGCTCCCAGAACCATGTGAGCGAGCACATGATCACCGGAGATTAACAACGCCAAGACTTGCATTCAAACTAAATATCAAGGTCAAGAACTAGAAGCATGGTTTGGAAGCGAGCAAGTTCTTTGGTTTTTTTGGCAAACACAAGGCGAGACATAGCTCACGGAACCATATGAGCGAGCATATGATCACCGGAGGTTAACATCGACAAGTTTTGTTACATAAAAGACGAACCACACACATTTACAGATCAAACCTCATGTTCTAAGATTGAGAAAAGCAAGATTATCGTAAGTCACGAGACATTAATCACCCCATGGCCAAGCCTAATCGACTACTCACACATAAGAAAAAAACTAGAAAGCATGCTAGAATTGGAAAGCATGTTTAATTGATAGAACTGAAAATAAACTTAATTTAAAGAAGAATCTAGTCCGTAGCTACAACATTAATACACGACAAATTAAACAAAACCAAATACTTACTTGAGTTCTAAGGAAAATAAGATTGAAAACTTGAGCAACAACAATGGAAAAAGACTACCCTAAGCTAACTACCCTTTCCTAGGAGAGAGGAGAGGGATATTTATACAAAAATCAACTTTCTCTCTCAAAATATCTTAAAAGGTTACTACAAGTAGCAAGTTTCCAAATATGGAAGGCTGAAAAACTGTGAAAAGCTGTCAGTAAGCAATCTGTATCCATACAACCAAAACGGTTGTATGGATACCGAGCTGTAAAGCCTGTGTTGGGAATGCTCCGTAGAAGAGCTATATGGATACAACCAGAATGGTGTATAGATACTCAGGAAGCTGTCCAAAATATAAGGCCACCGTATGGATACAACCTTGTTAACTGCAGAAATGGCCTCTAGCTTCAAAACTTGGCACCCGACGCTTCCGAACTTCACCCGATGCTTCGTATCTTGCTCATTAGAGAACGGTGGTACTTCGCCACTTGGTCTTGGAAGCTCGGACTCCCTCGAGGCATGTCCATGTGATAAGCACCCGAGAATGTAATAGAGGGTGCGCTGGAGTCTATTTTTAGCTTAATCTAATTGTAATTAGTTGTTTTTAACTAAATTGACTCGTAGAGCGTGCTAGTTTTGTTTTGCAGTAAAGCCACCAAATAAGGAGCTTTAATAGCCTAAGGCATGTCAAGAGGTAAAACAAGCTGGATGGCCAAGGTTTTGCCCGAGCAGAACCTGTCATTGCCAAGGCAGGAGTTTATTTGCCCGAGCAGAAGCTGGATGGCCAAGGCAGGAGTTTATCTGCCCGAGCAGAAGCTGGATGGCCAAGGCAGAAACTCAATTGCCCGAGCAAGAAGCAGATTTGCCCGAGCAAAAGCCAGAGCTGCCCGAGCAAGAGGAAAGCAGCCAAGCCAAGCACCCCACTATCATGTTCGGCATCGATGTTAAAGAATCCCTTCCATCGCTGCCGAGCCTCTTAGTGGCCCAGAGCCTTAACCACCTCGGCATCGATGGACTTCAATTTCTTACATCGATGCCGAGCCCCATAGCAGAGCACTCTAAGGCCGTTGCCATTGATGCCGAGGGACTTAAGAGCGAATTTTCTGAGCATCTTGGGAATATTCCAGGCGCGGATCCCCGGAGTATTTAAGCTTATGTCATTATTTTGTACAAACAAGTAGCATAGATTCATTAGTACAATTTTCTAGATCTAAGATTAGATTTCTTTGCAATTTCAAATTGTTCTTGCTGTTCTTCATTTTTTCAGCACTCATATTTTAATTTTCTGTCCTTAGTTGTTAAATTTTGTTATTGTTGCCTTAATTAAAGTTATTTATTTTCCCCCGATCTATCTTAATCTCTAGTTTAATTCAAGTCTTGTTATTTCATTATGTTAGCTAGATTTTTGCTTGCTTCTATCTCTATAGATATGGGTGAGTAGTTTCAAGGGTTAGGTCATGGGATGATTAGCATCTCATGGCTCGGGCGAAAATTGCATTTTCCACCCAATAAAGCTTCAAACTTTGATTTGAAAATTGATGTGGGGTTCGGGTTTGTTTGATAAATCACCGAGGTGTTAACCTCTTTGATCTTGTGTAGGTGGGAGCGTTGTCTACCCACCACATAAGATGCTTAGAGCTCTTTCGCACGAGGTATTTGTCAAATGAATTCTAGAGCTAGCTTGGTTTTCAAATCATTTGATTTTCCAATTTGAGAACTCTAAACAAGTATCTTAAATTGCATAGTTGGGTGAAGAGTGTGATCTAGCTTGGGTCTTGGGTATTAATAATTCATAGACCTGGACTATCTTTTCTCTAGTTAATTCGTTTCAATTTAGCCCTTTTATTTCCACCGTTCAAAGTAAAACAAAGTTGGCCGTCTAAAGGCCGAAAGCCCCTACTTGCATCTACAAATCCAGCGAAGTCATATAATTATTCCCTTAGGTACGATCCCGGATTTCCGGTTTATTATGCTTCAATCGACGTGTTAAACCCTACGCTTGGGGTATTATTCCATATTATCTTGGAGAACGAAGCACCATGGTGTTTAAACGTGCCTTATTTATACAAATTACCTGAAATACACAAAAACCTACCTTACGTGTAGTATCAAATAAAAGCTAGATAAATGCAAGTTAAAACAACATAAAATGGGACTAGTCGCACCAAATATCTACAATATTGGGTGCTCATCAACCATGGATGACTAAACAATTCTCGTAACAAGTTAAGTGAAACGACAGCTCGATTTCAACTAATCACAAGTAGCCTAAACAAACAGTAATGATTCTAAGCTTTTGATCACAATCTTATAAAGTTCACATAATAAAATGCAATTACAGTCTAATTATTGCATTCAGACCTAATTACGTACTTAAACCTCAAGTTAGGCAAAACTAGGGTCCAGGATGTTACATGTGATCTTGGTCATTACTATATGCATATAATTAGGTGTGTACCCTACACATTTTTTAGCACACTTTTCTGGTTGGTGTGTTTTTTAAAATCCCGTTCCATCCACACACGCAACTAGAAATGCGACCTCGTCATGAATGATTCACAGGCGCATTACAAGGATGTTCCATTTTTAACGTATCTGTCTCTCTCCCTAAGTTAATCAAGGCACATTTGACCAGACTAAAAAACTAAAACTTCCATCCAACAACTCTCCTCTGGAATGAATGAATCGGTGTTCATAGAGTGTCTACCAAAAGGTTTGTGAAATGAGATCTTTCCATGCCAAGATGCTAACAAATGAGATTTCCACTCAAATTAGACCATGTTGAAGTCTTCCTATCAATTGCCGGTTCCAAATGCATTTGCAGTTGGCAAGTGTCATTTATCATGCATCCTTGGAAGATTTCCTATTTAGCCTCAACCTACTCCTTCATGATTCCGGACATGAATAAAGAATCAAATTCCGCATCAACGCCTAAACATCACATGATTCATAGTAGGGCATTTCAAAGATTTAATCATGTGAAACCATAATCTATATAATATGGAAGAGCGGTACATATTTTTCACCGTTGGATTGGTACATAAATTTCAACCGTTGGATGAGAAATCCTTAGAAATTAGTCACTAATTTAAATGCCTTTCTTTTATTAGTCACTAATTTCAATCAGTTTAAATATCCTAATCTCCCAGTTTATTTAAATAGCTACACATTTATATATTGATAGATTCCCATTAATATCCTAATCAATCAGAAGGAATGATCCAGTCAAACTATAAAGTAGTAATCTTACTTAAGGAAATCAATTACGGATTCATTAAAGGAATTATTGATTCATTAGTTCTCACAAGATAATTGTTGATAGATTCCCCTTAAAGAGAAAACAGATCCTTAATTAGATTATCCTTCTCCAAAGTTTATAACCACAATCAGAGAGCTTAAGAATTACGGGTTTTGCTCTTACTCTGTGGACCAACGCTTGGAGGGTATTGGACGTTGTAGGCATTGGAAACTCCCTAAGGGAACATTATCCTAAGATTCCCAGGTCTCTCTCTCTCTCTCTCTCTCTCTCTCTCTCTCTCTCTCTCTCTCTCTCTCTCCTCCCTTCTTTCCTTCCTACGTGCCATTCATACTTTCTTTTATTGAAACAAAATTATATCCTTGAAAATTCTTCAAAAAAAAAAATTGTATTCGAATACCCTTCGGCTAAAAAGTTTCTGAAATTGAAAGTTAGTAAGGTTTCTGTCCAATTGAAATATTGAAATGTTTGAATGAGGTTTCATACTTTCTTTTATTGAAACAAAATAATATCCTTGAAAATTCTTCAAAAAAAAAGTATTCGAGTACCCTTCGGCTAGAAAGTTTCTGAAATTGAAATTTAGTAAGGTTTCTGTCCAATTAAAATATTGAAATATTTGAATGAGATTTTTGGGTATTATCTCCGTAACCATGTATGGATCTTTCGGTTGTGATTTTTTTGTGGTTTGGTCCTTACCCTTGCATTAGAAAAACTTAAAGGCAATGACTAAGAAAAGGAAGACAACACATATTGGCAATGGAGAAGAAGATTCACAGGTATCACTCTTTGGCATATCTACTGTCTTTCTTTTGAAAAATTCATTCGTTGTCAACTAACTCAACTAAAGTTTGATAGTGATTTAATTTTGTTAGGAGTTTGGTAGTGATTTAATTCGTAAGGTTTTCTTCTCTGTACATACTTTAGGCACAAATCGGAAAAGAGCTATCAGAAGGAACACTTGCGCAAATTGGTAGTGGTACATATTTTTCACCGTTGGATTGGTACATATTTTTCAACCGTTGGATTGAAAATACATGCCTTTGAATCCTTTTTCATGACTTTGAATCAATCATGCCTAATATTCCGGAAATTAGATACGAAAATTTTCCGTAAATTTGAGAGTAATTATGGTAATATCTATAATTAATTAAGCTATCAATCATAATCTCTACGAAAATTTTCCGTCAATTTGAGAGTAATTATGGTAATATCTATAATTAATTAAGCTATCCTAAACCCTTTTTTTTTTTGCTATAATTAGCCACCCTTCACTAATATTCCAGAAATTTGCTAATAATGTGCTAATATTCCAGAAATTTCTCATTAATATTCCGGAAATTTGATACTTGGTGAGACTGATTATGGTAATATAAGACTCGGTGGTAATTGACTAATACATATCTTTTTTTAATTGACTAATTATGGTAATTAACCAAATTTTGGTCTCACAGGAAGGAAAATTTCAATTCATGGTATGGTCTCACAAGAAGGAAAATTTTGATTGGGTTCAATCAAACATTTCCGACTTTGGATTGCCAATGCAATGAAATTTGAGTGTTTTGAAGGCCATATCAAGCTATAAATCTGATATCCTATTATTTTGACGTTTTCATCTCCTCCCCTTAACTGTATGTATCATTTTAAAATTCAACTCTCTTAATCTATGTATGTTCTCTCTACTCAAATCGAAGTTCTCCTTCTAATTGTATTTTGTTGTTGCTAATTGTTTCTATAAAATATGTCTCATGCATGTACATCCTTTTTGTTGTTCATGGAGTTCTAGCGAAAATTGACTACAAATTGTGCAATTTAGGTGATATGACGAACTACATTCTTTCTTGCCCTTTTCTTTTTCTTTTTATTTATTGAAAGGAATCCGGAGTTTTCTTGAATGAAAGGCATTACCCTAATTTTGGTATTACATGCATTATGCTCTTTGATTTTTTTTGATAGGCTGCATTATGCTCTTTGTTGCCGTAACATTGGAAATCATCTTTAGAGTTGTTAATGGAGCTTAATTTCTGGCCATTTTAATTCTAGGTAGAAATAGTCAATACAAGATGCCAATACCCGATAAATTTTAAACATATAGCACTATTTAAAATGTGCCCAATCTATTGATCATTATTGTCTTTTAATTACTTTTTCCAATTCTCAATGGTTCTAAGCAGATTGAAAGTGGCAATCGAATGCACTGAATGTCCTATGTAGTTGTTGGCACAGATGTGAAGCATCCAATTTGTGCCATAAATTTTGGTATTAGCTTCTTCTTTTTAACCGTAGGAAAATAAATCAAGAGATTATTTAATTTGGTTTGCTTAGTAATGTACTCAAGGTGATCGGACCAGCTTATGTGGATCTCAATTGATTTTGGGGGGATAATACCAGCCCCACTTGCTATATGCATCTCAATTTAAGTTTAATAAGGCTTCCGTCCAATTGAAATATTGAAATGTTGGAAAGGGATTTTTGGTATAATATATCATTTTGGAATGAGTTGCAGAATATTATAAATAAGTTTTCCGGTGTTATTATATACCATCCCTTAAACAAATGACTTGGCATACTAACTCGGCTTCTATTGACATATCATTCTCTTTTAGGATTAGGATTGAGAAGCCTCAAAGCTCAAAAGGATCAATAATAGTTTTGAAGATTTTGACTTGACATGTTTCATGTTTTCCTTTTAGATGTCTCCTCGAGGCACACATTTTCGTTAATGTGTATTGTTTTTTATTTTCATCGGTGTTTTGGATGGTGTTTTTTGATTTGATCAAGTTTTATGAGTTTGAGTTTGTTCTATGCCTCTTAGTTAGTTGAATTTGATGTTCAGTATTTATTTGGTGTGCTAAATGTCCGAGCCGTGCCTTCAGGCACGGGCATGCGCTAGTCTATATTATAAAACAGAGCGGTTTTTGTCTATACATATAAATTCAGCATCTTCTACAACCGTCCGATCAATATTTCATGTTAGTTGTAGCCGTCTGATCGAGAGAGTACTTCCTAATATAAACTCTCCTAACCTTATGACCGATAAATCATTTCAATTAATTACTTTTACGTTGTTTCCTTAAGAAGGTTTTCCTATTTAATTTTCCTACATCCAACTCAATAATTTCCTTTTAGGTTGATTTTTTAACATTCAAAAACGAAACAAACCTTTTTTGATTCATATACTAAAAGGAAACATTCTTTGTTTTTTAAAGTTGATAATTACATTGTTTTCTTAAAACGGAGTAGTATGTACGTACGTTTTCCTTCAACAATGAATCTACATTTTCCTTCAACAATGAATCTACGTTTTCCTTAATAATCTAATTCGTAAGCTTTTCCAAGAAAAGAAGAAATCAGCTTCCTTCCTTACTTGATTGGAGAAAGAAAAATGGTCATTACCTCTACTTTGTCAGAACAAGAGGTAATCAAATCTTTTTATTTTTTCGTTATTCTAATGTTTCTATACGTTCTCTCCCTCTCTCTAGGTTAGATATTTTGACGCAATTTCGTGTCATGTTGTCTAGAGTAGTACACTGTTTCTCTCCATGGATAATTTTTTTTAAGTTGTAATAAAAAATGTTGTGCCGCGCCTTTTTTTTTTTTTTGATCGGCATATTGTGTCGTGCATTTAGGCATGGGCAATCACGAAATCCACGATATTGTTTTTGGAGCTTTTCTATGGTCATGACAGTATTTGTGTTAATTGAATTAGTGGTTTGGTTTGCGATGATATTGATTTTTATATTCCTAAATGTGTATGGCTTGGTGTATGACCTGCGTAATTGTACATGTCTTCATGTTCTTTGTTAATACAAATCTTGCTTATCCACAATGAAGGCTTTACAACTTATTATGAGTTAATTGTGGGATTATGAATTTGTGAGACCGATCTTCGGTCAGATTTTGATTCGCTAAATTATGATCAATATTGTATTAACCCGAATTGAGATGTTACAAATATAATTGAGGTTCTGATTATAATTCTGACCCATTGTTGGTTTCGGTCAATCCTTAAGGATTCAAGGGTAAAGACATGAAGTTTTTTTTGTATTCCAAGACGTTATTTGTTACTGGGTGAAAAAAAAAAAAGAAAGAACATTTTTATTTTCCTTTCATGTACTTCCTTTTTGATAACTCAGATATCTATACCAATTTTCACGCATCTCAACTAATCCTGCGGACTCCATCACCACTTGCAGGGAGTTGCAGAGAGTACTCAAAACCAACAATGCCTCAAAGAGATATGAATATGTTAGCCCCAACAATCTGATGATATGAATATGTTATTTTATTGATGATTGCCGTGAAGTTATAGTTGATATAGCTGCTATGGGTTACTCAACTCTCCTCTCCTCTTAAATATGAATTGGGGCGCGCATGGGATCTTATTGCACGTGTTGGAGTTAATAAATTATTACGTTGAGCTTGATTTTTCTTAGACTTCGATTGTGCTCTAACGTAGACGGACTCACTTGAAATTTAACAAAATGGGGTACCTATTGTCATGTATTACTTTTCTATTTTCTCAAATTCTATTCACTTTTAGGTTAAGAATACGTTGCGCCGTGCCTTCAGGCACGGGCATCCACTAGTAGTATAACATGTTACGATTTGCAGACATCATAAGAGGTGTACATATTGCATAGTTCATTGACTCTAGAAGCTAACTGTGAATGACACTGTACTTATCGTCTTGGTAGTATGCAATATAGAATAAACCAAACGTACTGAATGGGCCAAAGTCAGTTCAAACTTGTAACAATATATTCTTTCACAGTTAACTAGTGGTTTTACCACAATTTTGTTAAACTTTAGTAGAGATGAGCAGGGAACATTGTCCATTTTGGGGGTATTGACATTAATATTAAGGACATCACTTAGAAATAAAAGATACAAAAGAAAAACAATAAACACATTATGCATTGAAAAGAGTTGCAAAAGGCAATTAAGACATTTAATTTTACCTGGACTACTCTTAGAATTTTTATTGCCACTAAACCCCATTGTCAACATCTGTGTCAAATGAGACTAGGCTCTCAATGTAGGGATACACAACAAAGTTCGGGAAACAATTATGAATTGTAGGATAAGAAAAGGTGCCAACTTTTGGGCGGTAGCGGTGTCTGGATATCCAGTAAAACATCACCATTCTTCAAAATACACAAGGGTTTGGAATATTGAAAACTTGATGGATGTGTAGCGTAAGATATCACAACCAATTTGGTCCAAAACTCTCTTATACTTCAGCATATGTTCCATCATAGTCACATACTACACAGAGGCATCCACTTACAACATGCAGTGCCATCTGAGAATGGCCATCTCTATAATTATGCTGCAAAACCTCTCCAAAAGTGTCTTTTACAAGATCTCGAGTAACAATAATCTTATGGGACTTTTTTTTTTTTTTTGGGTAAATAATCTCATGGGACTTGCCGCTTGCAGTCCAATGAAGGGTTCCATTCACACATATTCCTGAACCACTTGGAGGTAGACAATTAGAAAAGTCTACAATACTCCTCCAAGGCAAGAATTGGTCTTCAATGTATATATCTTCACTTCAACATCAAAACGGCTTGTACCAACATTATGAAAGAATGCCACCGCCTTGTAAACATCAATAGACTCTTCATAACCAAAATAATATTTTATGAAGCAGGCTTGCCTTTAAACAATTGGCACTTTCGAAAAGTAATCAAGATCAACAGAATTCGTAAAAGGATTATACATTCAATTCCAATTTCAATGCACGCTAACCCATCACAGAAATCGTAAATCCTTACTTCACAATGAGGCACTTTCAAAGGGTAATCAAGATTAACAGCAGTATCAGAATGCTCTGCAAAACAGCGTAACGAGAAAATTCACAGCATAATCACAACCAAAAGGGCTTAGTAGCAAGAGTCTATGGTGGGTGTAATCAGTAATCATAGATGCTAGACTGAGATGGGCTTTTGCAGTTAACCGGAGGTCTCAAAAGTATTTCTAAGACGATTTCAGCCAGGAGGTTCTCAACAATTAGATCTAAACCTTCAGTCAGAATGGGGTTTTAAGGGGTCTAATTGATCATTTTGGGCTCTGGATAAGTGGAGCTGCTTCCAGTCAACAAAGATGGTGCTGTGGTTGTCTTTGTTTTTGGGTTCGGGACAAATAAGAAACAAGAAAAGTCAGGCTCCACATATTACAACCATTTCACAAATTACATCACTAAGAGATCAAAAGGACACAAGAACAAACATCAATAAAAACATTGTCGATTAAAAAGAGTTGGGGAAGACTAGTAAGACATGATCAAACATCTATTTTTACAATTTTTCCCCTTTAGTATTGGTATTGTTGCTGAGCCAAATGTCAACATCAATGTCAGGCAAGACAAGGCTCTCAGTGTAGGGATAGAGTCCATAGACCATAAATTTCTCTAAACAATTAAGAATCCTAGGATAAATAAATGTGCCATCCTTGGGATTGTACCAAATGAGATGTGTAATCATAAAGTAAAACTTCACCATTCAGTCCATTCTTCAAAATGCACAATGGTTTCAAGTAAGGACCATCCCATGAATATCTCAAACAGGGTATCACAACCAACTTGGTCTAAGACTCTCTAATACCATATTCCTTCATCACCCATACATTAGTGCAATTATGATAGCCACAGAGTATACAAAGACATCAACTTAAAACATCCGACTAGCTCTTATTCAAATAATGCCCTTGATAATCAGGTTCTGAAACCTCTCCATAAGTCTCCTTCGCCAAAACAAGAGAAACAATAATATGATTGGACCCCCTATGCGCAGTCTAATGGAGGGCGCCATTGAAATAAGTCACTAAACCACCCAAAGCAAGACGATGAGGAAAGCCTCCAATCCTCCTCCACGAATGAGCCCATTAGTAGATCCGTCTATGCTCGCCAAGCTTATATAAATCTCCAAATAAACGTAAAATATTGCCAATAGAGATACAAAAATAGGAATATTCATATAATCTCAAAAAATTACTCACAAAGCCACATCAGGTTGTAAACAAGTGAGCGTATGACCTCAAAAGTAAACTGGGCTTATTCCACGTGATGCATGCTATCATTCCCAAGCTTATGTTATGTATTTTAATTTCTTCTCCACTTTGCTTTTAAACATGATGCAACAATGTTCTTTCTTTTTCTAGTAAAGAAGGATTTTATTATCAAAAAAGAGAATTTACAAGTGAAAAAAAAGAGAGAGAGGCATACACCCTTAAACCAGATCAAACTACACGGAATTTCTAAGTTACCAAAAAAAAAAATGGAAACTACACAGATACAACACATTAAAACTAAGCAAAAGGCCCTCGACATCATACCTACAAGATTTTCTCCAAGATATTCCAAGCTTTAATTTCCGAGTTACCAAAAAAATTGAAACTACACAGAGATACAACACATAAAAACAAAACAAAAGGCCCTAGACATCATACCTACAAGATTTTCTCCGAGATATTCCAAGCTTTACACAAAGCCCAACTTTCTTACAATAGAAGACCCTGTCCCTCACATCCTTTATAATCTGATCATAGACTACCCCTGAGAATGGCTACTTGTTACCAAAAACACATTCATTTTTCGCCCTCCAAATGGGATATATTGCCCCTGCCATAGCCAACTTATATAGAGAAGAAAGAAAGTAAGTCAGACTTTTTGAGATGATGAGTTAGCCCAATCAATCTCTTGAGACCAACAAGCAGGACACCTACACATACCAAACTTCAGTAGAATTTCGGCCAAACCAAAGCTAAAAATGGACACTTGAAGAATAGGTGGTTTGCGAGATTCAGTCCCTCCGTCGCGTGAAATCCATTTTAAGCCGAACAGTCTAATGCACTACGCACACATTCACTAGGGTTCCATACCAAGCTATTGATCTAACTCAAAATTGGTCATGACTCGTGGCTTTGTGACGGCTAATTGTGTTTCTGTTTAGGAATGCATTTGATGTCAAGACCCTGATCAATCCCTTGCCATCACAAGCCTAAAAGGCTCGCTGAACACCATTATTGTACTAAAGAGGGCATAAGCTCAAGCGGAAGCAAAATTCATCTATTAAACATTGATAAGAGTGGACAAGCCATAATTGTACAAATAAATTTCCAAAAAGAGCCATCCCAGCCTGTAGGTGCCTTCCAGAGCTATGCAACTACTAGATTATGTCCATATGCATCAATTATTACAGTCACAAACAAAAGAGTAGTACATCTCCTTACATTCCAAATTTATAACATAGAACAAGCACAAGTCTTGACTCCACGAAGAATACAGTAAAAGCGATTCAATTCTTGGGAATCACAGCTCCTCATTCTCGATTCCTGAAAAATCATGTAGAACCATGACATAAGTGAACGGCGGAACGCTCGTATGAGATAATGCATAGAATACTTACAATGTGCCATGGATGACTACACTTCCTGTAACAAGTTATTTGTAAAGATAACTCGATTTCAACTAATCACAAGTTGTCTAACAAACACTAATGATAAGTTCACATAATAAAATGCAATTATACTCTAATTATCGCATTCAGACCTAATTTAAGAACTTAAACCTCAAGTTAGGCAAAACTAGGGTCCGGGGTGTTACATGTGATATTGGTCATTACTCATAAGTATATGCACAGAATCAGGTGTGTACCCTACACAGATTTTAGCAAACTTCTCTGGCTGGTGTGTATTTCAAAATCCCATCCACACACGCAACTAGAAATGCGACTTCATTATGAATGATTCGCAATCCCACAACAAGGATGGTCCATTTTAACTCTCTCTCTCTCTCTCTCTCTCTCCCAAAATTTATCAAGACGCATTCAACTAGAGTAAAAAACTAAAACTTAAATCAAACAATTATCCTGTGGGAAGAATTGGTGTTAATAGAGGTGTCTACTGAAACATTTGGAATCAATTTCAATGCAATACACAAACACGAGGGCAATTCAAAAGGTTTGTCAAATGAGAATTTTCGCCAAGATGCTAACATATAAGATTCCACGCAAACGAGACTGTGCTGAAGTCTTCCTATCAATTGTCAATTCCTCCTGCATTCGCAGTTTGGAAGTGTCATTTATCATGTAACTTTGGAAAATTTCCTAATTTTCCTCAACCTACTCCCTCAAATTTCTGGACATGAACAAAGGATCAAATTCCACATCAATGCCTAATCATCACATGTATCACATTAAGCCATATCAAAGATTTAATCATGTAAAACCATATTAACATTTTCTTTCGTAGTTAACTAGTGGTTTTACCACAATTTCACTAAGCTTCAATCCGTTTCTTGGGTATTGACATCAATATTGAGTACATCACTAAGGCATGACAAGATACAAGAAAAACAATAAACACATGTTGCATTGAAAAGAGTTGCAAAAGGCAATTAAGACACAATTAAGAGTTAAGACATTTAATTTTACTTTCACTCCTCTTTGAATTTTTATCGCCACTAAACTCCTTTGTCAGCATCTGTGTCAAACGAGACTAGGCTCTCAATGTAGGGATACACACTAAATCTCGGGAAACAATTATGAATCGTAGGATAAGCAAAGGTGCCATCTTTTGGGTGGAAGTGAACTAAATGCGTCAGGATATCCAGCAAAACATCACCATTCTTCAAAATACACAAGGGTTCGGAATACGGACAATTTGATGGATGTGCAACGTAAGGTACCACAACCAATTTGGTCCAAGACTCTCTTATACCATATTCCTTCATCATCCATACTTCAGCATAAATTCCATCATAATCACAGACTAAACAGAGGCATCCACTTACAAAATGCAGCATCAACTAAGAATGACCATCTCTATAATCAGGAAGCAAAACCTCTCCAAAAGTCTCCTTTAACAGATCGAGAGAAACAATAACCTTATAGGACTCGCCGCTTGCAGTCCAATGAAGGACCCCATTCACACAAATTCCTGAACCGAACAGAGGTAGACAATTAGAAAACTGTACGATGCTCCTCCAAGAATCGGTTTTCAACGTATACATCATCACTTCAACCTTAAAACCGCATGTACCAACATTACAAAAGAATCCCACCACCTTGTAATAGTCAATAGACTCTAAATAACCAAACGCATACATTATGAATCAAGCTCCCCTTTCAACAGCAGGCAATCGCTTGGATTTCCTCATACAGAGGTTCCATAAAAAGACTATACGTTCAATTCCAATGCACACTAACCCATTACAAAAACCGTAAATCCTTACTTTACAATGAGGTGCTTCCAAAGGGTAATCAAGATCAACAGCAGTATCAGAATGCTCTTGCAAAACAGCGTGAAGAGAACATGACTTCGCAGCAAACTCGCGACTCAAAAGGCTTAGTAGTAAGAGTCTATGGTGGGCATAATCAGGGTTCGTAGATGCTAGACTGAGATGGGCTTTCGCGAATTTCGGGTCAGAAATCAAAGATCGCCATGATTTGGAAACGCACCTGAACCGCAGCAGAGACTTAACGGGAAGTCTCGAAAGTATTTAGAAGATGATTTCAGGGAGAAGGTTCTCAATAAGTGGAGCTGAAACTTCCGCCCGGCCGGAATGGGTTTTCGAGGGGTTTGATTGGTCTTTATGGGTTCTGGATAAGTGGAGCTGCTTCCGGTAGCCATATGTGGTGCTGTGATCGCGTCTTTGTTTTCGGATTTGGGATGAGTAAGAAACAAGAAAAGTTAGGCTCAACACATTACAACCATTTCACAAATTTTCCACAAATCCGATCGGGATCTTCCATAAAGTGGAAGAAGTGCTAAAATCCCAAGGCCCTTGGGTTGCAAGAAATGGTGGGGATTTTTAGATAACTACAGGAAGCGAGAAAGGATGGGAAAACACGACCCTTATTTTCTCACTCAGAGCAAAAACAAGAAGGAAATCTTGAGAGAGAGAGAGAGAGACCAAACCAAACCCTAGCGTGTTGAGCAACCTTCCCATATAGTTTTGCAAGAGAGAGGGTTTCAGATCAGGGTTATTAGAGCATCTCCGGCCTTCACCCATGTTTCCTCAAATTTTGGATAAAAATCCATTTTGAATAGACACATCTTCAACTATCAAATTCAAATTTTATACAAATATATATACATTTGATTCTTAATGGCATAATGGTAAATAAGGTAAAACAATCAAATCCAAAATGAGGAGACCTGGTACCCTTATTTAGAAATCTTGTATGGAAAAATGACGGCCAAAGACATGTTTTGAAACACTATTAAATTTTAAGAGATCAAATACATTAAAATATGAGTATAAATGTATTTATTTTGGGACTTACTCATAAGATCACTTATATAACAAATAAACACAGATTTTGAGCATTTTTTTTATCGGGTGAAAAAATAAGGAGATTATAAAAACATGATACAAAGACATTAGCTAAGGGGTTGATTTGTGCATTTTCTAATATTTTTGTAATGTGTAATGAAATAATTTTTTTTTAATATAGTTTGATTACCCAATAAAAAATAATTCAGTTGTCAAATACATTATTTATGGCCTTTTTTATTTTATTTGCAAAAAAACGAGAGTAATGTGTAATGAAGTGTTGAGCTATAGCATAGTGTATAGGTATGCGTACATTTTGTGATTTCCCTGATCTAGAAGGTTTTTATTTCACTGGTAAAAAAAAAAAGAGAAGGTTTTTATTTCTTATTCGATGGTTAGGTTGACTTAAATGCACTTCGACTAATCTTCTTTCTGGTCCGGTCAGAGGATTTTATTCTAGCCATGATTGTAATATAAACATATATGTTTGTACATAGGCATACACAAACGGTCGTTAACGAATTCAATAAGAGTCCTAAAACTGGAATTTTTAGTGGTAAAATAATGTAGGTATGTGTAACAACTAACAACACAAAATTGGAAAAAAAGAAAAAAAAAATTATCGTGTCTCCTGCCATATTCGTGTCTTCATATTTTGAGAGTTGCCCCGTCTAGTATTTGTCTTTTTCAGTGTCCTTATCCATGCTACTAATGGTCCAAGATTAAAGATGGAGGTCCTAAATGAGTGATCAAGTCAAGACGCAACAAACCCCTCAATAATCTACATGGAATCCTAGGAGTAGTCTGTGGTACTACAAGTCTACAACCATACTCTTTTCGCTAGATAGAATTAGGTGATGGGGCCACCCCAATCCCATGAAAAATGGACTTTATATAGAAGCTTGAATTTAGACATAAACCGCGGCCTTCTTTAATTCCAGATGGTGGAGATGTAATCATTTGAAAGTTGGTGGACTCTGCAGATAAAAACTGACGTTAACTCATGCCTAATCCACACTCGCGCGAGATCGGATGTCCTGTCCGACTCCCATACGGGCCATACAGACAGAGGCCTGTCCGATTTTTCTCGGCCGTTGATCTTGAAAATCGACGGTTGAGATAAGCCGAACATTTTTTGCAGCTAAACGACGTCGTTTTGGCGCAAAAAGTGTTCGGCTCATCTCCGTCGTTAATTTATGAGATCAACGACCGAGAAAAGTCGAACAGACCCCTGTCCGGATGGGAAAAAAAAACATTTACAAGACCATTATATTAATGAAAAAGGGGTGGGGCCGGGGGATCTATATACAAGATATATCCTAATGGATTGGTAAATGGCTTAAGCTTCATCCAGAATTTTGGAAAAAATTCCAAATTTTCCTCCACCTATTCCTCCAAATTTCTTGTAATGGTATACTCCGTAAAATAATCATGTGCCACTTCAAGAATCCATCTTCTCCTTAAACGATGTCGAAGATATAATATATGAACACAAAAATTTGGTTAACGGGTGGTTCTACCAAAATTTGGTTAAGTTCAATAAATATATTAACAAAAGAACCATTTTCTATTTCGGTTTTAACATCAACACTGAATGCAGCACTAACAGATTAAAAAGACACAAGGACAGATATATACACATAGAGGATTGAAAAGAGTTGGGGATGGCTAGTAAGACATAATCAAATATCTAATTTTACCTCCATTTCCTTTAGTATGGGAGTTGCAGCTGTTGCCATTGAACCCCACTCTCAGCATCAATGTCAGGTGAGAAGAGGCTCTCAACATAGGAATGCACAATAAAACACGATGACCAATTGCGAATCTTAGGGTAACTAAATGTGCCATCTTTGGGATTGTACCGAATTAATTGCGTCTGGATACCCAGTAAGACTTCGCCGATCTTCAAAGTCCACAATAGTGGAAAACACACATTATAATATGGACCTGAAACGTAAGGTATGACCACCAACTTGGTCCAAGACTCTCTAGTTCCATATTCTTTCATTACCCATACATCAAGAAAATCTTTGTAGGTACGAAATATACAGAGGCATCCGTTTAAAGCATCCAAACAGGCCCGATGCAAACTACCATCTTGATAATCAGGTTCCGCAACCTCTCCAAACGTTTCCTTCAACAGATCAAAAGAAACAATAACCCTACCGCCATTGCCACGTGAAAACCAATGGAGCGCCCCACTCACAAATGCCTTTGAACCATGCGGAGGAAGATGGCCAAGAAAGCCTTTAATCCTCCTCCATGAATCAGTCCTTAATGTATAAACAAACACTTCAACCTCAAGCCAAGGATTACGTAGAAAGAATCCCACCACCTTGAAATCATCAACAGACTCATCATATCCAAACCCATACGTCTTCAAGCAGAGGTTTACCATTTCAACATCCGGCAATCTCTTGGATTTTCTAGAAGACGGGTTCCATATCGATATTTCCTTTCCAGCTGCGATGCACACTAAGCCATAGCAGCAACCAACAACCCATGTTGTACTATGAGATACTTTCAAAGGGCAATCAAGCTCAACAGCGGTATCAGATTTCTCATTCACGACGGAGTAAAGGGAGCATGACTTGAATTCAGTACGGGGATTTGATTTGATATTGCTTAAGATGAGTCTATGGTGGGTATAATCAGTGTTCATTGATGCTAAACTGTGATGGGCTTTCATGAATTTGGGTTGAGATATCAAAGAACGCCATGATTTGGAAACGCACTTGAATCGCAACAGAGACTTGACGGGTAGTCTAGACAGTACCTCAAAGATGATTTCCGGCGGGAGATGCGGAAGTAGGAGAGAATCGTCCGTCGAGAGGGGGCTATGAGAGGGCTGCTTGGTCTTCTTGAGTTGCCGGCAAGCACTGGAGCTGCTTTTGGTCGCCATAGATGGTGCTCTGACTTTGTCTGTGTTTTCAGTCTTTTGACTATTATTGGGGAAGTGGAAATGGAGAGAGAAACTTAAATTGCTGTTATTCTCTTCGTTATCTTCAAGGGTTAATTGTTGACCGAATACTGCATCAAAGAATAGTTGTCTTCCTCTGATTGGTTAGTGGGCACCATGTGTGGATGCGACGTGGTACCCTTCCGGCAAGGGGCGGGCCTTCTGGATTTCCAGGGGGCTGGATTCAAAAAAATGTAACTCCATCCATTCCTTTTTAAATGTCCTACTTCGTAACTCCAATTTATTAAAAAAATATTATCATTAAACCTTTCACATCAATTTTTTCCTCCACTTTTCCTACTTACCCATCATCATTACACTTTTTACTCACTAACTTTTCAAAATGGAATCTACTTTTAGGGACAAAATAGACAATATACCAACTTTTATCCACTAACTTTACCAAATGGACACTTATTAAGGGACAGCTCAAAATGAAGTACTGAACTATAATAAAGGGACGGAGGGAGTATTAGCATCGAATCATTCATATATAGTCAAAGTAAGTGAAAAATCACTTAAATTTGTAAGTGAGTAGGTACTACAGTTCAAATATACATAATAGTTTAGGCCCACTAAAATTTTATCCAAATATAAATACGTGCATTTTTTACAAGAGCTTTGCATACAATTTTTTTTTTTTGTTATTTTGTCACCGCTGAATTAAAATCCTGGAGCCACCGTTGCTCCCGGCACCCAAAAATTTCTCGCGAATTAGGATTGCTGCATGGTAGAAGTGTTTAAAGCCCAAGCGCCTTCAAATTGCAGGAAACGGAAGGATGAGAAATAAAGACAGGTTTCCATTTGTCCATTTTTTAACACTTCTCAATGAGTCAACGGGTAACCTAAACCATGGGGGTTAAATATGTAAACACTTCATTTCTCAAATTTTTTAATACTTCGGCTTAAATATGTTGACACTTCATTTCTCAAATATGTTTAACACTTCATTTCTCTTTTCTTTAAACTACTTTCCAACTCTCAGATATTCAATATCTAATCTTCCATTCTCAGTGGGTAATCCTATCAAACAACATGGTAGGGTTTAGAATATCCAAAACTAGTACAACCTCCCAAGCTTAGGTAATGTACTCCGTATTTGATTTTCACTCTCAATCCCCTCTCAAATTTGTGGTCACAATGTACTTGTTTTTATCAACACTGCAAAACAAAAGTATGTTTGTGACTTGATATGCCATCTTGACGAGTGCTACTGATCTTGGTTGTGAATTCCTGCTGACATGTTTGTAATAAGGCCGCTTCGCTAGATAATCAAGTCACATTGAATTATGGCCAAAAGTAAAAAAATAACTAGATCAACCATTGGTAAGAGTGAACAAGCCAAAAATATATTTTTTTGAAGAGAAGCCATAATTATACAACTCAGTTCCCAAAAGAGCCATCCCAGACTGTAGGTACCCTCCAGAGTTGTGCAAGTATTAGATTAGGTCCATATCACATTACTAATACGAAGCAAATAGATAGCTCTCATTACATGCCAAAGTTGTACTCACACATCTCAATTCCGGGAATCACACAACTTATTCTCAGTTCCTGCAAACATGTCAAATTCGTAAGTGTTAACACGTATGAGATATTGCATGAACAATTCGTAAGCTTCTCGATAAGCAACTCAATAAACAATCATCCTATATAATGTGCACAACCAATGAAAGGTACCGTGAAATATAACCCGGTTTTCAGCAGCGGCTAGGGTTTCATTTCTCAGCTCAAGCAACTCAATAAACAATCATCCTACTCCTCCCCCAATCCCCTCCCTCTCCCTCTCCCTCTCCTCTCCCCTCCTCTCCGTTCCAGTTTCGCCTTTGCTCCGTTGTGGGTGCTTTCCACGTGCTGAGATCCGGCATCCAGTTCCGGCCGGTGGCTTGTGAACCTGGTTTGAAGTAGCTCATCCTTGGTCTCCCAGATCTAGCGGCTGAGGCCACCGGGTCCTGTGAGCAGCGTTTGTGGGGTGGCTCAATAAGGTGAGATGGGGATTAGGGTTTGCTGTTTTATTCCGGGTTTTACTCGGTTTTCTCACGGCTGGTTTCCTTAGTCCGGCAACGGTACCGGTCTGGTTTCCCCAGATCTAGTGGGTGATGATGGTGGACAAATAAATTTTGTTGTTTTGATTCTCTGAGTTTGAAAATCTATGGCTGCTCTCATCTGTGCTTTTTTGCTTGGTTTGAGTTATGTGTCCCTTAGCGATCCTCTATTACCAAGATCGAAGACGGGTTCTATGCCCTGCATTTATATATGGTGTCCCTTCGCAGTATGTGCCTTGGAGCCTCCTAGTGGATGTGTTCCGTGTCTAGATTTTGGTAGTTTTGGTTCATTCCGTATATTGTGATGAAATCTTTGTAGCTTTCAGGCTTTTGATATGAAATGAGATTGCCGTTTGATATAAAAAAAAATATGACCAGCTGACAACAGGTTACACGATCCTCTAAATCCTAGCATGCTTATTATCCTCCAACACAAGGGAGTCCGTAGTGCCGCTAATAGATTCTTAATCGAGTATCAAAAGTTTAACATCGATAGAGCTAACTAAATAGAGTTACATAAAGTAAGGAACTTGCAAAATCCCCCTGGCTATGGGGGAACTTCTCGTGAGGTTTCCTTCGGTTTGTTACGGTTGTTTTCTTATTGTTTTTCTTATCAGAAAAACGACTTATCAGAAAAACGAGAGTGTTGGAGTCAATACCATGATGTGACCAAGGTATGCAATACTTACCTGAATCCTAGTTCCATCAAGTATTCCTACATAACTCTATTAGGAAAAGGTAATCGAAGAACAACGTTCAGTTTATCTCACAAGGCTGTAAGGATACTCTAAAAGGTATGGTCTGACACACCTAGGAGTTCCGTACACATGATACACCAGGGAGACGCCAAAAAACATGTGGGACACGCCACGTGATGTCCATCAAATTCTAGTATTTTTTTATGGTGGGAGGCATCGGGGACACACTCGAGACATGGGGAGACACAGTGGAGAGACACATGAGCACATGGTTTTCTCAACTTTAGAGCATTTTCGGGAAAAAATTTAAACTTCAAAAGGGATTGAAATTGTAATGTAAACATAGGTGTATGTACATAGGCATACTCCAACGGTCAATAGAGTACTCAATAAGAGCCCTAACTTGAATACGTAGTGGTTATAATGTAGGTCTACATAACAAAATCAATTTGCAACGAGGGAAAAAAAAAAATTTATCGTGTCCCCTGCCATGTCCGCGTCTTTATTTTTTGAAAGTTGTCTGTTGTTGTGTCCAGTATGTGTCCTTGTCTGTGTCCGTATCCATGCTACTTAATGCTCCAAGATTAAATATGGAGGTACTAAATGAGTGATGAAGTCAAAACGCAACAAATCCCTGATAATCCCCATGGAATCCTAGGAGTAGTTTATCGTGCTACAACCATACTCTTATGGCTAGATAGAATTAGATAATGGAGCCACCACCAATCCATTGAAAAGTAGACTTTAAGGGTGTGAGTTGAGAAATAAAATGCAGCCCACTCTAATTCCAGCTGATGGAGATGTAATCATTTGAAGTTGGTGGACTCTGCAGATAAAGACTGTCAGTAACTCATGCCTAACCGGGACTCGCGCACCATAAAACAGTATGTGGCACAGAGGCACTAACTTGCGCCCAACATGTGCCTAACCCCTGTTAAGAGAGATCTCTACAATCCCACCAAAAACTCTCCAGGGTCTCAATTTAAGCCTTCAACTCACTATAGGTTGTTCGCAAATCCTCAAATCAATCCCCGCTAAAATTGTAACTTTGAACATGTTAGACTATGCTTGTTTGAATGATTAAAGGTCAAAAACTCATAAATAGCTTTGCAACCTCATACTTCCAACAACTCTAAAGTGAAAACACAAAAACTACTAAAACACAAAATGGTTAATTATTAATTCAACATGCATGGCCTGTAAGTTTGTAGTGCTTTTGCTTCTTGGTTGAGTATACTTGTGGTTAAAACTTAAAAGCAAGAAAGCTGCTTAAGCCAAAACTACTCGCGAAATATAGTTAAAGAGCCCTAAAAAGTCAAACTGCTAAAAGTCAAATGTTAAATGTCCTCAAGAAAATTTTAAGAAGAGGTCAAGCAATGGGCCTCGCCAAGGAAGGAAATATTTGATTCCTCCCACTCCCCCAAAAAGAGGCTATCAATGTTCCCCCAAGTCCTTTTCAACTTAATGTTCCTCTAAGTCAAAAGCACACAAAATGAACACAATGCTAACCAATATAACTTCCAATATCCATTTTCGAAACACCAAAAGGCAAAAAAAAAAAAATCGTTTACAAGACCATTTGATTAACGAAAGGGGATCTGTATACAAGATAATATCCTAATGGATTGGTAGTTGGCTTAAGTTTCATCCATCATGGATGTTTGGAAAAATTCCATATTTTCCTCAACATATTCCCCAAATTTTCAGAAATGGTATAAAATAATCATGTGCCACCTCAAGAATCCATCATCTCGTTAAATGATGTCAAAGAAATAATACTCTCTATGAAACTGTTTTTGCACAATTCCTTTCAAGGTTAACGGTTGGTTTTACCAAAATTTGGTTAACTTCAATAAATATTAGCAAAGGAACCATTTTCTATTTCTGTTTTAACATCAACACTGAATACATCACTAAGAGGTTAAAAAGACAAGAGGAAAAATATGAACACATTGTGGACACGAAAGAGTTGGGGAAGGCTAGCAAGACATAATTTTACCTTCAGTTCCTTTAGCATTGACGTTGCGGCTGTTGCCATTGAATCCCACTCTCAGCATCAATGTCAGGCGAGAAGAGGCTCTCAACATACGAATACACAATATACCAAAACACAGGGTAATTAAATGTACCATCTTTGGGATTGTACCGAACTAAATGCGTGTATGTACGCATTAAGACTTCACCATTCTTCAAAGTCCACAATAGCGGACGACTAAGATTATCACATGGATGTGAAACATAAGGTATGACCACAAACTTGGTCCAAGACTCTCTATTTCCATATTCCTTCATCACCCATACATCAACAAAATCTCTGTACGTACCGAGTACACAGAGGCATCCATTTAAAGCATCCAACCAAACCTGATGCAAAATACCATCTCGATAATCAGGTTCCGAAACCTCTCCATACGTTTCCTTCACCAAATCAAGAGAAACAATATTTTTCCCGCAATCGCCAGTTGAAAACCAATGGAGCGCCCCACTCACACATGTCCCTGAACCATGCGGAGTAAGAGGAAGACGGTCAGGAAAGCCTCCAATCCTCCTCCACGAATTAGTCCTTAATGAATACACCTTCACTTCAGCCTCAAAATCACTATTACCCACATCATGAAAGACTCCAACCACCTTGTAATCATCACTGGACTCATCATAACCAAACCCATACGCCCCCCTGTAGAGGTTTGCCATTCTAACATTAGGCAATCTCTTGGATTTTCTAGTAGACGGGTTCCATATAGATACTTCGTTTCCAGCTGCGACGCACACCAAACCATAACAGCAACCAACAATCCATGTTGTGGAATAAGCCCCTTTCAAAGGGCAATCAAGCTCAACAGCAGTATCAGATTTCTCATTCAAAATAGAGTAAAGAGAGCATGACTTAAAATCAAGAGAGGAACACAGGAGGAGTCTATGGAGGGTATAATCGGTGTTTGTGGATGCTAATCTGAGATGGGTTTTTGCGAATTCGGGTTGAGAAATCAGAGAACGCCAAGATTTGGAAACACACCTGAATCGCAGCAGAGACTTGACGGGGAGTCTCGACAGAACCTCGATGATGATTTCCTGTGGGAGATGCGGAATTAGGAGAGAATCTTCCGTCGAGAGGGGGCTACGAGAGGTCTGCTTGGTCTTCTTGATTTGTCGGCAAGCGGAGCTGCTTCCGGTCGCCATAGATGGTGCTCTGACTTTGTCTGTGTTTCGAGTCTTATGTTTGACTAACAGTGTAATTCCGCGTGCGTTGCACGAATTAAGATAAGCTGTTGATTTTGACACTTTTTTCTTTTTAACGCTATTCTTTTGAGAGTGTATTTTTGATGTAAAAATATTTTTGAAGAGAAATAAAGTTTAAAAAAAAAAGAGAATAAAAAAATTATTTTTCTTAAGATATTGTTATGAAAATAAAGAAATCGTAAGAATAAATAATTAAATGAAATATTATTTTTATATAATAAAAAAAAGAAGATGATATTTTATAAGTAATACAAAAGGAGTTCTTGCGAATTTGAATTTCCCGGGGGAGATTCGGCAGTGGGTGAGAATCTTCCGTCCAGAGAGGTCTATGAGAGGTCTGCTTGGTCTTTTTGGGTTCTGGGCGAGTGGAGCTGCTTTGGGTCGCCATGGATGGTGCTCTGACTGTGTCTGTGTTTTGAGGGTTCGGGAAATTTTCGACGATGGTGCCAGTAATGATTTTTACACATATATTTTGGAGGGATTTATATCGGGGTTCTGCAAAATGATCCGAACCGTTTATCTTTTTTAAAATATTTTTTGGAAGGTTCCTATAAAAAATCAGTTTCAACGGATATCGGTAAGGGCTTTCTCATAAATCGTAGGACAAATCATTCTATTTTGCCCTACAAATTCTAAGAAAACCCTTACCGATATCTGTTGGAGCTGATTTTTTACAGGTGCTCTGACTGTGTCTGTGTCTTGCATGGTAGAAGTGTTTAAAGCCCAAGCCCCATCAAATTGCAAGGAATGGTGGGGATTTGGACAGCTAAAAGAACCCAAAAAAGGATGAGAAATAAGCAATAAAAGCTATGAGTACATATGAGAATGTACATATCATGTATATATGAGTTTTGTCGAGTTCATTTCCGCTTCTACAAAAATGAATCAAACCACCAATTATTTTAAAAATATTTTTTTTATGCAGACCTGTAAAAAAATCAGCTCAATTCGATATCGTTTCTGAATTTGTAAAGACAAAACTACTTAACTGCTTAGTTTTGTTCCTATGCAATCTGGAAAAATTCTTACCAATATCAAATTGAGTTGATTTTTTACATGACTGTAAAAAAATATTCTAAAAATAATGAGCAGATCGGATCATTTTTGTAGGATTCCAAATTAACCCCACAAAATCCATATATATATAATATGTACAATGCATATGTAGTATAGCACTTCTCATAGGATTAAGATCTACCATTGGGGTCCACAAGTAAAATATATAAAAAATTGGTGGGAGATTCATTATAGTATGTTTGTAACACATCAAATCCACCTCCTAAGTTTGTAACACATTAGGTCCGCTCAGACAAGGGTCTTGTTTGGCTTAGAAAAAGAATGTATTGTTATTCTTCTTATTTTTTCGTGTTAGCCAAACTGAGCCCTTATCAAGTTAAAAAGGAATTAATACAAGACAAAATTGCCCTTGCCAGGTTTTTTTTAAAATTTTTTTTCCGTTTTTTAGAATTTTGACAACTTTCTCTAAATTCCGGATCTCACCCGCTCTACCGCTGCACATATAATATTATATGTATTTTTGTTCACATACTACTTATATGTTGTTTTTAAAAAAAAATTGGTCTAAAGTCCATTATATGTTGTTATATTCATTATCTGTTGATATTAGTGGCAGAACAACGAATCCGAATTTCATATAGAGAACAGAATTTCACTGATATCATAATTTGTTGATGTTATTGGCACAATGAAGAGACCAAAATTTCAAAGACAACCATATCTATCTATTTTTTGTTTGAAACATTCAGATAACAGAATTGGACAGATAACCATATTTGTTGATGTTAAAGTAATTCCAAAGCCAACAAACACCGATACAGGAATACAATTACATCTGTCAAAAAATATATATATTGAACATATAACAAAATTTGCACGTCGTAGTCGATTCTTATATAATACATCGTCCAGTAAAAAAAATAAAAAATTTGTCCCATGCATGGACACCATCTCAGTCTTTCTCTATCACCGGTCATCTCACCATTTCATCCGTACTTGAGGGTCAATCCTTACTATTAGCTAGGCATTATATGCTCGTTCCACAAGTACCAACTTTTTACCTTTCTATTTTGGTTTTATCATTTCTGCATAGATACACAGAGTTAAACAAATGCAAACATATATCATTATATGGTTATCTATAAACAACTGGATGTTGTTAAAAAGCAAGTCAGTGAGACCGCTGCGCGGACCAGTTCAATAGAGTAAAATATATAATGTTTATATGTGAGTTTCTGTGTTGGAAAATTCCAAAAAAAAAAAAAAATGTGAGAGCGGCGGAGCGGTGGTTGTCGTAACCATAATCATATATAACTACAAACAACCTTATATAAATTGGTCTACGCAACGGCATAACAGACTTGAACATATAACCTTATATGTTATTCAACAGCAACTAAAAAAAGTACAAAAAATATGGTTATAACCATAGATTCAAGAATCATGTATAACCTAAACACTAGTATTCAAATATTATTATATAATCATCGATTATGGTTATATACAGTTATATAAATGAAAGAAAATCATATCTATCAAAATAATAAAGCATGTTAAAACTTGAACATATATATGCATAAACATATAATCATAACTACATATAACTATATATGTTACCATAACCATATATAACAATTGACAACTTTATATGAATTGATCCGCGCAGCGGCCTAACAGACCTGAACATATAACTTTATATGTTACTCAACAACAGCTAAAAAAAAGTACAAAAAACATGGTTATAACCATAAATTCAAAAATCATATATAACCTAAACACTAGCATTCAAATATTATTATATAATCATCGACTGTGGTTATATATGGTTACATAAATGAAAGAAAACCACATTTATCAAAATAATAAAGCATGTTGAAGCTTGAATATATAACTTTATATACAATAATAAAATATGATCATACTTGGATATATAACCCTATAAAAGAATAATAAAGCATGTTCAAATTTGAACATATATATATCATAAATATATAATCATAACCACATATAACCATATATGTTACCATAATCATATATAACAATAGACAACATTATATGAATTGGTCCGCACAGCGGCCTAATAAACCTGAACATATAACTTTATATGTTACTCAACAACAAATTAAAAAAAAGTACAAAAACATTCCAAAGCCACCAAATTTCAGTGCAATTTGGACTACCGTCACTGAAATAGAAAGTCATTAATAAAACACCTAACTCCACCTCAAACGACTCTAGTCATTCTATAGTTATATATGGTTATATAAATGAAATAACCATATATGTTCAACCCTAAACAAAAACTTAAATATGTAGTGAAGTTACCTGTTCGTGTTGAAAATAAAGAAAGAAAATGAAGGCGACAGAAGGAAAAACGACGGGACGAATGAAATCTACGGCAAAAAATTAAAACGACGGCGACTGATAATGAAACGATGACAGCAAAGAATAAAAGTCATCCAAACAAAATGGGCAGAGGATAAAAAAAAAACAAAATGGGCACACGTATTCCAGCTTCAGATCATCGTTTAATGTCCTCTTAATTCCACCACTTGGGTGAATTTTTGGTGGCATTTTATTGATCCTCCGGCAAAGCCAACACAAATTAACAATTTACCATTCTCTTTTTTAGTTTTTCTTCTATTGTGAACCAAATAAAGACAATAAGCAAAGAAAAATGGGGTTGAGGGGTAGTTTATGACCTTTGAGATTGAGAGTCTCGGATGCAACGCCACCCAACACCATGGCACCGAGTCGGCTGTTGCCGATCGTAATGGCATCGGTCTAGTTCTTGGCTGGCCCGGTGAACAGCACCTTGAGAGCATTTGAAATCTGTGAATCAAGTGTGGCTAGTTCAAAGGAGTCCTTTACTGGAGGTGCTGTACCAGAACCTATTCACCATCTTCCATTGGACTCCCGGAGTTGGGAAGTGTTTGCCGAGAAGGAGTGCACCGGCGAGCACTTTAGAGAGCGAGAGAGGGCTGCTCCAGATCTGGAAATTTCTAGGGTTTTTCTCTTTATGAATGGTTATATAGTATGGGTATTTTTGTCATAAGAATTGTGTTATTAAACTAGTGGACTAGACGAGTTATGAAATTTAGAAGTGGACTAAATAGGTTTGAAAAGTGCTATAGTGGACTTATGAAAAATTCTTACTAAAATATACCCACTCTCTAAGCCTCATCATTTAGCTCGAAGGCCCATGACCCGCCCAAAACCCGCCCGGCCCGAGCCCGTAAAACGGGCAGGTTAGCCCGGCCAGTAGTTTGTAATGGGCAAGCTCGGGCCTATGATTTTTTACTCGGCCCACCCGTAGGCCTGGCCCTCGGTACCCGCCCAAAAGCCTACCAATGGGCCCGCCTATTAGCCCAAAATCCCACAAAACCCTTTCTTTTTCCTTTGATTTAGTTTTGCCCAAGGAAATTTAAGCCCGCTGCACCGCCAATTGGGCTAGCCCCATGGGCCGGGCTTGGGCTTCAATTTATGGTAGGTAGTCCGACCCGCCAAAAAGAAAAAGCCCGGTCGGCCCGATGATGACCCTTACCACTCTCTTTAAATAAGTGTGGTTTCAGTGAAATCAAGGGGGTGTGTGTGCAATTTAACATTGACAGACTTCGCGACTTCAATTTACGGGGTTACTTTTACTAAAACTCGCGATTCAACATCACGAGTTTATTGAGGACATTGGGTGGATGGAATTTTCCCTTGATTGGACCTCGGGTTACAAATTGCGAGGTTTTCTTTTTTTTTTTTTTTTTAAGTTTACAAATTGCGAGGTTTTCTTTTTTTTTTTTTTTTAATAAAATCGGATGACCGAACCACCTTGTGTGATTGTGCATACCGATACTCTAAACTAATTAAGGAAGCATGGTAATGTGCACATAAATTGAATTGGATCTCTAAAGTCTAGGCGTTTTCTGATGCCATTTAGCTTTGATTTGAAGGCATGGTTTCACAGCAAAACAAGTATAGAAGGCCACTGTTTATGTAGTATTCTGAGACCAGCTACTTTAAGGTCTGCCTCCAATCCTCTCCTGTCCATACACCCAATGATTGGAGATTACATGGATTTTGTTGTTGTTGTGACCACCTTGTGCACACCTTAACTAATTCAGAGCATTAAAGGTAATGATTGGGCATATCCACTGTATTTATAATATCATTTGCCAATCGAATATTATATTTCCTATTCTTGCAAACTTAACTTATTTCTTCGTTTTGCGTATTTTATTTGTCTTTTTGAATTTTGTTAGATTTGCATGATATTTTTTGAATTAATCATCCGTCTCGACGAGAGGAGTCTAAAAAGTACAAAATTATGAAGAAAAACAAAAAAAAGTGCACTAAAAATGAAAAAAATATCAAACAACTGTCTTATTTGTCTAAAATGCCGTCTTATTCGAATTTTTTCACCATCGGTCCATATTTTTATATTTTTTTATTTATCTCGTCGGGACGAACTATTAATCCCAAAAATTACGATGAAAAGCTAAACAAAGAGTTACGGAAAATAAAAAATACCAAAATAAGTTTCAAACTTATAAGTTTACAAGAACAAAGCCTAATCACTATATTTCAACTTTCTATGCTAAATAATTAAAGTCCAAAACTAATTAATTTCGTTTAGAGAAATGATATATATTCACATTCTCTTTTTTGTTATTTACACTCCCTTTTTCCTTTAGGGAATTAATTTGCTACCTCAAGCATAGAAGTTTAATTAACATCATTAGTGTAACCAAAAGGGGATGATAAAGCTCAAGCGAAAGCAAAATAACTTTATATACTTGGAACATTTTATTTTAGTTTTTCCAAGGGGGCATCAAAATCAAAAGAAACTACAGCAAAGGAAAAAAAAAATTGGCAGACAAGGGGCTCAACTTCTACAGCCATTTGAGCAAGATTAAGAGCTGAAAGTATTAGCAGTCGATGCATTCCAAATTAGTAACATAAAGCGAGTCTTCCGCTCCACAAAGACTGCCAACATAAGCGATTTCGATTACGGGAATCGCACCTCTTCGGTCACTTCCTGAAAAAACGTAAAGACGTCAACATATATAATTAATGCTTGTAAGTTGTATGAGATATTGCATCCAAGAGTTATAATGTGCATAGATGACCAAAAAATTCGTAGCATGGTTAATAGTTTATAATCAACCGTCAACAATGTGCAATTAGGAGTAAGTAATCAAATAACGAAGTTAAATGAATCTCACCGGACTCTTTAAGGATAATCTAACGTCTGGTCGGAGGCCGGAGGTGGAGGTCCAAAATGAGTGATAGAAGTCAAATGAAACAAAACCCCCAAAATCAACATCGAATCCTAAGACTAGGCTGTGGCATTACGACCATAATCTTTTTTCTACTTAGAAATGAGCGATGGGACCACCACAACTTCCGTGGAGAAGCAGGCCTCGGAGCTTTAGTTTTGACATAAATTTCGCCTCAATCGGAGTCGGTCGTTTGAAGTGGGTGGACTGTGCAACAAAAACAATGACACCTAACTCATGCCTAACCCGCACTAGATTGCCAAAAAACAGAATGCAGCATTAATTAATCTCAGCCCAACGCGTGCCTAACCCGTGTTAGGAGAGATTTCTGCAATTCCACCCCAAAAATGTCCACAACCACACTTGAGGCCTTAAATTCCCAATGGAGTACTACCCAAATATTCTAAGTATGAACAAGCAAGACAGACTTTAGCTTTGAAGGATTTCAGCTCAAAACCCATCAATGGATTCCAATTACTGTGAGTGAAAACATTAAAACAACTACAACACAAGGATTTTAAGCATAAAAACAACTACGTCGAGCTTTCGCTTCTCGATTGGGTTTATTTGGGGTACCAAACAAGAACTATGCTTCAGCCGAAACAAATCGCATAAGTAGTTAATGGACGCTAAAAACTCCACGGGTTAAAAAGCCAATTATGTCAAATGTGGTCAAGGCAATTAGAAAAAGGTGAAGCAATGGACCTCGCCGATGAAGTAAACATTTTACTCCTCCCACTACCCAAAGAAAGAGAATATCGACATTCCTTTTCAAGTTTTTCTTTTTCTTTTCTTTGAACCTAATGTTCCCACCAGGCTAGTTAGATGGACACAATATGAACACAGAGTTATGACATAGGACGGGATTGAAATAAGGCTAATTATAAGTATGATCAAAACACAAGAGCTTGTTTTCGGGTTGTGAACAGTGGACGTGAATAATGAAATATAGAGAAGAAGAAGGGTTTTAAGAAGATATAGATCTAGGCCTCACGTCTAGGTTACCAAATGAATCACACCTAAAACCTCTCTAGGATCACACCAGAGAATATGATTGCATCACACAATCTTCAAAGCTACAAGCTTTTGTAAATTCTCATTAAAAACTCAATCATTCATACCTTTATACTCTTCAAGTACGTCGATTTTTAGGTTCCTAAAGTGTTTAATACCACAGAGTGCTATTAATTCCTATTACCTAGATGACTGGATAGGATCAAAGAACATATCTTGGTAAACGATGACAAAGATAAAATGATGTAAAACGATATTTACACGATTTTCTTTTACAGTTAACAGGTGGATTCAAACTAATTTAGCAAAACTTCAATAAGCAAAGGAACCCGTTTTTTTAATTTTTTTATTCTAACGTTAACTTTGAGTACATCACTAAAATATTAAAGATTCACAACGAAAAATATATAAACAAATTTTATGGAGAAGAGAGTTGGGAAAGGCAAGTAAGACATAATCAAAAATTTAATTTGACCTTTGTTACCTTTAGTTTTAGTATTAGAGTTTCCATTGAACCCCACTGTCAGCATCAAAGTCAGGCGAGACTAGGCTCTCAATGTAGGGATATGCATCAATGTAGGGATATGCATCAAAGTAGGGATTTGCATCAAAACAGTTTGGAGAATTATGAATCGTGGGACTACTAATTGTGCCATTAGGATTGTACCGATCTAAATTGTAGTTACCAGTATCCAGTAGAACTTCACCATTCTTCAAAATGCACAATACTGTGGAGAAGGGGAACAACCCAATTGTGACGCATGGTCGGTATAGAAAACAACTTGGTCCAAGACTCCCTGACACCGTATTCTTTCATTGTCCCATACATCAATAGCACGACCACTGGTTACAGGACAATACAAAGGCATCCGTCCAAAACAGCCAACAAAATCTGATGCGTATAATCACCTTGAAACACAGATGGCAAAACTTCCTGTTCAAAAAAGAGAGGTTGCAAAACTTCTTCATACGTCTCCTTCACCAAATCAAGAGAAGGAATGATATCCGTAGGCAAGGTCGGGAAGGTCCACGAAAGCCAATGGAGGGCCCCGTTCACAAATGTCCCCGAATAATATGCAGGAAGAGAACGAGGAAAGTCTCCAATCCTTCTCCATGAATCAGTCCTCGATGAATACACATTCACTTCGTTATCACCAAAGAATCCCACCACCTTGTAATCATCAGCAGACTCGTCATAACCAAAACCATAACGCCCCTTATCAGGGTCCCGCGTTACAACATCCGGCAATCTCTTGGATTTCCTAGGAGACGGGTTCCATATCAGTACTCCGCTTTCAGTTGAGATGCACACTAAACCATCACGGCCACCCCAAAACCTCAGCCTATAATCCGGTAAAGTCGAAGGGCAATCCAGCTCCACAGCGGTATCGGAATGCTCATTCAAAATGGAGTAAAGAGAGCATGACTTGACATCGGTATAGGGATACCCATCGGTTAGAATTAGTCTATGGTGGGCAAAACTAGTGTCCTTAGATGCCAAACCGAGATGGGTCTCTGCGAATTTGGGTTGAGAAATCAACGAACACCATGATTTGGAAACGCACCTAAATCGCAGTAGAGACTTGACCGGAAGCCTCAAAAGTATTTCAATGATGATTTCGAACGGGAGGTCAAGGCAGGTCGGGAAAATTCTCCATCGGAAGGGGACCGAGAGAGAGGTCTGCTTGGTTGCGTCTTTGTGTCTAGGGTTTCTTCCTTGTGGTAAAAGTTTTCCTAGTTCTTAAAGCCCAAAGATATTTCAATTCCGACTAAATTTCTCCTTCATCCCTCAACTATTCAATATTAATGTAATACTCCTACTTAATTCGTCAATTAATTCTTCTGAGTCCTTAAACTTTTCAAGGTGATAAAAGCTACTGTACTTTTCAAATTATCAAAGAACATGCCTATTGTTCTCAATTGAAAACAATTATTAATCAAAAAATTATACTTTAGGGACAACGTTCTTTTGATTTTTTGTTCTAAATTAACAAACGATGTTCTTAACTAATATAAAATAAGAAGAGAGTAATTCTTTTGCTTCAATTTCTATCCCTAAATACACTGGATAGACGGATGATAATGAGCCTCAATATCGATCCTAGTAACAGAATAGTAGCCTTGCGGTTAGTAAATAAACTTAAGAATCTGAAATTAGACTGAGTGTATATGGATTTGAAAAGTTCCAAGATCAAAAAAATATTGTACTTCCGTTCATAATTATTTAAATTTTTTCGCACCAAATTAAAGAATTATTCAAGATTTTTCAATTGATGCATAGAAACTCGAAAAATTATGTAAGAAAGTATATTTTTTATCCATAATTAATTGCAAGTCATTTTTGTAAGGGAGTATCAAAATAGAATCGAAGAAGTAGTATTCATCATTATAACATACTCTCGGAAAAGCTAACCAAATTGCAATTCAGCCATTGAAGATACGAACAGAATCAAAGATGCCAAATTTACCTTTCTTTCTTCTATAGAACAACTATTTGGCTTATTCATGGAGGAGTCGTGAATAAGTCATTTGTGGAGTTGCACAATCTCAATCGTCCGTTTCGGCATATATATTCGGCTTATTCATGGAGGAGTCGTGAATAAGTCGTTTGTGGAGTTGCACGATCTCAGTCGTCCGTTACGGCATGGGACGGTCTGGTTTTGAAAAAACTATTCGCTGGAAGAGTTTGACTCTTTGCAAGGATAATTTTCTTTTAAATCCGGACCGTCCAATACACTTTGGACGCACGCTATTTGCTCCGTAAACACTTAATTACAGAAAGCTCCGTAATAAAGTTTTTCTCATAATTTTTTTTTTTGTTCCTTCCCTTTTCTTCTAGAACAGTCAAATCCACAATTCACAATTGCATTATATTAATGGACTTCTTATGGGCAAAAATGCAAAAAAGACTTGCCAGCAAAAATGCCCAGAAGGTCAATTTGCGTGGTACGAGACCTGATCACATTGGGTAAAAAGAGGCGGGATTCTCTGTGGTCGAACTGCAGACTCTGTAGTCCAATTACACCCGCTCATCTTTGTATCCAATAATCCAAACTTTCAAAAAAAATTCCCCAAAAAAGTTTTTTTTTTAAAAAATTCTCAACCGTTAAAAACACTATCCGACGATTATGAACACTCCAATCGCACATCTGCACTCCAAATGTGGACTGCTGACATGGTTTATTCGGGTAAAAAACAAGTCCCATCAGGTTGTAAACAAGTGTGTGGCTTTAAATGTTATTGCAAAGGCTAACTTGTTCGTTTTGGGTTTCAAAATCTCACGTTTTTCAATAAATTTTCTCTATATCTCTCTTCACTCATTATTCTAAAACATTCCTTAAAACCCAAACCGAACAGAAGATTAGTCTGCATGATACAAGCAATCTTTCCCAAAGCTTGGTTCTCTATGTGCCAATTGCCAGCATAGAAATTTAATTAACATCATTAACGTAACCAAAAGCGGTAAGCTCAAATAACATTAATACGTACATATGACATTTTATTTTTTTATTTCCGATGGGGGCATCAAAATCACAAGAAACAACAAGAGGCTCAGCTTCGATCTACCGCCATTTTAGCAAGATTACGAGTAATGTAACCAAGGTAGGTAATACTCACTTCAAATTCGAGTTCGATAGATAATCCTACATAATCCGCTACGATAATGTTCGATTAGGAGTAAGTAATCAAATAACGATGTTAAACTAATTTTACCAAACCAGGTCCGAACCTGAGATTTTCAAGACCCTATGCGGGATTTGAAAATAAGGCCTCTCATACGTAAGTATATAATATAACTTTTCGATATGAGAAACTAAATAACCTTGTGGTTCAGTGGCGGAATGTTGTACCACATCCTAAGTTCCTTAGGTTGTGTGTTCAAGTCTCGAGCGCCGCATTCCGAAACCTTCTTTGGAACGCAAGACCTCATGCCTCAAAACACACGCATCTTACCACTTCACAATATAAGTCTGTTTGTTAAATTCTTGACATATATAATACTATTTATTCTATTCTCGCATTTGGAGGCCCTACTATTGGCCAAATTTTGGAGGCCCTAGGCACTCGCCTTGTGAGATTATGCCAAGGGCCTGGCCTGCACCGAACTCTATGGATATTCTAATGTCGTCCGAGCTAGAGGTCCTAAATGAGTGATGGAATTCAAATGCAACATAACCCCCAAAAAACGATTTTGTGCTCCAAGAGCAAAGCTACTCTTCTCATATAAGTGCATGAAGGGCGCTTAATCGTATGGACCGTATGGCCCAAGCCGCCCAATGAGCTTCTAGCTCAATGGTATGGCTGAAGCCTCCCTTAGTGGAGGTCAGGGTTCAAGTCCAATGAGTGGCATTTTGGATGCGATATCTCCTCTTAGACTAGGTTCTAACAATTTAAAAAAAAAAAAAAACAGAGAGTGCATGGCCCCACTTCAAGTACATGTCTTTTTGTGAGAGGAAAGAGCAACGAAAGAGCGTTTGCTCTGGGAACACATATGAATGTCCCTATGTCAGATTATTCTTTCTAAACTTTTGTTCGCTAACTTTGACGAGTAAGCAAGTGGAGTAGAGTCCATTTGGAGTAGATTATTCTTCAAGCATATGGGCAGAGTTCGATTCCTGTGAATAAAGACGGAGCTATATGTGGGCAATGGGAGGCCTGCGTGGTTTCAGTTCTTTTTTCTTAATTATTATAAATATTTCAAGTTCACACTACCAATTGGGAAATATTTTCAAGAATTGGGAGGCTCAAACAACATTTTAAAAAATGGTGCTTAATTATTTTGAGCATAATGTTGTTCAGCATCCGGAATCTAAATAATTGGAAAGTATTTTTGGGCTATTTCAATGGTTGATTGAGACTAGAACGCAGCAACATACTTACTTGTCTACAGAGTTGTGATACTTGTGTTTACTCTTCATAGTTCCCCCCCCTCCCCCGATTTATGAAATTCTGGTTCCGTCCCTTTTTGTAAGCATATATCTCCTTTCCCAAGTACCTTAGAATAGAATATATTAGATTTACTGAATGACAAAAAAGAAAAAAACTTATATGAGTAATATTTTATTCTTTCTACTTTATAGTTTAATGTATTTTTCACCCCTAATTAAACCCACCCACGGGTTTCAGGTTTCTTGTCATTG
This sequence comes from Rhododendron ovatum, assembly GCA_019656835.1. Classification (NCBI taxonomy): domain Eukaryota; kingdom Viridiplantae; phylum Streptophyta; class Magnoliopsida; order Ericales; family Ericaceae; genus Rhododendron; species Rhododendron ovatum. Next base: position 8,331,371 of record CM033798.1, on the reverse strand, counting down.
TAGAGTGTAGGCCACCCAGAGCAATCTCTACCCCGAATGGACCTTTTTTTTAAATGATTTTAATTCTCCCTTTTATTGCCACTTTTTTTAATTTTTATTCACGTGAAAGTACCAAATTGTCCTTGATATGGAAGAAGTGACTTAAGAGGTAAGGCTAGTTTAGTAAGGCCCTATTCCGATAAGGTTCTTATTTTTGAAGCACTTATAATTTTTCGCTTTACAAGACAGGTTATTCTTTTACAATACATCACATTTAATTTTAAAAATAAGTACAAATAAGCGGAACATGTCATTCTCTCATAATACATCATCTTTAATTAAAAAAATAAATACTTATTTCAGTTAGTGGAACACACTCTAATTTTATATGAATAGAAGACCCAAAAAAAAAAGAGTGTACCAATAGATGAAAGTGGAGTGTGAAAATTATTTTTCTTTTTTAATATAAAAAGTCCTAGTCTTTTTTTATTTTTGTGAACTTAATCATAGTCTATACTATCTCTTAGGGAAAAGGGAAGTGGAGGGTGACGTTTGAGCCCTCACCAAATGAAGACCTATTCTTCACTCTAAACGGAAAATTAAAATCGGGGTTTTTTTATGAAAGCTTCAACCATCTAAAATTAGATATCGTAGTATTTTATTGCCAAACCGAGTGGAACGTTGCCCGTTTCTTCAGGCGAGGAACGTTTGCAAATTGAAAAATAGATTTCCAGAGGCTGAATGTAGGGTGTGTGAAGAGTATGAACTTTTACCTCTAAATGTCTAGCACTACGGGTATGACACGTGTCCTGGTGCTCGGCAAGGCTTATGCCGTGGGTATGTTTTTATAACACGTTTTACCAAGCTCTCAGGCGATGACACGTGTCCCAAATGGCTGCCTGGATGGAAATGCCTTGCCAAAGGGCTCTGATCAGCGAAGTCCCCACGACCGCCACACAAGCTTGTCTTTGATTGGTGGCATCATGGGGAGTTCCTGATCGGTGAAGCCCCTACGATCGCCACACAAGCCTGTCTTTGATTGGTGGCATCGTGGGGAGGCAGTTAACTCCCCCACGATCTCCATCAACCCGTTGATTAATCAGTAAGTCTATGGGTACAGAAAAATGTACAGATTTTGTACATGGATTTTTCGTGGGGCCCACTACGAGTTCCACACAAATGATCCGAGCCTATCATTAAATGTAAAATATTTTTTTAAAGACTCATGCAAAAATTTAGCTCAATCCGATACTTATAGGTGTTCAATCCAATCATCTAATTTTTCATTTAGATTTCAGGATATGAAAAAGTTAGATGGTTGGATCGAACATCTATAAGTATCGAATTGAGCTGAATTTTAGCAAGGGCCCTTGAAAAAATATTTTACATTTAGTGAACGGCTCGGATCATTTGTGTGGGAACTGTAGTAGACCCCACAAAAAATCTATGTACAAAATATGTACCATTTTTCTGTACCCATGGACTTACTGCTGATTTATGGTTCACGGGATGTAACTTCCACCCACCCCGTGGGAACCACCCCACTCGCCCATGATCTAGGTCCACCACCTGGGGGCAAACATACTCGGTCACAGAACCCCTGTAAATACGAGTACACGAGACATACACAGGTGGACACTTTATTTCCCTCTTTTACAATATTTTCTCTCTGTCATTTCTCGAGTAACTTGATTGTCGGAGGGTCCACGATCGGAAACACCACCGGTCCTTGAACTTGTTTTGCAAAGAACCCTTCCCAAAGGCTCTCGGCGTTATCATTCAAACTTGGTAGGAGTTCCGTCGAAGTGTTCGAATCAACCGCTCAGATTTTTTGCTAGTGTGTATTGTTCTAATTAATGTTTATGGTAACTATCAAAAGGAGCCTATTGGATGATATCACCATTACTATCCTAATGAACTAGCGTTGTGCTCATTCAATGCACAGGGCAACAAAATAATATCCACGATGTGTTTTTTTCATTTTTGTACATCGTACGAACACAACGCTAGTTTCTAATCGTATATCTATACCAACTTACATTACTTTTTTTTTTTTTAAACGGCAATCACATTTCACACAATATTAATTGTTGTGGTCCAACCTTTGGGCTATAAGATTAATCATGCAAACGTTGCTCAAACCTAAAAAATAAAAATGGAGATCTAGAGACAACAAAGTGGAAACGTTGTTGATCGAACCGAACTTCTTATTTTAATCAAAACCTAGAGACAAAAAAAGTGGAAACACCATTATGATCGAGGGAGCATGTGGAAATATTAAAAAAATCAAGGAGGCTGGAAATTTACATGAATGCATTAAATGTTTTAACCTTTGAGCGGTTGATGAGAATAGAACCCAAACGTTATAGCAAAGAAAGCAATTAACTAATTCGGTGTGGTAGGTGGACGTAACCTCTTGCTTTCAAAATCTAAAAAACAAAAAAGTTGAGATATCATAATACCATTAATTAATTAGGACTGAGAATGTGGGGAAAAGTAAAGATACATACATATCGAAGCTAAGGTGGTGGACTTACGTTTTCGGCAATATTTGCAAACATTCCTCTTTTAATTTGGCAGATTTGTGAGAGCTCAAGAGTAGAAGAATAGAAAAAGTGGATAGGAATTGCCTTGTCATGAGAGATAAATAGGGGAGCAGAATGGTGGCTTAGATAGTGGTTGTGAATGTGGGTGAGTTTTTTTTTACTCTGTAAAATTTAGTCTGTCAAGTGTGAACGTGGGACGCGGGTGAGTTTTTTTTTTTAATTCTGCGAGTGTTGAGTGAATTTCATTATAAATCTGTTTGTTGTACGTGGGTTTTTTTTTATATTTTTAAAATTTTAAAATATCCAGAAAATTAGGAATAGAAGTTTGGAGGCTTGTGGGGTTTAAATACATTTGCATAGGATATTGATCAAGGTGAACGTGATATTTGCATAGGATATTGATCATGAAATATCATAAAGGTGAATGTGAAAATCTTTGTTTTCTGTTGCCCCATAGAAAATCAAGGAATTGGAAAACACACATATAATTATGTATGGAGAATTGAAGGAGAAGTGGGGTTTTGAAGGAGTAGTGGGGTTGGGTGGTGAACGTGGGTATGGATGTGTGTGAGTCAAGCGTGTTTTTTTTTTTTTTTCCCTTAAAGAAAATGGAAAATCAAGGAGTTGTGTGACAAAGGTGAGCGTGGAGTTTTTTTTATTATTAAAGAAAATATAAAATCTTAGAAATTAGGATTTGGGATTTGGATGATTGTGGAGCTTAAATACATTTCTATAGCATATTGATAGATAGATGGATCGATCGATCTACGTACCCTAATCAAGGAGCAGACCAAGGTAAAACCATCTCCTAATCAAACCATAACAATCATCCCAGAAACGGACTTTTGACTCCTAATCAAAGCATTACAAAAATTCAATTCATTCCGTAAAATAGACTAATTTTGACATCAGAAAAATTCCAGAAGATGATGTCGGCGGCTCTTGCGTCATCGACGATCCAACTTATCCAAATAAGCTTCGGCCTTATCCGACATAAAATGGTTTGTTTGATTCTAAGGGGAGGGAGGTTGTAGCGATAGCGAGGATAGGAATGCCTGCTGGGATATGATGGTACATTTGGTCAAATCTATCACTTTGGTAAACAAAATGCAATTTTTTTTTTTTTATCCGCGTAACGGGGATGCTGATGTTACGTTTATAGTGATAGAAATCATATAAAATTGAGAGCTTACTTGTTAAGTTTTGGTTTTCCTCAGTACTATTTTATATATATAAAGCCAGAGTGAAGAGAGAGGGGGATAAAACAAGGGATGGAGGAGATGGAGAGGGAGAAGACGAGGGAGAAGACGAGGGAGGAGATGGACTTTTTGTCGGCATTGCCGGAGTGCCTCCTAACAGCCATCCTCTCTCGAACATCCCCTCGGGACGTGTGCCGTTCGTCGGCGGCCTCGAAGGAACTCAGGTCCGTCGCCGAATCCGACGCAGTGTGGGAAAGTTTTCTGCCGTCCGATTATGGGGACATCATATCGGGATTGGCACATGATCCCGTGGCTTTCTCCACCAAGAAACAACTCTACCAAAGCCTGACAGAGATTGTCCTTGACGATGGCGAACGGGTAACCTGATCGCATCATTAATTTTATATGTTGATCGTGTTAAAATCCTACGAAAATGATTCGTACGATTTTATACGCACGGTTGTTTGGTATCCTTGTTGAATTAAACTTCTCTGACTTCCAAGGCCTTCATTTCTCAGTTCACAAGCAAGATCTAGTTGACTAGAATCCAAAATCAAGGTAGAAGCTGGTGGAAAGTCAACTCTATCTCATGGGTAGATGCTGGGGCAATTTTGAATACCACTTTTGTAGCATAGCTTCGAAAGTTTGTCCCATCTGCCTTTTCGTATTAGAATAGATTGACCTTCTGCTTCACAAGTTCTTGTCTTAATTTTTTTTTGTTCATTTCCCTTTTCTGAGTTCAACATACTTAATTTTTTGACTTTTTGTAGCAGAGATTCAAAATAGATAAAGCTAGTGGAAAAAAGCGTGTTATGCTGGAAGCTAAGGAGCTTGCAATTACATGGAAAAGTGTTCCTGAATATTGGGAATGGATACCTTTACCTCGGACAAGGTACCGCTCCTACTTCTCCCTCCCTCTCTCTCCTCTTCCTGAAAGTGGAACGTTCGAATGTGATTCGCGAGAGGAGAAACGGAGCCGCCACAGTTTCATTTGATGATATAAGCTTTTCGTTTGAAGGTCTCTTGGTGTGTAAGTTATTTATGCAAATAGTTCGGCTAGTCGTACATCGATAGTCATCTCAATATAAATCATTACTTGGCTTTAGATAAATGAACGGTCAGCCATCTCACGGTCCATTTCAATTTTGACCATGTATTTCTCTGGAGTTAATATAGTCGAACCAGACACTTACTGATAGGTGACTATCGGTCCTGATTTGTTGCATTTGAAATTCACACATTCAAACCTAGAAAATGAAAGGTTCAATTCGTTAAAATGAGAATGTGGTGGGATCCCCCTCGTATTAGGATCACATTACATAACCCTACTTGCTTTATTTGCGTGTATCTAAGTCTCGTGTGAATATCTTTAGTATGTGTAGATCATCGGAGGTGCCCGAGCCTCTGGAAGAGCGTTTGTTCGATCTTAAAGGCAAGATAGAGGCTCGGTTGTTGTCGCCAGAAACCACGTATGTAGCATACCTTATGTTCAAAACTTGGGCAAGCTATGGGTCTCTCGGCGAGCGAAGACATGTGTAAGATTTGCTGGGAAAAAGGGAGATGGCTATGAGACCACCAACATTGTTAATCTGGAACCGCCAAAATCAAGTCATCATCTGCGTAAAAGAACAGAAGGGTGGATGGAGATTGCATTGGGAGAGTTTTTCACCGGTCAAGGAGATAACGGCGAAGTGGAGATCCGGTTGATGGAGGTCGAACAAGGTAACTGGGAAGGTGTCATCAGTGTACAAGGCATTGTGCTTCGGCCTAAAGTCTGATTCCTAAATGAAAAGGGTATGTTTGTTCTGTGTATATACCAAACTAAACTAAACCGAGTCTTACGTCCCAATCACTTAGGGATCGGTTACATGAATCCGTTTCCTTCATTGTTCTGTGTATATATATATATCAACTTATTTCTTTATCCTTGTAGGCATGGTTGGAAAGGTGTCATATGTACAAGCATAATTCACATGAGTGTCTATATTTACAACTACGTTAATACTCTTTGTACTAAGCATATATACACACTTGTATATATTTGAATACATGATTAATTAATTCTATGCTTCAACTTTCGTTGTATGATTGATTTTTAATTATTGGTTTACAGAGTGTTTGTCTTTTTGGAACGTTTATTTCTTCATTCTCTTTATTTTAACTGTTGTGGAGAAATAATTACAGAAAGACCATCAATAAAACAATCTCTATCATTCTACAATCTTTTACGATTATGACTACTAAAGAGTCCCCACTAGGCTAGACTTTGTACAACCTTCTTGTTGTTGTCTTTGTGTTGAAACACATATATGATGCCCTTTTTTTTTTGTTTCAAATGATAGAATACTTTATTGATAATAACAAAGATAATACAGAGAACGGGCATCATCCCAAGAGAGGGGATATAGCAGCCACAAAGGACACCTAAACACCACGCAGAATATTCAGGACCTCACACAACCAAATGTGCAAAACTGATGGAGCATATCTTCAATCAGCGCAACACGACAAGTGACCAGCAAAACACCCACACAAGGGCGAGGGAAGCCCCCACAATGGGGGAGAAATTAAACAGGAAGAATTAAAAACATCAACAAAACAAAAACCTTGCTACAACAGACCCACACACCTAAATTCAGCCACCCAAAAACACCAGGTCGAGAGCATGGCCCGGAACCTCAATCACCACAACAGTCATACCTTACTGTACAATGACACCAACTCCCATCTCTGTCCCAAGAAACTACGACCTCGTCAGGGCCAGTTTAGTGTATGGTAATCGTTATAAATTCAATTTCCATGAATGGCAGGAGGAGTTGGAGAGAGCTAGGTTCAATGCCTCCGCTGATCCTTCTCTCACAGATGACTCTTTATCAAAGTCCCGATAAGCTCGTGTGGCATTTTACTTCGAGTTGGCGGTACACTGGTTTTTTTTTTTTTAGGGAAAGTAAGAGGGTAACCTTTACCTACCAACTCATTTAGGCAATTGCTGACTTGGAAGAGTTGGCAGTACACTGTTAAACAACGGTTTTTGCAAGTTTTGTGATGTTCTACTCGTCGTGATTGACTAAATTAATCTTACTGTTGGATACGGGGTAGTGGTTTCCAACCTCGGCGAGCTACAGCTTTGTTTGGAACTTGGGGATGGAAAGGAAAAGGATGGAAAATTTTAAAAAAATTCTCTTCCTTTTGTTTGGTTGTTAGAGGAAATAGAGGAGAAAATTTCAAACGCAAACTCAGTTTTTCCTTTAATTTCTCTTTAACTTTTCCTATCATTTTCTTCTTAATTATTTTTCATCCTTTTCCACTTCCATCCCCAAGTTCCAAACAAAGCCTAAGTCTTCATTGCTGTTCGAAGGGGCATTCCGAGAGCAAGTGTGTCTCAGCATCAATATCATAGCACTAGTAGATTACCCGTGCCTAAAAGCAGTACTCCCAATAAATAATTCACATCAACTTTTCTGTATTTATATACACTACAAGAAAATCGTTCTATAGCAACGGTTAAAAGCGTTGCCAAAAAATCCAAAAACCGTTGGTAGAGACCCGTTTAGGCTATACCAACGGTTCGGCCAAACCGTTGCAATATATCCGTTGCTATAGAGGTATAGCAACGGTTTTGACAAGCGTTGGTACAGATTTTTTTTACCAACGGTTTCATTAGCAACGGTGCTAAAGGCAATTTTCATTTTTTAAAAAACCAACCACTGTGTGACGTAAGCCTCCACGTGGCGCTGACGTGGCAGCCACATGTCGCCCGTGTGGCGCTGACGTGGCACCCCGTGTGGCAGTCCACATGGCAGCCTACATGGCCCCCGCATGGCGGGCGAAATATTTTTGCTCCTCCTGAGAATCGAACCTCCAACCTCGTGTGTGCGCGCGCGTGCGCGAACTAACTGTGCTAGCCTATAACTTGTAAAAAATCATACACCTTTTAATATTTATACTATACTAACCGGTTTTTTTTAATTCTTTTTTTTTAAATCCGGTTTCTACTAACGGTTAATTAAAACCGATGCTATAGACTAGTTTATTGTAACGGTTATTGAAAACCGTTGCTAAAGGTCAGTTTTTAGCAACGGTTAATGAAAACCGTTGCTATAGTCCAGTTTTTAGCAACGGTTAATGAAAACCGTTGCTTAATGAAAACCGTTGCTATAGTCCAGTTTTTAGCAACGGTTAATGAAAACCGTTGCTATAGTGTTGTAATCTACTAACGGTCACATGAAAACCGTTGCTATAGTCCTGTTTCTAATAACGCTTTGTAAACCGTTACTATACACCATCTATACCAACGGTTTTTTTAACCGTTGCTAAAAAACCGTTGGGAGATCCTAAATTTCTTGTAGTGATAGATAATGAAACCAAAAAAAATTTCCCTGCTCAACAATAAATTCACACAAAAGCCCATGCCCTATAAGAAATATAAAATTAATCAATCAACAAACCAACCATAATCATTCAATTTTCTATATATCTTAGATTTGGGATGTGAAAATGTTGTTTGCGTTGATAGGTTGTGCAGAAAAGAAAGTAAGAGAACGCTGTGAATTTTGGATAAGTAAGAACATGTATTGATAGGTATTTTAGAAATGTAAGGAGAGAGTGATTTCTAATTAGTAAATTTTATTTTAATCAAATACTATTGTAGAGAAAATTGTAATTACTAATTAATGTTACAAAAAAAGTTGAGTAGAGAGATAAATAACAAATGTTATCAAAAAGTAAGGAGGAGAGAGAGAGATGATAATGAAAGCAATAAATATTTCTTTTTTAATCGCATATTTGTTATTTTAACAGAAAAAATTGAACGACTGCAAATGTAGTTTTCATTAGTATGTCTAGACGTTTTTAAGAGAATCGCTTTGTTATACAATATAGATCGATATTTTGCTGATCTCAGCGTAATCATATTTATTTATATTGTTAAAGTTCACATAATATCTTGACGTTTGCAAAGAAAAAACAAACTCCTCAAGACGTTCACGTTATTAACGTAACACAAATATATCATGACGTCTGAAAGTAATATATTCAATTGCAGATTTTCTGTAATCTAAAGTTTCCCATCTTTTACCCTTTAACCCTTTCGAAAAATTCTTTCATTTCATAAAAAGGAAGGGGTAGAAAAGGGAATTTGGTTCATTTAAAAGTCAAATAAGCAAACACTTGTGTAACATTAAAAGTAAGCAGACAAACTGATTACCATGAAAGCCAAGCGGATCCACTTAAAATCTTTTGAGACTTCTTTCTTATGCGCATGTCTCCGCTCGTAATTTCTATGGACGATGATGATGGAAAACCGGCCTATTCCACCGAAGGAGAACCTCACATCTATAGAAATCAAACTCTAAATCTCACGTCTCAAAAAAGCGCTACACCGTTATTGGGCTAAATTACCCAAAGTTACCCGGTTCAAATCTGGAAAGTATATCATTTTATTCTTACTCTAGACTATTTAATTCTCAATTTATATTTTTTTTACCCCGAAGAAACACACCCCTCTACGCCACCACACAGCGCCACGTACTCACCAAATCAACCTGTTGGAAATTGGAATTGACCAACTCAATTCAACTGAATATGCATTATACAGGTCAATCAAATACTTTTATCCATTTCCAAAATAAAATATGTCTTTACTCAAATTTTATTCACGTTCGTTAGTTTTGCGTCAATTTTTAGTGGATTGTTGATTGTTTCGACAGAATATTGGCCTATTAAGAAACAACAAGTGAGCAAAATGAATGTAGCGAAAATGAGAATGTTGAGGTAGATGTATGGTAAGACTAGACGAGATAAGATTAAAAATGAAACGGTTCTTGAGATGGTAAGTGTAGCACCTATAAATGAGACATTGAAGGAAAGTAGGCTAAGGTGGTTTGAACATGTTTATCGTAGACCTAGAAATACAGTAGTTAAAAGAGCGGATAAGATAACTTTGGGTAACAACACCACAAGGAGTGGAAGACTTAAATTGACACATTAGATGTTATTGTATGCAAAGATACAAGTTTAATGAGTTTGAGTGAACAAATGGCACTTGACAGAGCTCAATGGAGAAAAAATGATTCATATAGCCGATCCCAATTGATTGAGACATAAGGCTCTGTTTAGTTTGGTTGATTGTTTCGACAAGAGAAATAGAAAAAGTAAAGAACTATGACTTTTACCCAAAAAAAATTTTAGAAACATCCAAATTTTAGCATTTTTAGCCAAGTTTTTGGTCGAAAAGTCATAATTTCTTTACTTTTTGATTTTTGTTGTCGAAATAATAAATAATTCATAAAAATTTGAAGAAAAATTAATAAATACGAAAAAAAATTAAATAAGAAGAAAAAAAACTCTCAGGCTTGGAAACTAGCCAAAGGCTGCGTTCTTTTAAACTTATAAGTTTGAAACTTATTTGGGTATTATTTACATTTCGTAACTTTTTGTACGTTTAGCTTTTCGACATAATTTTAGGGATTAATAGTTTGTCTAGATGAGACCGAGACGAATTGAAAAAGCATAAAAATATGGACCGATGTTAAAAAAATTCAAATAAAAGACACTTTTTGGAATTTTTTTTTGTTTTGGGTTACGTTTTTTTGTACAAGAGTATTTTGTACTTTTTAGTATTCTTTCTTATAGAAATTCAGAAAAGATATCAAAACACACAAAACAAAAACGAAAAAATTAACCCGTTCCGCGAATGAAAAAAAATTCTTATTTTTTAAAAAGACAATTTTAAGCTCAAAAATAATGATTTTATTGAAATATAAAAATATACAATATGGATTTTGTTTGAAAGATCTCGATGAAATCTTTTATACGATGCAAAAAAAAATTGAAAAATTATTTTTCATTTACATTATTTTTTAATTTGAAAATATGAAATAAACTGTTTATTTTTTAAGAATGTTTCTGGAACGGGCCTATGTTATATGAATTTTGTTTGAAAGATCTCGATGAAATCTTTTATACGATGCAAAAAAAATTGAAAAATTATTTTTCATTTACATTATTTTTTAGTTTAAAAATGTGAAATAAACTGCTTATTTTTTAAGAAAGTTTCTGGAACGGAGACCTAAGTTAAGTTTGGAAGAACTCTCAGCCGGAGTATATAGAGGCCGTTCCAGAACACCTTCTTAAAAAATAAATACTTATTTCACATTTTTAAACCAAAAAATAATATAAACGAAAAATAAATTTTTAATTTTTTTTACACTGCATTAAAAATATCATTAAAATCTCTTAAACAATATTCATATTATATATTTTTAAATTTTAATAAGGCCTTCATTTTTTAGCTTAAACTTACCTTTTTAAAAAATTTAATACTTGTTCGGCTTTATGAAGGAACTGAGCCATAGTCAGCGCAAGACAGTGAGCGGGGAAGGAGAGAGAAAGGGGATGGATTTTTCCTTGGCGTTGCCAGAAGGGATCGTGTCGGACATTCTCTCTCTGACATCTCCTCGGGACGCGTGCCGGTCGTCGGCGATCTCCAAGGGGTTCAAGTCCGTCGCCGATTCCGACGTCGTGTGGGACAGATTCCTGCCGTCCGATCACGCGGCGATCCTATCGAGGTCGGTATCCCCCGTGCCTTCCTCCACCAAGAAGCAACTATACTCTCGCCTGGCCGACTGTCCTATTCTCCTCGACGGCGGCAAATTGGTAACCCTGATTTCACCATTTCTATATGCTCAGTCTTGTATAGACGTAGATGTATACACATGCACACTTAATCACTAGCATTGTACCAGTACCAGTTCGATGTACGCGGAATAAAAAAAAATTCCCACTTTTCTCTTATTTTCTTGTTCATCGACCGGTATAATACTAGGTAATAAACAAGAAACCAATATCCGGAGTTTGCGGACTATTTTTTGGTGAGAAATACGCCGATAAAACTTAAGGCTCCGTTCCGTTAAAGAAAATAAGTACTTATTTTTTGAATTAAATATGATGTATTACGAGAGAATTAATCTATCTCGTAAAACGAAAAATAAATATTTACAAAATAAGAACCTTAGCCAAACGGGGCTTACTCGGTAAAAGTGAGTAGCTACCCTTGTGGCTTTTTCATCTTAAGTTGAAAATGGGACGGAGGGACTGGGGAGTATTTAGTTTGAGTGGTGCTACGGAAACCGTACCGACGGCCACGCACGGCCGTCTCCGGCCACCGGACGGCCGATCCGAACCGTCCAAAAATTTAAAAAAAAAAAAATGAGGGGGTCCACGTGAGAATCAACGGCATCCGAGGTGTGTAAGGTGCTTGATCCGAGCACCCTTTTTTCGTGTATATATGTATAATACACATATATACACGAAAAAAGGGTGCTCGGATCAAGCACCTTACACACCTCGGATGCCGTTGATTCCCGCGAGAGCCCCCTCGTTTTTTTTTTTTTAAATTTTTGGACGGTTCGGATCGGCCGTCCGGTGGCCGGAGACGTTCGTGCGTGGCTGTCGGTACGGTTTCCCTACGAAACCGTTGGTGTAGATAGAATTTCTGATTTAGTTTAGGTGATAATGCTACGGTGAATTCTAAACAATAATCGAATTTTTCTAAATTTTGGCGTCAGTTGGGGTGGCTTTTTACTTACTGTACTTATTAACCTTATGCTTGAACAGTTCTTGTCATTTTCTCTCTCTTCTTTAATTTTTTTTTTTTTTTTTTTAGTAGCTCTAATATTAATTCAAGAGTCTTGCTTCTCTTGTACCAGAGCTTCGCTTTAGATAAAGCAAGTGCCAAAAAGTGTTTTATGCTAGGAGCCCGGGAGCTTGCAATCGTACAGGGAAGTTCTCCAGAAAATTGGGAATGGGTGTCTTTACCGCAATCAAGGTCCCCCACCTTTACTCTTTTAGGAACCAGAACCCTCCCATGTGATTCTCATGTGAGGAGAAATGGGGCCCGCCGTGGTCCAATTTTTGATGATCTAAGCCCTGATTTTAAAAGTCTCAATGTGTAAATCATTTATGCAAATGATCGATTTATTGTGTACATTGATAGCCAATCTCAAGAAATCATATTTGGTCTTAAGAAATCAATAAGCGATTAGAAATTTGACAGTTCATTTCAAAGTTGACTCTCTATTCCTCTCGAGACAAAATACAATTCGGCTTAAATCTGACTATCCTGATATTTTGCATAGATGATTTAGACATAGGGAACTACAAAATAAACGGGTTGGGTCACAATGATGCGACTTTGGTAGGTTCTATTTCTCCTCACATGAGATCACCACATGCGAAGATCCTAATTCCTCTTTTTGTGTGCATTTAAGTCTTATGCATGTCTTTAGAACATGCAGATTCTCGGAGGTGGCCCATCTTTTGCAAGTGTGTTGGTTTTGTATTGAAGGCAAAATAGAGGCTCAATTGTTGTCCCCAAAAACCACTTATGTAGTGTACCTTGTGTTTCAAATGAGGAGAAGTGACAATGGGTTTGATTATCTACCACTAGACGCGTTTGTAAGTTTTGTTGGGGAAAGAGGAGATAGAGATGAAGATGCGATCATCCACGAGACAAAGATGAACATTGTTTATTTGAAACGGGGCCTATCTAGTCCTCAGATAGGAGCATCAACGAGACGACTTCCGCAAAAAAGACTGGACAAGTGGATGGAGGTTGAATTGGGAGAGTTTTTCATTGGTAAAGGAGATAGTGGTAAAGTAGTGATGGGGTTGATGGCGGTCGAACGAGGTAGACGGACAAGTGGTATCATTATTGAAGGCATTGAGGTTCGGCCTAAATCCAATTCCTGAAGAAAAGTTTATGTTTGTTTGTGGCGACTGCATTGTTCATATATGTACCAAGGTAGGTATTTCTTCTTGTGGGTGTGTGTGCTTTTTATCATTCTCATGGGTGTGCTTGTAAAACCTCCTCTCTCTTTTTTGGAGAAGATGTAAAACTTTTTGGTGATACCTTTGTGTTGAAACATAGATGTGATAATTGATAGCAATTTACTATGTTAATTCATGGTGTTTTTCTTCTTTGTATGGGGGTAATTGGGTTATAAATTTAATTTCCAGCAATCGAAAGAGGAGTTGGGCTAGAGGTGGTGGCTTTAACGTGGACCATCCTTCTCTTATGTTTGAGATATCTCTTCATGTATCTAATCTTTCTGGTAAGTTTGTGAGGTATTTTACTCAGAATGGCCAGTATACTGTAAAATCCGGATATCAGACTGCGAAGTCTGTTGGGTTCAAATGGGGAAGATGATTGTAGCAATATTGAAGGCCTACTTGAATATGTTGATTCGGTAAATCAGGCATTTTGTTTGGAAGTTTATCCACGGTATTGTTCTTGTGAATAGAAGAAGCCTTGAAAAGGCTGCTGCTGCTAACAAGTAAAAACTCCCCAGATAAAAATGCAGGACTCTTGTTTTCAAAGCTAACCAGCATCAAGACTGGTAGCTCCAGTCTCACTTAGCACAGGCTTAAATTCCATTCACCATTTAAGAAGTGCGAGGTAGCCCATCTATTGCATTCCTAGGTAAAGAAGAACTCTTAATAAAGAAAAGGGAACCCCCAACTAATACCATGAAGAAGAAACAGGGAAGGTGCTATATGGCTTGCATGCACATTGCTTTGCACGCGAAAATCATGGGAGCAATGGTCCTGAGTGGTTCAAGCCAGGGCACGAAGCTACAAGTTTATTTTTGGTTGTGAGACGAAGGTCAGAGACAACTTGTTATATATGTAGCCGTGCGTGTAAACAGATCTTCTTCTATGCTAGTAGTTGCAATAGTGAGTGAATAGTTGAAAGGGGTACTATACAATTGTCACGAGCTTGATTACAGTCTGGCCTTTCTCCATTGTTGTGTTAAATTCATGTCAAGTTTTGGCAATATTATCTTGGTGCCAAATTTGAAGAATATGACAAACGCCAAACTGGCAAACTTGTCCCATTTTGTAAGCCATTTGATTTGTATTCCAAAAAGGGAAGTGATTTTGCCACTGGGAGTGCCGTTGACAATTAGGGGAGTGGCAAAATCACTCCCCTTTAAAAATGAGGAGGGTTCAATACAATGTTAGTATTCAAGATTGTGCCAAAATGATACTAAATCGGTGCAGATTCATTGATAATTTTTAGTTTCTTAACACTGTAGTAAGCTCAAACAATAGTTTTTACAGTGTCATTTTAATACGAACCACCAGCGGTTGGAGTTTTTTTCCCCCTGCTCAAATAGGGTAGAGGAGAGATCAACTGGCTATGGCAACTTCCTCTAGGCATGAACACAAGGACTCTAGACTTGCAGCAGTCCTGTGAGAGACCAATCACTCATATGTTTTTCTACCGCATGCACCACCAAGGGATAGTGGATCACATCCGGACTGCGCAGGAGGGCAAGGTTCGTGGGGTCTTTGTTTGCACTACTCGAACCTACGGTGAACCTGTAAGCCATTTACCACTAAGCTACAACCCCTGTTCAATGGAGTTGCTCTCTGGGACATTGCAATGTCAAAAAAACTTAGATAAGAGTTTTTATCTGTGAACCTGAATCTCAAACTCTTGGGGCAACAACTCAGGAGAGAGAGAGAGAGAGAGAGAGGCATTGCGTGAAATAAGGGAAGAACATTTTCCATAGAGAAAGTAAGTCTAGACCCGAAATGAGGACCATTGAACGCATCTGGCCTAATTTTAGCCTCTTGTTTTATCCAACCAGCCATTGCACAGTAACCCTTTCACTTTTCACCTGAAAATATTTTCTGATCTTTCATTTCTCAAAACTTTGGAATCTCTTGTAATCTTTCCAAAAATTTTGGAAATGAAAATTAAGAGATCATTTTATGCTTCTCATTCTCTCACCCACATTCAATCACTTTCGTAGCCTTGTCATAAGCCAATATGATTTGAATTAAGGGGAAAAAAAAGAGAAAAAAATAAGATGGCCACGTCAACAGGCCCCAAGAAAACCTCATCCTCTACCTCCTCCTCCGCCCCCGACCGGCCGCCACAGGCGGTGAAATTCGCTCGCCGGACTTCAAGCGGCCGCGTCGTCAGCCTTTCCCGCGAGGATGACCTGGACATGTCAGGCGAGTTCGCAGGCCCCAACGATTACATTAATTATACCGTCATGATGCCGCCAACCCCAGATAACCAGCCTGCAGGCTCATCAGGCCCAGCTCCCTCGGGCGACAAGCCGGATGGGCCAGGCCCGTACGGCCCAACAAGCCGGTTCGGCGTGGAGTCTCATCGGGTAGATATGACAAGGAGGGGCGGAGGGGAGGAGGAGGGCGGTAGTGGCGGTGGCGGCGGGAAGTTGGACCGTCGGATGTCGGTGATGAAATCGAACAATAAATCAATGCTGCTGAGGAGCCAGACGGGGGATTTCGATCACAACCGTTGGTTGTTTGAGACAAAGGGGAAGTATGGTATAGGGAATGCATATTGGCAAGACGATGAGAATTCATTTGACGAAACTGGAATGAGCATGTCTGATTTTATGGACAAGCCTTGGAAGCCTCTCACTCGGAAAGTTAAGGTTCCAGCATCAATTCTCAGCCCTTACAGGTGCAAGCCTTTAAATTTTTATCGATCAACAGAAATTTCATCATCATCCAATGTGTACCTCGCAGTTTGTACTGTTTGTTGACCATAATTCATGAAAACCGGTTATAAACATCTACCATTCTGTTTCTTTCTTTCTCATCACACTGGTAGACTTACGACGGAGACTTGAGATACTCTACCGCATCAGCCAACCGCCGAAAATTGGATTTGTTGCTAAAATATCGGTATTAAACCTGAAATCTCCCGGCTTCCAAACCATACAGCTTTCTGGATGTCGCGAAAAGCCCAACGGCAGGCCGGGAGGAGCCAGAACCACCATCACACTACCTCTTCTTTTCTTTTCTTTTTTCCTTATCACCACACTACCTATAATTTGTTCACACCATTTGTGCAAACCTACAGTGTGTTCACGTAAAGACTATACATATATCCCAGATGAATCCATAGATTATTTGCACTTGTACATGACCAGCACTGAAACAGTCGGAAAAAGTCATTGAATTGAGCATGAAATTAGGCTTTCAACAATATGTTGGAAGAGAAGAAACAAGGCTTCCAGCATTGATAGGGTGGTTGTCTCTTTCTATTTTTGTCGTTCCCATTTGTCACGAAAGTGGGAACTGTCCTATGCAGTGTGTTGAGCACCATGTAGACCGTCTGTCCCGATAATTAATGATTCGAATTAAAATGAAATTTTTCTGGGGAAGAGTTACCAACCAGGTTACCAATCTTAAACTAGGAGGTTTTTTACTTTTAAAATTCAGAATTTGACCCAATACATTGATTCATTCGAGGGACAAATCTTAGTGTTCATTAGAAGGGGCCAAAAGTGTGTAGAGTTTATGTGGGTCTCTCCTGATTCGTTAGGATTTGTCGAGGTGATTGTTCTTTTAAAAAAACAAAACCAATGCAATTGTCGAGTGTCATTCAAGAAACATAACTGGGAGGATTCTGTCATTGGTGCAAAGATGAGGCGTGTCGGCGTAATTTTCCAACTACCAACCAAATAATAATAATTTAACCAACGGCTTTATTCTCCCTCGCGCCAGAACACAGTTCTGATACTATCCTCTTTCTCTGCCAGCTAGGGTTTTGTTCTCACGCTTTTTCTCCATCTCCACCACTAACACCTCTGGTATCTCTCTCTCTCTCTCTCTCTCTCTCTCTCTCTCTCTCTCAACTTTGATTTTTCGTTAAGAAATTTGGGGATATTTGTGCATGACCACGTGGTTTTATTTGTGATTTGGTTTTGAAGCTTAGGTTTTCTATGTTATCCGCTTTTTACTTTTAGTATTCTTCAGAAATTTGGGTTTTATTGTAGGAGAACATGACGTTTCGTTGAGGGTTTGGGAAAGTTGTGATTTGTATTTGAAACCTAGGGTTTTCTCTGATATTCCGTCTTTCCTTCGTTTATCATTGCTTATAGCGTAACTGTGCGAGAGTTTGTATTTGTGCATGAAAGTTATGATTTGTGTGCATATATGTATTGAGGATAGGGGATCTCACACACACAAACACAAAGGGCCCGTTTGATAAACCTCCAGAGGGTTGGGATTGGTAATCCAATCTATCAATCCCAAGGGATTATTAATATTGTGTTTGGTAACCCAAAATGGGTTGGGATTATTAGTCCTTAGAACTAACAAAGTGGGTATTAGGGGGGATTCACAATACCCTCTCACACTTGGTATTCATAGTCCAGTCCATACCCAAGCCATACGAAATTACCATCCTATCCTTGCTTAAACCAACTAATGACCAAAATACCTGCATTTCACCACTGCTAATCTGAGCTCCCCCTCGCCAGAGCCATTCCCGTCGCCGGAGTTGGAGTGCATTTCTTTGAAATCGCACCACTGGACTTGGCAAAACTGTGTCTTGTCTGAAATCGCACCATTGCACTTGTTGGGTTTTGGACTGAAATTGTCTCCATCTCTGGATTCGTGAACTGGGTTTTGGATTTTGCCGATTAAAACAAAAGGGTTTGTGAAATGGGTTTTGTTTTGCCGATTAGGACCGAAGAGGAGATGGGGATTTGTGGGTTGAGAGAGAGAGAGAGAGAGAGAGAGAGAGAGAGAGAGAGAGAGAGTCGGCTATGGAGGTTGGAGGAGATGGGGATTTGTGGGTTGAAGGAGAGAGAGAGTCGGCTGTGGACTGAAGAGTAGATGTAAATCTGGTGGTAAGATTTAAGTGTGGGATTAGACCGGATGAACAGCTAGAATTAAAGGGGGGAAAATGGCACAAGGGCAAAAATGGAAATTCGTATTACCAATCCAATCCTATCCCATGCGAAACAAACACAATATTAATAATCCCATCATCTAATCCCATCTTAAACAAACATACTCATTTTCAATCCCATCTCATTACCAATCCCAATCCTAATCTCATCTCCTTACGAATCCCATTCATCTATCACTATTATCAAACGGGGCCAAAGATATAATATGGTATTGCTGGAATGCCCGCTCCACAGAGAAACTTAACAAGGATAGGAGAACATGACGTCCCGTTAAGGATTTAGGAAAGTTGTCATTTGTATTTGAAACCTAGGGTTTTCTTTGTTTTTGGTAAGGAAAATTAAAAACCTAGGGTTTTTTTGTTCTATTATTCATCTTTTTCTTCTTATATCATATCTTGTTGCATAAATGTGGGAGTGTGTGTATTTCTGTGTGAAATTTACAATTTGTGCATGTATATGTATTGAGGATCAGGGATCTCACACACAAAAACACAAAGATATAACATGGTTTGGCTGGAATGCCCGCTCCATAGAGAAATTTAACTGGGATAGGAGAACATGAAATTCCGTTGAGGATTTGGGAAACTTGTCATTTGTATTGGAAACCTAGGTTTTCTCTGCTTTTGGTAAGGAAAAATAAAAACCTAGGGTTTTCTCTGTTATTCAGCTTTTTCTTCTCATACACTCCATAGAGAAAAAACACTATTTTAATATGAAAGAAAATAGTGGAGGAGTTATAACTTACAAGCGTGAACTCTACTCTCTCTCACGCTTCGGTTCTGCTCTCACCCTCTCTGTAAATCCACAAACACTCTCAGCTCACTACATACATCTATATATGGGGAGGACGGGTAATACAGCCAAGGAGTGATTAACTCTGGCGACTGAGGTGGGGGCCTTGTCACTCAAGTCTCTCTTGAGTCCATCTCATGTGTGAATCCAACAATATGGACACATTACACATGCATTGTGCGAATGCAAGCATGGAAACTTGAAAGTGCATGCTGATGCTTTGCTGGGATTAGTCATAGTTTATGAATCAACTTTCACACACCTTATCATTGTATTTGAATTAAAAATGCCTCTTAAAGATGGAGGAGATAGGTGCGAAGGTAGTTGGAAACTTAAAATGTTTGAAGTCCAGAAAAGAAGGAAGAAAAGCATTTTGAATGAGGAGCATTTTGAATCTATTTGAAATGACGTTTCTCTAAAATGGAATCCACTTTTTTGCTTACATTAGGAGAATAAAGGGAGCATTATTGTAGTTGCTCTTATACACCAAAACCTACACAAAAATCAGCACTGTTTTACAGTTACCGAGCTCTATCAGATGAACGAGCCATTCATCCATTCGCACTCATTTACCTTAAGACCGTGCATGGATCATACATATATAGTGGTGGTTATGGAAGGAAAACGAAATGGAAAGAAAAGATGAGAAGAAAACAATGCAAGAAGTAAAATTTATTTATATATCTCCTTGATAGGTATCTCTACAAATTCTTGTTCCAAAGAAATCTATATACCATTGGAATCTCTAACTTGAAGTGCTGCTTTTTTTTTTCTCTCTTTTTCAACAGGCTACTTATTGTGACACGCCTTATAATACTGTTTTTCTTCCTAACATGGCGTATTCAAAACCCGAACGAGGAGGCTCTCTGGTTATGGGGAATGTCCATTGTATGCGAGTGCTGGTTCGCTTTCTCATGGATTCTTGACATACTCCCCAAGGTCAACCCCATAAACCGCCAAACTGACCTCACCGCCCTCCGCGAAAAGTTCGAGACCCCCTCTCCATCAAACCCTCATGGCCGGTCTGACTTACCAGGCGTTGACGTGTTCATCTCCACTGCCGACCCTGAGAAAGAGCCCCCTTTGGTCACTGCCAATACTATCCTTTCTATACTTGGCGTGGATTATCCGGTTGAGAAGGTCTCTATTTACATATCAGATGATGGTGGTGCCATCCTTACCTTTGAGGCCATGGCTGAGGCTGTCAAATTCGCTGAGGTTTTGTTACTTTCATTACTCATTTCTTAAAGATAATTTGAACTTGTGAAAGAAAGAAATGAAACACACCGTTTATGGGTCAAAACTGAGAAATGTGGCAGCAGTGCATTGGGCAATGTGTTGTTCACTTTATTACCATCCGATGGCAGTCCAATATGTCAGTCACTTATAGCCAGACAATCATTCTCTATGGAAATAATAGCAACTACTTGAGTCTTGTACCTTAGTTTTGTATACTCTTACAACCTGTTTGAATTCAGTGATTTGGAGAGAGAAGAAATGAAAGTATAGTCTCTTCACAGATCGCATGCATGGATAGTATTTTTGAGAGAGAGATGGAAAGAAAGAGTTTCTAAAGCCCACCTTTTGAATCTCTCCATTAGTGAGTAGATTTGGAGAGAAACGATAAGGGGTTAGCACTCACTGGTTTTCTTCCTGCTCTTACGAAGCTTCCCTTTTTCCTTTCTCGTTTCTCTATGGTATCTTTCTAGACAGAATAGTGGACAACTCACTCTTTTCTATATGTTTATCCCCTTAATTTCCAAACATGAAGGAGAAATAAGATTATCATGATTCTTTTGTGTCCAAGCTAATCGGTTATTTTCTTTTAGTCTTTATTTAGAGTTATATTTTCCTGTTATCTCCTAGTTTTCTGGAGGGTCTATTACTAAGTTCATTTGTGTCCTTTGAATATATTTCCAAGCTTATGGGGAATAATGTTCCGAAGTTTCTGACAGGATTGGGTGCCCTTCTGCCGGAAACACAACATTGAGCCTAGGAATCCAGACAGTTACTTCAGTGTTAAAACAGACCCAACTAAGAACAAGAAGCGTCATGATTTTGTCAAGGACCGCCGTTGGATCAAGAGGGAATACGACGAGTTCAAGGTCCGGATCAATGGGCTGCCGGATGTGATCCGCAAGCGGTGCGAGATGTACAATTCAAAGGAGGAAATGCAAGAAAAAAAGGCTGCTAGGGAGAAGAATGGTGGAGTGTTGCCTGCAGATCAGCCGATAAAGGTCACCAAGGCTACTTGGATGGCTGATGGGACCCATTGGCCGGGCACCTGGTACAACTCAACGGCTGATCACTCAAAGGGGGACCATGCTGGAATTCTACAGGTGACAATGGGAGGGGGAGAGGGAGAAAGTTCATAGATTTGCCGTACAGTTATAGTGATCACATCTTCTTACCACATTTTGTTTACCACTTAAACTGACACACCCGTAGCCGCTTCTAGAAAAGTTTCAATACAGGTCTACTTGTTTCTGACAGTTGTAGGTAAGCATGTCATATAGGATGGTAAACAAAAGACGTAACAAATTGGTCAACCTCTAATTGCCAATTTAATAGTGTTGAGGCTGTATTTGAATGGTTGATAGAATTGAATACATTTGATGTGTCTAATTTTAAAAAAGTGTTAAACAAACAAACAAAAAAAATTGATATCTTAGGGTGTTCGGGCCAGCTTATGCTCAACTCGACTAATCCCAGGGGAACCAATCCCTCCTCGAATTACAGACAGAATTTCTATACCTAGAACTCCAAGGCAATGGCAGAGGCTTCTTAGAAATAATGAGCCACAAGATTATGCATTCTTTTTTGAAATGAAGTATCGCTAAAATGGCACATCATTCTGTATGAAAAGTTTGTAGGAAATTCCTTTTTATAGGGTTACCCGCTTTTTGGGCTTTGTGTGACAAGTGTATACGAACAAAAAGTTGAACAAAATCAGTACTGAATGATGAGGCAAATACCAAATGGGCTTGAATGTTCGAAACTGTCATTGTCACATCATTGTGGTGGAAATTTAGTTTAACAAAGCTTTCCTTTGTGCAATACTAACACGTCATTGTGGTGTCAATTTAGTTTAACAACATTTTTCTTTGTGCAAATCAACATCATATTAGTTTAAGAGCTACCTTTAATAATCGGAGAAACCATTGTTATCTTACAAATGTTTGAACTCAAGATATTCCTAAGTGGGATATTTCAGATATTCTGACATTGACTCCGTGTAGGTGATGAGCAAGGTTCCAGATCATGATCCGGTGATGGGTCACCCAAACGAGAAGAAGCTGGACTTCAGTGGCATTGACACTAGGCTTCCAATGTTTGCATATGTTTCACGTGAGAAACGCCCTGGTTATGACCACAACAAGAAGGCCGGAGCCATGAATGCCCTTGTTAGAGCTTCGGCAATACTCTCTAATGGCCCATTTATACTCAACTTGGATTGTGATCATTATGTATACAACTGCATGGCGATCAGAGAAGGAATGTGCTTCATGATGGACCGTGGTGGTGACCGGATTTGCTACATACAGTTTCCCCAGAGATTTGAAGGGATTGATCCCTCTGACCGATATGCCAACCATAACACTGTCTTCTTTGATGGTAAGATCCTTTGTCCATCATTTTGGTCTAAGTTCTCAGTGTTCCTAATTTTGCATATAAATTCTGATGCTCTTCCTAAATAGGTGCAACTACAATCCTCTTCCTAAGTTGTCCTTATAAATTTGTCCATAGAGTCCAGTAAATTCTTTGAATACCCTCTTATGTCAATGTTAGGATACAGGACCAAGATCAAATGGTTTTAAGGCATTCCATTTAACATGGGGCAATGAACAGCACTTTCACTGGTTGATAAGCACCTATTAGCCCAAAACGCACCATGAAAACTTAAAGAAATGGGTAGAAAGATAAAACACCATTGAGAAGGAGAAGTTTCTTTGCACTTCTTGGATTTTAAAGAGTTAAAACATGACACTTTGCAAGCTTGTGCATGCATTCCCGCTTTGTTACTTTAGCTTATATTTGGTACGGATTTGTAGAGGTACTTGTGGAAAGATAAGAAGATAGTGAACTCGAATAGCCTTCATTAAATCTCCCAACAATTGCATGATCTAGATATATGATTTGGAATCATACTTGCATTCCCTGCCTATCAATAAGATGCATCCTCGCTAGAATCTGTTGCTCGTTTGTCATAAAACTATGTCATGATCAAGATATTCACAAAGGGGTTATGGTTTAACTGGTAGCATAGTCCTGCAAGTATTCCAGCCTCGTCCAATGCACCAATATAGCTTCTTTCTGTATCCCCCAACCACCATAAACTTCTTAGTTGATTATTTATTCTTTCTTCCTCCAACTATGCTTTTCATCTCTGGTGCATGGACTTTTTCCATCATAGAAGGTGGTACCCGTGTTGCACACTTTTTTTTTTTTGAACTGTCCCGTGTTGCACACTCGACACTCACATAATGGCATGTTTAATTGGACATACACCTAGCAAACATATAGGTAATTCAAAATTATCATGGGCCATGCATAATTGCATATGACTCCTATTTATACATCAAATGCCTCAAGGCACCTTTGTTAAGACTTGAGACCATTTATCGTGGAAAATAGAAGAAGGCTAAGGAATATGAATATTTTGGCTTGTCTCCTTGTCCTGAAATGAAAACTAGAAGGACTTGATACTTAGACCCATACCCGCACCCGAAACTGTACCCAATTCCATGTATCATAGCTGTTACCATATCAATAGAAAGTATCATTGCTGTCTGGATAAATTTTGTTTTCTTACTAACTGAAGTTCGGGTATGTATTTTGTTTGCTTGCACAACAGGGAACATGAGAGCTCTGGATGGTCTCCAAGGTCCTGTATATGTTGGGACTGGCTGCATGTTTCGGCGCTATGCGCTATACGGTTTTAACCCGCCACGGGCCAACGAGTACTTGGGTATTGTCGGGCAAAACAAGTCACGGGCCTCAAACATTCCAATGCAGACTGATGAGGACTCGGACACACTGCCCTTGACGTCTCATCCTGACCTTACCCTGCCCAAAAAATTTGGGAATTCAACCATGTTTGCAGAGTCTATACCCATTTGTGAGTATCAGGGACGTCCACTTGCCGATCACATTTCTGTGAAGAACGGACGGCCTCCTGGTGCACTGCTCATTCCGCGCCCTCCACTTGATGCCCCCACTGTCGCTGAGGCCGTTGCCGTCATCTCCTGCTGGTAATTGCTTAACTTAGAATCCCTTTCACCATTCGCATGACAGGAACTTTGCAAGACAAGTGTTAATTCAGGTTTAGGGAAAATTCTGCATGCATCTGTGTTGATGACTAGTCTACCCATTATTAGGATTGATCATGTGTTCGGTATTTTTGTTTGGTTTTGCTGGGATAAAGTTCAAATCGTCTTTTCTTATCCACCATAGGGCAAAAACAGTTCTCACAAATCCGAAAAAGTGGCTTTTGGTGTTTACCCACAATGTTTTGGTGTTTAATTTTGACGCTTCGACATAGGTACGAAGACAAGACAGAATGGGGGGACCGGGTTGGCTGGATCTATGGATCGGTGACGGAAGACGTGGTCACTGGCTACCGAATGCACAACCGCGGGTGGCGGTCAGTCTACTGCATTACAAAGAGGGATGCTTTCCGTGGCACGGCACCCATCAACCTCACCGACCGACTCCACCAGGTGCTCCGTTGGGCCACAGGCTCTGTCGAGATTTTCTTCTCCCGAAACAACCCCCTCCTGGCCACCCGCCGCCTCAAGTTCCTCCAACGCATCGCCTACTTCAACGTTGGCGTTTACCCCTTCACCTCCATCTTCCTTGTAGTGTACTGCTTCCTTCCAGCCTTGTCCCTCTTCTCCGGACAATTCATCGTGCAAAGCCTTAATATCGCCTTCCTTTCGTACCTCCTCCTAATAACCGTCTGTCTTATCCTATTATCCCTTCTAGAAGTTAAATGGTCCGGTATTGCACTAGAGGAATGGTGGCGAAATGAGCAGTTTTGGGTCATAGGTGGGAGTAGCGCCCACCTTGTTGCGGTTATCCAAGGGCTCCTAAAGGTCTTAGCCGGAATCGAGATCTCTTTCAAGTTGACAACGAAATCGACAGCTGAAGATGAAGACGACATCTATGCGGATCTGTACGTCGTGAAGTGGACGAGCCTGTTCCTGATGCCGTTGACTATAATCATGGTGAACCTCGTCGCCCTGATCATGGCGTCCGCGAGGACTATTTACAGCGTCATTCCGGAGTGGAGCAAGCTTTTTGGTGGGGCGTTTTTCAGTTTCTGGGTGCTGGCTCATATGTACCCATTTGCCAAAGGGTTGATGGGGAGGAAAGGGAAAATGCCCACCATCATCTATGTTTGGGCAGGGCTGGTTTCCATTACAGTCTCTTTGCTCTGGATATCTATCAGTCCCCCAAGTGACAATTCTACTGCTAGTGGTGGTTCTCTCTAGGGGAAAAATGAAAGAGGTGAGGAGATTGTTTTGAGACTAAATTGAACATCTGCTTCCATGCGTATTCTGAAAAGCGCTGCGAAAGACCGGAGAGTTTCTATTGTATGGTGCTGTAATTTGAAAGTGTAGGACATACTGATACATGTATGTATGTAATGTTAGAACAATTTTTGGGTTTTATTTCTCGAATCGCTGTGCCAATTCGAACCGTGGTGTTTGTAAGTTATAGAGATCAGTAGTATTTCTTGTGACATCAAGCCTTGACTGCATTTTTGTGTCTGCTGCAAACTTCATACAGTTGGTACAACTGCTGTTTGAAGTGGATGATGCCTAGGGCTATATTTGGTTTTTGGATTTTGTCTAAGAAAATAAAATTTAAAAAAAATATATCTCTTAAGGGAAAGAGGGTGAGTTACTACTACAATAAATTGAAGATCCAAACACACCTTCTGCTTGGTTTAGCGTCTTATTTGCTTAAAATCTGGTGTGTTTTTTTCAATCGATAGGAGAGATAGGGGAAGGGTGGTGTTACAATCCGCAACGATAAGACTCAAACTCAGGCATTTTAGCTGGTAAGGGAGTGTCACAAACACAAGGCCAACCCCTTGGTGTTGCTTAAAATCGGCAAACCAACACTGCCCACAAATTTAAAGGAATTGTCTTAATGGTCAATGCTTGACAGTTAGGAATTTATTTCTTCTTAAATCTTTTGTTCGAAACTCTTGTGGGGTCAGTCCGTACGGGATTTTGCTTCAGCTTTAAATGGACCTCTCTGAACATTAGAATTGGTCCCTCAAAAATTAGTCGAAGTGTGTGTTGATCTGGACACCTTACTGTATCAAAAAACACAAACACTAACAACAAACTTAAAGAGTTTGGCCTAAGTGTGTGTCAAGGCTTGAGAATTGGGTTGATGAGTTGCTCCCTCTTGTTAGGTCTCAAAGTTCCAATTTTCTTCTTCGGTGATGTCAAATCTTGTGAAGACAACTCATACGAGACTTGTCCTGACTTCAAACGGACCCTATCTATTGGACGGTGAAATTGGTCATCCAAAAATAGTTGAGGTGTGTTGTCACGCCTTAGAAGAAAAGAAACAATCACCAGCAAAAGGGGAGGTTGCTATAATTGGAAAAATCTAACCCCTGAACTTTCAAATCTTCAAAAAAGAGCCACGTGAATACTGACTGACTGACAATTTCTTCATCATACAAAAAACGAGTGATGGAGAAATTTTTGGGTGTTGGGTGGATATCACGTTACCCGCCCGACGTGGTGCCTTAGCAACACATCCGGACTAT
This sequence comes from Rhododendron ovatum, assembly GCA_019656835.1. Taxonomy (NCBI): domain Eukaryota; kingdom Viridiplantae; phylum Streptophyta; class Magnoliopsida; order Ericales; family Ericaceae; genus Rhododendron; species Rhododendron ovatum. Next base: position 8,304,319 of record CM033798.1, on the reverse strand, counting down.
CTCAAATTGACACACTCTCACCTCTCACCTCAACACTCTCTTTCCTCTTTTTTTCTCCAAAATTCAAGGCGTCCAAAACCAAAATGAACAGCCCGGATGTGCTGAGCTCGGCACTGAAAATCTTCTCCGAGTGATGCTATTGCTATCTACACAACTTAAAATACAATTCCATACACAAAATTGTGTCCGTAGTAGTTTTGATACACATCACATAGTCACATGCATTAAACGATTCTTGACGCAGTTGTGTTTGGAGACCTTTATTTATAAAACTCACCGATTAAAAAACAAAAACCGTATAAATTCATACTTCCCGTCCCTAAATAAATCTCCGATGCGCAAACTCGAGTCTTTAGAAAGAAGTATTATTTTCATTTAAAAAATTTATGACTTGACAAATCTCATTGATATCTATTGATTTGTGAAAAAAATTGATTTATTTTGCGGAAAAATTCATCTTTTTACCGTAAAAGTCTTATTTGCGCATCCAACATTTATTCAGAGACGACGGAGTATACATCGCATAATTTTCAAACTTCCAATTCTTCGGCTATATTTTGACTGCAACCCAAATTTAGATCCTTCCATTACTCTCCTCTCTCTCTCTCTCTCTCTCTCTCTCTCTCGCCCATCGTTTCCTTCCCCAAATATACACACCGCAAATCCAGCTCATCTCCCTCCGATACCCTCGCTTCTCTCTCTCTCTCTCTCTCTCTCTCTCTCTCTCGGTTATCAGGTTTTCTTTTTCCCCTGAAGGGAAAAAAAAAAGGTTAGGAAAATGGGCCAACAATCGCTGATCTACAGCTTCGTCGCGCGAGGAACGGTGATCCTCGCCGAGTACACGGAGTTCACGGGGAATTTCACGAGCATCGCGTCGCAATGCCTCCAGAAGCTTCCGGCCACCAACAACCGCTTCACCTACAACTGCGATGGCCACACCTTCAACTACCTCGTCGAAAACGGTTTCAGTACGTAATTAAAACTTTTTTTCATTTTCGTCGTTTTTACATGGGTCGGTTTCGTGATTCGGAAACATTTGGTGCTTAGCAAGGTTTTGAAAATTCCGTACCATACCGGCTAGTACGTACCGGTATCGACCAAATCCAGGTTCCTCCACCTTTAATTTCGTCCTGCTCAAATACCGGCTTGTATGGTCCATACTGGATGGTACCAATCAATACCGGACTACATAAAAATTATATTTTTTTCTTCTGATACCGGACGGTACCAATCAATACCATTAATAGCGATAAATCCGAAACGGTACTCCGTACCCGGTATCTCATCCGTACCGGTACGTACCGTACAAGCATGAAAACAGGTACTTTAGCCGGTATGGTATTCAGAACCTTGGTGCTTAGTCAACTGTTTTCATTATATGATACCGTGTGTGCGAATGGTATTAGGCGAAAGATGAAAAGAGGAAGATTTTGAATTGGGATTAATGTGTATTAAAATTTGGGTGAAAGAGGAGAGAAGAAATTTGGGATGGCAGTTTTTTCCCTCTCGGCAGTTTCTCCAGGTGGTCAAAGGGGTAATTTGGGGAAGAAAGCCTAAAAAATGACGTTCGCACTATAAAGGGCAATTTTTGAGCTTAAAAATAATGTACTTACCGGGATAATTTTTTTGCAATATGGTCTTGTTTTATAGATCTCGATGAGATCTAGTGAACGGTGCAAAAAATTTGAAATATTATTTTAGTAAATACATTATTGTTTTTAAGTTCGAAATTGCACGTAGTTTCGTGGGGGACCAACTTTATGGGACGGAAAGAGTAATAGATATTATGGGAGAAATATATATGGATCTTTGGATTGTGAGAATGGATGGGAACAGAAAGAAAGGAGAATGCTGTCACTTGTTTGGATAAATAAAATAGGTGAAAATTGGTGAGGAAGGATGGGAAATGAAGCAAGAAGATGGGGTGTTTTTTTTTTATTTTTATATCTCACCAGTTTGGTGAGATTTGGTGAGAAATCACAACCCATTATGTTCTCTCCCTATCAACTACCAAAGGGCCTGCCTAAAAAAAAAGATTCAATTGAAAGATATCCAATAAGGCAATAAAAACCAATGCAAGGGAAAGAACATTGGAAGTTTTCAGCTTTGTTGTTGCATATTGGTATATGTTCTGGGCTTCTGGCTTTTCCAGCTTTCTACATCAAAATGATGAGGAAAAGTAAAATGACTTGAATGTAAAGGGAACTAAGTTAAGAATAGACAAAATATTATATTGATTGTTGAATGTTGTTAGTTTTACCATACACACATTTGGTTGGGATTAGGGATGTTGCGGGTAAGAAAGTTTCTCAAAAATGGTTTGTGGATGGAAGGGTTGTTCTTTTGTCAGTTTAAATGAGATGTAAAATGCAAAGTCTTAGATCAGGCCTAGACAGGAATGGCATTAGTTGACTTGGATTGGAGAAAATTATTTGAAAAAGATTTTCTCGTGGTATACCAAAGAAAAGGCGCAACCAGCATGCCCCCTTTTTTTTGTGAATTTTTTTTGTTTCTACATGGTTCCACCTTGCAACAACTCCAAACAGGTCCCTTGAATCTCATCCTCTTGATCATAAATGATCACGAGGCCCGAAATCACCTGGACTAATAGGAATCCCAATTCATTGTGCACTGCAATCCAATCCGATAAAAAGCCGCTAGGACGTCTATTCTGGGAGTACAATTATGTGATTGGTAGGTTGTCCTTTCTTTGGTAAGGGGTGTTGGGGTAGAGGCTCATTGTTGGTTTTGTTGTTGTTTCATCAATACTGTTGTCTTAACCTATGAAGGCCCCTGTAGATCTCATTGTTAGCTTTATGATTATATTAAGTGGGCTGAGGTTGGATACCCAAAGCTCCATGAAGTAGAGGAAAGCAAATAGTTCGAACATTTTATGCTGACAGACCAATGTTGTTGCCAATGTGGAAATTGCCTAATGAATTATGAGACCAAGTCATGTGTGGATGCCTTGGGTTAGCTTTGGGTACTTATTGGATGATGTTCTCGCGGGTCACAAACTAAAGAGGTTTGTAAGGCATATAATGTGGACTTGAGCTTTGCACAGCTAAACTTTGTTATTAAGCCGACTTGCTCAAATGTCTGCTCCATTGTTCTGGTCCTTCCGGACACCAGTTGTTTGAGGTTACTTTGAGCATTGCACCTCAGGTAAGATTCTTTTAGAAGTTGCATGTTTCCATCATATTTTCTTCGTGGACGTGCAATTCCGCGAAATGTTCTTAATGAATCTATGAAGTTGTATCCTCTGTTAATTTGCAATGACTGCACTGACTATACTGATTAGTCCCTAGGAGTAAGGTATTCCATGTTAACATCTTTCTTGAATTGATCAACGATAAGAAACTAAAAACACATTTTGGATACTTTCGCGATTCAACATATGATGGCTCAACCCTTGATTGGTTGGAGCGGAAGAATCCTCTTTGGAAGCTGCGTGTCAAGTCACGTGGGAATAAATCTTTTTGGTCCAATAATTGTGCTTGGTAGACAAGTTATTTAGTTTATGGGAGTTATTTATTTTAGGATAAGATTTGTTTAGCTTGAAGATAGAGATGGGATTTTATCAATTTGTTGCTAGGTTGAGTTCATCTTTTATTTAGTTTGTTAGTCTATAAATAAGATAATTAAGGTTGTAATCATCAGACTTGGATTAATGAAAATAAGAGTTGTGTGAAGTTAGGGAGCCCTTGTGTGTTTTCTCTCTCCTCTCTAATCTCTCACTGTCCTGCATCAACATATCTCGTGGTAACTCACCAAAAGAAAGGTGTTACTATCCCCGAGGGAGAAGACAAAGGGGCAGCTGGTAGCGCTAATCTGCAGGGAATTAAGTCTATCAGTTGCAAACTTGCTATCATATGGTATAGTCGTTTTAGGTCAACTGCGCAATTGTTTCTACGTCTTTTATATGCTGCAAACTTCTTGATGCTTTCTTGATGATGAAGTTGTCAGATCTGATCAGACTTTTAGTTGAGCAATCAAGAGAAAATGGTTTTATATCATTTGGGCAAATTATTTAGACTCATTGATATTTCTTGAACTTTGGCTTTTGCAGCCTACTGTGTTGTGGCGGTCGAGTCTGCTGGCAGACAAATTCCAATTGCCTTTCTGGACCGTGTTAAGGATGATTTCAACAAGAGATATGGTGGAGGGAAAGCTGCAACTGCTGTTGCCAAGAGCCTGAACAAGGAGTTTGGGTATCTTTTCTCGTCTTTCTTGAGATGTTTTTTCTGCCCCTCTTTAGAGTACTTAGACCTTTTTGTTGTTTTGTTTTACAACTATAAGGTCCAAATTAAAGGAGCACATGCATTACTGTGTGGATCATCCAGAGGAGATAAGCAAGCTTGCAAAGGTGAAGGCTCAGGTTTCCGAAGTCAAGGGAGTGATGATGGAAAACATTGAGAAGGTAAGAAGGCTTTGCTCGGGGTTTTCTCTGAAATACAAATTTATGAGGCATAGGGGCCACCTTTCTAGATCAAGAGTATATTTACTACCTTTAGTAATGCTTTTTCTGGCAGACATTCTATATAGCTGCATTATGGTATTTTATACTGTATTAATAGTTAGACCACATATGAGCTTGTAACTGCATCTAGTACTAGAACTAGACTGATCTAAAGTTTTTCATCAAAATATTAAAATGTGGAATTACTATCCAACTTAGTTAACTTTTGAAACTTTGTGAAAAGTGAGCGAGTTGTGAACTTAAGTCGACAATTCAATCTATACTTTCCAGTTAAGGAGTGAGGACTACATTGTTACAACTTACAAATACATCTATATCTAAGTTTCTTGGCTATGAAGGTTGTAATATAAATGCGAAACGACTGAAATGTTTAATTTGTCTAAATTAAATTTGTGTGTTGTGCAGGTTCTTGACCGTGGAGAGAAGATTGAGTTGCTGGTAGATAAAACGGAGAACCTTCGTTCTCAGGTCAGTCCTAGCGAATTGTATATCTCGTGGTTGACTGTTAAGGATCTTTACCTATTCGAATTGCTATCAGTTGTTGTTCTCTTGAGTTGCATTTTGTGAATTTTATTGTGCTTTTTATCAAGGGCTGATGCAACTGTGGAGGTGTTTCTAGTAACGTTCAATGATGTAGTCATCAATTTGTTGGTGTATTCAAATTGACTTCCTAACCATCACTTCCGTATCATTCAGAAAAGCTTTTTATTCTGTAGTCCAATAATTCGCACCAAACACTGAACATACCAACTCTACCTGCTGCCCCCAGCCCCAGTTTTCAGTTGCTTGTGGTAAATTAGCTGTACTATTAACCACCAAAATGTTAATGCGATTGAACACACGTTCTCCATTTTACCTTCCCTTCTACCCGCGCCTCTCAAGTTCCCATTCCTCTTCTTTTGTTTCAATTCCAAACTGTGCATTTGCGGTAGAAGGCATATGATAATTGATACTCTTATGTGTATTTATGTCTTGATCGATTGATCCCAAGATGGATTAATAAAAATAATTACTCTTCTGCTGATTGCATTTCAGGCACAAGACTTTAGGCAACAGGGCACTCAGATAAAGAGGAAGATGTGGCTCCAGAATATGAAGATAAAATTGATTGTTTTGGGCATCATAATCGCGCTGATTCTCATCCTCGTTATGTCTGTGTGTGGAGGCTTCAAATGTACTTGATTTGTTGACTTGATACTCATCATCGTTACACCTCTTTCGGCCAGCCTTTTCTAGGGCTCATAATTGGAGTTAGATTGTATATGGGATATATTGCTGGATTTCGTATATTGATGAAGGAAAATCTCTGTGCACGAGGCTTTGCTTTGTATATATCATGGCACATTTGTTTAGCATGTAATGGAGGATTACTATTGATGATACCAACATTGATGACCTTTTATTTTGGTACTTAAGTTTTAGCAGTCATTATCTAGTGCTTTCTTCTATATGTAATTGCTGGCACGGATCTGCCATCCCATGGAAGTATGTGTTCCCTCTTTTCCAATGCAGACTTGAATTTAAACCTTGTTTTAGTTACAAAAACACTAGTGTAGCTGCAAGTGCACAGGGAGAGATCGTTATTGTTGGGAGAATATTTACTTTTCCCGACAACTCTCTGTTGCAAAAATCACCCGGCGGTTTTTCTGTGATTGATCATCTCATTATATTCCATGTCATGACTTCTTCAAGGTGGTTCTTGGATCAACTTATAAAGAGATTACCATCAACAGGAAAAGAATGTCGTAAAAGTTAAAAAGAAGTAAGCCTTTTCACTTAAATCTTTTCCTTTTCCTGTATAAATTTACTTTAGCCATTGCTTAAAATATCAAAAAAATTAAACTTCTTGGCAAAGTAAAGCAATAAAATTCACCAATATGGATCCTCTCATGTGAGGCCCCTCATGCGATGCGCCTCTCCCAATGTTGGGCCCCTGAAGACGGTTGTCCATACCTTGATGGCAATCCCTGCTCAAAGCCCTCGATGACCCAGCGCAAGGACCGCTTCGTCGATGACACTTCCCTGCTCAAAGACCTCCTCCCGGGCAAAACAGACATTGTTCTTACGTTTGGAGATCATGTTTCCGCAAATTTGAAGACGGTTGTCGGTACCTTGATGGCCCTAGCAACAAAGAACCATTCCATCGATGGCAGTTCTTGTCATTAGGCTCATCAAGGTACCGACAACCGTCCTCAAGTTTACGGAACCATGCCTCTCCAAACGTAAGAACAATGTCCATTTCACCCGGGTGGAGGGATTTGAGCAGGGAAGTGTCATCAAGGAAGCAGTTCATCGAGGTTCATTGAGGGCTTCAAGCAGGGAAGTGTCATCGAGGGACCGACAACCGTTTCCGAATCGGCGGAAACAGGCCTTTCCCAATGTTGGGCCATTGAGCAGATGGTTGAGTGCCCTTAGAGGTTCAACGAAAAGAAAGCTAATGTTTAGGAGAAGATGACAGAGAAAAAAGTCTGAAAGTACCCAGGCTGGTGTCCCTAATACCATATTAGAATGAAACAGAGAAGGGAGAAAATGTGTATTCAATTTGACACTGAAACTATACATGAGTCCTCTATATACACAAGGGGAGAGAGCCTAATTATGGGAATGAAATAATATTAATTACAATACAATCAAACCGTAATCACGAAAAATCATAAACAAAATCCTAATGATATCATTCTTTCCAAAGGAATGATTATATTTTGATTGCATTTAAATTATAGTACAATATATATCTCTCTCCCTCTACCTGTATTCAGAAATCCTGGGGTCCCGTGAACTGCTGAGCCAAGCTTGATCCCCGTTTGTTTTGCTTAGGATTATACACACAGCTGACTTCTCTTTAAAAAAAGAAGAAGAGTCTTCCACATTTAGAATATTAGCCGATCCTTATAGCCTCATGAACCTCACAAACAGAAAAGGAATGAATCTATTGGAGATGAAAAAGAGAATTGGGGACGGCCTTAACTGAGCTGAAGAATTTATAATCGATTATGTATGATTCTGACTATGCAACACCACAAATTCTACATTACAAGGTACAGAGAGCATGATGGTAGCAAAACCCATTTCATTTCCCTATGAAAATCAGTGCCAAATTCAGCGCTGACGATTGACTTTGTCATTTGTTTTTTTTTCTCGGCAAATGAAACTTATATTACAAACTCGAAGGGATACATCGAGTGGTTCAACCACAGTAAGCATCAGAACTTACAAGATCAAGCAAGAAAGGAAACATCAAACAAAATCCTCCAACAAAACATTGGAGGAGACACACCTCACCTCACCTCACCCATACTACAAGCAAATTTTACAGTTTTAACAACCTAATTCCATCCAAAAAAGATCTTAAATTCCTCTACCGTATACACCTTAATGTCGAACTTTGCCTTTATCCACATAGCAACTCTAGCTTTTACCTTCTCAACCACGACCTCGGTTGTCGTTGTTGCATTGTTAAACACATACTCATTTCGCACCAACCACAACGACCACAGCGTCACAAAGAAATTTGGCTAACCGGTGGATATAGATTTTGCCGAAGTATATGCCAGATTATGGCCTTGGCAGCTGATAAAGCAAACGCGTGGACTTGCTCTTAGACCTTCAGTTTTGTTGATTGTTTTTGCTAACTCCAAACAACATTAGTAACAATAACAAAACAGTTCAGACAACGTCAGCACATCCGATTGAAGTAGAAATGTAGAATTCTTCCACGTTTGAGAAAGATGAATAGAAGGGTCAGTATGAACTACTGCACAGTGTAATTCACAGAAACTGTCTAGGCTGACCTAAACATTGCAAAATCACAAAATTGAACGAAGAAAAAGTAGTTCCAGGAAAAAGATGATCTGACCACCCTCCGATTACGAATAAAATCAGAACGAACAAGTGGATTGGGAAGAACGTAATAGAAGATGCTGCATTATATTAGCCCACAATCTAAATGCAAGAACCACCTAATATAAGGCAAGGCAAAATGCAAGTTCCAAACCAAATTTTAATGCAGGAGTTTTATGTTGATCCAATCTTTTTAGCTACTAAGCAAATGCAGGTGAGAAATTGAGAAAAATAAACCAACCTAAAAATCAGAAACAGACTATTGTCTGTGAAGAAAGCTAAAAAATGATTGACGGCAGACTAGTCCAAACTAAACAGCTAATGAGATACGGTATGGACACAGCCTGCTTGAGAGAGAGAGAGAGGTAAATAAAGGATCCTTAATGCATAGATCACAACTGAACAAAGTGCACTAGCCAAGAAAAGAAAAGAAAAAGGGCGCTATTTACCAAATCATTGAAAGAGAGTCTTGCCCAAAACCAAGCTCAAATCTATTGCCGTCTTAAAGCAACCAACTATAACTATTTGGCAACATGCATGAGACCTACAAGACTCGCATAGTAACTTGGGCGAAGTCAATAATCTACAATTTCTTGGGTAGATAAATATATTTGGGTCCATATGTATATACAAGGAAAGGAACAGTCCATATCATACAATTGACCAAGGCAACATGAAAGTACCTCAACACGTTTTAGAAAGTGAGAATAGTATAAGTTTTTGTTCTGTCAGCAAGTTCACAGAAGCTACCTCAAGATTAGGAGTAACTAAAACCCCAAAACAAATTAGAAACATGGAGAACTTATACCACACAGTTTCCGGGCCGATTTGAATAAGTTGAATTCAGGTTTTGGCCCTTTGGCACATCGAAAAACTGACATTCTTATGACCCTTATCTGCCTTCTGCCAGTATATGACATATACACATCCGCAAGCTCTAATAAATGTATAATACATAATGGGAAAATCCAGTCCCCAAACATGCGTAATGTTGAGGAACAGCAGGCTTACAAGTGTAAGCAACCAACCAGTAATGGAAAATGACAGACCAATGTGGGATTAAGTTAAGTAGGAGGTGTAAACTGTATTTAACCCTTTTCAAAATATAAGCCTCACATAAAATATTTTAACTTTCACAAAGACACATAAAACTAAAATATTGAAGTAATTAATTATTCATACACATATGTGGCCATACATATAAATTTCAGGCCATTTGTGTTTTCACCTGAAAAGCTTTTCATGTAATTAGTGATATGTTTCAGAATGCATCTTTTTGAGCGGGAGGATCATTATTTAACCACTTAAGATAAGATTTACCAACAGAAAAGACCTTCTAGTGGAAAATAGTTTATCATCTATATGAATAACTGACACAACAAGAATTTGACCTAGCTAACTTATAGTTTAACGTCAAGCAAAATTACCAGCAAAAGACAAATGTCAATGGAAGATGTCAATGGTCAAGGCGAAACTTGCTCCTAAAGTTGAAAACATAGAACCTCATAAATCCTTCCATGTCACTTGCACAAGCATCCATTATCTGACAACTTCAAATCATTCACTTAAAGTTTGGGACACAGCCTTACTATCCTCCCTTGGCACAAGACTCTGGATCATTTTTAAAAGTTCGCTATCCTCACCCTTAGCCGGAAGTAAATCTACTAATATGGACATGGTAGATGCATCTGGTGAGAATTTCCTGTTGATTATTTCTTGTAGAAGGATCTTAACCTTATGTATGTCTCCCTTCTTTAGGAATGCCCGAACAACAATATTGTAAGTAACATTATCTGGTGGACAGCTCTCTTTCTCCATTTGCAAAAGTAACTCCTCAGCTTCATCTATCAAGGCCACCTTACAAAGTCCACTAATCATTATAGTGTACATCTTAACATTGGGTTTCAAACCTTTAGCTAAAACGGCACTAAAAAGTTTTCGAGCATCTTCAATCTTCCCCGCTTCGCACATGCCATTAATGATGATACTATAAATAACAATATCAGGAACTATTCCTTGATCTTGCATTGACCGAAACACCTCTACTGCCGTGCCAATTTTTTGGTTCTTAAAGAATCCATCTAACAAGATTGAGTAAGTTACAATGTCAGGATTTTGACCGCTACACATCATCTCATGAAATATATGATCTCCTGCATCACATCTCCCTGCGTGTAACAGCCCCTTTAACAAAGTGTTGTAAGTATCAGTAGCAGGTTTTAACCCTTTACAAGGCATTTCTCTGAAGAGATCCATGGCCTTGTCTATGTTCATCTTATTGCAGAAACCATTGATTAGAATATTATAGCTACGGATACAAGGCTCAAGGCCCTTATCAACTAGGGAGTTCAACACTTCTTTTGCTTTCTTTATTTGGCCTTGCAAACAATATCCGTCCATCAGTGCATTATAACTGACAACATTGGGTTTCACACCTCTTCGAATCATGATCTGGAGTATGCCCTCTGCTTCTTCAGTCCTTCCCTCCTTGCAAAGTGCATCTATCAACATATTGAAGGTCACAACATTAGGGAAAATGTTTTGCTCCGTCATGTCACTCAATATTTTTGCAGCATCCTTCCCTCGACCTGATTTGCACAAGCCATCAACCAAAGAGCTGTAGGTCACCACATTAGGCATAATATCATAGCCTCTCATCTCCGATAAGAGCCGGAAAGCATCATCTAAATTCCCGTCCTTACTAAGCTTGTCGATGATTGTGCTATACATCACAACAGTGGGCCTATAGTTCCATTTCTGCATACTCCTGAGCAAACGTATAGCCATTGTAGTGTCTCCTACTTTACAAAGCCCCTTTATGGTCGTCCCATAGGTGATTTCATTGGGTTCGATGTCTCCATATTTTATCAACCTTACGAACAAATTCACAGCCTCAGAAGTCTTGCCTTCTAAAACATACCCATTTATCAGAGTGTTGAAGGTAGCCACATTTGGAGTATAACCACACTTACAGAAGATACCCAAGATAGCAAATCCAAAATCCAATCGATTCAAGCGGCAACAACAATTGATCAAAATATTCAGTGTATATTCATCAATTGGAATGCCCAACTCGTGGATTTCTTTAAACAGAGAAAAGACGGATGAATATTCCTTCATCTTGGCAACAGCAGTTAACAGCTGATTAAAATCGATCACAGAAGGCAGAGGTTGAAATCGGGCCATTTGACGGAACAAACAAAGAGCATGGTCGAGCTTGTGAAAACCCGTTTTAGATTTCTCCAGCAACAACTTCTGCAGTTGCTGCCGGTTCGTGATTGCAATGACATCAGTGGGATTAGGGTTTGTTGAAAATTGGGTAGTATGAAACAAGAGTGTATGATGATGGAGAAATGGGTTACCTTTTCGATAGTTATTACGTGCTGTCTTTGTTGGGCTGAAAATCAAAGCAACAGCAGCGATTCTTCTTGTTCGCATCTTGATTGAAAAGAGTTTTCTTTTTTCCGCAACAAGAAGCCTCTCTATCGTTTGATTGAGCCAAACCAGACAACTATGGGGAAATGACACAGTATAATAATACGGATAAACGGCGTCGTTCATAAGGTTTATTGGAGAATCAAATATCTCTTGGGATGAGTTTGTCCATGTCATAATATTTGACGAGATTGACTATTTACAATCACAAATTTTCTAAGCATAATCCGTGCTAAAATTAATGTTTTTGGACAAAAATGCCCCTTTAATAAATCGATAAAAATACCCCCAATGAAACAATGTCGTTTTAGGTCATCTTCCTCTCTACTCTTCTTCCCCTCTACTCTTCTTCCCCAACCCACCTCCCACCTACTGGTCTTCTTTTTTTTTATCTGCACCTTCCACCTGCATGTGCCACCACCTCAACCGTCCCCTCCTCCTACTCCCCCCACCGCCGCCGCCGCCGTTACATCCGCCACCGCAGCAACTGCTTCGTTGTCAGCCGCCCGTTTTCGTTTGGAACTCGCATTTCTTCGCCGAAGAACCCAATCCCATTGCGCATTAGCAAAATGCGCCATGCTAATCACGCATTTCGTGAATGCGTTCTACAGAGCATGACGCATTCGAAATTTGCGTTTTTTTGCATTTTTAATAGTTAGAATCTGCGTTTTAACAAAAAAAATACTCCATGAAGATGCGTTATAATTTGTAAACATTTTTTAGTTTTAAAATTTGAAATTGTCAAAATTTTTCAAAAATGTGTATCCAAATATGTTGGGAAATTTTTTTGAAATTTCAGATACACAATGGTTGTAGTGGTGGTGTGTACAGCAGAAGAGAAGTGAAGAAAGAACTGAGAATGTGTTGTTGGTGGTGGTTGTGGTCGACAAATGTGGTGGAGGAAGCGTCTACTGCTGCTGGTGTTGGTGGTGTCGGCTGGTGTGGTGGTAGTGAACGAACAGAGTAGAAAGAAATGGGGAGAGAGGGAGAAGGGCAAAACGGTGGTGGCAGTGGTGTTGGTGACAGTGAGTTCTTGATGAACTCCCATGGTGGTTATGGAGTTTGGTGGTGGTGCAGGGGAGAAGAAAAGAGAGAAACGAGAGAGATAGAAGGGAGGGAAGGAGAGGGTAATTTTGGAAGTTTAGGGATACTCCTTACTAAGTGTTCGTTTTAAAGAATTGATGACATTCCATTTTAGAATGTTTCTTACTAAGTGTCCATTTTAAAAAATTGATGAGTAAAGTTTGTGGAATTATTATTTTTTCTTTTTGAAATGGTAATGGTTAATGAGTTACTGGGTGAAAATAGAGGATAATTGTTGAAAGTGGAGGTAAAAATCAAGATTATGTCTCCTTAATAATAAGGTCAAGTTCAGCCAAATTTCTTATTTTTTAGATACTTATTTTCTATTTTACAAGACAGTTAATTCTCTCAGAATACATCACATTTAATTAAAAAATAAGTATTTATTTTCCTTAGCGGAATGGTGCCTAAGTTGGAATTACAAAATTGGACACATAAAAATGGATGAGGGAGGATCAGGGAAGAGGTAAAAAAAAAAATACAGTGTTTAACCAAATAAGATGAAAAGAAAATGTTATTTTGATTTTGGTTGAATTGTGTAGTTTCCCAAATTATATGAAATGCAAAATTACTAATTTGCTCTGAAGTTCTGCTCATGAATCTTTCTTAATTGATATATATAGCAATGCAACTTGATTAATAAACATTAGTGTAATATTGTAGTAAATTTTAAGGAGGATTTTCAGCCCTTTTTATGCGAAAAACTGATTATGGTAGAAGGAAGAAAGAAACGGTTATATAATTCAATAATTTTCCATAAGCAACTGAAAGAACTATTTCAAGTAGTAAAAAATTTATACTTTTATCCAAATATTTTGAAAAATATCCAAAATAAAGTCGAAAAAGCCGTCTTTTGAGATTTTATCTTGAATATTTCCAAAATTTCATAGTTGAAGAACTAAATAGACTCCATTGGCAGTTGAGGGACCAAATAAACATAGAGTGGATAGTTGAAGGACGGAATATCGGGACTTGAAAGAAAAAAAGGAAAAAAAAAAGAAAACAATGGCATTAACGATAGAAGGTCAAGTCCAGTTTTATTAGTATCGTCCAATTTTGGACCCCTCCCGTAGCCCACAACAACAATATGAATTGTTCATTTTGTAGAGTTTGTTGAGTATGCCATCCACGCAAAAAATTAGCATGATCGAACATCAATAGGTACATGAACGAAATATATTTGTACAAGAAAAAAATAGGCAATAATGAGTTTCAATTTATTTTTTGTGGTCACATTTTTCTTGTGCAAATCTGTTTCATTTATGTACCAATCAATATTCAATCAAGCTAAGCTTTTTGCGTGGATCACATACTCAACAAGATCTACAAAATGAACTATTCCTATCATTATCGTGGAACTACTCAAAACTGGACCTGACTGGATACCAAAAAGACCTTCTCCCGGGCATTAACCCCTATATACTGCATGGTAGAGAGACATGTATTATACGTAGGTTTGAAGCTTTCCTCAAATCAAACCTTCCCAATCTCACGAAGTCCTCCTCCTCTTCACAATTTGTTCTTCAACATAACCTTTTATTCCTACCGATTTCTCTATGTGTGATGAAACGAGAACGTGACGCAGATCCGGAGGAGAAAATTGCTGAACGGGCCGAGGCTCTCCGGGAGCGATTCCTGCTGGAGAGGAGAGCGAAGCGAAGGAAAGAGAGAGAATGGTCGAATACAAGTCCCTTATTCGGGATGCCGAGGAGAATTTAGATATTTGGGCCGTAATTCAAGACCCTCACGAGGCTCGCCTCGCCTCCCCTCCTCCACTTGATTTGTTCGATGTTTCGTCGCCAAGCGTGGACCAGCCTCAAGTTGAAAAAATTGGCCAACAAGTATCCGAGTGATTCCGCTAATACTCGAACATCACTTTACTGGATGGTAAATTGATGCAGTATTATTGCCTATAAGAGATTCCGCTGGTGTTTGCAATTTCTTGCAATTCTATCTGGAGTTTATATCTTTCTTGATTATCTCTTCTAGTAGTATGCTTTTGTTACTATGATATGATGATGATGTGTGTAATGTAGAATAAACAGAACAGCTAGGTTTGGTGGGTTTACTCTCTTTCAATATTTTGCCGAGATGCATCTTTCTTATTGAACGGGATTGGACTCGTGATGCTGACAAACACCCCCTGCCAAGCGGGGTGCGACCGTTCATCTCGGCACAGACGGCTCAGATTGAATCCGAGCGCATACAAATCTAAACCGTCCATTGCGCGGCCAATGTCCAAGCCGTCGATTCCCGAGCTGAACGACCTAATCGGGTCGGCCGCTTAGCACAACTACCAAACACCCCCGCTTGGCAACATCTCCCAAACTGACTGCATGAAGAGGGACAGAGGGAGAATTTGTCGCGCAGTGATGCTCTATCCAGCCATTCTTGAACAAACATTCAAAAAGTTGCACGTACGCTCAAAGCGTAAACAAAACTACCTTTCCAAATACAGAGATACTTCCAATATCTAGCTAGCAAATTAAGTTCCATGGCCATCGTGTGAATACGATTACTAATAATAGGTGGAGATCTGATGACAGAAGCATTCGACCGCTAAAGCATGACATAAAACAATTTTTAGTCAGGCAGGCTAGGATGTGATAATGCAACAAAACGTAACTTCTTTCTACGATTCAAAATTGTTGCTTCGTTTAACAGTGACAAAGTGATGGGGGAGTTGTTCACAAAGTCTAATTGAGACACAGAGAAGATAGTGGTTTTAATGAAATTAAATTGCACCTATCTGTTTCACAAAAGCAATTCAGAAATCAACAAACCCCCATTTCATGAAACTATCCAAATTTATTAGAAAACCTATGAATAATATTTGCTCGCCAAAACAGTTCGCTATGAAGTGAATACCTGCAGTATCCTGGAACATGAGTTCCTACGCAAAAACGACGTAGACCAGTGCAAATCCATCTTGGAACGCATAGGTTCGAATGAGAGACTCCCAGCACATAAATGACGAGACCTGGGGGTACACTAGCAGTCCAAGCAAGCCTTTGTTCCACCATTTAGATAAACCACAAAACTAAATCCGGAAACAGTTTCAAGGGAGTAGTTTGGGGTAATTTGTGAAGAGAAATAGATAGGAAGATTAGAATAATAAGTGAAGGGAAATTTTAGCAGAAGCCTTTCACAGAGAGACGGAGAAATGTTTTGAGACCCCAAGAGAACAAACCCGTGTTTCACGATAAGAAGGTAGGTACGGTTTTGACAACCAAAACTAGTCTTCCAACTAGCTCGACCTCTAACATTGCTGCAGAAGTTGGAGATTCATGAGAAGGTCTGCAGCTCTTCACCAGCGGTATCAAACAATCTGTGTCAGCAGTATGCACATAACCTTTTGAGAAACCAACACTTTGAATGGTCATCATATCCTCTTGTCAAATGAAAAAAGATCATTGCATTCAAATCCAACTGAAAGGTCCCCTAGAGATCAAACTGCATATGAGAAAATCAAAATTTCAAAAAATTAGAGATATTTCAATACTTTTGTAAATGAAAGAACATAGATTTTACAGCTGGTATACCTATCCAAGAACGAAAAAGTTTACATCCAGTCGCATGGTTTCATCACCTCAAGGAAAGTCGTAACTACGATCAGGTATATGAAATGACAGCCAAAACGCCTATCCGAATATCTTCATCTTACATTGGACAAGGTCTGATAAGAACATTTCAGTGAAAATAGTGTTCTTTTTTTCCAACATTCATTGGTCCAACACGAGGCCCGATCATACGTATAACTGGTAGGCGGTAGCATACTTTTGCCTTACTTTTCTAACGTCCCAACAATGTTTAGTACAAGAAAAAAAGTGAATTCTGAGACTACACTTTTATGTTCAATGGCTAAGTTATTTCATGCATTTTCCAGAACCTGCTGGTTAAGAGTTGCTATATTGTCATATATAGCTCTCACGTAATGCATTTGTTCTACAATGATGGCAATTCAACTAAATGAATCATAGCACCGAATGCTGTATCATTGAACAACTTATCAAGAAATAACTGTTTGATCTCGTTTCATGGCAAAACTAACAACTTATCTTTGCTTGCAAGTGTAAGGCTACTTACATCAATCATTCAAAGAACCCACATATGCGGGAGCTTCGTGCACTGGGTATGACCCTTTTTTTTGTTTGCTTGAGAGTTTTTTAGTTCAAAATCCAGAGAAACTTTACGAAATTTCAATCACTAAGGCCTTAAATAGTGGATGAAATATAAAGACGGGCAGGAAAAAGATAAGAGCGACCTTCTGGAAGTACACCTAATATCAGTGAAGATTCAAAGAAATAAATGCAACCAATTTACATAGGTATTGTAACACTTTGAACAATAACTGCCGCCAAACTAAAATACTGAAATATTCAATTATTCATGGAGTATTTTTTTGTGTTCATCATTATAGATTTCACTGCCATTTGTGATTTCGCATGAATAGCTTTCCATGTGTTTACCCATTAGGATGATTATTTAACAACTTAACATAAGTTTTACCAAGAGAAAAGACCTTCTAGTGGAAAAAAAAAATGCCTCATCTATAAAAAAACCAAGATCACAAGAATATAAAATCACGATATCATAGTATAAACTCGAGCAAAATTACGAGGAAAAGGCAAATGTCATGTTAAAGGTGAAACTTGCTCCTAAAGGTGAAAACATAGAACCTCATAAAATCCTTCCACATAACTTGCACAAGCATCTATAATCTGACAACTTCAAATCATTCCCTTAAAGTTTGGGACACAGCCTTACCATCCTCCCTTGACAGAAGACTCTGGATCATTTTTAAAAATTCGCTATCCTCACCCTCGGCCGCAAGTAAATCTACTAATATGGACATGGTAGATACATCTGGTTTGAAATTCCTGTTGATTATTTCTTGCAGAAATATCTTAACCTTGTGTTTGTCTCCCCTCTTCAGGAATGCTCGGACCACAATATTGTAAGTCACATCATTTGGTGGGCACCCATCTCCCTCCATTTGCAAAAGTAACTCCTCAGCTTCATCTACCAAGGCCGCCTTACAAAGTCCACTAATCATTGTTGTGTAAATCTTAACATCGGGTTTCAAACCTTTAGCTAAGTAGGTACTAAAAACTTTTCGAGCATCTTCAATCTTCCCTGCTTTGCACATGCCATTAATGATGACACTATAAATAACAATATTAGGAACTATTCCTTGTTCTTGCATTGAACGAAACACCTCTACTGCCTTGCCAATTTTTTTGTTCTTAAAGAATCCATCTAATAAGATTGAGTAAGTTAGAATGTTAGGATTTCGACCGCTACACCTCATCTCGTCAAACATATGATCTGCTGCATCACATCTCCCTATGTGTAACAAGCCCTTTAACATAGTGTGGTAAGTATCAATAGCAGGTTTTAACCCTTTACGAGGCATTTCTCTAAAGAGATCCATGGCCTCGTCTATATTCATCTTATTGAAGAAACCATTGATTAAGATATTATAGCTATGGCTATTAGGCTCAAGGCCCTTATCAACAAGGGAGTTAAACACTTCTTTTGCTTTCTTTATTTGGCCTTGCAAACAATATCCTTCCATCAATACACTATAAGTGACAACATTGGGTTTCACACCTCTTCTAATCATGATCTGGAGTATGCCCTCTGCTTCTTCAGTCATTCCCTCCTTGCAAATTGCATCTATCAACATATTGAAGGTCACAACGTCAGGGAAAATGTTTTGCTCCGTCATGTCACTCAATATTTTTGCGGCATCCTTCCCTCGACCTGATTTGCATAAGCCATCAACCAAAGAGTTGTAGGTCACCACATCAGGCATAATATCATAGCCTCTCATCTCCAATAAGAGCCGGAAAGCATCATCTAAATTCCCATCCTTACTAAGGTTGTCGATAATTGTGTTATACATCACAACAGTGGGCCTATAGTTCCATTTCTGCATACTCCTCAGCAAACGTATAGCCATTGTAGTGTCTCCTACTTTAGAAAGCCCCTTTATGATCGTCCCATAGGTGATTTCATTAGGTTCGATGTCTCCATATTTTATCAACCTTACGAACAAATTCACAGCCTCAGAAGTCTTGCCTTCTAAAATATACCCATTTATCAGAGTGGTGAAGGTAGCCACATTTGGAGTATAACCACACTTATAGAAGATACCCAAGATAGCAAATCCAAAATCCAATCGATTCAAGCGGCAACAACAATTGATCAAAATATTCAGTGTATATTCATCAATTGGAATGCCCAACTCGTGGATTTCTTTAAACAGAGAAAAGACGGATGAATATTCCTTCATCTTGGCAACAGCAGTTAACAGCTGATTAAAATCGATCACAGAAGGCAGAGGTTGAAATCGGGCCATTTGACGGAACAAACAAAGAGCATGGTCGAGCTTGTGAAAACCCGTTTTAGATTTCTCCAGCAACAACTTCTGCAGTTGCTGCCGGTTCGTGATTGCAATGACATCAGTGGGATTAGGGTTTGTTGAAAATTGGGTAGTATGAAACAAGAGTGTATGATGATGGAGAAATGGGTTACCTTTTCGATAGTTATTACGTGCTGTCTTTGTTGGGCTGAAAATCAAAGCAACAGCAGCGATTCTTCTTGTTCGCATCTTGATTGAAAAGAGTTTTCTTTTTTCCGCAACAAGAAGCCTCTCTATCGTTTGATTGAGCCAAACCAGACAACTATGGGGAAATGACACAGTATAATAATACGGATAAACGGCGTCGTTCATAAGGTTTATTGGAGAATCAAATATCTCTTGGGATGAGTTTGTCCATGTCATAATATTTGACGAGATTGACTATTTACAATCACAAATTTTCTAAGCATAATCCGTGCTAAAATTAATGTTTTTGGACAAAAATGCCCCTTTAATAAATCGATAAAAATACCCCCAATGAAACAATGTCGTTTTAGGTCATCTTCCTCTCTACTCTTCTTCCCCTCTACTCTTCTTCCCCAACCCACCTCCCACCTACTGGTCTTCTTTTTTTTTATCTGCACCTTCCACCTGCATGTGCCACCACCTCAACCGTCCCCTCCTCCTACTCCCCCCACCGCCGCCGCCGCCGTTACATCCGCCACCGCAGCAACTGCTTCGTTGTCAGCCGCCCGTTTTCGTTTGGAACTCGCATTTCTTCGCCGAAGAACCCAATCCCATTGCGCATTAGCAAAATGCGCCATGCTAATCACGCATTTCGTGAATGCGTTCTACAGAGCATGACGCATTCGAAATTTGCGTTTTTTTTGCATTTTTAATAGTTAGAATCTGCGTTTTAACAAAAAAAATACTCCATGAAGATGCGTTATAATTTGTAAACATTTTTTAGTTTTAAAATTTGAAATTGTCAAAATTTTTCAAAAATGTGTATCCAAATATGTTGGGAAATTTTTTTGAAATTTCAGATACACAATGGTTGTAGTGGTGGTGTGTACAGCAGAAGAGAAGTGAAGAAAGAACTGAGAATGTGTTGTTGGTGGTGGTTGTGGCCGACAAATGTGGTGGAGGAAGCGTCTACTGCTGCTGGTGTTGGTGGTGTCGGCTGGTGTGGTGGTAGTGAACGAACAGAGTAGAGAGAAATGGGGAGAGAGGGAGAAGGGCAAAACGGTGGTGGCAGTGGTGTTGGTGACAGTGAGTTCTTGATGAACTCCCGTGGTGGTTATGGAGTTTGGTGGTGGTGCAGGGGAGAAGAAAAGAGAGAAACGAGAGAGATAGAAGGGAGGGAAGGAGAGGGTAATTTTGGAAGTTTAGGGATACTCCTTACTAAGTGTTCGTTTTAAAGAATTGATGACATTCCATTTCAGAATGTTTCTTACTAAGTGTCCATTTTAAAAAATTGATGAGTAAAGTTTGTGGAATTATTATTTTTTCTTTTTGAAATGGTAATGGTTAATGAGTTACTGGGTGAAAATAGAGGATAATTGTTGAAAGTGGAGGTAAAAATCAAGATTATGTCTCCTTAATAATAAGGTCAAGTTCAGCCAAATTTCTTATTTTTTAGATACTTATTTTCTATTTTACAAGACAGTTAATTCTCTCAGAATACATCACATTTAATTAAAAAATAAGTATTTATTTTCCTTAGCGGAATGGTGCCTAAGTTGGAATTACAAAATTGGACACATAAAAATGGATGAGGGAGGATCAGGGAAGAGGTAAAAAAAAAAATACAGTATTTAACCAAATAAGATGAAAAGAAAATGTTATTTTGATTTTAGTTGAATTGTGTAGTTTCCCAAATTATATGAAATGCAAAATTACTAATTTGCTCTGAAGTTCTGCTCATGAATCTTTCTTAATTGATATATATAGCAATGCAACTTGATTAATAAACATTAGTGTAATATTGTAGTAAATTTTAAGGAGGATTTTCAGCCCTTTTTATGCGAAAAACTGATTATGGTAGAAGGAAGAAAGAAACGGTTATATAATTCAATAATTTTCCATAAGCAACTGAAAGAACTATCTCAAGTAGTAAAAAATTTATACTTTTATCCAAATATTTTGAAAAATATCCAAAATAAAGTCGAAAAAGCCGTCTTTTGAGATTTTATCTTGAATATTTCCAAAATTTCATAGTTGAAGAACTAAATAGACTCCATTGGCAGTTGAGGGACCAAATAAACATAGAGTGGATAGTTGAAGGACGGAATATCGGGACTTGAAAGAAAAAAAGGAAAAAAAAAAGAAAACAATGGCATTAACGATAGAAGGTCAAGTCCAGTTTTATTAGTATCGTCCAATTTTGGACCCCTCCCGTAGCCCACAACAACAATATGAATTGTTCATTTTGTAGAGTTTGTTGAGTATGCCATCCACGCAAAAAATTAGCATGATCGAACATCAATAGGTACATGAACGAAATATATTTGTACAAGAAAAAAATAGGCAATAATGAGTTTCAATTTATTTTTTGTGGTCACATTTTTCTTGTGCAAATCTGTTTCATTTATGTACCAATCAATATTCAATCAAGCTAAGCTTTTTGCGTGGATCACATACTCGACAAGATCTACAAAATGAACTATTCCTATCATTATCGTGGAACTACTCAAAACTGGACCTGACTGGATACCAAAAAGACCTTCTCCCGGGCATTAACCCCTATATACTGCATGGTAGAGAGAGATGTATTATACGTAGGTTTGAATCCTTCCTCAAATCAAACCTTCCCAATCTCACGAAGTCCTCCTCCTCTTCACAATTTGTTCTTCAACATAACCTTTTATTCCTACCGATTTCTCTATGTGTGATGAAACGAGAACGTGACGCAGATCCGGAGGAGAAAATTGCTGGACGTGCCGAGGCTCTCGAGGAGCGATTCCTGCTGGAGAGGAGAGCAAAGCGAAGGAAAGAGAGAGAATGCTCGAATACAAGTCCCTTATTCGGGATGCCGAGGAGAATTTAGATATTTGGGCCCTAATTCAAGACCCTCACGAGGCTCGCCTCGCCTCCCCTCCTCCACTTGATTTGTTCGAGGTTTCGTCGCCAAGCGTGGACCAGCCTCAAGTTGAAAAAATTGGCCAACAAGTATCCGAGAGATTCCGCTAATACTCGAACATCACTTTACTGGATGGTAAATTGACGCAGTATTATTGCCTATAAGAGACTCCGCTGGTGTTTGCAATTTCTTGCAATTCTGTCTGGAGTTAATATCTTTCTTGATTATCTCTCCTAGTAGTATGCTTTTGTTACTATGATATGATGATGATGTGTGTAATGTAGAATAGACAGAACAGCTAGGTTTGGTGGGTTTACTCTCTTTCAATATTTTGCCGCGATGCGTCTTTCTTATTGAACGGGATTGGACTCGTGATGCTGACAAACACACCCTGCCAAGTGGGGTGCCAAGCAGTATCCGACCATTCATCTCGGCACGGACGGCTCAAATTGAATCTGAGCATATACAAATTTAAACCGTCCATTGCGCGGTCAAGGTCCAAGCCGTCAATTCCCAAGCTGAACGACCTAATCGGATCGGCCGCTTAGCACCGCTGCCAAACACCGCCGCTTGGCAACATCTCCCAAACTGACTGCATGAAGAGGGACAGAGGGAGAATTTGTCGCGCAGTGATGCTCTATCCAGCCATTCTTGAACAAACATTCAAAAAGTTGCACGTACGCTCAAAGCGTAAACAAAACTACCTTTCCAAATACAGAGATACTTCCAATATCTAGCTAGCAAATTAAGTTCCATGGCCATCGTGTGAATACGATTACTAATAATAGGTGGAGATCTGATGACAGAAGCATTCGACCGCTAAAGCATGACATAAAACAATTTTTAGACAGGCAGGCTAGGATGTGATAATGCAACAAAACGTAACTTCTTTCTACGATTCAAAATTGTTGCTTCGTTTAACAGTGACAAAGTGATGGGGGAGTTGTTCACAAAGTCTAATTGAGACACAGAGAAGATAGTGGTTTTAATGAAATTAAATTGCACCTATCTGTTTCACAAAAGCAATTCAGAAATCAACAAACCCCCATTTCATGAAACTATCCAAATTTATTAGAAAACCTATGAATAATATTTGCTCGCCAAAACAGTTCACTATAAAGTGAATACCTGCAGTATCCTGGAACATGAGTTCCTATGCAAAAACGACGTAGACCAGTGCAACTCCATCTCGGAACGAATAGGTTCGAAGGAGAGACTCCCAGCACATAAATGACGAGATCTGCGAGGACACCAGCAGTCCAAGCAAGCCTTTGTTCCAGCATTTAGATAAACCCCAAAACTAAATCCAGAAACAGTTTCAAGGGAGTAGTTTGGGGTAATTTGTGAAGAGAAATAGATAGGAAGATGAGAATAATAAGTGAAGGGAAATTTTAGCAGAAACCTTGCACAGAGAGACGGAGAAATGTTTTGAGACCCCAAGAGTACAAACCCGTGTTTCACGATAAGAAGGTAGGTACGGTATTGACAACCAAAACTAGTCTTCCAACTAGCTCGACCTCTAACATTGCTGCAGAAGTTGGAGATTCATGAGAAGGTCTGCAGCTCTTCACCAGCAGTATCAAACAATCTGTGTCAGCACTATTCACGTAACCTTTTGAGAAACCAACACTTTGTATGGTCATCATATCCTTTTGTCAAATGAAAAAAGATCATTGTATTCAAATCCAACTGAAAGGTCCCCTAGAGATCAAACTGCATATGAGAAAATCAAATTTCCAAAAAATTAAAGATATTTCAATACTTCTGTAAATGAAAGAACATAGATTTTACAGCTGGTATACCTATCCAAGAAAGAAAAAGTTTACATCCAGTCGCATGGTTTCATCACCTCAAGGAAAGTCGTAACTACAATCAGATAAATGAAATGACAGCCAAAACGCCTATCCGAATATCTTCATCTTACATTGGACAAGGTCTGATACGAACATTTCAATGAAAATAGTGTTCTTTTTTTCCAACATTTATTGGTCCAACACGAGGCTCAATCATACGTATAACTGGTAGGCAGTAGCATACTTTTGCCTTAGTTTTCTAACGTCCCAACAATGTTTAGTACAAGAAAGAAAGTGAATTCTGAGACTACACTTTTATGTTCAATGGCTAAGGGAATTCATGCATTTTCCAGAACCTGCCAGTTAAGAGTTGCTATATTGTCATATATAGCTCTCACGTAATACATTTGTTCTACAATGATGGCAATTCAACTAAATGAATCATAGCAACAAATGCTGTATCATTGAACAACTTATCAAGAAATAACTGTTTGATCTCGTTTCATGGCAAATCTAACAACTTATTTTTGCTTGCAAGTGTAAGGCTACTTACATCAATCATTCAAAGAACCCACATATGTGGGAGCTTCGTGCACTGGGTATGACCCTTTTTTTTGTTTGCTTGAGAGTTTTTTAGTTCAAAATCCAGAGAAACTTTACGAAATTTCAATCACTAAGGCCTTAAATAGTGGATGAAACATAAAGACGGGCAGGAAAAAGATAAGAGTGACCAACTGGAAGTACACCTAATATCAGTGAAGATTCAAAGAAATAAGTGCAACCAATTTACATAGGTATTGTAACACTTTGAACAATAACTGCCGCCAAACTAAAATACTGAAATATTCAATTATTCATGGAGTATTTGTTTGTGTTCGTCATTATAGATTTCACTGCCATTTGTGATTTCACATGAATAGCTTTCCATGTGTTTACCCATTAGGATGATTATTTAACAACTTAACATAAGTTTTACCAAGAGAAAAGACCTTCTAGTGGAAAAAAATGCATCATCTATAAAAAAAACCAACATCACAAGAATATAAAATCACGATATCATAGTATAACCTCGAGCAAAATTACGAGTAAATGGCAAATGTCATGTTAAAGGTGAAACTTGCTCCTAAAGGTGAAAACATAGAACCTCATAAAATCCTTCCACATAACTTGCACAAGCATCCATAATCTGACAACTTCAAATCATTCCCTTAAAGCTTGGGACACAGCCTTACCATCCTCCCTTGGTAGAAGACTCTGGATCATTTTTAAAAAATCGCTATCCTCACCCTCGGCCGCAAGTAAATCTACTAATATGGACATGGTAGATACATCTGGTTTGAAATTCCTGTTGATTATTTCTTGCAGAAATATCTTAACCTTGTGTTTGTCTCCCCTCTTCAGGAATGCCCTGACCATAATATTGTAAGTCACATCATTTGGTGGGCACCCATCTCCCTCCATTTGCAAAAGTAACTCCTCAGCTTCATCTACCAAGGCCGCCTTACAAAGTCCACTAATCATTGTTGTGTAAATCTTAACATTGGGTTTCAAACCTTTAGCTAAGAAGAAACTAAAAACTTTTCGAGCATCTTCAATCTTCCCTGCTTTGCACATGCCATTAATGATGACACTATAAATAACAATATTAGGAACTATTCCTTGATCTTGCATTGAACGAAACACCTCTACTGCCTTGCTAATTTTTTTGTTCTTAAAGAATCCGTCTAATAAGATTGAGTAAGTAAGAATGTCAGGATTTTGACCGCTACACATCATCTCGTCAAACATATGATCTGCTGCATCACATCTCCCTATGTGTAACAACCCCTTTAACATAGAGTTGTAAGTATCAGTAGCAGGTTTTAACCCTTTACGAGGCATTTCTCTAAAGAGATCCATGGCCTCGTCTATATTCATCTTATTGAAGAAACCATTGATTAAGATATTATAGCTATGGCTATTAGGCTCAAGGCCCTTATCAACAAGGGAGTTCAACACTTCTTTTGCTTTCTTTATTTGGCCTTGCAAACAATATCCGTACATCAATACACTATAAGTGACAACATTGGGTTTCACACCTCTTCGAATCATGATCTGGAGTATGCCCTCCGCTTCTTCAGTCCTTCCCTCCTTGCAAAGTGCATCTATCAACATATTGAAGGTCACAACATCAGGGAAAATGTTTTGCTCCGTCATGTCACTCAATATTTTTGCGGCATCCTTCCCTCGACCTGATTTGCATAAGCCATCAACCAAAGAGCTGTAGGTCACCACATTAGGCATAATATCATAGCCTCTCATCTCCGATAAGAGTCGGAAAGCATCATCTAAATTCCCGTCCTTACTAAGGTTGTCGATGATTGTGTTATACATCACAACAGTGGGCCTATAGTTCCATTTCTGCATACTCCTCAGCAAGCGTATAGCCATTGTAGTGTCTCCTACTTTACATAGCCCCTTTATGATCGTCCCATAGGTGATTTCATTAGGTTCGATGTCTCCATATTTTATCAACCTTACGAACAAATTCACAGCCTCAGAAGTCTTGCCTTCTAAAATATACCCATTTATCAGAGTGGTGAAGGTAGCCACATTTGGAGTATAACCACACTTAAAGAAGATACCCAAGATAGCAAATCCAAAATCCACTCGATTCAAGCGGCAACAACAATTGATCAAAATAGTCAGCGTATATTCATTAATTGGAATGCCCAACTCGCGGATTTCTTTATACAGAGAAATGATGGATGAATATTCCTTCATCTTGGCAACAGCAGTTAACAGCTGATTAAAATGGACGACAGAAGGCCGAGCATGAACTCGAGCCATTTGACGGAACAAACTAAGAGCATGGTCGAGCTTGTGAAAACCCGTTTTAGATTTCTCCAGCAACAACTTCTGCAGTTGCTTCCGGTTCGTGATTGCAATGACATCAGTGGGATTAGGGTTCGTTGAAAATTGGGTAGTATGAAACAAGAGTGTATGATGATGGACAAACGGGTTACCTTTTCCATAATTACGTGCTGTCGTTGTTGGGCTGAAAATCAAAGCAACAGCAGCGATTCTTCTTGTTCGCATCTTTCTTGATTGAAAAGAGTTTTCTTTTTTCCGCAACAAGAAGCCTCTATCGTTTGATTGCGCCAAACCAGACAACCATGGGGAAATGACACAGTATAACAATACGGGTAAACAGCGTCGTTCATGAGGTTTGTTGGAGAATCAAGTATCCCTCGGGATGAGTTTGCAACTGTGCTATGGGCACAGATAAACTAGGTACATATCGTGCACAGATTTTTTGCGTGATCCACCAGAAATCCCACAGTGACGACCCGAATCGCTCATTTTTCTTAGAACATCTTTTTTATGGATACCTATAAAAAAAATTCAATTGGATATTGGTAAGAGCTTTTTTAAAATTCGTAGGGCGAATCATTCAATTTTGCCCTACGAATTTTGAAAAAGCTTTACTGATGTTCGATTGAGATAATATTTCAGAGAAAAATAATATGTTTTAAGAAATTGATTCGCTCTACTAATTTTGAAAAATCGACTACCATTGATTGAAATGATTTTTTTCCGGGAACGCTTGAAAAAATATTCTACAGAAAAATGATATGTTTGAATCTTCTTTGCAGCACCCGGGTACGCCCCGCAAAAAACTTGTGCATTATTGCGTCTAGTTTGTCTCTGTAAATAGACTTTTCGTTGATGAGAAGGGTGTGGATAGTCTAATGTGGCAACCAAACAGCCACTAAAATTGCCACCCATAGGCCAGAAGGCTAATCATGGTCAGAAATTCAAAATCCTCGTCTATAAATACACCATTCATTGCAGCAACAAATGGATCGCTAAGAAAAAGCAACACAAGGAGATCTACCGAACCATAATCTAGAGAATCTCGTCCTTATATCAAGGTAAAAATTATCTTGCAGAGTTAAGTTCACAGACGCTTTGTTTGTTCCGGCAAAACTATTTTCGCAGATAACACATTAGTATGTATTTTCTAGTACTTGATGTGTCTGAAAACCAAAATTCATCGAATAATGTTTTGCACGGTTAGCAGAAAGATTTGATTTTATTTGAAAATATTGTACACTTTTCGAAGGTTAAAGGCATTTTATAGATTTAAGACTACTACAACCGCCTTTCCACCAACCACTACTACTGCTGCCAGCGCCATTCGGACACCATCATTCTTAGATCAGCGGAATTTTCTGCGTACATGCAAAAGTTCGGAACAAGAAACTTGATAATGCTTGATTGCCAACCAATTTCAGGCATGACATTCACAATGCCGCTCACGTCAAACCTAAACTCGAACGCTGTTGTAAGAAATCCAAATCCGTGTCCTAAGGACAGAACAACCAACTTCGGACTCTTAACTGATTGAGAAAGACACTCGAAACAGAGCAGCTATCATCATCCCAAACCCATACTCTTGAGCAATTAAAGGTCCAAATGACCTTCTAACACAATCCCCGCCTCAGCCCGAGGATTCACACTCTCAATTGTAGCTGTGGGGACTTCCCTCTATGCCCATACGAGATCAGGCCAGCAACTCTTACCTGCACATATGAGCTGTGACCTTTACCTTATGGAGTTTTTCATTCCCCGATATGCTCTTTAGTATCAGTCATGCTCGTGTCAAAAGCTGTGACCTATACGGCTATACCTTATGGAGTTTTTCTTCAAGTCATGCGTGGAACTTTTGAGTATCAGTCTAGTATATTTGTCACATATGTATGTTAACCTTGAACCACTGCAACAGATTGATCTATCACACGTTCTGCTTTTGCGGGTAGTTTGTGCATATGTGCTTCCCAGTGGTTTGGATTCTTCGCCATGAGACTAATTTGTAGGAAAGCATAAGATGAATATGCATAGCTCTTTACTGCTTCTGACTATCTATCTATCTACTCCTCTTTTTGCTAGATGAGTCTGGCACGGTTTAGCTTGAAAGAGAGTATTATAAATATACCCTTTCTAGTCAGTCTGGGATGGTTTTGCAAGTTTTCAGAGGCGAAGGGCAGGGCAGGGCAAAGCTATAGACCTCTCATAAGACGAGGCGTTTAGGCAAGGCGTTTAGGCAAGGCGTTTAGCTTGACAGGGAATGCAACATATACCATTTCTAGTCTCGCCTTTAATACCCTTTGTCTTCATTTTAGCTTAATAAGCTCCACTTCAGTCTCTCTCTCTCTTTTTCTTGATCTGCTGCTACTTTGGTTTACTCCTTTTTTTTGCTAGGACATTTGCTTAACAATTCTGCTCAGGGGACCGCCAAAAAAAATAAAAAATTCCTTGCTTTTGGGAAGGTAAATGTAAAAACTTCAGAAAATATATTTTGGTTAGCCCCTTTACATAGATCAAATACTTCTATCTTTCCAACTTACGGTAATCATGTATCTTGGTTGGCAATAGTTTCCTCCCAATGACGGATGCTGTAGCTCGTGCATGCGCTGCAGATTTGTTACGTGCCCTGTTTTGACAGGACTTCAAACAGTTTCCTCGTTGATCAAAAAGACATGACACAACTTCAAACAGTTTCCTCATTGATCACAAATATGATGTCGTTTTCTACTCATTACAAGCCAATTGAGTCATTGTTCACGTGTGCGCGCAAGCGTCCCCAAATCCCTAAACTGACATTATTATTGGTGGTTGCAGTGTTTTAGTATGAAGAAGTGTTGATCTTGTACGATGTACCCGTAAGCCAATAATAGGATTTTTTTTCACAAAAAAAAAAATCTGCAATTATATATTCAAAATATTTTGGACCAAAAACAACAATTTATTTCGAATGGAATTATTCTACATTGGCTACAACGTGAATACAAACACTAAAAA
Organism: Rhododendron ovatum; assembly: GCA_019656835.1. Taxonomy (NCBI): domain Eukaryota; kingdom Viridiplantae; phylum Streptophyta; class Magnoliopsida; order Ericales; family Ericaceae; genus Rhododendron; species Rhododendron ovatum. The sequence continues at coordinate 8,274,395 of CM033798.1, read as the reverse complement.
CAGGTGGAGGTTCACAGGAGCATTTGAGACTACAACATGACATAATCCTATTTTTATTCAGGCATCCTATTGAGCATTATTCATGTCCGAGTTGCCAGAAAAGCATTGCTTTATTTGACCGTCAACAAATGTCCAGGGGACTCGCTAAAGCTTGCCATGGTAAATAGTTAACTATCCAATCGATTCAGACACAAAGAAAGACCGAAGATGCATGGTCCAACCTTCGCACACTAGAAAGGAAGAGTTACGAAACTGGTACCATTCATCACTCCCGTGTCTTTCAGAGAGAATAGAATTTCATATGCACAGATATTGATCGACTGACCTACAGCGAAGAGCATGTGGAAAAGCAAACTCCTAAAGCCTTAAATAGGTTGACATGAATCAACCAATTTCCAAAGAAGATGGAAAGCTATGTCACTCTGCTGGCAATGTCAGGACATGAATCAACCAATTTCCAAAGAAGATGGATAGCTATGTCACTCTGCTGGCAACGTCAGGACATCACCCAAGCCTATTTCAGATCTATCAAACAAAACAAAGAAAGTGAGAACAGAAAAAGGAAAGGCTCTCTATTTGCGGATTGCTCTAAAAGATGATAATGATCAATGACTTGAGAGGGATGGAGTCATGGAAAGAACGACGCCATACATGCACAAATTCGTGTCCAACTTTTCGAAGTGGCAGTCCAGATCATTAAGCTGCAGCCAAATTGCAAGTGTTAAATTGACAGGAATTAATGCACAACTGAAGGGACATCTTTTGTTTATTGGCCATTCAACGGAAAAGAAAATTTTTAGCTTCAAAACTTATTTCAAGTGAAAAAACAAGCACCGATGTATAGTACCATTATTCGTAGAGCAAGTAAGATTATTTCCAACCAATGATGCCTGAAAGAAAATTAAATAACATATGGGCCATAGCAGAACAATAAGAGGGTCAAAAAACAATTTACTCACTTAATTGCCCACATGAAGGTTGAGTTCAATGGATCCAGAGATCTTGCATAAATAGCTCAAACAACTGTCATAACTAACATTCTATTTTGTGCTAATCGTGCAAAGCAAGCAAATTAATAAAAACTTTCAAGATCCCGAAAGAGGGAAGACACAATACTATAACTATAATTGACAACATAGAATCTTGCAGCAGGGTTCATGAAACTAGAAAGGAGGTCATAGCAGAGTAAACAAAGGGTAGAAACATCAGTGAAGTAAGCTTTTGCTACCCAGAAAATCACGTTGTAAATGGTATCATTTGGCTAACGGCCAGGCTCTTCATTTATCGTACAGCATGTATATCTAATATCAATACGTCTCGTTATAGCAGCATGCAAGTGTTCATACTCTCGTGGGTGTATTCACATAGATTTTGACAACATGTGCATGATCAACTAAAAAGACTTTTCGCCCAATCAGTTATATATACACAGTGCTGCTTTCAATTTCGTGATCTCCAAATTAAAACTTCGGATTTACTATTTACCAAGGAAAAAAGACATTCAAGAAACAGATACAGAGTTCAAAAATTACAATGTAACATCATGAAACATTAACATTACAAGATACCTGTTCATTAAAGAAGTCAATGCTAACATCAAACTTACTTCCCGGGCAGCCAATACAGAACATCAGAAACCATTACATAACACTTAATTAAGTATCCATGTTTTGAGGTTGTCAAAGAGTTCCTTAGAACTCTGGACATGGTATTTTATCCCTTGGCACATGTTTCTGAATCATTGTTGCAGAAAAAGGAAACAGTGAGGGAGAAAGAGACAGGAAGGAAGTTCAAGGTTCACATGTTTCTGAATCATTGTTATGACTCTGCAAGGGCGAGTCAGCCTGCCCTGCCCTGGTCAATGGTCCATGCTGACCGTTGACCAACAGGTGGCAATTTGACTCGCGCGCTGGGTTTGAACCAACGCGTGATAGTAGGGTTTTGGATAGGTTTGGTTAGGTTTTAAAGGGTGTCAAACACTCAAAATTCAACTACTTGACATTCCCGAGGTGTTCTCGATCAGTTTCATTATTGAGGAATCAAAAACCGAAAGGAAACTAATCTGGAAGTCCAGATTGGGGTGTCTACACCAGGCTGGCTTTCACTTTTAAAACGGCCTCATTTTCCTGCAAACATCCCAGATTCCGTACTTTGGGTGTTTTCTTAGTCCCACATTGAAAAATCTTCGTCCACGAATTCATTCTATATAACCCCTTACCTCTATAGATTCATCTATCCATCAAATTGGGATCCTTTCTCACATTTGAGAACTTCTTCCCCAGCTTGAAAGCAGGCCAAGGCTTCACACCTTAGTTAGCATTCAAGCAAGTAAATTCTTGTTTACGTTGTTAGCCTGCCGGAAAGGCGTCTTGCGTCAAGATCGCCCTCGAGTGGGTAGTCTAGTCCTATTTCTATTCAGTTCTTGAGGGCATCCCGCTTGGTTTGTAGGAGTCAAGGTATGGTGCTCGTCTTTATTTTCTTTATTGTTTAGTTAATTTTTGCACATCTAATTTAATTTTGTTTAGTTCCTAGCAATGTTTCATGCGTTAGCGTAGTTTTCAGTCACACAAGATGACCATGTTGTCCTTTTTTAGTTAATTATTGTTTTGCATGTTTAGTTAAACTCATGCATAGTTAGCTTATCATGAATTTGTGGTTACTTTGTTTACACTCGCACATGTATTCACGCGTAGTCGTTATGCTGTCTACATGCATATCTACCATTTCATCCTTATCGTAATACTGTCCGCATGCGCATTAGCTGTTGAGCCCATATCGCTATGCTATCTGCATCACCCCATGCATATTATCCGTTGAATTACTATTTTACCCATGTACGTCACATATCGGCTTATGTTTGTTTAATTAGTTATTCTGAGTAGTCAGTCAATGCATGTGGCTATCTAATCGGCTTATTTTTCCAATTTGACTCGATTTCCTAATTTAAAAAGTTTTCTAATCGGATTACTTTCTTAACTTGGCCCGGTTTTCTAATTTGGTCAGGTTTCCAGTTTTATTTTAGTTCCCTCGTCCTCCCATGTTGGATGTTAGTTCAAGTTAGGTTCAGCCCTCGCTCAGCCATGTTCATGCGTGTTTTCTATTTCCGCTCAATTGCATGATTAGTTTAGTACTTCATGTTGCATGTACCCATTCAACTCAAGCCTTTGTTATGCTAGTTAGTTTTAGGGTAACTCATCCTAGAAGTAGGGCATTCACAACGGCAGATTAATTATCTTGTGTGCTAGATCTAAGGACTGTATGAGGACCTAAGGATGACTGTTGATCATTGCCTGAGGATATGAGATGATAATGAGTTGTTCATCTCTAGGCTCTCATCCACAAGATGTATGCTTTCACTTTCTTTTTCGTGTGTAACATTCAATGGAGGTAGTTTTCAAATGGTTTTTCCCCTCTAGCAAAAGACTCATTTTTCAAAATGTGTTTACTAAAACCTACCTATCTGTCTATTTGCGTATTATTAGAACTAATGGTGATGAGTAGATGCCAATCAATGGATTGGACAAAGTGGGTGCCTAACACCTTCATACTCGGTACCTTAGCCCCCAGACTCGTCTGTGGTGATGCAAGGATCAAGCCTTTCCATAAGAGTCATTTTCGATTCTTGGACCTAAACCAAGTGGCGACACTAAGTTTTGTTAAGTGCTTGTTGATTGCAAGTATTTGACAGTGTTGTGCCAGTCATCATGTTTCAATAAAGTCTACCCATAAGTGCCAGTCATGGAGCGCTCTCCCCTCGGGAGCGATGATGCTCATCGATGTGTTTAATGTTTTTAAAAAGTTTGAAAGTCTTGTTGAAAGGCAAAGTGGCCATCTAAGTAATAGAGGTGGTGAGCACAACTCAAAGGAATTTATGAAATTTTGCGAAGAAACTGGCATTGAAAGAGAATTGACGGTTAGATATACTCCATAATAAATAGAGTGGCGGAAAGACAAAATAAAACAATTGAAGAAATGGATAATTGAATATTTCATAAAAAAAGGTTTGCCCAAGATTTTTTGGGATGAAGTCGTTAACATGGCGTTTTACTTGTTGAATAGATGTCAAACAAAACTCCTTACAAATAAAACTCCATTTGAAGTTTGGAGTAAAAGCAAGCCCTCCGAGAATCACTTGAAAGTGTTTTGTTGCATTTGTTAGAGCATCTCTAAAAGACTCACTCCAACTCAAAATCCAACAATAATGGCGAAAAAATCGTGAAATCACAGACCCACGAGACTTGCTCCAGCCTCGCCTATTTACTTGGGAGCTACAATACCTAGCCAGGTGTGGCGAGATTTTCCAGCCTCGTTTGGCTTGCTTCTCTCTCTCTCTCTCTCTCTCTCTCTCTCTCTCTCTCTCTCTCTCCCTCCCTCCCCCCCCCCCCCCTTCCTTTCACGGATCCAGATTGACGACAATGAACGAGACTTGTTCCCAATCGACGACAGGGGATTCTGGAATCGAAATCGACGACCGTGGAAACAAACTCAACGACGCCAGTGATGGTGGGTATATGAATAGAGATAGAGAGAGAGAGAGAGATGTGGGTATACGCCAGAGACAATGCTGGAGATGGAAGGATTTGTGGTGGCCGTGAGCGTGGATTTGAGTTTGTATTGTGTCAATATATATGTATACACAGTACAATATATATATGTATATGTAGTGAATATGTGTTTATACAGTCAGCTTCTTGTAAGGGATCCCTTATTTAGCTTAAGTGCGAACCTCACAGATTTCGATCGAATTTTAATAATCTGAACCGTTCAATATGATGAAAACGTAATTTTAAAGGTCTTTGCGAGAAATTAGCAAAAAATATGACTAGAAAGTGCTTCATCTAAGCAATTTTTATTGAACGGATCAATAAAATATTGCTCGGATCAAGCACTTTCCAGTCATATTTTTTGCTGATTTCTCACGAAAACTCTTTAAATCATGTTCTAAACACATTGAACAGTTCAGATCATCAAAGTTTGATCAAGAAAGGGAGGTCCGCAATTAAAGAACCTCACTTAAGGTCCTTAAAAGAAGTTTTCTGTATACTTATATATATAAGATATTGCTAATGCCAAAAATATTTTTGTTTGTGCCAAAATTGGAGTGTATAAAAGCGTTGTATATTGCACAAGATACAAGACTTTCATGCACTCTAATTTTGGCACAAACAAAAATAGTTTTGGCGTTATATATATATATATATATATATATATATATATATATATATAAATGGCGTTAACTACCCCAAAAAAATAAATGGAGAAACTTGATTTTGAATTTGTTTCCCTTTTCAAATTTCTCAAAACTGTATTTACATTTTTTTTTTTTACACTACTGTTTTTTTTTTTCTATACAAAAGGGTCTTTGCGAGAAATTAACAAAAAATATGGCCAGAAAGTGCTTCATCTAAGCAATTTTTATTGAACGGATCAATAAAATACTGCTCGGATCAAGCACTTTTCAGTCATATTTTTTGCTGATTTCTCGCGAAAACCCTTAAAATCACGTTCCAAATACATTGAACGGTTCAGATCATCAAAATTTGATCGAGAAAGTGAGGTCCGCACTTAAAGAACCTCACTTAAGGTCCTTAAAAGAAGTTTTTTGTATACTTATATATATAAGATGTTGCTAATGCCAAAAATATTTTTGTTTGTGCCAAAACTGGAGTGTATAAAAGCGTTGTATATTGCACAAGATACAAGACTTTCATGCACTCTAATTTTGGCACAAACAAAAACAGTTTTGGCATTAACTACCCCAAAAAAAAAAAAATGGAGAAACTTGATTTTGAATTTGTTTCCCTTTTCAAATTTCTCAAAACTGTATTTACATTTTTTTTTACACTACTGTTTTTTTTTTTCTATACAACAATGGGTTTGTGTCATGTTAATCCAATGTTCTGCTAGAAAATGCCTTTGAGGATTCTAGTACAGGTTTATCGCAGAATTCCACTAATTATTAGCTACAAGCCCATGGCAGGAATGGAATTTCTGCTGCTTTCTTAGTTCTCACTGTGGCAGTCATTTCATGGTGGCCATTTGGTTTTACTGTCAAACTTGATTGTTGTCTATATTTTACACCTGAACTTACCAAAGTGCTTCATATCTACATGTTCCAATCCTCACTAAGGAAGTAGCAGGACCTGCATTGGTGGACATTGATTCATTTATGATTTGAAGTTCAAGAGGATGAGGAAGAACACACGTTTGTGTCCGACAATATGAGGATGGTCAATAGTAGGGAGGGCAATTCAATTAAGCTGATTGTTTCTCCCAAATCTTCTTTGTATTGAAGCTTAAATGCGGAATTCCTTCCGCCTTTGACCTGATTTGGGAGTCCCTACTACTTACTGAAACAGAGGTAAAAGTTCAAAACGGACTTGTTACTGGACTGCAACCCAACTCTTTCTTTCTCTTGCGGGAAGGGGCGAAGGGCTACCCTCATATCCAAGCTGTCACTTCAATCGTTCATGGTCTTTCTTTGCAAACAAGTGCAGTTGCCATCGATAGAATTGATAGGAACATTCTTTGGCGGATATACCGACAGTAAGAGTGCAAAAGATTTATCAAATGGGTACCGTCTCTAAGAGAATTGAAAGAGAAAGATGGAAGGTGGTTGGGGTTGAGAAAAACAAAAGAAAACAAGATTGCCTTTTGAAACTTGTTCAGAGACTCGTCTGGAAAGAAAGTTGTGAGTTTCAACTTCTAACGAAGTTCTGTTCGTAAAAACAAAGAAATAAAGAAGAGAATGAAATACCTCTATGGGAGGAGAGCCCCACACTTTGAAGAGTATTATCAAGTCTTAATTAACCTTCTACTTAGAAGGATATATGTGATAAATGTTAATTGGTGATGGGAAGAATACCTCCTCCTTGGTGGTGTGGAGACAATCCTTTGGTTGAGAACCACCCTCAAGTTCAACCAGAGGATTCTAAGGTGGAATCCATTGTATCGGAAAATAAGGATTGCGATCTAGTATTGCTTTTGATCTATATCCTTCGAGGAAAGAAGTAATTATCTTAAGATTCTTGTCGACTAACTCTGAAACTAAAACTGAACTAAGTGTACCAAAATAAAATACTCGGTGTGCATTTGTAGAAACTATGAAGGATGTACCAGACTTAAGGTACTGAGCATATGGCATTTCCCAAAACAAACATATCCCGCATTTTTGTAATTTGACAACAAATTGGTGAGATGTAGCAGCAACCACCCTAGCAGAAACAATAACAGATGCAATGCGCACCATGTTTTTTTTGCTATCTTTGAAGTGTAATGAATCATGTTTCAATATGTGCATCAATCAGCCTTTACCTAACACAATACCCTAGCATACGCAATAAGGATCCCCAATATTGACATGGAGATCATCTTTCTCTAGCAGCTTCATTAGTTTTTAGCAGCCGAATAGGTTCCAAAGGTTGGGTAGGTGACCAAAAGACCAAGTACCAATCTGTCCATACCTCCTCGCAAAAGCAATGGGAGTTTCGCCATCTAGATTCTCAAGAGTGCTATAGCAATAAACAGAGAGCAGAGAAAATAAGTTACAAACAGCGCAAGAACCAAAACATAAAAAAGAAAAAACAAATCCATGACAGCAGGAAACATCGACCAGATTAGAGGTTTGACTTACATAGCCGCACCATGTTCCAGCAAAAGGGCTACACACTCATTGCTGCCATATTGACCCGCATAGTGAAGCACAATATTCTTATTCACATCCAAAGCATCAACCATTGTTTCACAATGATATCCAATTGATCCAGAAAAGCTAAGAATTAACCCGTAAATTGAAAAATAGTTACACTGACATTAATATGCAAAAAAATAACTTTTTCCCCAATCTGTTATTACATAGTCTCATGTAGACACCACAAAGGAGAGAGAACATAAGAGGGAAACTACTTTTTCCCCAATCTATTATTACGTTCCATATCACCAATGATCATGGCCTAAACTAACACAAAAATATCATTTTTATGAAAATCCAATAGAAACAAGAAGTTAAAAAACAAAAATAATATCTATTGCCGTTGGGAATACCTCATTACTAGCACATGCAGGGTGCAACGGAGGAGGGATCTTGGAGCTATCAACTAATTTATGAATCCATGAACACAAATAGAACACGAATAGGGGTTCAGTTCGGCAACCAAGAGAAGGGCCGTCTTGGCCGAATCAATGGTCTTTGGGGAAAAGGAGGGGCTTCAAATTATCTTCAGCATAGTCATTCACTACAGCATCCTGATGCCATTCTGGAGCCATCGCAAAGGATTGCAACTCTTCAATCAAATGTCGGCCAAAGGTTTTGTCCGATGCAAGGGACTCAAAAATAAAATCAACGACACGGCGGAAGAGGTGGACCAACAAACCATTATCTCCAGGGAAGCGTCGCAGGACGACAATGGACACCCGTGTCGCCTGCCAGCGAGCCTCATCGGAATAGGTGTTGAACAACACATCAAAAGAGCTTATTGCTGTTGGGAAACGATTCCCAAAACCCAGTAATGACGCGTACAAATTAGATAACAAATCCCACAAAATCCTACAAGGCGAAATTAGGGTTTTACCACAACTCCTGTGTCACGAACGCTGGTTGAACTTGTTACAGTACACCTTGTTGTATGCCACGAATACTGTTCGACCGTATCTTACGATCTTCTACTGTATTCCCCGCACGTCTAGAACACGAACCGAGTGTGGACTCTTTCGTGGTCTGTTTGCTCTCACTAAGCCTGTCTCTATTTACTGAATAATAGAAAAACGTCAATGTGACCTAGAGAGCATAACATGTATATATAAGGCTACGATAGGGACCTAATAAGTAATAAGTCTCAGCTCCCAGTGTAAATAAGAAATCCTAATTGATTCTATTTCTTATTTCACTAATTATAATTCACCCCACTACAGAATTATTATTGCACTCCCATCCTTATCTCAATTATATTACAAGTTCCATGATATTAAATACTTATTAAACTCCCCACGTTAAGATTACAGATACCAGTTGATTAAAATAAATTACTAACAATTGCAATCAGCTTCTCGAGGAGCGCATCCCCAATATTCTTGGGACGGCCTCAAGGTATGATGTGGGAACATGCTGGGCTAATTCATCCAAGAGGTTGAGTAGCGTTGAGTCCAAGGCAACATGGTCTGTTTTTTGAATGTAACACGTCAAGAAGCCCTCCAATTCCGGCCACTTTCCCACAGGCAACATTTGAGCTGCCAAGATGGATACAATCTCACACAAGATGCCAGCCACAAGTCCGTCTTGCCAAGATGGATACAATCTCACACAAGATGCCAGCCACAAGTCCGTCTTGAAGATGTCTCAACCACCCAAGTAGTTCCCTCTTTAACTCCATAACCGTTCTTGAATTAAATCTTGAAAACAACTCTCCTCCGTCACCGACCAGCATGTTCTGCAAAACACTAATATTTATGGTCATTCTTGTTTATTTCTTCAAACACTAATATTTCTAGATCTTGGCTTGTTTTAGTAGTATACAATTCTTTGAATGGCTTCAATCAATTAGTACTCATATTTATTGAGACTTATAGGGAGAGAAACAACTTTTTTCTAGATAAATCCAGTATTGAATAAATGATTTACCACATCAAGTGCGATTAAATCTCGGCATCCTTCCATGTGTGTTGATGTGTACGCAAGTATCTAGGTGTATGCTAAATTCAGATTGATATAAGTATGTGTATACATAGAACTTGAATTGCTTGACCATGTCGTGGGTTTATTATCTCACATCCATGATGAAGTTTGTTCTGGACTCTGATCTCTTAACATTTCAATTGTTTGGAAGTTACATAAAACCTGGGCTTATAAAATTCATATAATGGACCTAAGACAATTTTTTTATAAACCTGTCCAACATGTCACATTTGGCATCAACTTTGGAGCTACTTTTTAGGCGGGTTTTTTTTTTTTTTTGGTTCAAAAAAAAAATCATCTCTCTTTTTTTCCTTTTAAGTTTCAATGAGCTTTCGTATTTACATTACTTCCATCATCAGTTTGCCAAGGTGGAGTTCTGGAATCTAGAAAGCAAAAAAAAAAAAGGGAACCTTTGATGCGTCAATGCAACAATGGCCAAACGAGAAGAGTTTCTCACTAGATGAGAAGACAACAATAGCAATGTCACAACCCACCAAGGTACACAGCTTGCTTGCCTTCTTGAAAAGGCCAGGTGAAAAGACAACAAGAGCAATCTCACAGCTGACCAAGGTACACAATTCGCTTGGCTTCTAGAAAAGGCCAAATTGGCGCTTTGAGATGGCAGCCCGACAAGGTGGCTTGTTTGCCAATTTGTGGTTGCCTGAAAGAAGAGTGATCTTTAAGTGATTGTTTTAAATTTTTGCAACAATATGTATAATTTTGAATATCATATCTTGTTGAATACTAAAAACTTTGATTTTTTAAGTTGCCTTTATCTTTTTGTCATTTTACCCTGATATTTTAGCAATCCAAAGCGAATTTTAGAAATTCTGACCCTATTGTGATAACACTTGAGATTCTCAAAAGAAGACATGAAATCATAAATAAAGGATACTCAAAATCACTTCATCCCTTTCTTTCAAAACTACAAGATGCAAGCTATATCAAGCGGGTACCATAGACTTCTGTTGAAATCACAAAAGCAATGTGGTTAAGGAGCTTACTAAAGGAGTTGCTGCCAATGTGGTTAAGGAGCTTACTAAAGGAGCTTAATTTTGCACAAGAAGAAGCAACTGAGATATTCGTGGACAATCAATCGGCAATAGCACTAGCCAATAATCCAGTCTTCCATGATCGTAACAAGCACATAGATAGAAGGTATCATTTTATAAGAGAGTGCATGGCTAACATGGAGCTCCGAATGACTTTCGCAAGGTCAGAAGATCAAATTGCCGATATCCTCATCAAGCCGCTCAAGTATGAAGTCTTCTCCAAGCTAAGAAATCTTTTTGGAGTTTCTAAATCAAGTTTAAGGGGGGATGTTGGAGCATAAACTTGATTTAGGTTTTGGGGTCAATCCATAAATAAAGCCCAAATTGGAGATATTAAAATCCAACCCATGTTCTAGAATAATCTCTAGAAGATTCTAAAAATATCCATGTGTAGAAGACTCTAAATATATGTATGTGTAGAATGTTCTAAAGAAAAATGTCTAGATATTAGTTTGGAATAGTTGGATATTAGTCACATGTTGAATTACCACAAAAATAACTTTGTAAGAATATCTTAGGTCTAGAATCATCCATTGAGTAGTATAATAGAGATAGTTAGGGGTGGGAGGAATATCTTAGGTCTAGATCCATCCATTGAGTAAATAGGGATAGTTAGGGGTGGGCCTCGTGTCATATCCACTTGTATTTGTGTCGTATAAATAGGGATAGTTAGGGGTGGGCCTTGTGTCATATCCACTCATATTCGTGTCATGTCATTTCAAATTTCGTGTCTTTTCAGATTAGTGTCAAAATACCTGCTGTCATAAACGTGTCAAATATCTTAACACTAACCCGACCTGCTAATAATCATATCGTATTCAGGTTGACATTATTAAGACCCTTTTATTTTTTAATATTTACGTAAAATTATGTACTTTTCCAATGTTGTGCATGACTACTTATTTAATTCAATAACAAAAATTGAAGACATTTTCGATACCATCATAATTACAAAAATGATAAAACCAATCAAATAATGACATTGAAAATGTCTTAAGCCATAATTAGACATAGGTCTCAAAATCAAATAATTTTGTTTGAATTTCTAAAATAAATCGAGATCTATCAAACAAGATTCATATTTGATATAAAATTTATTACCAATTAAAAGATATAACTAATTTTTTTTATCCAGTTAAAATAGAACTAAGACAAGTAAATTAGGACGGAGGGAGTATTATTTAGTAAACAAGAAGTTTAGAACCACACACTCACAATAGAGAGATAAGCCCTACACACACTGAACCTACCTACCCTATTATGAGTGTGTGTAAGTGTCTGTGTGATCCTAGCATTGTTATTTAGTCTCCTAAATTAGTAGGTTGCTGATAAAACGACTTTTATTATAATTATTGATAAAGTCGCAAGAGGAGCCCATGAGGTGCCGTTCATCACCACTGCCATTGTTTCACAAAAATCAACCACCAAGCCCCTCTCTCTCTCTCTCTCTCTCTCTCTCTCTCTCTCTCTCTCTCCTCTTCAAACCCTAGTTCTAAGCTTAGTTGCACGAAGCGGGAGCGGGAGAGCGGAGGTACCTTGAAGCTCCTAAGATTGGGAGCGGCTATGTATATTTTATTTTATATATTTTTTAAATAATACCATATCTTTTATTTCTTTTATTTTTGGTACTTTCCATATTTTTTATTTATATTATACAAAAAATATGTATTTTATGTCAATCTTTTAGATAATTTTTGTATGCTTCATTTTTTATATAACAAGTAGTATATCACAATTTACCAACAAAGGCAAGATAAGGGGTCTATCGAGTAATAAACTAAAACATAAGGTCTTGAAACTGTAACTTGGCTGAATACATAAACAAAATAACACCGCCCATCAAAAAGCTAATGTAGGCCCATTTATTCTGTTGTAGAATCTACTTTAATCATGTTTTGCTTAAATATACAAGCCCATTTAGTAGTAAAGAATAAGACACTGTTCCCGAAAGGAAAATAAGTACTTATTTTTTAAGAATACAATTTCAAACTCAAAAATTATATGTTTATGTAAATAATTTTCCTTTTAATATGGATCTTATTTGATAAATCTTTTTGAGATCTTTAATACGGTGCAAAAAAATTAAAAACTTATTTTTCATGTACATTATTTTTTAGTTTAAAAATATAAAATAAGTATTTATATTTATTTTGTAAGAATGTGTTCTGAAACGTAGCCTAAGTAAGGGCTCTGGCTATGATGCTCCCAAGCAGTTTGGGAGCATCATACTCCCATTGCTTGTGAACCGTTGGATCTTATTGCTTTAATCCCAGCCGTTGGTAGAGAAATCCTTCTCTCTCCCCGTTACCTCCTATTTACCAGTTAACGTGAAATACAGTATTTGAGAGCCCTAAAATTATTTTGGCCTCTCCTCCCTCCCGCCTATCTCTCCTCTCCACGGTCGTCCGCTCGCCTCTGTCCACGGCTCCTCCAACTCCACATCTCTCTCCACTGCATAGTCGACGACGGAAACTTTCATAGCTCTTCCATCCACAGCCCCTAAGCAAACGACAAAAAGCCCTCTCTCGTCCTTAACAGATGGTCACAACAAAAAGCCCTCTCCTCCATTGTGCTAGGTATTTCTCTCTCACTCTCTAGAACACACAGCCACCACTACAAAACACAAACACCTCTGCATTGCCACGCGTATTGAGGCCGTTTTGAACTGGGTTTGTGGGCTCTTCCCCTTTCTCACCAAATGTCACAGAAACTGGTGAGATTGGGCGAGAATGGGTGAGATAAGGCTTAGTTCGTACCAAAACTTAGGGTTTTGCTCCAAAATGTCGGCCATTGCCATTCTCAACCACGACAAGTTCCTCACTTCCCTAATTATAAGATAAAACTTGTTTCTCGCTTTTGATTTCTTTTGTTCCCCAAAATTGAATTGAAAACCTTTTTTGTTCCTTGTACTTTGGAAGTGAAATCTGAATAAATTCCTCCATGTTTCATGGATCAACCGGCAACGACTTGTTAAAGTAGGAATAATCTAACGTCGTTTTTAAGAATTAGATAATAATTTAATGGGAAATCAGTCAATTAGATAATAATTTCACGGCATGCCCAATCCCTAAGTTTTGTCCAGATAAAGAGAGAAAGACACTAATGATTGTTGACATTACCTTCCCATTTGCAGATTAGTTTGTGGAGTGCCTACTGCCTAATTATATTGGTATGAGGAGGTGACAAATTCTTGTTGACAGTGTATAGTGTACTACGTTCTCACCTTGTTTACAGTCTGAAGCTCAATGAACTATCCATTGAAACATGATCGCTTCGAGACGTTTCATGATGTGCTACTTTTCAGTCCCATTTTAAGTTCTTATTGCCTTTATTCATCATAGAAGTTATCATTCACCCTTTCTTGCTTTTGCCAGTATCTTAGGAAATGTTAATGGTGTTGTTCATCTACGGTCTTATGGGATATTACATATAATTTGATTGCAGAAGAGATTTACTCTAATCATTTGACATCATTGCATTTTTGTCTGAGAAAGAGATGTAGCGGTTTAGATGCATTTTTTATTTTCAGTCGCACATGGCACTCGTTATCCATATTATCAAATTGGAGGGATTACTTGATCCTAAACCATTTCAGAATTTCGAAAATGATCAACCAAGTTTCTGTTCATTTTTTCTGGGTTATTGTTGGTAACGTTTGGTGTCTGAAAGTTGATACCAACATTTGCCTTGGGAGAATTTTACTTTGCGAGTAAACCACTCCCATCACCCTTGGTTTTTAGGACCAGCACCAAGCAACGAAATGATTATTATTTCTGAGATGTCTGAAAGTTGATACCAACATTTGCCTTGGGAGAATTTTACTTTGCGAGTAAACCACTCCCATCACCCTTGGTTTTTAGGACCAGCACCAAGCAACGAAATGATTATTATTTCTGAGAAGAGAACTTAAATATGCCCTCCTCAAGCATCGCCCCTATTGCTTTTAAAACTTTTGTTGGTTTAGCAATCACCACCAAATCTCCCCATACTGTATTCGTCCTCTTTTTCTTTTGTTGACCATGAGGATGTCTTTTACTCAAGTAACAGCATAAAGTTTGCCATACATGGGAAATCCTACTAGTGCCTAAAAGCTTACGCAACTAGCTTATTTCCTCTGTAACTTTTGGAATCCTGCTAGTGCCTAAAAGCTTACACAACTAGCTTATTTCATCTGTATTTTTTGTTATGCTTGCTTAGTTCTTTTCACCATTTTAACATTGTGGCCAAGAAAATGGAAATTATCCCCTTTGGACATGGTATGGTGTCCCTGTGGATATATTGAGATTAATTTTTTGTACTTATTTTGATAGGGAAAAGAACCATCTCACAAGGAGTTCATCCTACCATAATGGAGTGATGTGGTGTGTCCTTTTAGAAAATGCTATGTAGTAAGTATCAGACTGGTTGTTTCATGACCATGGTATTTGTGAATCTGTGAAATTTGTTTGACCTTTGTTTAGTTGTTTTGATGGATTAAGGGATAGTAGATACTATCATACTAATTCTTGTATCACTTGTTTAATGCATCAGGTGGTGGCTGTTTTGCAAGTAACACGGAAATGGACAAACCATTTTTTGGCTCGTTATCAACTCAAGACATTTTGGCGTTGGGATTTTTTGATGGATCGTTCTATTTTGTGATGCTACTGATATATAGTTATATGTTTAGAGATTGGAAGCAAATACATTGTATACTCTCCAAGATGAATGTGATAGAAGGCTCTTTTTGTATACTTGCTTCGGTCCAACCTAACCGTTGAAATAGGTTGATTTACCCCGAGCGTAGGGCTAGGTCATTGTCAGCATAATATCCGGAAGTCCGGAATCGTTCCCACAGAGATGGTCTTTATAGCTTGCTAGGATTTTTAGATGTAAGGGTTTGCGGCGTTTAGACGGCCAACTTTTGGTTTTGCTTTGAATGGTGATAAACACTTATGAAATTGACTAAAGAATGAGTTAAACTTAATTTAACGAGCGGCAAGGCATAGAAGTTCATAACGCCCGTAACTTAGGCTAACTAACCATTCTCTACGAAAACACGGTTGAATCGCACGGCATAGGCTATCGACCGGAAGATTTTGCTATGAAACCATTAAAGACTAGAAGTTAAGTATGGAGAACAAGCGAGCTCTTTTATTCTCTTGGCAAACACGAGGCGAGACATAGCTCACGGAACCATATGTGCAAGCATATGGTCACCGGAGGTTAACATCGACAAGTTTTGTTACTTAAAAAGTGAACCACACTCATTTTCCATACCGAACCTCAAGTATTTAGTCGAGAAAGGTGAGATTAACATAAGTCACATGACGTTAATCACTCCATGGCCAAGCCTTATCGACTACTCATGCATATTAAGAAGACTAGATAGCATGCAAGATTTGACGAACATTCTTAACCAATAGAACCAAAAATAAACTTGATTTTATAAAGGATCCGAAGCATACGAACAACTTTAATACACGGGAAATTAACGTAACGTAAATACCTTAATCGTTCTTGAGAAATTTCAACTTGGAAGGTTAAGAAGACATTAATGGAGAAAAACTAAAAGTAGCAATGTCCTAGATATCAAAGAGGGAGAGAGAGTTGGATATTTATACAAGAATGCCCTCTCTCTCTCCCAAAAATATCAGAAAATATCCAAAAAGTGGAAACATGCCACAAATGGAAAGTTAAAATCTGTCAAAAAGCATGTCGGTGAGACACCCGTATCGATACCCTAATACCGTATCGATACCGTGCAGCCTTACTTCACTTCCAAAATTTTCCGTAAAGGAACCGTATCGATACGCAGAGAACAGTATAGATACCGTACTGTTTGACCAGAAATCCAAAATTTCCCGTAGAGGAACCGTATTGATACTTAGATACCGTATCGATACCATGAGAGCTGGATTTCCTTCTGTTCTAATGAAGTATCGATACTCCAATAACCGTATCGATACCAAGCTATTTGCTGGCAGAATCAAGCTCCTCGTGCCCCGACTCAACACCCGATGGCCCTTGACTCTTCCCGACCCTCCGGTTGTTCAGTCCCATAGGCCGACGGCTACGCTCCATAAGGCATCGCCACTTGGTACCTCTCAAAGATTGTGCAACACAACAAAACATGGCCCTTAAATGCATATCGCCTGAAACGCTCAACAGAAAACCTTACGCGCAAAAATCACTTAAAACAATAAATAAACATAAGTTAAATGACGTAAGACGGGACTAGGTGCACCAAATATCTACACATCTGGGTGCTTATCAATACTCTCTAAGCAAAGACATTGTATACTCTTCATATCGTATACTCTCCAAAATAAATGTGATAGAAGGCTCTTTTTGTTTGATCAAATGTTGATGTGCCTTGGTGGCTCTTGTTGTTTGATTAATAGCGACCTTGTTTGGTATGTTTGTTGTGTTGTTGTTAGGTATGCCATGAACGGATTGTACATACCATTTCAAATACCCTAACTAAAAATTGGGCATACCACCAAAAAAAGGGAAAATGATTGTACATACATTATAGTGGGTATGACATGAACCAACAGTACCTACAATTTCCGTAACCAAACTTACCACAAATACACGGTTTGTTTAATAAAAACTAGACATTTCAACATGGGTCTGGATATTTCAACATGGGTCTGGATATTTCGACATGGGTGTGCTACCATGTAGAGGGAAGGATTTCAACATGGGTGTGCTGCCATTTTTCGCCACAATTACAGGGTTTACTTACTAATAGCTTGGCTTTGAAAATTAAGAATCACAACTGAGTACGATTTCAATCCCTAATAAGTGCTACCATATAAAGTGGTATGTATTGCCCTAAACAATGGTAAGCATAACCATAAAATATTGTAAAAATGTGAAAAGCTTAATTAGATTTTTTTTTTTTTGCTCGGCAGCTTAATTAGATTATTGTGAAACACTTATTTGTGATTCTTCAACTTATGGTCTTTGAGTAAGTTGGTAAGAGCTAATAATCACAGCTTAATTTAGTTTGTTCTTGAGAAAAACTTACTTGGTTAGCTTCTTCAACCTATTGGCTTTTGAAAGTTCAGAAGTTTTTTCTTCAATATTCATTTTTGTTTTTAGAAGAAGAGAGATAAATGGGAGCTAGAGTGGACAATGCCAAAACGTGTTAACTTTCTGTGGTAAATGTGGTTTCAGTATATAGTCATCGTTACCTTCCAATGAAGTAAAAAACAGTAAAGACGTGGTAAGAGTTTGTGAACTTTAGTTAGCTTATGGTAAAAAAAAAATCAGCTTTTATGGTATTTGTAGCCTTGTTCTATGGTAAGTAAGACATTAATGACTAGTAAGTAGTATACATTTATGTATCAACATTAATGTTCTATAGGGTATGGTACATACCAAATTAAAATTACTTAAGATCTACTTGTATTACTTTTATGATATATTAAACAAATGTGTATTATCTTTCTATTTAATGAAATTACTTTTAAAGTTTGTTAAAATAAAGAATTAAATGAATGAGACATTTCAATTTAGTGTTTCATCAGTGGTTACTCCTACATTTGCCAAGTGATTAATGTTAACTACAAAGACTGTTACTCTTACATTTGCCAAGTGATCAATGTTAATCACCAAATAACCATTTTTGAAATTTACTAATTGTGTAATTTGAAGGATTGAAATAGATAAGTCCATGCTTAAGCAATTCAACAAGTTAGTCACTCAACTTTAGCCAATTGTATTAATCTTTCACTAATCACTATCAATCAAAATATCATTGTTAATGACCACAACTAACAAATATGATATTAATCAACTCATATCGTCTGATCAATTGGTTGAACTTATAATTTAACCAATCAATTGCAAATGGATCCATCCTCGTTGACTGATTGCTGTCAATTATATTACTATCAACACTATTAGTTGTTAGATTTTCAAATTATGTCATATTGATCACTATAAACTACATTAATGAAACTAAATAGCCTAATTTTATTAAATACTATCATAAATTCAATTGAGAATTCTACTAAATTATTCAATAACTATTAAGCAAAAATATATTTATTATTGAATTCCGTTGTAACAATTAACTTATAGTGTTATTTTATACTATATATATTAACTTAATTTGTAAATTTTCAAAATATTAAATCAATACCTTGTTTTCTCCATAATATTTAAAAGTAAGTTACTTAAATATATGGTTATTTAAAAACAAATTAATTAAATACATTTATAATGTTATTTGGAAATTACGAATTTTTTTGGTCAAATTTTAATTTTCAAATAATTCTTCTAATTATATCTTAAGACCAAATTAAAATCTTAAACTAGATTTATAATTGAACACCATTTTCTAGGTTTTCCATTACCCAATTGTTAGCAACAAGACAAAAAATATGGTGTATATAATTTAAAGTGGTGTAAACATATAAATCCCAAAAGCTCCAAATTTTTCCGCAAAAAAATAGGGTACTTTTTCTTTTTTGGGTTAATGGTAACTTGTTACCCGAGTAACTGGTTATAGTAAGTTTCTTCATAATCTATAGTAAATTTAGCCTTATTCAATGGTAAGTATTGCCTTACTCAATAATATATGTAACATGTTCTGTGGTAAGTAATCTTCTGATTTTTTTATCAAAAATTCACAAAACCATCTCGGTTTTAACAAAACTACTCTACTTTTAATTTTTTGTTTTGATCCAAGAACTATAATTTACCGATTTTCAATCTAATAGTTCATATTTATCGGGAGTATGATGCTTCCGTACCACTTAGAGCATCAAACAAGTTTTGCTAAGTAAAGCCTATTAAACAACATACAAATCCCAACTTTACAATTACAACCCAAAATAATACTCTAAAGCAAACCCTAGCCGCTTTTAAAAAAAAAAAAAAAATAAAGCCAGGAAAAAAAACCACCGAGCATAGCCGTCGGCTTCCACACATCGACGAAACAAGGTACGCCTCTTACCTCTTCTTCTTTGTCGCCGCTCAAACCGTAGCATAGCCGACGACGACTGATCTCTCCTCCGGCCAAGTCTCTCTCTCGTGCGCGCGCGCGCTCCCATCGCGTTTCTGAGTGAGAAGCGGAGCGGGGATTCGCGGTTCTCGTGCGGGAGCGCCTTCCCGCCTCCAAGTTAGGCGTTTTCTGCAACTAAGGTTCTAAGCATAGGGCTGAGAATCCTACTACTCAGAATGGCGTCGGTGACGTTCACGGACTGTTCATCATCTACGACGGCGGCGGCTCTTCTTATTCCCTCAAGCAGATACAGAGTCCGACACAGCGTCCTTCATTCTCTCCGGTCCCTTAAACCTTCTCTCCGGTCGATGCCCCTGCAGTTCGCATCGTTCGCACCTGTTAAACCTATCCTGCTCAGGACTACCGCCACCATCAGTCACGCATCAGCTTCAGCTTCTCCCTCTATCGTCACCGGTACTTCTACTTCTCCTTCATAATCGCTTCCATTCTTGATTTGAATAAAGCAAATTCAAATCCTCCCTGTTAGGGCTGATTAACCGGCTGAATGGCAGAGCGTTCAAGCTCGGTTTGAACACTTAAATTAGTTTTGAAACATGTTCTAGCTTAGCTTGTTTACAAGACTAGCCTATCTCGAAGCGCTTTAATCAAGCCCAACACGAGTCGATCGAGTTGTTTGAGTTTTTTATACATCATACGTTGAGTGTTTAATTTGTTCATGTGTTAAGCCGATATTGAACGAGCTTTCAGCATTTTTGTACATTTGTTTTTTTAGTGAAGTTTCCTGATCCCTATTGAGGGAAGGGAAGGTAGGTTCACGCTTTTTATGGACGCTTTTTATGGGGCATGTGTTAGTCGTAGTTCTACACTTACAATCTAATGTGCTCCACCAGTTTATGTGTTTCATTTTATATACAGGTGATGTTGCCCTTGTGGACGTGAAACGTTGTAATTTGTATCCATCAGTGGTTAGGGTTTCATTTAGTTAGACACTTTTTATGGGGCATGTGTTAGTCGTAGTTCTACACTTACAATCTAATGTGCTCCACCAGTTTATGTGTTTCATTTTATATACAGGTGATGTTGCCCTTGTGGACGTGAAACGTTGTATTTTGTATCCATCAGTGGTTAGGGTTTCATTTAGTTACTAGTATTAGTTGTGCTTGCGCCAATGAATGATAGTGCATTTTGTCGAACAAGTTGAATGCTCCAAGTTCTCTGTACAACCCATGGGCGGAAGGGGGTTCCTGGCCCTTCACAAAAAAAGGTTTATGTATGTATGAGATATAGCTGTTTGAACTAAGAGTTATCTCATAGATGCCCTTCAAATCTTTGTATGGCTACACACAGGTCATTGTTTTCATAAAGCAAGTGCTGATTAAGGATTGGGTTTCTTTCTCTATAATGTTGTTTCCTGATCTATAAAGGAAGATGAAGAAAATGACATGCCTCTCTTCCATAACTAGAATTTGTTGCTCACAATATGTAGGGTGTTCTTTAGAGCCTACTAGTCAGATATCCTGTTGAATTCATAAATGAAAGTATGATATTTTATTCTTGTTTCTCCTTGAGAGTATGAACAAGAAATGATGTGACAATAGTGAGTTAAATCTTGTTTCACATTCTTTGTAAGACGGCCTTTTAATTTTAAAAGAAATCTTCATATCAGTTGAATTTGGCCATCTTGCTTCTGTAATGGAATACTTTGCACAAGATTCTCAAGTGAAATTGGCCATCCCGCTTCTATGTATGGGTTTTTTTGTTTTTTGTTTTTTAACACCGAAAGAAGAGATTTAATTGATCACAAGCTTCAGCACACAAGGATTAAAAGGAGGCAACTATGTTGGCACCCAACCCCACGACAATCACTTGCCCACAAAGCCCCCAAGAGAGGAAGAGTAAACATACAGAGTTGCCCAGGAGGCAACCAAAAGAACTTCAATACATGATCAAAAACCCAGAAAGCGACAAACCCAACAGCTTGGTCACCCCTTAGGAAAATAAGTAACCATTTGCTTCTATGTATGGGCTACTTCACACTACTTTGTCAAGCGAACTTCAATACGTCCAGATTACCGGTGCGTGTATGGAATTATACTCATTCTCAGACCTTAAGGATAATCCAGCTGTATTTTCTTTAGGAAGCTAAGAAGTTCCATGGCTTGTTAATCTCGGATGCTTCTCTCGTTTGAATAGTGTAAATGAGTAGGTTAAGCAGATTTTCTTTATATGATAAAAAAATTCGTTACTTTTCTTTGTTGGGCACATTTGTTGAGTACATCTCTTGCGTTGGATTTGGAAGACTAATATGGGTAGAAGTATTCACTATTTTCATGTCCAATTTGGAATGCTTTAGATATTGAAACACCTAGAGATATTTTGTTCTGGTAAAGCGGGAACTGGCTTTAGCGAATGGGCTTTTGGGAGGGAAAGGAGAAAATAGGAAAAAAGGTTCTCTTTTGATATCCGATTCTGTTTTTATTGTGTTGGGAGCATTTTGGGCGTTGTATTCTTTTGGCTTTTTCCATTGAAATTTGGAATTGGTAGATTGTCTTTTGTATGAGGTATTCTTGGTTTGTAAATTCTATTGATTTGTTGTGCAGCTGCAATGGCTGCTGAAACCTCTGCAAAGATCATTGATGGAAAATCAATTGCAAAGCAAATCAGAGATGAGATAACTGTTGAAATATCGAGGATGAAGGATACTTTTGGTATTGTTCCAGGATTAGCAGTTATTCTAGTGGGTGACAGGAAGGATTCTGCAACTTATGTACGCAACAAGAAGAAAGCTTGTGAATCTGTGGGGATCAATTCCTATGAAGTGCACTTGCCTGAAGACTCCACAGAACAGGAAGTGCTTAAGCATATCTCATGCTTCAATGATGATCCCTCTGTACACGGAATTCTTGTTCAGTTACCTCTTCCTTCCGTGAGTTCCTTATTCTGTGTACTGCATTTTACTCTCTTTTTTCTAAACCCCGTTATGAGAACATACCTTTTAAAGGAAACAACATAATAGAAAACATGCATTTATGTTTGGTAGGTGCATTTTTAGAAATTCACAAAGTAAACAAAGATATTAAGCTATGGTCAATAAATGGTTAGCCCTAAAGCATTATTCTGCAGTGAGATATTATATCTTTTGAGTAGCCAACACTGCATGGAGTTTGCAAATAAACCAAGTTGTCGCAAGTGTATGGTAAGGCCTTAATTATAACCTATGAAGCACCGACACTCCAAAAGGGCATTGTGTCCATGTATTGGACACGGGGACACGCCCAAATACGTATTAGACATGCCACATGGCGTGTCCAATAATTTTTCTTATTTTCATATAGGGGACACGCGGGGGACACTGTTGGGTACATGCCGAGGACATGGCTGGGAGTCAAAACGTAACATATTTTTAATTTTGAGGGGTTAATATGAAATTATTCAAAACATTTGGGTTAAACTATAATTATGTCTTTATTTGAACCATGTTAATCTCATACATTCATATAGGACATTTCTTCGTCAACGGACATGGAAGAAAAGAAAAAATATATATGTATATATATATTTATATTATATACACGTGGCGTGTCCCTCGCCGTGTCTGTAACTCCACTTTTTTAGAATTGCCATGTCCCGTATCCGTGTCCGTGCTACATAGATTATAACTGTCATTAAGACTACAGTCTACAGTTCTGAATTTGTTCATGGATTCTGTGCCAGCATATGAATGAGCAAAATATCTTGAATTCTGTTTCCATTGAGAAAGATGTGGATGGATTCCACCCACTTAACATTGGACGACTAGCCATGCGTGGTAGAGAGCCCTTATTTGTTTCATGTACACCTAAAGGATGCATAGAGCTGCTACATCGATATGGCATGGATATCAAGGGAAGGAGGGCTGTTGTGATTGGCAGGAGCAATATTGTTGGAACACCAGCTGCTCTATTGCTGCAGGTAATCTTATGGTTCCTGGATTTTTACTATGTCTGCCTCTGTCCAAGTTACTTTACCAAACTGAATGTTATTTCTCTATCTAATTTAGTTTCTTTCCCTTTTTAACTTCTTGATGTGATCTAATTTCTAGAGAGAAGATGCTACTGTCAGCGTTGTCCATTCCAGAACCAATAATCCGGAGGAGATCACAAGACAAGCGGATATCATCATTGCTGCTGTAGGGCAAGCAAACATGGTGAGGGGTAGTTGGATAAAGCCTGGTGCTGTTGTTATCGATGTTGGAATTAATCCAGTTGAGGTGAGCTGGGTCTTTTTTGGCTTCTTCACAATGTTCACATGCTTACAGAGAGTTTGCTTTGCAGTTTGAGTTTAGTAGCACTGAGCTGATTCTGTGTGCATTTTATGTGACAGGATGCGAAAAGTGCAAAAGGGTATCGTTTGGTTGGAGATGTATGTTATGAGGAGGCTTGCAAGATTGCTTCAGCTATTACTCCAGTTCCCGGGGGAGTTGGACCCATGACTATCGCAATGCTTCTATCTAATACTCTCAGCTCAGCAAAGAGAATGCACAACTACAAATGAGGGAGGAGGATTCATTGTCGTTCAGTTAGTCTATGACCCCATTCCCCTCAAGCACCTGCTTAGACAGTGCTTGGATCTTGGATGTTAACTGATTTTGAGAAAATCTTCACAAAATATTTTTTGGCCACCGCAAATTTATATCCAAACTTAGCCCTCACGTGAGCGCCTTTCGATTTCTCTCTGTTTACTGTTTCCAATAACTGAATATTGGCATGGCTAGACAAGGGTAGTAGTTCATGTGAGGTTGGGTGCTTCGTAAATATGTTGATTGAAGAGGAGGTGAGGAGGTAAGTGCTTGCAAACTGGGTGCTTTCTTTCCAGAAAAAAAGGTACACAGGGAAATCGATTTCGTACACAGGAACTCTTTGTTACATTTTTTATATTGACTATAAAGAAGGCTATGCCAATTTTCTGATGGCATGATTCAGAATTGGAAGTTATGTTCTTCTGTACAAGTAATTATTTGAGTTCCACTATAAGAATGGTCATACTCATGTAAAACTTTCAGTAAATGTATAAGATGGTGGGCAAGCAAATCTTCTCTGGTTTTTTTGGCTCATTGTTGGTGTCATTTTCTTATTGACGGGTTGCCAAAAAGGGCTGTTTTGGATGCATGTGTCCACCTAGGTTTGCTCGACATGGGTTGTTATGGGTAAGATTTTTGTGGAGAGATTGGCGGCGGAATCACTGTATTGGGCTTATCACTTGTAGGTTGCATGGAAATTTCTATCGGGACCCTTGCCTTGTTATCCTTCACCAGTGCATGTGTCCCATTTCCTATCGTCACATGATTTTCTTATTGTTGATAATATATCAATGGAGGCGACTGGTAGTGTGCTTTTGCCACTGTTTTCCATGCAATAAGTTTCTTATACAATGATTAATGTCAGTTCTTTACGGTCGACTTATAGTTCTTGGTACTATAATGTCAGTATTATTAATAAAATTCTTGACAGTCTCAAATCTAAGATAAAGAAAACAAAAACAAAAACAAAACATCCTCTTGATAATTACGATGTGGTCTAGAATTGGCGTAATATGTTGGGTATAACGGACAATGTCTCAACCACTAAGAAATCCAAATTGAGGGAATCTGCATAGTTGGATTAGTAGAACACGAGTCTCACCAATTCCTTTTCTTTTTGTTTTTTTTTTTGGTGTCTAAAACGAAAAACTCACCAATTCCATTTGCTTGCGTTCTTATTCGTTTGTTTGGGCTAAATCTACACCATTTTGGTAACAAGGTCTGTTATTGGCAATGAGGGAAGAGATGGATATGTGCCAAGTATTTCTATACTGAACATAAAAATAGCCATTTTTGTAACATGGTCTGTTATTGGCAATGAAGGGAGGGATGGATATGTGCGAAGTATTTCTAAACTGAACAATGAGGGGAGGGATGGATATGTGCCAAGTATTTCTAAACTGAACATAAAAGTAGGTGTAACTTTTCAGTGCAAAAATTGGTAGGGAGAGCTTACTAACAATTCTGTTCCCTAGCCAAGACCCATTACTATTATTCAAAGAAAACTTGCAGCCGTCCCCAATTTTGACTCAATTGCCGGTAGAAGTTATTACAATCTCACTAATATAAAATACGACAAAAACAAACTGTAGACAGATAGTGGTTTGAAGGGGGGAAAAACGTCAATGACATTTGTGCTTCCGTAAATTGAAAACAATTTAGCTTCTTACTACAAGTTATTGGCAACGTCAGTCTATCATCTGACTGAATGATATATTGAAACTCCTAGGGCACAATGGGAACATAAAAATGCTCACCATGTGAACACAAGAATGAACTATGAAAGTCATTATAGATTGAAGCAGATATTTCTGCTATCAATTATTGTGGCTATCTAAATTACAAATGGATAGAAGCCAAAGGAAACAACGTTGAAATAACCTTGAGGACATCAAACTTGCTTGGTCAGAAAGAGTGATGTACATTGCTTCATTGTATCCTCAGGGCTGGTAACTGTCAACAGAACAAACAAGTTCAGTTTTTTTAGCGATTATGAGGGGGGAAATAGCAACATAAAGGGAGCGACGTTTTTTTCTTCTTCTTTCGAAACAGCAAAATTTATTAAGAAACTTGATAGGGTACATCAAGTAGGGGGAGAGGGGATGGGGATCTAATCGAAGGTTGGAAAATAGCCGAGGCCCAAACACATGAGGGGCAAAGCCCTAAAAAGCGGGCCAAGCCCGAACACCCGAGGGCAAAGCCCAAAAAACACTCTATAGGCCTCAAAATGCCCAATTTGAAACCAATACTGCTCAAAATAAACAAGACCTAAAATGCCCAAATATAAAAATAAGCCCAAACCCACACAAGCATGCCCATAGAGAACATAGGCAGTGCCAAGCCCAAGAGGCCCAAAACTACCCAAACCCTAACAGCCCGGACCAGCCCAGCCCAGCCCAACAAACGCCGTAACCACCAACACGCCGCCGTCCACCCCACCAGGCAAACCAAAACCATTGCCAGTGCGACGTTGGCACTGAAATCAAATCAAACGGTCACTTGGATGCTAAATGAAAATGAAAGTATTCCTTCTCAAGCGAAACATTAAGTCCATCTTGTACAAAATGAATAGTTGCAATGAATAGAATGTTGCCAATTATGCATTTTGAGTTATGTATCCAATTTTTTGCAGTCATCCAATTCTGGCAGATGAATAGATACATGATGTGGATATGATTGAATACAAAATGAAACGACTTGATTGAAGCTTTCTTTGCAAAAACTTTGCTAATTACACATTTGGTCCTATAGATGCCATGGCAAATAGAAATTTCCCGGGTACATTAAATTGCATCAATAAGCTCGAATATAGGGCTGGCCTGTGTGGCCCAAGGTTCTCTCTGATTCGTATATCTCAAAGTCATTTCCTCCCTGCTCAAACAAACACCCAAGCATGTCAGTCCTAATGGAGTACTACAAAATATTCAGCCAAAAAAAAAATTCACATGATCTATTAAAACACATTACAAGACATGACTACAGGGAACCGAGGTTCAATAACAAGTTAGTGGGCTCACAGGAAATACCAATCAAGGGAGAAAAACATCGCCATCAGAAAAGGAGGGAAAATCCAAATAAATGGATAAGCTAGGCATACGTTTTACCTTGCAAGTCTTGTCTCCAAAGAAGTGAATTTCACGAAAATCATCTAGGTACCCCAAGCAATAAGTCTTATCCAAACCTCGAGGAAACACCTTTTACACCAAGGAAAACATAATGTCAAATTAGCTGGCAATGACCGGTTGCTAATTACTTTAGCGAAGCTTAAGAATTATAAAAGCATAGACAAGCAATGAAATCCACTCACATCAAAACCTATTGTCCACCAATAAAAGAGGTGAGGTTAAGGTGGGAAAATTTCTCACGGAGCACAGAGACCATATTGGGGCGTATGTGTTTGAACCTGGATGTAATTTCAGTACATAAAATTTTCAAGCAGTCTCACGTGATAAGTTATTATTATTAAAGACCCAAACTGCATACCATCAGTAAAATGTTACATCAGTATATACAAGTATTTTTCATGAGAATCCCTTCGTTGAATTTTAGTCTCAAATGTTTCATATGATTTTTCCATGCAAACAACGATTCTATTCTTGCAGATGGAAGGGATTTTCCATAGTTGTTTTTTGCACATTAATTTCAGGGTCTACGGTAACTATTTTTCAATTTACGAGTTAGTAATTCTTAACCTTTATGGATAAATCGTATATCATTGCAGGTGGTTTTTGGATCAATCGTATATCATTGCAGGTGGAGTGTGCAAGAATGCTTCTCAAGGGTGGAGCAATGGTTGATGCTGCAATTTGTACGAGATAAATTGGACTACGGACCTATTATCCAAGAATGCATTATATTTTCAGCAGATAATTTAGTAGAGCCTCCGTTGTTTATGTTGTCTCAACTTCATATTATTGGGGTACGTTTGTTTTTATAGAAAATCATTTTCATGTAGGGATAGAAATACGTCGAGTATGAAAGTGTCTTTCAAAAATTTTACAGACTACTAAAATTTGCGATAACGATAATTGAATTCGTAACCTTAGAATAATGATTGAAAACATAATCGAAGGTCAAACATACTAACGTGGAGAGTATTCAAGAAAAAATGGAAAAGGAAAAACGGGTGGACGACCAAAGCCCAAGACGAACGTTAGCTGCTCCTAACTCCTTACTAGTAGTACACCAATAAGCAAATCAGGCAAACAGGACACCCATCTCTATTTAGGGGACAGCTCATCTCTATTTTAGGTTCAACTCAATGATCGGTCTCGTTTATGTTGTAGAGCTTGTAAAATTAAACCACGTAAAAAAATCATGTTGGTTGGGTGGCTGGTCCGGGTCGTAACCCATTTAACTTTAGATAAATGAATTGTTCAAATGGTAATCTGAGGTGCCTTGCTCATTTTGGTCAAGATAAAAGTGCATCGATTAAGTATTGAACGATATTAGATCAATGGCAATTTTTGGGTGGTTTTTTTCTCAATTGCAGTCTACAATATGACCGAGTTCAATCATTGAATTGAACCCCAACTGAGGTCGGAAATGGCTGGACTATATGCCGTGCAGTTCACTACGTGAGACAAGTCATTTATGAATCTCGCTTCTGCTGTTGTTGGACTGTAAAGTGTCGTCCGCATGATCATAGCCGCCCAAAAGTGTTTTAAACTGTTCAAGTTTTTAAAAAAACCCATCTAGAAGAATTTTGTTAAATTATGGACCATTGAATGCGAAAATAAATGGCTACCATCAAACGGCAAAGGTCTCTCTGAAATCTGGAGTCCAAGCCGGTCCACATTTATTTACACCATATGGAGCCACGTGTTCCCCCAACCACCAAGCCCTTCTTCCCCGCTGTCTAATGAACTCAGGAGTCCACTTCCACTTCTTCTTCTCTCTCTCTCCCTCCCTCCCTCCCTCCCTCTCTAAACATCTACATTTCACTGATTTCAGTCGTACTGTCCGGTTTCCGTCTCAACTTCCTTCTCTCTCCACGCACCCTTTTCGACTCCGCCGATGGACGTAGCTTGCCAGCTCGTCTGCTGCGGTGGAATCGACCCTCTCCGTCACACCACTTCTTCTCTTTCCTCCTCTTCCTCTTCCCCTTCCTCTTCCAGCAGCACAACAATCACCACGCCTCGCCGTCGAATTCCGTCCGCGATTAGGGCTCGGAGGAGGCGGAACGGCGTCGTTCGGGCCGTCGCCACCGAGCCCAAACCCACCGAGAAAGGGCCGAGAGTAGTGAATGGATCCCCGAGCTCGTCTCCATTGAAGCCGGTCAATGGAGTTTCCACGGTCAGTGAAGCTAAACTGAGTAACCGACTCTTTATGCAAATTCCTACATAAGATGCTTTTAAAGACATAAAAACTAGTATTTATTTAAAATATTTACAAGTATTGAAAACATAAATAAAAATAACTTAGATAACCATTTCGTTAATTCAAAATGCATTACTTAAAAATTAGTACTTTTCTCGCTTTTTCAGCGGCAATATACTATAATTAAACTCTTATACTAGATTTGAGTATAACTATAATGTTGGAGACCTTGGCGTATGCCCAAAGGTCCTATATTTAGGTGGGATATATATATACATGCTAATAACAACGCAATGGGCTGTCAATAAAGCAGGAAAATGATAAATATATATATACACACACACACACATATACACACACAATTTCTTTGTGTTGAAGTGCCTTGAAGTAAAAGCCGAATTTTGTTTTTTTATTCTTCTCGCCTTATTGACAACCGAGTGGGCTGTTAAGTGCATAACCGATACACTCTCTTTATGTATATATGTCTATGTATTGTGACTTGTTCATTCTCTAATTTTTGTCGAATTAATGTTTAGTAGCGGGGAAAATGCAGGAAATGGCAAGGAAATAAAATGGTGTTTGAATACATACAGCAATGCTATAGAAAGAAACATTATCAAGCTGAACTGACTGCTAAAAGAATTGAAGTGAATTTGTCTTCAAACAGTTGAATGTCCCTTGAATTTCCCTCCCTCCCTAGTGATCAGTGTAGTAGGACTCACGATAAGTTACAGTTTTTGGAATCAATTCTGCGGAACACTTGAAAAGAAAACTCATTTTCATGAAATCTTGAAAAGATGTCCAAAAGATTCTCGAGAATTGGTTTCGATAGATTTAAATAGGATACATGCATGTAGAGTGTTCTTATTGCCAAAACTAGATAATGGAAAGTTTTTTCACGAACCCAGTTCTGAAGTGCATCCAAACAGAATCTAAAAATGGGTGCATTAGCAGACTTAATTGCAAACAATTTGCGGATTGAAAAGAATGCATTTGCGGAACAATACGACACGATTTTAAAAGCTTTGGGACTCGATATAATTCTTTACACGGTTTAAAACAAAGATGATTGTGAAACGCTAAACACAATGTGGGAAACTTCACTTGTACTGTTCAGAGATCAGTTGATCAAAAAGAGGTAGATAGTCTTCATGATACAGCTTTTTAAGGCAAGTAGATAATTACTGTGAGATATTTGATTTGTATCCACTAAATATCTGGGCTTTTCTTAGAAATCCAAAATTTTGTTTTTCTGTTTTATCTTTTTCCCACCGCATCTTTGCAATCAAATAAAGTGCCATTTGGAATTAGTTTTTCTAACTGGGAACTAAGTCATACCTCTATTTGATTGCCCTATGAAGTACTGATGGTTTGAGATCTGGAATGGCAGAGAATCGGAGATGTTTCAAAGGAGATCAAAAGAGTGAGAGCACAGATGGAAGAAAATGAACAGGTGGCAATACTTATGAGGGGGCTTAGGGGTCAGAATTTGAGTGATTCCCAGTTTGCTGATGAGAACATTCAGCTTCGCCTTGTGGAGGTTTGTGTGTTGCTTTGATTGGTTATTTGTATCAGCTGATGTGAACTTTCACTTCCTTTCGGTTTGTTTTATTGTTACGACGTATATGTATTGAATTCAAGTTTCTATGAGTGTTTAAATGAAACATTGCAAGTTTTTAGATGCACTTTAAGTTGTTGGCTTTTGGAAAACGTGGCTATTTTTGCTGTTAAATAGACAAGTTCATCTTGAGCAATTTGAAAAATCCAGTGTGCAAAGGAGAATAATCGAAACTTTCCAGGAGAAACATGATCCGTCTTTACTATGCAAGCAGCGAGTCTTTGCTGTAGTGTCTATTATTCTGCAAGCCTTGTTTTTTCTTCAAGCTTCAAGATCTTTTGGTTAACTTTTTAGATTCTTGATGAATTTCTCTAATATTTTTGTTAAATTAATTTTAGAATTCCTGTCTTTATTTTGAAAAAGAAGATAGATTGATTTCAGTGTGCTTTTACCTGTATAGGTTATAGGTAGGTGCATCTATGCGGTAGTGGGACTAATCAATTCTGCTGAAAGAAGATGACTGATATAATAAGATTGGGTCCGCATAGAGCTCATCAGTGCTTGAACGTAATTGCTTGAAATTTGCATTTTCAACGGTCTGAAATTTGTTGCAGCTTTCTTGTTCCGTAAGCGGAAGCCAAAAGCGCTTTCTCTTGCGTCCAAATAATTAACTTTGCTTGAAGTTATTTCTAAAGCATAAGCTATTAGTGGAAGTTGTGCCAAACACACTCCCACAGTAGCATAAGAAAGTAGAAAATAAGGAACCCTGTATAGATAACTTCGAATCTGCAATAGCTAACTGCTGGTCTGCAGCCATAAATAACAGTGTACATACTGATCTAGGATCCAAAAAGATTGACGTTTACGTAATAGGTGTGTGTTGAATTTTGCTTGACTTGATGATGTAGCACCGCCACGGACACGCGACACGACACGGACTCTCCCATGCGCCAATGTTAAAAAATTGGAGGACACGACACGTTAGGGGACACGTTTTAAATGATATATGCTTATACAGTTATACGTATAAAAAAGCTCTAATTCTATATGTGTAACACCATATATAGCTTAAATCTTATTTATCATCACATTGTTCACGAAAGTATTCCAACAAATAGCGTTTCATCACTTTCATCATCTGTGTGTCTTAGTCATCAATAAACTTATCATATGGTACACAAAGAAGAAAGACTTTTCTAAGCTTTAACAAGAGTCTTAACCATTTTGTTTAACACCCCGACATGTCTTGTGAGTGTCCCAAGAGTGTCCTGAGCATTTTTTGGAGTGTCCCTGGAGTCTCCAAACAAAAAACGTTGAGAAAAAGGAGGACACGTCGGATTTGAGTGTCAGACACGTGTCCAGAGAGTATCGGTGTCCGAAAAGTGTCAGACAACGATACGCGAGCTCTGACGAAGTGTCCGTGCTACATTGATGACAACTATTTCCTCCAAGTTTTAATCATGCTATAAGATTCATGCAGGCCAGGTTTGAAGGTGACAAAAGTTTTGTGTCACTACAGATCAGCTAGTTTTGACTTTGAAGCACAATTTTGTGAAGTATATAGATTATATGGTAAACCAACTAACCAAGTAGAGCTTTGCATTTGTAACTTATTTTGTCATGAAACTTCAAAGTCTTGTCGTAATCAGTGAGCTTCACTGGTTTCGTATCGCAAAGTAGACTGGAAAGCCTAAGCCTGTGGCTGCAGAATTTCATAAGAAGTACAGTCAAGGAATTTTACCAATAAAAAAATCCATTTCGTGAAGCTCAAGGTTTTATATAGGTTGTCATTGACTCATAAATATTTGGAGCTCTTGGGTTGGAACTCCCTTTTTCATCCAATTATTGAGGGTCGTGTTTTCTGCTTCTTTGTGCTTTTTCAGGTTGATGAAAGCAGCGAGTTTTTGCCTTTGGTGTATGAACCTGCTAGCATATCTGCATACTGGGGAAAGAGACCACGTGCTGTTGCAACACGCATTGTACAGTTGCTATCAGTTGCCGGAGGTTTTCTTTCCCGTCTTGCCTGGGATGTGATAAACAAAAAGGTTAAAGAGGTAATGTTTAGTCCTACGCTTGCTATTTGGACTTACTGGAGAGTTTCTGACTGTCTCATAATTTTAATAGTCTGCACCAGCTTTTGGTATGAATAAAAGAAATATGCAAGTTTCTTTGGTTTTTTCTTGGGTTTTTGTTCTACATGTTGTGAACGTTTATAAATTACTGGGAGCATCTGTTTACAAGTCACTCTGAAATTCACTTCTATAAACCAATAATTTGTTAGGTGTGTCTTGTTCTATTACTCATGACTTTGAAGAACAAAATACAAAATATATTTATTTCTGCCTCGTAATTAATCTGGATGGTAGGATATTCATAAGCGTCAATTTGATCACTAAACTCCAATTGCTTATGAAAGACGATGTATGGATATTCCATTGAGAATTCGCCTTTTAAGTACTTCGGTTATCCTTAGGTGACAAACGTATGGTGGAGTTCTTTTGGGCTCCATTGTTGAAGAAAATTGGCAGGGAGTTGGAGGGGTGGAATATAGGTCTAGGGGAGTGACTCTTGTTAATGTACTTCGTAGTTTTTCGTTCCCTTTTTGCCTGCGGGAGAGATAAGCTGGGATTTTTGAATTCCATTGGTACAAGCAACTGACAAATTGACTTAGCTATCCTACTTTAGGGGGTTAGGGGTTAAAATTTTATACATGTCCACCTTTCTACTCCATTGTTCCTTGTCTATTAGTATTGACTATTATTTCGTTTTCCCGGTAACTAGAATGAAGTTTCTCGAGCTATTGAGCTAAGGGATATTGTCACCTCTTTGGGTCCAGCATACATAAAACTTGGGCAAGCATTGAGCATTCGACCAGATATACTGTCACCTGCTGCAATGACTGAGCTGCAAAAGCTCTGCGACAAGGTATGAGTGGCCTTTCATTTAACAATTCAACATCCACTAAAACTACATATGATTCAACTGCAAGGCCGCTGAATTTGTTTCACTGTTTTTCTAAAAATCAGGTTGGACTTGCTCTGTTATACTTAGGAAATGCTCTCTCTTTTTATCCGCGTTAGGAAATGCTCCTTCAAATAGCCTAATGCATCTCTATCTTAATTCTGTAATGAACTTCTGTTTGTAATTTGGTGATGGTTACGAGTATCTGAAAATGAAAAGGACCAAGAAGCCGAACGAAAGGGTGCTCAGAAGTAGATAAGGAAGTTCTGAGATAAATAGGACATGGGGATGTGCAAATTGGAAGATTTGGAAAGTGGTTGCCTCTTAATTGCTATTTCTTGAAGTCACTGAGACGGCATGAAGTACCATGGATGGGATTCTAATATTTTAACTTGGTTTGCTAGTGATAAACTGAGCATTATAATAGCTTGTTGCATGTAGAGGTAGTGACTCAATTTTTTAACAAAGGGCACAAGAAGTATCCCAAGAATAATTTCTCTTTATGATTATGGTTCCATTTTGGACTCATCCCTGCAGAGTAAACCTTGGACACCTGCAACAACCAACATGAATTTTCTACTTTTAGTGTTGACTTCTTGTTTCTCTCTTCGTACTTTTGAAGGTTCCCTCATATCCAGATGACGTTGCTATGGCTCTTATAGAGGAGGAGCTTGGTCAGCCGTGGTATAACATCTATTCTGAGCTGACTTCCTCACCAATAGCGGCTGGTAATCTCCACAATTGATATTGTTACCTGAGTGAACATTATTTTGGAGCATGGGGATGTCCAGTTGAAATTCTGAATTATAATTACCATTTGGTTGTTCGCTTGTTATTTCATAAGTAGAGTCTACATGAGCCTTGAGTTGTACACTGGTAAATACTTGTCCCTTAAACGTACCCACAAAATGTCTGGCCTTGTTGCTTAATACATATATTTTTCTTGTGAACTTTTTTGGCAGCATCTCTTGGACAGGTGTACAAGGGTCGGCTAAAGGAGAATGGGGATTTGGTTGCTGTAAAAGTACAGAGGCCTTTTGTCCTCGAGACAGTGACAGTTGATTTGTTCGTCATAAGGAACTTGGGCTTGGTTCTTCGGAAGTTCCCTCAGGTACTTTTCCTAAATCACAAGTCTTGCAGTCTATTTTTTGTCCCGAAGGGATTTTTTTGTCATTTTGTAAGGGAAAACTGTAGCTTCGCTGATGCTTCCTGTCATAAAACTGTTATTATTCAGGTTTCTATTGATGTTGTTGGTTTGGTGGATGAATGGGCTGCCCGTTTCTTTGAGGAGCTTGATTATGTTAATGAGGGTGAAAATGGAACATTCTTCGCTGAGATGATGAAGAAAGACCTTCCACAGGTGGGTTTGAGTATCTTTACAAGTTTTTTTCATTTTTTTTAATCCAACTTATGTGTTGACAATTTCACTCTTTGCGGAGTTTTAAGTCGGATACTGTCAGTTGCATGCTTAATGGTATTTATCGGACAGCCAAATATCAGAAAGCTAGTCATGGTTTCAAAAGAAACATGTGATCACACGCCTAAGTCTAAAAGTCACGCTACTTGCTTCCTGTTGGCACCATGTTGTATGGACCCTTAAATATACTGCATTTGGGTTGCTGCCAATCAACCTGATTGGCTCAGTTGGGAAATACCAGGGGTGAAGAACACCAAAGATTTAAGGTTCCAACAAGGATGTTTGGTTCTGCATTTGTGCTGTATGATTGTCTGATTGCGAATATATCAACTCAGCGTCTCAGCCACAATTTTTAACCAAGCCAAAGGGTGTTGTTTTGTGAATCAATTAGAAGGATTCCACCCAGGGAACTACTAAAAGTTGGACAAATGAAACTAGTATGGTCTTGGTAGATTGTCGTGTAGATATTATAACCTACTCTTGAATCTTGACATATCAATTGCATATCTTTTTAAGTATTTCTAAATTACCCCTTCACATTTTTTAGTCCCATAGAAGGTTTTTGAGGATTCTATTTTACCATTTTGTAGTTTCTCTCATTTGTTTTTTAGCTGTCAAGTTTAATAAGTGTGGGTATTGTAGATGTCACTTTTTAAGATGTATTTTGATACTTCTGATTTATTTTTGTCCCAGGTAATTGTACCTAAGACCTATACTAAATACACTTCAAGAAAGGTTCTTACTACACAGTGGGTAGACGGGGAAAAACTTTCACAAAGCACAGCAGATGATGTTGGAGACCTGGTCAAAGTTGGAGTCATATGCTACTTAAAGCAGGTGATTAATCTAGCAAACAGCTAAAATTCCACTGGGGATAGACATTTCTGACTTGTCTATATTTACTTGTGTGTTTGTGTAGTCAAGTTGGATATAAGTTATATTTGTTTGTTCTCTATGTTGTTTTATTTTGTTTTTTTGAACGGCGAAAAAGGAAATTTTATTAATCTTTGAAATGAAAACAAAGACTAAAGGGAGCAAGGAGAAAGGCAACAATTGCCTATCCTCTCCAAATCCTTGATTTGCAAGATGCCAACCAAGGGACAAGCCCAACACCTAAAAGCCCAAATAAGACAATAAGCACAAGTGGGATGCAGCCCAAACACCCAAAAGGCCTAAAAGCCCAAATATACAAATAAGCCCAAAAACACCTAAACCCTAGCCCAACAGCAGATACAAAACCCCAGCCACGGAAACAGCCTCCAACCACCAAAACCCCTGGCGAACCACCACACCCTGAAAACCCAATTGGACCGAAACCCTAAACCACCAGAATCCGATAACAGAAGATACGCTGCCACAATCGCCACCGCACACCCTGCCATGGAAAGACCCAAAAAGCGCAAGGGCAGTGCTCAGATCTACGGTCACACCACCGCCGGATGCAAGTCTCCATCGCCGTTAGGCAAAACCAAACTCACTCAGGAATGAGCCGGCTGGAAGCTACGTGAACCTCGCCCCCAAACCCCACGTTCTCTATGTTGTTTACTACCTTCTGACGTGAGAAAGTGGACTTCTTAAAAAATTCCTATGCTACATGGACTCTGGTCTGGGGTATGTGTCTAAGCGTCGGATTCATCTCCTATGTGCAACGATATTGGGGCATGACAAAGTATACATAATTCTTTATATCCTTTTTTGTAATAAGGCAAAATCATATTATAGACTTACTTGTTGGCTGAATATTCAACTCTACACGTCATAAACATATTTGGTTCCCTTACCCATATGTTGTGTGCTGGTCATGGGTACTACTTGTGTGATAGAATCTGTTTCTTGGTTAGTGGCGGAGTAATTTTTTTTTCAAGCAATTAGAAACTTTTCCTATTATTAGAAGAACTAAGCAGAAGTGCAATGGGTATAGATGAGGATAAGAAGTCCATCCATGAGAAAGGAAGAGAAATGAAGTAAACGGAACTACAACAAACAAACAGCTTTCCAAACTCTAGAGATTTAAAAAAAAAAAAAAAGGAAATCCCTTTGAAGGGAAGTGAAAATTAACTCGACAACCAAAACAAGTAGCAAATCTAATCCCATAGATCTTGAACTTCTTCTTCATTTCTTCTTTGTTGACTAAAACTAGACCATCCATGGTCTGAAGAGTATAACAATGACAGTATGTGCCTTTTGCAACTATTATGGTTGTCATGAGAAAGACTTGTAATTAGGCATGCTTCACCATCAATAAGTGACTATTTTGTCAGGCTAAAATTTTTGAGCTTAGTGCCGGGCTAATAGGGTAGCCCAACTGGTCGGGCTTCGGCCTGGGCCGGTCTTCAGAACCTCTAGCCCAAACCCTACCCATTGGGATTGAGTGGGCCTAGGGCCAGGCTAAATATCATCGGGCTCGGGTGTACTCTAGGCCACTGGTCCAAATTTACACCCCTAGTAAAGAGGATGCACCTAATGCTTGTCTAATATAGGGAAAAATTGCCTAGGTGGAACAATATTATCTAGCATTATCTACCAGTTTATTTAATTTATAAGAAAACACTAATATATCTTAGGCCAGGGAACATTGCTTCATAACGTACATAATGGAGAGTTCCAAATGTAAAATCTCTTATATTCGACTCCTTCCATGCTCATAAAAACTATACAGTATGTTGTTCTGCTGTCTGTCTTTCCATTACAGTTCCCTTTTGCATCTATGGTTTGCAACTTGCACTACCTGTCTTGCTGCAAATTCCAGCTCTGTTCTTGAGTAATTGTGTTTTTCTGGGCGGAGTACGAAAATGCTTTCCGTATGTTACCTCCATTATCTTGCTCATTGTCATTTGGATTTACAGTTGCTTGATACTGGATTCTTCCATGCTGATCCACATCCTGGGAATATGATCCGCACTCCAGATGGGAAGCTAGCTATCCTTGATTTTGGTAACAATTTCCTTCGCAAATGTTTGTTTAGCAGCATCACTAACATTCTCCTTTGATGCTTGTTTGGGATTGTAGTTTCTCATTCTTAAGTAAATGCACAGATTGGATAAGCTAGTTTTTGAAAAGATTTGAGTCTATAGAATTTAAGCTATGCTGAAAAGAAGCCTGGCAAAACTCTACCAGTTTGCCATCCATCAATTCCCACAAAGTTTTTCATTTGAGATTACCATAAACTATGCTGAACAGGATTTTCCAAAGGCAAGTTGCCGAAGAGTGAGCCCATTGAAGCCTAACTGTTGGAAAACAGATTATTGAGTGATACAACTAGAAATTTAGACACACACTTCAAATATAAGGGATGATGTAACCAATTGTCTTATTGATGTGGAGGCAAGGAGACTGTCTATTAGCACGAGGGAGTTTTTTGGGTGAGGTGACCAGCATCTTTCTCTCTTTTTTCCCTTACAAATTTCAGTTTGGAAAGGAATTGTGTTTTACATTAAATGATGGATAACATCAAATGCAAAAACGGGTGGGACATGCTTTCCCTACTGTTCACGAGAAAAACAGAGAACTAAATTAAGTAGAGACACTTCAACTGTTTTGAAGAATTTCTTGTGAGCCACACCATGCAAAATGTCACAGGACTACAAATACTTAGAGACCTGATTACGACTTTTTTGATTTGGTGGTAACTGCTTTGATTACTCCAAAAAAATCATCATCATACAATGTGATACTTGAGGAACAGTCTTGAACATTCTAATGAATGTTTTTGCTGTATCAGGCCTAGTCACAAAACTGACAGATGATCAGAAATACGGCATGATTGAAGCTATTGCTCATCTTATTCATCGGGACTATGCAGCTATAGTCAAAGATTTCGTCAAACTTGATTTCATTGCAGAAGGTGTTAATTTGGAACCCATCTTGCCTGTTTTGGCTAAGGTATTTGATCAGGCACTTGAAGGCGGCGGAGCAAAAAATATCAACTTTCAGGAGTTGGCATCCGATTTGGCTCAAATTACATTTGACTATCCATTCAGGATACCCCCGTATTTTGCTCTTATAATTAGGGCGATAGGGGTGCTGGAAGGCATAGCTTTGGTGGGGAATCCTGATTTTGCTATTGTAGATGAAGCTTATCCATACATTGCGCAGGTATGAAATACTAAAGCTGGGAGACTATATATAAGCACACAAGAATGGGTTCTAGATATTCTCTTTCTGATGCATTCACCGTGATAGCTTAATACAGGCATTCATACTATTTTATCCTTAATGCGCTAACTATATTATCGTCTGTTATGGGAAACTTGCTTAACTAAACAGAACCAAACTTTTGACGTCAGTTTATTTGTATCCTTTGTTAGAGGCTCCTGACTGATGAATCACCACGCCTAAGGAATGCTTTGCGCTACACAATATACGGAAAAGCTGGTGTATTTGATGCTGAAAGGTTCATTGATGTCATGCAAGCCTTTGAGAATTTCATAACTGCAGCCAAAAGTGGAGGTGGTGAGGAACTGAGTGGGGATATGGCTGAGCTTGGCATTCTGCAAAATCAAAGCAGCTATGGATTTCCCGGTTTTCCAATTAGTGCATCTCAACAAGAGCAGCCAATTCAAACAAGAGCAGCCTTGGCATTTCTATTATCAGAGAAAGGAAACTTTTTTCGAGAATTTCTTTTGGATGAGGTACTAGTGAAATCCGTTATTCATGCAACTTGTTCTATAAGACATATCCCTGTTAGGATTGTTCATGTAATGGCCCAAGCATACCACTAGCCCAATATCTTTATTTTGATTCACAAGCCACACCATATGGCCCAAAATGCTTATGCCCAAGATACTAGGAGTAGCTTACATGGTTTGTTATATACCCAAAATCATCCATGTAGACTTCCAGTTTGGGACGGGGGTGTTACAATCTCCCCACCTTTATAGTCTTGCGCCCTCGTGAGGGGTTCAGCACTAGAATCACCAACAACCAAATCAAACCGAAGTCCAAGGCCCACATGGTCGTGTACACGGATTGCTCTGATATCATCTATAGCGCCCCAAGCAGACCACTGCCCCAATACTTCGATTTTGATCCACAAGCCACGCCACATGGCCCAAAATGCTTAAGCCCAAGGTACTAGTAGTAGCTTACATGGTTCAACATTCTTTTTTTTCCCGATTACGATTGGTGTTGTGAGTAGCAACTGGGCAAGGACGAATCTAAAAGAAAGGAAATGCGAAGATCACATTATTAACTACTTCCTGTTCGTGGTTGAGAACAGAAGACTTCCAATTAAATTAACAATATGATACAGTTGCATGAGGGATAACTGACCCTTTAGATCTACTTTCAAGTTTCAACTAATAATGTCGGGCATGTGATTCTTCCATAGTTCAATGGTAAGAACTGCTATTTGTAGGGTTCGTTTATGGTAGGCTTAGAACCCTGAAGAATATTTCAGGCTCATTTTATCTATGCTATTGACAGTGGTTTCTTTCTACCAGTCCTTCCCCTACTCGATACATACGTTTAGCTGTTTCTCTAATTGTTGTTGGTTGTTTTTGTAATTTGTGACATTATTCATGAATTACTTAATGGTTTACTCTACAGACTGATGTGGAATGACAACCATCTCTGTGTCCATCTACAGAGTAGTTTTCTGGTTTTTCTTTTTGTTCTCGTCTTTCCAATTAGGTTCTCTTAAAACAGCATCTCTCTGCCTTAAAGACACCAGAATTATATATTCTTGATTGAGTGGATTGATTGGATGGGTTTTTTTTTTTTTAGGACGAAGAGAACAAAATAGGGATGTTGAAAATCTAACTTCTTCCTTTCTTTCTTCCTCTTTTGACATGTAAAACAGATTGTGAAGGGTATTGATGCAGTTACAAGGGAACAGTTGGTAAGAGTGATGGCAGTCCTTGGACTTGGAAATGTTACCCCAGTTTTCAGTATGATTCCGTCTTTTGGACCCATTAGGACCGCAGCTCTTCTACCTACCATAACTGAGGAGGACAAAGTCATATTGAACAATGTTCAGAAAATCCTCGAATTCTTGACGGCAGGAACTACAGTAAAGAGATCATCAAACCAGGTATCAAAAAGCTCTGTTTGTTAACAAATAGAAACCTTAAAGGAGCAAAATAAAAAGAAAGGAAGTAGGACAATTGAGAACATATAGCCACATATATCAAATAAGTAGAGCATGGTACATTGAAATTTCCCCATTATTTGGTTCCATTTTTGAAGCTGTAGGACAATTTGGTTGATGTCTTTCTGAACTTTTCTGAGAGTAACCAAACATGAGGTCCTGCGAGTGTTTGGGATTTGAAACTGCAAATAACGGGGAAACTCACAACACAATTCCTTAGGTTAACACAATTATTAAGTTTACGTGCATTTCAATCCTATCTTCCAGCTCTGGAATATGAATTCTGGCACGAAACTAGCCTTATTTTCAATTGGAACAACTGAATCTCTCTCTCTCTCTCTCTCTCTCTCTCTCTCTCTCTCTCTCTCATATCTTATTCTTTAATTGTGTCTGCAGACTGTTGATGTTACTCAGGTGGTCCAAGAACTACTTCCTGTATTGCCAAGCCTCTCCGTTAACGTGCTCCCTGAGATCCTTAGTCGGCTATCTTCCCGAGTACTGGCACGCTTAATTCGAGATACATTTTTACAGTGACTCCTACTTAACGATCCATGAAGGTGTACATATATTGGGTAGTCAAATATTCCAATCATTCACATCCAAATGATTTTCCTAATTCCTCGTCTCTATGTCCATCTGATTTGTCCACAAGCTGTAGTCTATTGGAGGCTGAATGGATGCAAATTTTGGGAGGGAAAAATAAAACATATTAAAAATGTAGTTTTCCCATTGCCAATTTGTATAAGCTGAGGTAGTGTCCGATGAGGACCTTTTCTTTTATTTTCTTCTCTTCTTCTTGTGCTGGGAACGATCCTGTGATGTATAGACGTCTAACGTGTATATGTTACACTGGTTGCAGAGAATTAAGTCATCTTTCTTATGTTTATTCACATGGAGAAGCTCATTATATGCATAAATACGCATCTTCTCAAAAGGAACTTCACTTGCGATCCCACTTTCTTTACTGTTCTGTCTTACTGACCGATTTTGCAGCAAGTTCGATGGAAGTAGTATGCGCCCACCCCATGAAAGAGTCGAATAAGTTTGTGTGGGTTGGTGCGATTCAGATCTTTTAAATCCTTTTCCTGTTCCCTCTCTTTTGCCCAGACGTATTGCTACACAAATTGGAGATCTGATACATCCTTGAGCTATGTTTAGCTCTAGAGTAAGTATAGATTGGATTACTTCAAATTCAATACTCCCCTTTTCGTTTTTCATGAATGGAGCTGGAATGTGACTCCCGTCTAAATTGTTTTTTTTATCAATCTGTCCTAGATGACCAAACAAATTCCGTGTCATTTCTTTAACCATTTCAAATATGGTGCAAAAGTACCACGCCCAGAACCAGAGTGGCAAACAAGCAATCTATACTGCGTAATTATGATGCTCTCTCTCTCAAAAAGGTACATATCAACTAATGTGAGGGTTCGTCAGGAGAAAAAAGAACTAGTGTAAGGGCGTCTATAACTCCTCTTATTCCAGGGCCCAGGCCAAAAACATGAGAAAAGCAAAATAACATTGAGAAAGAAAAGAACATGTGATCATCTCAATGATGCAAGAGCTGACAAACAGTGTAAGTAATTTCACAAACATTCCAAAAAGTTAAAAAGAGCACTAAATACGTCACACCAATGAGTACCCAAGGCAAAAGCAAAAGAAAACAACTCTTAGTGGGGAGAGGCACGAGCATGAGCAAACCTGTTTCTGCATCCATTAAACTTCTTTTCCCAGCCTTAAAAAAAAAAAAAACCCACCACAGACCATTATCTTATTTTCAAAGCAAAACTGTAATCATCCGTAGAAATCGCCCACATTCCATCAAAAACAAAACTCTCCTGTCCAGATAGTTTGAAAGACAGGCATCCCAATAAACACAGTATCCTTGGAGCTGGTCCTGGTATCAAGAAGAGGGACGGCAAGAGAGCAGGAAAAGGTAGGATAGGAAGGAGCAACCAGCGTTTTACATCTCTAAGCGTGAACAGAGAAGTCCCTACCGACTTGGGAGCCAGGCAAGTGCGGCGACTGGGGAGATCTGCATGCTCTCCCTCAAGACGGGTTGTTTAAGCTTGTTGTCTGCACTCCTGGCGGCGTCGGCGCAGAACAGGTGCACCTCCTTAGTGTGCTCTTGCTATGTACCATCTCGGTGTTCTGACTGTAACGATGATCAAGTTCACCACAGAAGTAGCAGCAACAACAGCAGTAACAACAAGAAGCGATTTTCTGCGGCGAATAAAGATGGGGTCAGACAAGACTTATGCAATGATAGGCTGCAAAGCCAAGGTAATAGGAGGACTAATGGGACTCACATTGATCCAATTCCTCTCAAGAGTAATCTAAAGAAATTTACTACAGTGGAGGTAGATCAGGAAAGGGTAGACACAAGGAAAGTAAATTGGCCTGATGCTCATGGGAAAGATATTGCTAATGTTCAATTGTTCGAGCCCAGGTAAAGTCATCATTCTACCCCCTCTAGTTTGGTTGTCTAAAGTTAATGTTAGATATAAGAAAAGCCCCAGTACTTAAACAGTTTCGAGGGTGTGTTCATGAGCTTAACAAGTTCGGAAACAATTAAAGACTACAATTCTTTCATGATGTTGAAGTTTTCACTATGCTTTGACTCGTGACTTACTGTGTTGTCACTCTTCCATCCATTTTATAGTGTGTCGGAGAGCAGTGAGCTCGAGGGAGTGCAGAATTCTTGTGTTTGTGCAATTCAATGAAAAAGGTATGCCTTTTGCTTTACGTACATACTTCAATTTCAGATGGGTATCTTTATAGACTTGTTGCAGCAAACATGTTAGATCAAAATAATCGGGTTTATTTTTGGTGTTTTATTGCAATGTGTACCAGTAAGTTTGACTTAAAATGCACAACAGCATCTAAACTAAACCGAGCCTTGAGTCCCCAATCACTTGGGTCGGCTACATGAATCCTTTTCCTCCATTGAGAATATATTTGCTTGGACGAGGGCACTAGGAAGAATATTCAAAGATGTATTGTTTAAGACACATTGAAAGATGCAAGCTGTACATCAAAAACTATAAATGTGATACTTTAAAGTTTAAAGTAAGATGTTTGCATAATGATAGCATGTATAAAAAGTGAAGGGTGCAAATAAAATGAAGACTCAAATCATTCAGTGAAAAACATGCGCATGGGTTAAGTCCCACCTCCATGATATGTTCTCCAACCTAGTTGATTTACCAAACAGACTCCTAACCCCACCCAACAAAAAGGCATAATCACAGAGCCAGAGGAGATCAAGTTTAATCAAAATACTTGTACTCGTCTAATTGGTTCTGAAAAAGGAGAGTTGCTTTTCTCAGATTTAAAAATTGCATCACTCTCCCTATCTTCCACAGTGATGATCATCCATTTTACAAGACAAATATCCAT
Organism: Rhododendron ovatum; assembly: GCA_019656835.1. Classification (NCBI taxonomy): domain Eukaryota; kingdom Viridiplantae; phylum Streptophyta; class Magnoliopsida; order Ericales; family Ericaceae; genus Rhododendron; species Rhododendron ovatum. The sequence continues at coordinate 8,229,417 of CM033798.1, read as the reverse complement.
ATCTAAATCAAACAATTTTTATTACCGCATGGAGTTTAAATGCATTCATTGCAGCTATGGATGGAATTATTTCCTCGTTCTTGTCACCATTTTTGCTTCAGTATCCTCTGCGCTCATGAAGTGGATTCATTCTTACTTTGCAGATGGTATACTTCAAAGTTCTGTTCAGCAGTATTCTATATATTCAGATGCTATTCTCTTCAGCAAATATCAATAGAGCTCAAATTCTGTACTCCACTGCAGTGGGAGAAATTCATAAGTGGAAAAAGTGTAATGATGTGCCTGGCAAATGAAATTGACTCCAATGATCTAAATGTACTTTCCTTTTGATTAACCCCAAAAATCTATATCAAAAGTACAATTTCGATTGAGATAACATGCCAAGTTGAATTAATGAAAAGGTCAATTAGTTGAAGATTGAAAACATTCTACGCTGACCAAGTATTCTGGTATAGTGGGATGGTTATACAAACGCGAAAGCTTAAGGTCATTAAATAACTGAAGGAGGTTATCCGATAGAAGTAAAACAAGAAAGAGATCGCAATAATCACCATATTGGAGCATTCCAGAAAAGAATCAACCGTAAAAGTGCCTGATAAAACCATTACAGTATTCCTATTTCTTTCATTAACAGGCAACATAAGAAGGGCAGGTCAACCTGATAACAATCTAACAAGCATAGTCTTCTATTCAGAGAAAGCAAAAAAGGCCAATATTTAAATTATATCAGAGGAGAGAACCAGGAAAACTAACCGACTAGAGAGGAGGCACCACAATACGAACCAAAAAGCATGTCCAAGTAGTTTTCCGGACGCCATATTTACAGCAAACACGCTCCTTTGCTCTTCAAAGTTTCAACATGAGCATGAGAATGGGTCTTTGAAGGCACATATGACAAAGAATGGGCATCAGCTGAAACACTAAATGCAATCAAATGACATGAGTTATTCAATGGCCAGTTAGCGCAAAATATGAAAGCTGTGAAGGAAAAGAAACAACTTAAAGCTTCTTCTACTATGCAGGCTTTGCAAGAGCAGCCAATTCAAACCCAATAATTCAAAAGGACGATGCAAACTTTTCGACTACTCTACATCTTCAAATTCATAATTCATTAAACTTTAAGTTCCTGAAAGTTGTTTTATGGAGTCCACTACCATCAGAGCAATATCATATTTTCCACTCGCGAATTGACAAACTGTAAATCCATTTCAAGGGAAGAGGATAATGCTTCATTGGATGCATGCAAAGCAAACACTAATAATCACATTTGTCAGGAGATCAGGAGAAAGAAAAGGGAAACAAATGACCAAATCCCTCAGCAGTAAACAAAACCGGTCAGAGGCCAGAAGAATATGTGCCAGGAACAAAATCAAACGACGTAAATGGTATAAGCATCTCCAGCGTCAAACAATTGTTCCATATTGGTTACAAGCATATGCAAGAATCAAAATTTCAACTTTTTATACCCCTTATGGTTTACCAGATTGTAACTCTACGAACGGATCATCTTCTACGTACAAGTGTGGCCCCTATTTCTCTGTTCTTTCACATGCAAACTATGATATTGACGAAGCCAGTGTCCTCACTTAGTATTCATCTGCTACCAAGTAATGGATATCAATCTCATCTCAAACTACTGATTCTGACTTCTTTCCCTTTGATTTCCTTTTCTCCTGCATCTTCTTTTTCTTTGCTTCAGCTGTAACCCATGTGTAATCTGGAGGAATTGCAAACGGATCTTGAATATTTTCTATCCTATTGCTCAAACCACCAGTGGAAGAACTTGGTCTTTGGTAAGGAGCCTTTATCCACTGAAACCATGAGGAACTCGATGACTGCATGATTGCTGGGCTTTCTCGGCCCGTTGGACTTGAAGGGGGGGTTGAGAATTCATCCACTGGTTGTAACTCTTCAAATTTTGTAAATGTAACCAACACTCTGATGGTGGGAACCACGGGGATAGCAACCTGGAACAAAATTTAGAGTTGCGTAAGAAAGGATACAAATAGAGTTACAAAGCACTGACAGCCCACTAGAAGCTGCTCCAGAAAGAAAGATGGAAAGGAAAAAGGGAAAAAAAAAACTTCAGGTATATGAACCACATTCAAAAGTCTGCTGTGAAGCATTTGAAGATATTGGAAAGGAAAAAGGGAAAAAAAAAAAAAAAACTTCAGGTATATGAACCGCATTCAAAAGTCTGCTGTGAAGCATTTGAAGATATTGTAAAGCCAAAAAGCAGAGAAATTTGCGACAAAAAAATAATAAATAAATCGGTCAGTTGAGTAGGTTGCCAAGGTCTTTCCGAGTCTTTGGCCGCTTTGTTACAACAAAAATACCACCATCAGGTCAATGTATCTAACTTCTTTGTATCCAAAGCTGATTCCATGTCTCCTACAACTCAACCGTACAAAGTGGATTAAACTAGCCATGCTTCAATCTAGCAACTAAATCAGTAGTTTCAAAGGTAAACTCATTGGCACACAGAGACCGCCAACTATTTTGAAATGGGGGGCTCTATGAAAAGGTGTAGGGGTTGGGATACAGAATTGGGAACAAATTTTCTTAAAACTGAGAAGCCCTGTGAAGCGTGAACAGAGTAGTTAATTGTACAAAAACTGATGGTTAGGATTAGAAGGCCCTATAAACTGACAGGCAGTATAAGCGGTGCTAGTAGTAGTTGATAAGGTGCATAACGTAGTTGCCGTTCCCTGTAATAGTAAAAAATATTGGCAAAGAAAACTGGCCCCCACTTGCTAAGCAGCTAAGGAGTAGTTACGGTTTAACACTTGAAGAGAAGACAGAAACCAAGCATCATTAAGAACCATACTTCTACAGCATGGAGGGTTTCCTGGATCGCAACGATGGCTCAATACTTGATGCTGGGTGATAGTCAAGGGAATCTCCACTATTCTTAGGTGTTGAGTCCGCACAATGTAACCATGTATTCATGCTGTAGTGAATATGTTTTGCAGACATCTAACCTCACTGTGGGGAGGAATACGTTAAGGGATACAGAATGTCATATCTAATTCTTCTTCTGTTGTAGTTCTTATATCTCTAAGTTTCTTTCTCTAGAAGGATTTTGAATATTTTTTTTCACACACACATACTACCTTGGGGAACTTGAAGCTATGGTTTCTCATAGGTACTATGACAACTGTTTCCTTGACAAATATCCTTATGGTGACAACATGAACCGATTTACTTGACTGGCCTAGAGGTTCTAAGATTAGGCTCACACCGGGGGAAAAAAGGGAATCCATGCTCTTCTGTTGAAGTAGGCTGATAGTCTCTTTAGGGTGGAAGGCAGTTGTGCAAGTATGTCTGAATGTAAGTGAAACTAGAAATAGTCGCTCAAAGCCTCAAACCCTTCCATTTCTCCAATTTGTACCTCCTATAAAGGAAACTTTCTGTATTGCACTACCAAAGGATGGTCAGGTTTCCATCTTTTAAATTAATTTATGTGTCTGTAGCTTAGGCAGTACAAATGAAATGAAGTAAGATCCAACTTCAATTAAATAGGGAGTACAAAAACTGGCAGCATTTCTCAGAAGGTTTTCACTTCCAGAGAAAAACCCTAATAGGCAAATACATATTAAAAGTGATGCATAAAAACCAGTAAACTATGCTGATACTATCTCGGTGCATTCAGTAGAGTTATAACTGGATCGCACAGCTACAGTTCCTAAAAAGAGCACCATAGTCCCAGCAAAAGATCTAGAAAAGGCAACATCCATAACATCTTCTTCTACGGGAAGGACGGAAAGCAGCACAAAGATTTAGCTATTGAAAAGGATACATCATCTCAAAGCACATAAATTCAGACAAGAATATTAACATATCAGGCATCTAAAAGGGGTGTACTAGAATGACCGCACTTATGCAACATACCTTGACCGGAAAGGTGCCCAAAGGAAGTTTTGTAGTAAGCAGTTCTCGCAAGCGACGAATGGCTTTAACTTTGTTAGCCAGAATGTCTAGCAGCGGAAGGAGTTCTTCAGAGCGCAATGGAAAATCCGGAGAAAGCCAGAGGACAGGCCTTAACCCTTTCTTGTATTCATTTTCACGGCTTCCATCCTTCCGGCGAGTTCCACTCTCAGAATTCACGGATGATGATATTTTGGTGTGCTTTCCTCTAGGGTGCTCATCGCCCCTCACATCAATCTCCACTGAGTGTCGTCCCGGATTGTTCTGACCTTGTGATGGAGAATCACCAAGCAGATCACTACTAACCTTCTCTTCCACAGAGAGTGAACCTCTTGGTGCGACAGTCCTCTTCTTCCCTTTATCCTCAGTAGTATCCTGTTTTCTCCACCCGCCAAACCATCCCTTCTTTCCATGCCTAATCTCACCATTCTCATTGCTTAAATCATTCTCATTGCTTAAATCCGAAGAATCCAACTTGAGTGCAACTTCAAGTTGCCTTCTTTCCTCATCCGTCAGAAGATCATCAAGGCCTTCACTTTCAGTTTCATTGCCATTACAAGCTGAAAACAACTCTTCGTCCGTCATAGCACCTGGAACCCTCCTGGACTTTATGCTGACAACCACATTGTGCATATCATACACTTTAGCCTTCCAAATACCCACCATTTCTGTTTTCTCTTGTCGTCTCCATGTCACCTGTGGCAAAAGAACTGCTTCAGTCACATCGATCCCAGGCCTTATTATATTAGTTTGGGACATAGCTTTCACTTCTTGCTGCACCTCTGCCTCACTTGCTGTGGCACCGGCACCATCTAAAGCATTCATCACTTCCTTATCTTTGTGCGTGATCATGCAAAGTGACCCACGAGGAACTTTTCCATCCTCGGACCCATCGCCAAGAAAAAGAACACTCTGATCCGATCGCTGGATTCTCAACCCATCGAAACCAGACAAAGTCATATCTGCCCTCAAGTTGGCACCTCTTTTCCATATTCTGTACGTGTCAGACGGTGCAATCCGTGAGATGAAAGGGATAACCGAGCTCTCAAAGTGGAAAGTTATTTCCATGTAGAAATCTCGCATCCTCCTCATGGTTTGTATCAACCGCGGCAACCTTCTACACCATTTAGCCCAAGCCAGCGGCTGGTAGTGCTTGACTATGATTCGTGCTATCACTTCTTCCCTGTTACATATTGCTTCCTGGAGTGGGCTCCACCCCTGCTCATTTTGCAAGCTCCAGTCTGCACCGGCAATCATAAGCATTTCAGTTGCAGTCTCGTCACTGAGCTTGACAGCTAAGTGAAGAGGGGTGTCACGGTTAGGGACATTGCGACAGTCAATCACAGCAGAAACGGCATCAGCCTTTTGTTCTTCAGATAGTGAATCTGATTCAGTGCGAATTTCAGATGGGTCACAAAACCGTGGGAGGCCCGAAAGTATCTTTTCGAGAGTTGCATAGTCCTTCATGGCTACAGCTCTGTGCACATGACTGTGGGCATACTTCGACACATCAATGCCTGCCATGGCTCAGGAGTTCTTTGGGGGGCCCTAGCCCGGATTAGTGTTAACAATCAAAACCCAATTCAATCATCCAAAGCCACAAGCAAAAGGAGTCCAAACAAGCAACCGTTCTTCCAAATCAACAAAATATGAGGATTTACCACTGCCATAAGTTCAAACAACACCATTATGAGTAAATCACAACCTAGCACCAGATTCATCCAATATCACAACTCAATTAATCATATAGACCAGACCTAGAAAACAAGTCTTGACCAAATTGGAAAAAACCCAGACAATCTTTACCAGAGCTAAATCGGACCCTTTCTGAATGACACAAGAAAACAACACAGACCAGACAACTGCAGCTATCACAAGTAAAAGCACAGAAATCTTACAAAAATGGGCCTAAAAGTAAAGTAAGCAAAGGGTCAAGAAATCCCAACTTCTTCTTCTTTCCCTCAATCTTTCTCAGGACTGAATCAGACCCAGCTCGAATCACACCCAAAAGACACAAGAAAACAACACGGGCCCGACAATTACAGCAATCACAAGCAAAAAAAGAAGAGAAAATCCTCAAAAAGGGTTCAAAAGAAAGAAATGCAAAAGCGTCAAGAAATCCCACCTTCTTCTTCTTCTTCTTCTTCTTCTTCTTCTTCCTTCTGCTTCGAATAAAGATTACTGCCAAAAAGAACTGAGTGAGTGGACCCCACCACCTCTCACCTCTTCTGCAATCATAAAGAACAAATAGATCCAATCCAGATCAGACAAACAAACCAAAGGATAAACATGTGGTGTGAAAAAAAAGAGACAAGGAAAAAGAAAGACACGAAAAAGAACTCAACTTTATAACAATTTGAGGGGGCTGGGAATCTAACAAATTAAAAACTAAAAGCAGAATCAAAGCAAGGAACACATAAGAAAGCATAAAGAAGAAATCCCACCATCCAAGAAAACAAGAAAACAAGAAAACTGCAGATATTAGAGATTGAAGAGGGATAACACAAAAGTAGAGTCGTGGAAAAAGAAATGGAAAGGTCAAGATTCAAAGAAAGAGAGATTACCCTTTTGGTTAAAGAGGGAGAAGAAATACTGGGGAGTGGTTAATGTGGGGGTAAAGGTTGAAGTTGAGGAAAGAAGCAAAGGTTCCATTTACCCTTTCGTTGGAACACCCCAAAGGGTTGAAACTAGTCATCTGAAGGAGAGTTGCTCCATAACGCACCAAGGGTTAGACTTGTGAGAGCGAGAGATGGGTTTCTCTTCATTTTTTTTCTCTCTTTTTTGGAGTAAAGATTTTTTTTTTTATCATTTAATGGGTTCGATAAAAACAAAGGAAGAAAAGATGGGTTTTGACTTTTGTAAAAGAAGGTACTATATAAAAAATAAAAGAAATCAATCCTATAATTTGTTTGAAAAACTGGGAAATAGAATAATAATTTTTAAGGAATTTGGAGAGAGAAATGAATTCTTACGGAAATCGAAATATAGATAGACAATAATTTGAAACCAAAAAAAGGAAGAACAAGGGTCTCGTAGTGCATTAGCGTACTATTGGGAGTATAGAACTCGTTGTAGATTAACAGATCAGTAGTTTTTGGGAGTTTATTGGTGCGGTCATCCTTAGTTGAACTGCATTTGATCGCCTGGGTATTTATTGTCTTTTACCCTTAACTTTACAATATTTCTCGTTTGAGACTCCTAATTAGATATTAAACAATTTAAAAGTGTCACTGTTGCATCAGGACATGTATGGGTTAAGATAAAAATATCCATTGCCTTGTGATTTACTAGTTTTTATTTGTTAGACGATTAGTTTGGCTTTACCCAAGTTCTTTGTAATGATCTCTATTTTGTAAGTATCACTCGGCGTTATCAATACAATCTTCTCACTTTTGACAAATAAAAACAACAGAGTAGTAATATTTCCTTAAATGATCTTCTCAACTTATTCTACAAATTGAACAGAATATCTCAATGAAAAAATTCTAATTGAGCATACGAAGACGTATTACATTCTGGTAGTACATTAGGGCACTATCGTATATCACGTTGAGCATAAAGATTAGATTTAAAAATAAGACCATAATTTTTTATAGAACAAATTAAATAGGCATCCTGTTTTGAGCCACTACTTAAGTTCCATCCTTGGTGGTTTGAATAATTAAGTGTTCATCCTTAATTTGCACATTTTACGTATTATGCCCTATTAATTTATTAATATATGCATTTGTGTATATATTTACTTATACCTTAAATTTTGCACATGGACGTTTCCACTTACCCGAAAAAACGAGATTAGGAAATCTCTGTTGATTGTGGTTAGTTTCTATTTTATTGTTCAATACCATATGTGTGATTGATAATTTGAATTTCAAACCTTTTTATAAGTCCTCCCTCATTTATTACACACTATGTATTACCTTCCCTACAAATTTTCGAATATGATCAATTTTAAATTAATCCATGATTTTCAAGAAATATTTCTACAAAATTACTATGAACATATTTTCGGAACATGTTGGATATTCAAATTGACCATATTTTTCATAGATTATTTACATACCAATAAAACAGAATTCGAAACATGGTGGGTATCCAAATCGACCACGTTTTTCATGGATTATTTTCGACAAATTATCACAAAATATATTTCGGAACATGGTGAATATACATCACTAATTCATCACAAAGACGATGATACACTTTGCGAATATGATAAATCCATCATGTTTTCCAAATTTATCATGATAAACATCTACTTGCCGTTCTTTCCACCCCTTCAAAGACGATTTGGCATTTCTTCTACAACCAGTAGATGATCATACAAAGGTTTCATCCCAAATAAGTTTCGAGAGAGATTATTTCCAAAAAATCGAATTCTTTGGTTGATTTAGGATTATTTTCATTTCCTCTCAATAACATGCATCCTTGGTTGCTTTAGGATTATTTTCATTTAAAAAATGTTAAACCCACTTCATTTGGCTTTTATTAATTCTAAAAAATGTACTGAAATGTGTGAAAATTATATAGAAGTGTGTTTTCGTAAATCAAAAAGTATATATATTGAAATCCTCCAATTATTACTCTTCAACTCAGTGATAGCCTAGTAAACTGTCAATATAAGGACCCTTTCGTAAAGAAAGTAGTACGATTTTAGAAATGAAGTAGAACTTCTTATAATGGTATAGTTTCCCCATTTGTAGGCATTTTCGGGCTCACTTTTAATAATCCAAACCACTTATTAAGTTTCATACTAAATGCCTTCCAAAATTATATCAATCAATTTTCAATCAGCGTGATTGATGTTTCTAATGAGATCTAAAAATTGAACGATTTGGATAATCTTATTGTACCCAACCCACATGATTGAAGAAAATTTTAAACAATATAGAGGCAAAAAGTTTTTCTCTTTGACAGACCGCAAAAATATTGGATTGGCTCATTTTTCATTGCATTTTCCTACCCGCGACACAATGATTATGTCCCCTTTCTTTATTTTTTCTCGTACTGTCATATTCCTGTATTTTCTTTTTGGTTTCGGAATTTTATTTTAGCACTCCAAAATTTTAGCCGACGCTCTAAAAGTGGGGTGCCAAAATCAATCCCTAATATAGCTCCAAAAGTGGAGTGCCAAAATCCATCGGGATTTTGTTTTGGAACGTCAAAATCAATAACCTTTTGGTTTTTTGTTCAAATTTTTTTCGACACGCTTTATTCCGCGGGCAGTACCCACGTTGACCCGGCCCACAGAACATGCAAATGCTTGGATTAGACATATAAACTAACAGAATTGAATTTTTTGAAGTAGTTGTTCAGTAAAAAAAAATTGATTTGGCAAGTTGATTCCAAATGAATTTCAAGATAGTTGTGAATCAATCTTGAGTAGTTTTGATAAAACTGTTCGAGCTTGGTTTGAGTTAATATGACGTAATACGAAAGAATGAAACAGCCAAACAAACCGCATAAGAACACCAAGATTTACATAATTTCGCCTGAGTACAAAAAACTTAGACATACTCCATGGGCGAAGATTAGCGAGGATTCACTATAAATAAAACAAATTACAACGAGCCGACTGCATCCATAACTCTTGAAAGAGGCCAAATTATTAAAGGAATAGCCCCCTAAACAAAACCTTTTAGAATCGATCTCCTAAGTTTCCATTTTATAAGAGAGCACAAAACGGGGTTTAACAGACGTGCAATTGGTACAGATATAAGTATGTACAAACTCCTTTTTGATTTCGTTTTGTGTCTCAAAAAAATGATCGGAATCATTAATTTTGTTTAAAATAATTTGTTTACAGCTCCTACAAAAAGTAAACTCAATCCGGTACCGGTTAAGACGTCTACAAAATATTCAACTTTGTCTCCGAATTCAAGCCTGAATTCTAAAGCAAAGTTTGGATGTTTTGTAAATGCTCTTACCGATACTGCATTGAGCTTAATTTTGCAAGGACCATAAGAAAAGTATTTTAAGCAAAATGAGTGGATCCGATCATCTTTTTAAAATCTAAAATGGGCCCAAAAAGAAGTATATACACACTAGTACAGATATAAAATCTGTACCTTTAGACTTTCTGTTTAATTTTGAACCGCCTCTCTTTTTTGTGTCCAACCGTTCGGACTGACATAAGGCTCCCTCCGGACAGCCTGCATTGATAGCACAGGTTTTTTTTTAATGGAGTACGAAATTATCAGAATAATGTAATTAGAATTCTAACTATATAGTGTATATTTTGACTAATCCAGATCCTGGTTTTGAACACCATTTTTTTAACGTCGTAGAGTCATGTTACAGCTCATGCCAATTGTACGTTTGCGGTCACCATCAATGCGAAATGCAGTTTTTTTTTTCCTACATCGTAGAGTCATGCTACAGCTCATGTCAAGTGCACATTTACGGTCACCATCAAAGCGAGAGGCATCTCCACAAGTTAAACGACTTAATTTCAAAAGTCACTTCTCAAGAACAAAGATCTTATATATTTAAATTCTAGGTGCCCCTCAACATATATATATAAGGTTACACTTGGTATGTTTTCCATTATTATTCACTGTTTTCATTTTTTCAGAATATACACACTGAATGGAAAAATATAATCACCGGGTAACTACATAAGGGTTTCACTTTCTCTTAGAACATAAACTTGATACCAAAAATAATGTGAAATTGCAACTGCTAATTAGTTGAATATCAACAAACACTAATCACCATGCTACTCACTCCGTCCCTTTTTTAGAGTCTAGTATTTTATTTTGAATTATCCCTTAATAAGTGTCCATTTTGTTAAGTTAGTGAATTAAAGTTGATACATTTTTCATTTGGAAATTGATTTCCGCGCTTCACTTTTTACTGATGGCGCTCTAATTTTAACGTAAAATTATTAGTAACTTCATGAACAAAGTGAAGCGCCATCAGCAAAAACTAGAGCGCGAATATCAATTTCTTATTCATTTTACCTCTAAAAGTACATTTTATTTTAAAAGTTAGTGAGTAAAAGTGTAATGATAATGTTTCATAGAGGGGAAGTAAGAAAAATTAACTTTTAGAGTATAATGACGATGTCTCCGTAAAAATTGAATTTATGAAATGAAACTTTTAAAAAGAGACAAAGAGAATATATATATATATATATATATATATATATATATATATAAATATAAAATAGCAAGAACATATGGAAATCTCATTCATGATTTGATATAATTGTCAAAATTTTGGAAAAGACTAAGAATGTATTCCCCTAACTGAATTAAAGGTGATATATTGTGAGACAATAAAGTGTCTAAAATAAGCACTAAGAAAATAGTAAAAATTCTTAGCGGAACGAGACCTAAGCACTTTTCAGTTTATTTGGACAGATAAAAGCCACAGTTAGCTTTTTAGGTCTCACCATCAATACTTTTTGCTAAGAATATGCCAAACATCAATGATTTTGGTAACACCCAAAAAAATTCCTTGATTAATCATATTATCACAAAGAAAATTATTTCCATTTCCATAACAAGATCCTTTTTTAATTAATTTCAGAATTGAAAACAATGGGCCTAACCAGCCCTTTATAAGTGGAATCAAACAAAGCCCAGTCCATAGTCCCACAACACTTCAGATTTCAAAACATAAACCATAAACAACAGCCAAAGGCTAACCACCGCCCACTAGGCCGACACGCTATGGAGCACCACGGTCTCGACGGTAAGCCCAGGCCCGAACCCAAAGAGAACGCCCCACTCGAGCCCCTCACCGGTGGTGTTGTGCCCGTCTTCCAATGACTTCTTCCTCATCTGGTCCAATATGAATAGCACGCAAGCGCTCGACATGTTCCCGTACTCGCTCAACACGTGCCTCGTGGCCCCCAGCTTCTCGGGCTTGAGGGCCAGCTTTTGCTCCACCTGGTCCAAGATGGCAGGCCCGCCGGGGTGCGCGATCCAAAAGAGGGAATTCCAATCAGAGATGCCCAAGGGCTGGAAGGCCTCCACCAGGCTCTTTTCGATGTTCTTTGAAATGAGCCCGGGAACGTCCTTGAGGAGGTGGAACGTCAGGCCCACCTCGCGGAGATGCCCGTCGATGGCCCCATCGCTGTCCGGGAGAATGGTTTGGGCCGCGGAGACCACCTGGAAAAGGGGCTTCTCGACCTCGGGGATCGGGTCGGCCCCGACGATGATTGCGGCTGCGCCGTCCCCGAAGAGGGCCTGGCCCACGAGGCTGTCGAGGTGGGAGTCGCTGGGCCCGCGGAAGGTGACGGCTGTGATCTCGGAGCAGACCACCAGGACCCGGGCGCCCTTGTTGTTCTCCGCCAGGTCCTTGGCCAGGCGGAGGACCGTGCCGCCGGCGAAGCAGCCCTGCTGGTACATCATGAGGCGCTTGACGGAGGGGCGGAGGCCAAGGAGCTTGGTGAGCTGGTAGTCGGCCCCGGGCATGTCGACGCCGGAGGTGGTGCAGAAGACCAGGTGGGTGATCTTGGACTTGGGCTGGCCCCACTCCTTGATGGCCTTCACGGCCGCCTCTTTCCCCAGCTTGGGGATCTCGACCACCACCATGTCCTGTCTGGCGTCCAGGGAAGGCGCCATGTAGGCGCACACGTTGGGATTCTCCTTCAAGATTTCCTCTGTCAAGTACATGTACCTCTTCTTGATCATGGATTTGTCGCCTGAATTTTCACGCCACAAAAATAGTAAGAATATAAATCGTAATATACACACAGTAATTTACCCACATATGCAGGAAATATATAATTAATAATGCTGTCTAGATTCATTCTACCATCTACCCAGATGAGTTTTTTCACAGCTCTCACTTTTATCTGGTGTGTGTGTGTGTGTGTGTGTGTGTGTGAGAGAGAGAGAGAGAGAGAGAGAGAGAGACAACAGCTAGCACATACTCCATGATCACATGTGTTTTCAAAAAACATACATGAATATACCAAGATCTCCTATAGGCGATAACTACTGGCAGACAACCAAGAAAATGGGAATTTCGGATGGGCAAAAGTTATTTTCAAAAGCATATCAAATATAACTTACACATGCGCTGGAACTTCTCCTTCAACTCGGTCTTGTGCTCGCTGTTGGTGACACGAAAGTAGTAATCGGGGTACGTGCTCTGCTCGACGCAGAATGGGGGAGTTGCCGTCCCGATGGCCATGACTGTGGCTGGTCCCTCGGCCCTCATCGCCTTCCGGACTTCCTCAACCGTCACCATGTTCGCCGGAAAGAGTTTTCCGGTGGCCTGATAGTTTTCGTGAGGGAGTGAAAAGTGGTAGCTTAGCTAGGATCGAGTTATGATTGGAGATCGAGTTAAGTGAGATAAAATGAAGGTAAGGTGTGTGGTTTATATAAACGGGCGGGTGCGTGGACTAATACTAGTAAAAATGGTAGCTGAGGGTCACGTGCCAGACCAAACTGGGATTTTGTGTTTGGTTTGGTTTGCATCTAACGGCTCTGGCTGTCAACTCTCCACATGGTTTGTAGTTTTTGGTACCTACCACCCCCGGGGGAAAGAACATAGAAAATGCTATTCGGTCACTGTGGTGCTTCTAACACCGTTGTTCGTCATAGTATATTTTTGTAGAACTCGACTCTCGCACCGTCACATGATGCCCCAACATTGTCATCCACCACATGTTTTTTTGTGAGACTCAGCTCCGAGTTCGATAGAAATGTATGGTAGATAATGGTGTTAAGGCAACACTGAGTCCAAGAAAATGCGTAGTGCATAAGGTGTTGAGAAGCATCACGTGACGGTGCCAAAGACTATTGAATAATATTCCGTCCGTCCCAAAATATTTGTCCGGTCCGCAAAACAGAGTCTTAACAATATTTTTTTTTTTGCAAGAAAAATTCGAAAGTTTTGTAACAACTTACTAGAAATCAATGAGTTCTTTTAATTTGTAAAAAAAATTTAAATTTGTTTTTTACAAAATTATATCATTTTCAAGCTATCATTTTACAAATCGGACAAATAATTTGGGACGGATGGAGTACTAACTAGAAGAACATAATACTACCAATCAAAAATTCTAGGTGTATGTGTTAGGTGAAATGGACGTTCCAGATTGGTTAATGAACGTGGAATAACGTTTTGTCATTTATGGACCGGTTGAAAGAGGGTATTAAATGGCCAAGAAGGATAGTTGGGATTTGTATGCTAGACTAGTACTATGGGTGTGAATACCGATAACTTGCAGGATTAGGATGATGGCACATCAACTGGGAGTGTATCCAGATATTTTTTGTTTGGAGTATGTTGGATTTGGATTTTGAGGTAGATTTTTTTGAGTGATTAGTGAAAATAAATATATACGGAAAATTTATTGGGACCGTGCATAGGGGTGAGATATATCCCACTTTCTTAATCAACTGAGTTGTGTGGGATCTCACTTTTTTCTTAATAACTCAGGCGTTCGAGCCAGTTTATGCGCACCTCACTTAAAAGCTCCGTACAACATGATCTTTATGAGGAGTTGATAGCATCTGAGAAGTTTCGAACCTAAAACCTAAGGTGAAAGCAAACCTCTAGGGCATATTTTTTTGGGGTCCTAAAGGCCTCGTTCCAGAAACCTTCTTAAAAAATAAGCAGTTTATTTCATATTTTTTAACTCAAAAATAGTGTAAATGAAAAATAATTTTTTGATTTTTTTGCACCAATTAAAAGATCTCAATGAGATATATCAAATAAGATTCATATTTATAGAAAAATTATCCGCTTAAACACATGATTTTTGAGTTTGAAAATTTTTTCTATCAAAAGAAGATAATTTTTTTTTTCATTTTCGTTATATTTGAGTTTGAAATTACATTCTTTTAAAAAAAAGATTTTTGGAGAAAGCAGAACGGGGCCTAATCTGGGTAAGGAGAAAAATCAAATTGCTCTTTAACTCATTTTTGTATTCCCTGTGTATCAATTTAATGAGGGCAACAAGGTAATTTCATATATCATCCACCCCTATTCACCTACTCCTATCCACCATATTAACTCTTACTCAAACCAAGTATAAGCCGGAGTTATCACGGGGAACCCACTTTGAAAAAATGAGTTCTATTGAATAACGTTGAGTACTTGAAAGTTGAAGCAATTTATTCTAGTTTTTGTTCAAAATGCAAGATACATACTATTAATTTCTACAAAATCATTTTGATAATTTGTGTGGGAGACGAAATGGGCCCAACATACACATTCCCTCACACCAGTGAAATGGATCTGACTTTCTATTTTAGGATACAAATAGATCTTAGCATTTTCTAATTTCTATCGGGGAAAATGACGGCCAAGGACGTGTATTACAACTTAAAAAAAAAAACCTTTTTGTTGTTCCTAAAAGAAATGAAATAAGTAGGAGTATATTGCAACTTAGTTAATAAAAATTACAAAGGTGCTATTGGTACAAATGAAAAATCTGTACCAGCATGTACAAATCAATTTTGGGCTTCAAAAAAATGACAAGAACGCTTATGTTGTTTCAAATACCTTGTTTATGCTCCCTACAAAAAATAAACTCAATCCAGTATCGGTTAGGGCATTTACGAAACATCCAATTTTGTTCCAGAATTCAAGCCTGAATTCTAAAGTAAAGTTGAATGTTTTGTAAACATTTTTACCAATACCGAATTGAATTGAATTTTTATAGGGACCGTAAACAAAGTATTTTAAATAAAATGAACGATTTCGATCATTTTTTTGAGACCCAAAACGAATTTGTACACGCTGGTATAGATTAGTCATCTGTACCTTTATCATTTCTATAAAAATTATTATAGCCGGAAAACCCCCGTAACCTACACTTATGCTTGGGATCCATTACAGGACCAATGGGGCTCGAAGTGGACCTTTTTGAATGGTACCCCCGATATAATTCACAAATATAAAAAATTTAGTATGATAAACTCAATTTTAAAATGAACTATTACAAGTATTCAAAAAATTAAATTCAAAAAACTTGATGGTCATTGTGTTGTGTCAAGTGCATTACTAAGCACTGCTCGTATTTTTAGCTTAAAAAAATTAAAAAACTGTGGTAGGAGGTCAGCTCTCACACTAATTTTAATGTATATACAGAATTAGGGCGGCAAAAGAGTCGAATCGACTCCAAAATTTAGAATGTTCAGATTTGTTGGTTAAGTGTATAAACGAATTCGAGCTCATTGAAAATTTAACAAGCCGAACTTGCCTTGGTATAAGTCGAATTCAAATATGTTCACGAGTCTAAACGAGTCAAAAATATTTGGTACTCCCACAAGAGAGCCCAGGGTTCGAGCCTCGTCCGAGGAGTTTGGCGTTCAAGGCTAAGGACAACTTCTGAATCCCTGTGAACTAATTGACTAATTCCCCCGCTAACTCCCACTTATGTATAAGCAAAAAAGTGAGAGAAGAAAGTCCCTCTCTTCCACACCTAGGTTCAAATCTCGCTTGCCGCGGATGGTAGGACCCCTGAACCAAATAATGAGTAAGAGACCTTTAGGCCCCGTTTGATAAACTTATTAGATCTTGGGATTGGACAATCAATCTCAAGGGACTACCAATTCTTTGTTTGGTAATCTAAAATGGGTTAAGACTATTAGTCCCTTGGAACTAGTAAGATAGGCTTTAGGAGGTATTATGAATACCCCGGGGGAGATGGTATTACCAATTTAACCCAACCCCCAACACATTCCCATTACCAATTCTTTCTATCAATCCAATCTCATCATCTAATCCCATCACAAACAAACATGATATTAATAATTTCATCATCCAATCTCATCTCAAACAAATATACTCATTGCCAATCCCTTCTTATTATCAATCTCAATCCTAATCTCATCTCCTTATGAGTTTCACCCATCCATTACTGTTATCAAACGGGGCCTTAGTTCATCGGGCTTACGGGGATGGACTATTCTCCTTCAGATAGTTGTTTATTCGCAAAAAAGTCCAATGGTGACGATCTTTAATCAGGACACATAGATACAATTTAACATTCTATAATGGGTAGAAACCCCGTTGGTCTCCTCCATGAGGAAGCTAGGATGCTCGCCCCTCCTATTTGGAGGCTTAGCCGGAAAAAAAGGGGTTCCAAGGAAAATACTATTCCGTCCCAAATTTTTAGTTTTTATGGGTGTTCTTGTCACTTTTCAATTGATTATACCCCATCTTGTATGGTTTATATGGATTTAGATGATTTAAAAATTTTGTTTAATACTCCATCCGTCCCTAATTAACTGTCCACTTTCACTTTTTTCAAAATTTTTAAATGAGTTATATCTTTTAATTTATACTATTTTTCATAATTTTCAAAATTTTGTCTAATAAAATCAATTGAGATCTATCAAATAAGATCCATATTGCATATAAAAAATATTATACTTTGGAAGATATAAATAATTTTTTAAAATGTTCGGAATAGTAACATGGACAGTTAATTAGGGACGGAGGGAGTAGTATTAATCGAGATCTATCAAACGATGTGTATATTTGCATCTAAAAAGAATTACTAATTAAAAAATAGTAAATTAGAGGCGGGTCCTGCTTTTTAGGCTCGGTTTGATTCCAACCCTGAATATTATTTCCACACCTGCTTAGATTCGGTTACATTACTTAATGACCTTTCTGCCCACAAAGATCCTGTCCACAAATAAAAAGTAAAAACTGAACTCACTTTTCTCTCTCTCTAAACCACTCACAACAGCCTCCTCGACAAACCTACACCTCTCTTTGTCCCTCCACCGATGGAGCAGTTCCGGCTACCACCATCACCGTCGTCTCCTCTCCGAGGATGTCGCACACGCAATGCTCCTCCCTCCACATCTCCAGCGGAGGTTGGCGAGACGCCAACTAGAGCTCCCCGAGTCAATATTTGAATCTGTTGCAGCCTCAGCAGCACTGACGATGATCTGAATTCACCGCCGATCACAACTGTCAGAGTTTTGAAAGCGTCACCAGCCTCAGAGACTCAATTTGAATAAGTATCAATCTCGATCCGATTTCAAGTTCAACCAATTAGAAATGTACAGGTGGCGGTCCAACCAGAGCCTAAGTAATGTCTTTTAATTGCACATTTGTTCTTTGGAATTCAGAAGCAACGCAAATTGAAAAGGAAACAATTCCAAAAGATGTGATGATGACAGAAAGGATTGTTGTGGAAACATAGTGGGTTTGTTCCATGCAGGGGTTTTTCTATGTGAATTATGTTGTGAATTTTGTAAATTGTGAAATTTAATATATGTTGGAGTTGTGTGAACTGTGCAATGGGCTGTGTGAACTTTTTGTGATGAGGGCTATGAGGCTACGTGAACTGTTTATTTTTTTGTGTGTGGTGAGTCTATGTGAAATGTGCGGTGGGCTATATGAATTGTTTATTTTAGTGTGTGGTGAGTTTATGTGAATTGTGTGGTGGGCTATGTGAATTGCATATGTGAACTATTTATTTTAGTATATGGTGAGGCTATGTGAATTGCATAGGTAAACTGTTTATTGCATATGTGAACTGTTTATTTTAATATATGGTGAGTAGAGTTCGCCTTCGCCGGCAACGAAGAATCCGCTTTCTCCTTTGATCTTGAGTATTGACCTCGCCGTGGTTGATGATTGAGAGTGAAAAGATGGAGGACAAACGAGGAGTTTTCGGATCTATTCGGCAGTGGCGAGAGGGCTTAAACCTTCGTCTTGTCTCCTGATCTTTATGCAGGCCAGTTCTCATAACTCAGTTCACGAAGCCAGTTCTCTATGAGAACTGAACTGACTATGAGACTTGATAGTTAAAAATTTAATTCTAAATCAATTTATTTCATATGTAAACTATTAATTTTTTACTTTGATTACTTTTTTAAGACTTGGCGGTGAGAACATTTATAACTATATTTGATTTCGATTACCTTTTTTTTTTTCCAATTTTTGTGCATGTGTGTATTTTCTATAAAACTGTGTATTTTTTTTTTTGTGAGAACTGTGTGTTGTTCATGAGAATTGTCTATGAGAACTGCGTATTTTTTATGAGAACTGTGTATTGTCCATGAGAACTGTCTATTAGAACCGTGTATTTTCTATGAGAACTATATTTTTTTTATGAAAACTGTGTATTTTAGTATATGGTAAGACTATGTGAACTGTGTATTTTTCAGTTTACATAATCCAATTCTCATAACCAGTTCACAAAACTAGTTCTCCATGAGAATAGTCACTTTTTATAACCAATTCTCATAGAACTGACTATGAAAACTAACAGTTTTCATAGAACTGATTATGATAATTGACAGTTTACATAGTCAGTTCTCATAGCTCAGTTCACATAGTCAGTGCTCTATGAAAACTACTTAGTTCTCATAGAACTGACTATGAAGAAGTTCTCATAGAGAACTGACTATGAGACTTGGCAGTTCTCATAGCCAGTTCACATAGCTAATGGTATTTTTGTCTGAAATAATATGATTCAGGAATTGATTCTAAAAATATAGCTCTCATAGCTTCAATTCTCATAGCCATAGTTCAGGGGTATTTTTGTCCAAAATAATATGTTAACTCGGTCTATGTGAACTGGCAGGGATATTTTTGTCCGAAATATTATGTTAATTGGCTATGAGAATCAGCAGTTCACATAGCTAGTTCACATAACCAAGGGTATTTTTGTCCGAAATAATATGAATCAGGAGTTGATTCTAAAAATATAAATTTTATTGAAAATGTACATGTACACAAAAAGTTAAGAAAAATGGGCAAAATAGTAAAAATGCATGAAAAGTAAAAAAAAGGATTGAAATAAAGAAAAAATATTTTTATCAGGACTAAATTAAGTCCGAACCTACTTTTTGGTGCCGGTCTAAAAATTTCCCATTAAAAAAATAACTAATTTATTATCAGCTAGGGTGAAAATAAAGACTATTTAAAAAATCGGGACGGAGTAACAAAATAAAGAAAGGAAAGAAAGGAAGAGCGAGTTGCGGGAAAGAGAACTTCGGACTCTCTCTCTCTCTCTCTCTCTCTCTCTCTCTGTGTGTGCAGGGAAGAAGACATGTCGTCGAACAATCCTTCTCAACTCCTACCATCTGGTACTAATCTCTCTCTCTCTCTCTCTCTCTCTCTCTCTCTCTATACCCCCATTTATTTTCCATCTTTTCTCTTTTCTTGGTTCCTCAGAATATGCAATAAGCCGGAAAGAAGCTAAAACCCTAGAAACCCATCATTGACTTGAATTTAGCGAGTTTTTTTTTTTGTTGGCAAAATGGGGTTTAATTCCGTGTTTGATTGACTGTTTGTGGTAATGGGTTTTCAATTGTAGAGCTGATTGATCGGTGCATTGGGTCGAAGATATGGGTGATAATGAAAGGCGACAAGGAGCTCGTTGGAACCCTCAGGGGCTTTGATGTATACGTCAACATGGTTCTTGAAGACGTCATTGAATAGTATTTCCCATCCTGCCTGTCTATTATCTTACTATATGCTTACGCTTACAAATGTTAGTGCTTGTGTTTTTGTGTCTATATACGTATGCGGATGCACGAACACTTGTGTCGCTGGTAACCATTGATTTGAGACTGTTTCGATTTGGGGTCGTATGTCAAATTCACTAGTGTTTAGGCCCTGTTTGTTTGGGAATTAGTTAGTCGGAAAAGTGATCCCATCAAAGTAAAAGTGAGAGGATCACCGATACCACATTCCAAGGTATTATATATATGGATTATGTTGGGCTGCTTGTCCAACGGCCTCCACCACTTGTTGCATCCAATTAACAAAATTCAGGCTCGTGGTATTTGTAATCCCTTCTTGTTGAATTCCATCAATCAAAGATGCCTTTAGAGTTGTACAATTGGTCATATCAAAGAACCAAAAATGCCTTGGAAAATTTGACATGGAAAATGAAAATGTTTTGGTTAGTGGAAGAGGAGATCGTAATGTGGTCATGAAGTACAGATTTTGTTGTTCTTCAATTTGTTATCCATCCCCATAAAACTGCTATTGGGCGCAAATCAAGTTGAAGCAGTAGAACATTGCAACAATGATCAAAAGAGATGGGAATGAGCACTTCCATTTCACGACTGCTGATGAGAGTACTTGTTCCCTTTTCGCTGTATTGGTTTTAAGGCTGAGAAGGTAAAAGTTAAATTCAAACATCGAAAGGTGCAAGTCACCTTATTTTTCTTGTTTGTGATGGTGTTGAGCTATTTGGCACCCGTGGAACTGCAAAGAGGTCCTCTTGAGTTCTGGCATACATGATTTGCCAGAGTCAACTAGTATATTGCAATTTGCCGTTCAAATAAAAACATAGTATATTACAATTCCAGCCGTACCATTGTCACCTATGACCTCTGCCCACTTCACCTACGACTTGTACCAAGGTCTCCTACAACCGTCCCCCGTGGTTGGAAATCAATGGCTTAATTGGTAGTTGCTACATAATAAGGCCAGCTTGTTTCTAAATAACCTTATCTTAGCTTTTCGATCAAGTTAGTTGGTCTCCTACTCTCCTTTCAGAAGTTACCGGGCCAGTAAGCAGTGGGTCGTCACAATGTCGTTCATAGTTAGTAGTAAACATGATGGGATATTGTGTGCTTGAGTGGAACACATTTTATTGGCTTGCGATAATGGCTATGCTTGTTTTTATTGAGTATACATATGGTAGATGCTTAACGAGGATTGAATGCTCATATTTGCTGAAAATGGTTCGTCCAAGTGATGGCAACTTTATATTTCACTACAAGTTAGTTATATTCAATTTCTAGAGCCCCTTATGTTCCAATAAACTAACCTTTCTGCATGGATGCCTAGATCATGAAACAGACTGGGTTATAATTGGTTGCAACTAGCAACCACTTGCCTCATTCGGTGAATTGCTAAACCTATCTTTCAAGGCTGTGTTTTGATCTTTTCTTTGGTTTTTGGAGAGATTGTACTAGAGGGAGAAAAGCGAAGGAAGAGTAACCAAATTAGCTCCATAAATCCCTTTGCTTGTTTGTTCTTCTACAAGCAAGATCTCATCCGAGAAGTGTTTATCTATATCCTTGGATGTCAAAGGGACGTGTATAAGTTTCTCATTTTGTCAATGTTCTAAAAATCGCTAGGCACTAGTCGGGCGGAAAAGGGGCACCTAGCGCCTAGGCAC
The DNA here is from genome assembly GCA_019656835.1 of Rhododendron ovatum. NCBI lineage: Eukaryota > Viridiplantae > Streptophyta > Magnoliopsida > Ericales > Ericaceae > Rhododendron > Rhododendron ovatum. The sequence continues at coordinate 8,207,417 of CM033798.1, read as the reverse complement.
CGACTAGTCGGCCGCCTAGCGCCTAGGCAGGGACTAGGCACCCGACTAGTCGGCTATCTAATCTAGGCGTCGGGCCACCACCTAGCGCCTAGGCGGGGACTAATCGGCCTAGGCGGCCACCTTTTAGAACACTGCATTTTGTTCTTTTCTCCTCAACATAATGCTTGTGATAAATTTTGGAACTTCTAGTTGTGCTTTCTGTGGTTTTGAGCTAGCTATTGCATGATTCATATGTAATGTTTATGAGCTCGTCATTGATTGATTATATCTTTATATCCAGCGAAATCACTTCTGAAGGGCGACGGATCACGAAGCTGGATCAGATCTTGCTCAATGGAAACAACATTGCGATTGTAAGTATATTACATAGCTGTTGTACATGCCCCCCCTAATAGTTTTTCAGAAAGCTCTGATTGAGGCAACTTCTTGTCTACTGCAGCTGGTTCCTGGTGGCTCTCCTGATCCAGAATGAGGCTTTTATCTAGGTTGTGTGGTTTTGCTATCTTTTCAAGAGGCAATGTTATCGTTAGATGAAAGGCTTTTCGTAAGAAATTCATAATATTCGGTGATCTGTTAATCTGCAAGTTCTGAAGGAAAACAGAGTTTCTGATGTTAAACCATGGTTCAGATTTTGTAGTTTGCTTGTTACTTTGTGTTTCTAGATTTCTTAGCAATGATACAGTGTTGTTTTTCAGTAGCGTAACATTCCGTCCTGTTTATCATTTATGGGCTTCTTGTTCTATAAAAATTTCCTTCTAATTTTGCGTGTATTTGCATAATACTCCAAAGCGTCCCAAATTCAAATTGTTTTTCATTTCATTTTCCCTTAACATGATATAAGTATCCTTTTCTTTTCCTTGCAAGTTCAAGATCTAGACATTGTTTATGCAATTTGAGTGCTGTAGCATACTAAATTTTGACTATTTTTTTTGTTATTTTTTCCTTCTGCACTGTACTAAATTTTGACCGAGACATGTCATTTTAATAATTGTGCATTGGAGATGCCCTAACCTTAAGCTAAATACCCAGATAAATATCTATTTCTCTTTACTCATTTAACCTTCTCCAAAACTCAAATTGAACGCTGTGAGCGCTTTCTCTCTCTTGGGTTCATTAAAAAAACCTTTTTCTTACTTTTTTCCCGTCGAGCCCATCCTTGAGATGCCATCGCAGTCATTTTTGGATTGGAGATCCCCGAGTTAAAATTCATAGTCCGATTACAAAAGATTTGGCTCAAATAAAATATTTTGTTCTCGACAAATTATTCAGCCCTTGGCTGTCACACACACACGCCCCCCCTCTCACCGCACAATAGTGTGAAATCCAAGACAAAATGTGTAGGCTCCGCGTCAATGTGTGGTGAAAAAAGGACCTAAAACACCATGTTTCGTTGTCCCTAAGACACAATAATTTTTCCGTTTCGTCTCACTTGACCATTTGAAAAAAGAGAGAAGAAGTTCTTCATGTGGCCTACAAAGACTCCTATAACTTTTTTTTTCAATCCAGGGTGTCTCGGGCCAGTTTGCGTACAACTCAAACTAATCTTTACAGCTCCTCCCCCAGTAGTTTCACGCACTTACACGCGGGTGAGGTGGACGCAAGAGTTGTTAGCAAAGAGAATCGAACATGAGATCTTAGGATGGAGTAAATCAATGAACTAAATGTACAAAACGTTACTAAATTCTAGAATTGGTCCTCCGAAAATTAGTCAAAATGCAGATACTGCAGAGTAAAATTTATCCCAACACATTAGTTATGATTTTTTTGGCTATTGATAATGCCACTTTCCAAATTTATAATGTTACTTGCCAGGGAGTGACAAAATCAATTTTATATAGAAATTGATAATGCTACCATGGGCGGAGGCACATGGGTACAAGGAAGGGCGGCCGACTCTACTGGCTGCCAAATTTTCCTTGGGATAGGTATAATTTTTACTAATTTGGCCCCAAATTTTCATAGGAATGGGTATAATTTAGCTATTTTGACCCCACAAAAAATCTCTAAATTGCCTGAACTTGTTTTAAGTGTGTAGAAATTTCAAGCGTTTTCTTTTATTCGAGAGTTGATAGTATTAGAAATGAGACTATTATGTATTTTTTTTTTCAAATATAATAAGTCTTTTTGGGCTAATTATGAGGCAAAAATGAATTATTAGTGCATATCGATCTTATAATTAACCTTTTAATTTAGTAATTTTTGGACTTGTGCATAAAAAAAAAAAATTGCACAAGAATATAATTTTTGATCCCATTAACCAAAATTCTTGGCTCCGCCCCTGATTATTTATGCTACCCTCTAAATTGACAACCACTTTTCCTTTGGGAGTGACATTTTAAATTTGGAGAGTGACATTATAAATTCTTTTTTCTTTTTTAAATTGCTCGACATATATAATGGGATGAGGTTTTTTTTTTTTTGGGATGAGTTGAACTGTAAAAAGAAGAAGAAGAAGGTTACAACATGCCAAAATCTGGATCTTGCGTGAGTCTCTGCTCACGTATTCGCTAGCGTTTGAGTTTCCTGTTTCTTCCGACTGCAGAACTGGAATAACTTACCGAGATAGAATATATACGTATATCTAGAGAGAGAGAGAGTTCGCCAGGGTTGTCTTCTTCGTGGGAAACCTGAGTATCTAGATTCAACTCTACACACTTCTCCTTTTCTTGGATTTGAAGGATCAAAAGAACCCATTACAGGTTTAATCTTTACCTGCTTTCATCAGCTCTTCATCAAGGGTTTGCTGTAAAGTCGTTTTAGTACCTGCTTCTGTGTTAGTTTTCTTTCTGATTTGTTTTTTGTTATTTTCTGGCTTACTTTTGAGCTCTGTCGTATTAAATTTGTGGGTTTTGTTTGTTTCACTGTCTGATTTTGAACTTGCATTAGGATGTGTATGGTATTGATCCTTTATCCTGTTGTTTGTTTGAGATTTAAGGTCATACTATTGGGTTTCTTGAAGTTGTTATATCAGTGGTTGAACTGGGTCGTTTCGTACCCTTTTTTTTGTTACTTGGAATGCGGTTTGTTCTGGTACAAAGAACCGGAATGCACGATAGGAGGAGGCTTGTGTAGATTACCATATCAGAATCAACTATGTACTTCTTTCAGGCTATAAAACATGAAATAAAGAATTCGTCAAATTATTTGCGTAAAACACTTTTCTAGCATCATAAAGACCTTGGCAGGCCCCGGTTTAGTGTCTCTCAGACCTATTTCCGTTGGGCAGGGATACGAGACTGAAACATAGAAACCCAACTGAGAACATTGAAACACCAGGTTTCCAAAATTGTCGAGAAGATGTCCCACACATGCAAGTCTGTCTAGTGCAATTTGTTTTTTTGTTTCTATTGCAATTCATTGGCATGACCTCCCTCCATGGGCTAATTGGAGCTCTAACATCCTTCTCAGGTTTAACTATATTAGTGTTGAGATCCATAGCTTTCATAGCAGATTATATAAATCATTGAGTAGAGCTCACCTTTGTAAACCGGCTTCCAAGGGGAGGATTTAATGCCAAGAGCTTATATACATGTGATCAAGCTTTCTGTTAACTGATGTTGGTCGTTTGGATAATATCTCAATTGACTTTGGTGTTGTATTAACCTGATTATACCTCCCGATATCACACAGGTCTTGGTATGTAAGTCAGAATCTTTGAACCCTGTACACTAAGCACTTCTGGTGCCACCTCATTCATAATTATCTTTGGCTTGCATGTTTTGATCTGCTTTTACTGTCATACATATAGGTAGGTGCAAAGGAAGGATTCGTTTCTTGGTGGGTGGTTGTGTGATTTGGGGGGGTAGTTGGGGTTGTTCCTTCTGTTATGTAATTTGATGAAATGCATTTTGAACTGTGCAACTGTTTTTGGAACCCTGTGCACCATGCTCCAGTCTTTTTTACCTTTTCTGCATTTTCTTGGCTTTGTTGTTATAGAAAGCTCACCTCGAAGATTTTATTTTCCTTTCAACTACTCCATTCACATAAAAGTGACCAATGAAAGCCTTCTCTACTGAGTCTTTTGTTTTGCTCTTTCTTTTCTTTTCTTGTTGTGAGAGGTCCTCTTGTCTAAAAAGTTCCTGGATCCAAATTTTCTCATGATCTGATGGAGTGAGTATGCATGAGTTTTGCACTTCATTTGCCTTTGCTCTGTTTGGTTGCCCTTTTATCTACTTACCTCTATAGATGATTGTAGCAAAACATTTTCATAAAGCTTTGGTTATGCGTTCATGCCTATGCTCTTTGGTTTTGCCTACGCTTTGTGGTATTTCACTTGTTATCTCGCAATATAATTATTTTATGTTTTTTTGTTAAAATGTGTTTTTTCTTCCACGGTAATGATTACATCATGACGAAATAGCTTTTGGGATGAACAGAAGTTGATTCTTAGTCGGCACTGTTGCTATTTCATTTAGAGCGTTGCTATAAAGTTATAAACAAACCATCATGTACAACAATTTGTACAATGAATCAATGCCAATGAGTATGTTGTAAAATAGAATTGTACATTTTGTGTTTATAGCGTTTCTCTTTCCTTAATTGAGACCAGCTGGAATTTTGTACAGAATATGGATTACATGGACATTGATCAGGTCCCTGATGTTCCCGACACTCCTGATAGATTGGCTGCCCAGGATGTTAATGGAAGGCAAGTTATCGAAATAGGAAGTGATTCATCTGCAGGAAACACAGATTTTTCTGGCGAAGCGGCTAAAAAGCAGCTAAGAGCCAGGAGTAAACTGGTCCTCGACAATGGGCATCGTAAAAGTCTGTTTTTTCGCCCTGGAAAAAATGTTAGCATTTCCAACAAGTCTGAGGTTGATGGTGACTTCAAAGGAAAAGCTCTATCTAGTACTCAATCACCTAACTGTGGAAGAAATGATGTTGTAGATCTGATGGAGTGGAGGGGGCCAGCCCAAGTGTTCCACAATGATGTCCCAAATGCAGTATTAGAAGATTGTTTTCAAGCTAAAGAATTTAGAAAAGGATCAATATCGACCAATGGCATTTCTTCTTTACGTGGCATATCAAATTCTTCAGCGACAGCAGTTAATACCTGTAGAGGAAAAGAAAAAGTAAATGATACATGTAAAGGAGGTTCGGGTCTTGATTGTGGAAAAGGAACCTTTGGTGATTCACTACCTGAAGTTGGAAATGGTGTTTCCTCATCGTTTTATTCTGGTCCGTCTCCTAGATTTGGTGGACGAATTAGATTTGTGAGAGATGGCTGCATCTCTCCACGGAATATAGCAAAGGCCAAACAGTTTGCTGAAAATCACAGTAATGGCTCCATTGATTTACAGAATGATAGGGGAACTTCATCTAATTCCTCGTTGAATCTGGTAAGGGATTTGATTGCTGGAGGGAACAATGTTGATAGAAGAGAAGGGGTGATATTTCAGCCTTCTTCATCAAAAGAGCCGGCTGCAAAAACCATAGATTTGGCTACCAGGTACTACTGTTCGCTTGAAAATCGTTTGCGTTGAATTGCAGTGGTTGCTTACATTCCTAGTTTCTTGATTAAGAGTCTGGATTTGTTCCTTGGGATTGGTTCATGAAGTTGCTTGGAGAACTCTGTAGGATGATTACTTAGATTCCCTCTTTCCCACTTTGTTGTCGGTTTATCTGAATCTTGAGCGTGGACAGCTTCACCGTACAACTGTCATTTCTGTTTGGTAGAATCTTTTCCTAACTATGTATGATTTAATTGCATGGTTCACATTGTGTCCTTTCTGATGCTCTAGACTATGAATGAAGCAAGCATGGTAATATGCACAGAAATTGATTTGAGTCTTTAGGCCTACTCTCTTTGATGCCTTTCGGCTTTGATTTGGGGGCATGGTTCCGCATCAAAACGTCCCTTCACCTCCTCAGTTCTTGGAGGTATAGGGGGGCCACTGTTTAAGTGGTATTCGGAGAGCAATCATTTTGTCAATATATTGCCAAAGGTTAGGTTTGTCTCTAATCCTCCCCTGCCCAGACCCCCTGATTGGGGACTAGATGGGTTCTGTTGTTGTATCATTGGATGGTTCTCACGTCTTGTACTATCCATTCTTTTAAAAAGCATGAAATTTACCCACTTTTGTGCTTCCCCTATCCTATGCATTCATGATATAGAGTTGTAGCCCCTTAGGTTATGACAATAGTCATAAACATGGAATTGAACATATTTAAAAATGCACACAAGACAAGACATGGGCATGCACACAAAATTATTGGACTCACTGGCTCAACATTATACAAAAGGCATTTTTGTGAGCCAAATTAATATACATTTGGAAATTGCTTGCAAAAACCCTGTTTCAAAATGGCCTTTGGTTTTCTAGTGAAAAACTTAAGCTGAAAGATTTTCAATGCACTTTCAGAGAACTTATTGTCAAGAAACGTTTCTAGCTTGATCTGCAGCTTTAATTGAATCTGCAAGGTTAGGATCCATCTGATTGGCATATTGGGCCTACCTAGTGGTAATTTTTGGCTATTCTGGAGTGGACACTAAGGCTGTGTTGAGATCAAGGATTGGTGGAGGGGTTCGTGTAGGGAAAGGAAGAGGTGAATGAAAGTATAGGAAGATAATGAAGTGAAGAGGCTTGTCTTCCCTACCATTTTCCTTTCCCTTGTTAAGTCCCTCGTCAAATCCATGTCCATACAGGCAAACACAGCCTAAGGTCAATCAATCTGCACAACACATTGAGAAGAGAAAAGATACCAATTAGTTTTGACGGAAGGAGATTTTTCAGTGTTGATAGGTGCATGTGAAAAGGTGAGGGTCGAGTCTTGAAGATTTTGCACCTTTGTAAGTAACTGACATTTAAAAAACTTAGAGGCGGATTCTTAGCTAAATGTGTGATAACTTTGGAAGTATTATTTGGCAACTCACGACTCCCCTTTGTCAAAACCTACAGAAAATATATAAGAAAAGGACCTTTAAGGGGGTTCTGGCAGAACAATATCTTTGTGAAATTGCTCTACCTCATGGTAACATAATTAAGAATCATTTGACTGTGAAAGTCACTCAAGAGTCTTTTTCTTTTTTTGTCATGTCATCATGCACTCATCCGTGGAAATGCAAGTCTCCTTGCTTTATTCCTATTGATTTTTCCTGGTAAGTTAACATCATTACTAGTGACGAATCCTACTGGCCAATGAGCCAGTTGAAAATTGTCCTGCTGCTAATCTAGTTATATACTTGCAGGAGCTCAATAGCTCACAATGAACAGATCTGTGGAACTAGTAATGCCAGTGGAGATGCATTCAGATGTTTTGAAGGATTTGGCGGGTGGAGAAACACACGTAATCGCACGAAGAAATTTAATCTCCCCTTGTTTGATGAGGGTCAACATCTTTCCAGAGCAAAGGATGACCCATCCTATGCCAACCAACAAAACGAAAGCAAGGTGGTGAGAAGAGATAGTGGGAAGGGGATTAGTAGCAGGATTGACAACGAAGATCGGGAAGATCAGAATGCAGTCTCTTTTCAGAATGGATGTGCTTTAACTGAAGCTCAAGCAGTCTCCCGCCCTATAGCACACTCGGTCCGTGTTACTGGTCATCGTGGTGCAGCAAGCACTCTTATGAAAAGACAGAAGCAAGGCTCTACCTCAAGTAATCATGGTCAAAGCTCTACATCATCCGCTGTTGACTCTGAATTTGTGATTCTTGCCTCATCGAAGGAGCCGTTAAATTCAAGATCAACTAGAAACCATAGCGATAGTGGTCCAAGCATTTTGGATTCAGACCATCCGGTTATTGAAGTTGATGGATTTTCCCCTGAAGTGAGACACTATGGGTCCGACAATAGAGATCCTAGTAGTAATGGTGACTCAGATGATAGGGCTAGACAAGTAGAAGCAGATGAGATGTTGGCTCGTGAACTCCAAGAACAACTGTATCATGAGTCGCCAGGAGTTGAAGATGAAGAAGTGTGCTTCCTTATTTGCTTCTGTTGATTTTATGTACTTGTTGCTAGATGTTGCTTCCTCTTTTCGCCCCTAATTCCATTATTTTGTGAATCGCTATTTACCTTTATGCAGTTTGATGCACTCATCACATCAGCGAGGCAGCGGGAGGAATCATCACAGCATTCTTATTCTGGTGGAAGTCATCCTGTTTTCCATCCTGTAAGTAGACATCTTTATAGGTAATCAAATCGCATGAAACAGCTACATCCTATAGTGATAAATGAAATATATATGGTTCTATTACTTCTATAGGCAAAAATGTCTCAAACATTCAGGTAAGAACCAGAGATGTTTAAGTATTGTTTTGAGGTTGCGATGCAACAGTCTTCAGTGTCTGCGTGTGGGAATTTATTCTGTTCTGTGGCATGGGAATAAATGGAAGAAAGATGCTGCATTTAGCCACTTCATTCGCATTTTCCATTTTACGTTCTCTTGTGAAAGGGCAGGCTGAAGCATGACCAAACCAGTTTGTTGCTGATAGTTGTAACTTGATACAATATGCAGTAGTTGATAGGTTTTCCACATTGTTGCATGCGAACTGTTTTTCCCTTGCTAGTATGGACTGATTTGTACTCCCTCCGTCCCACTTTAATTGTCCCCTACGGGATCCTATTTCTATATTCTCTCTTTTTAATTTTCTTACACCAAATTAAAGTATTCAATGAGCACTTTAATTTGGTGTAAGAAAGAAAAAAAATAATATGTAGAAATGTGTTTTTTTTTTTGGTTTGAAATTACAAGGATCTCCGTAGGGGACATTTAAAGTGGGACGGAGGGACTGCAACATATTTGAACTCTGTGCTTGGACCAAGTGTTGACATACCTACAGTTGTCCATTGTTCAAATATGTTGTTGATATCTAACCATACTAGCAAAGGAGTAACAATAATTATATGATCAAATCTGTTTGAGCCACGGTTGATGATGCTCAATGTTCCCGGGCTCAAGGATAGGATATGGTGTGTGCTACACTTTGCCTATGATCACATAGGGAAGTGCATGATATGTGTCTTTTCAGGAGACTAACATTTGGTGCCATATTCGTGGGAGCGTTTGTTGTGGTGATGATATATAGTGCCACAAAAAGGAGTCAGATGTCTATAGAGACGAGAATCATCTCGTTGACTAACAAGAATTACAAGCTTCTATCTAGATTTGTAGGGCTTGTTTACACCTATTTAATTTTCACATGCAAAACTACCGGATGAACTTCTGCAACCTCTCATTGCCAATTGATTTTGAGTTGGATGCTTTAAAATAGTATTAGAGCTAGGCTTTCACAGTCTTTTGGACAAGACTATCTCGATTGAAATTCCCTTGCTTTAACATATACCAAGAAGAATGTATAAGTTGAAAGAATTGTTTTTTTAAATTCTAGAACTACGAAAACACCCAGTACCTTATGACATAAATTGGGTCCTATTATGAACCTTAGTTGACCCAAACATGTCTTGAAACTGTAAAATTACTAAATCACTTTGGCCTTTGAATGTAAAATTGTGGAGAAATTGGCTAGAAGCCGAGAAGTAATGTGAAGAACTGAAAGAAAGTGAATATCATCGTTAGGAACTCGCGAATGCAAGGTCCCTGGATCGTGAATTTCAATTAAGCCACCCAACAAATTTTTCTGCGCTTCCAATTATGTATTTGTCTGTGTGATCACATTTCTATGTTCAGTAATATCAGAGGACTTGAAAGCATTTTTTCATTATTAAAGACTTAAAGTTATTAAGGCTCGGTTTGGTAAAGTTATATGTGGTATTTGTTAATCTCGCATTAAACTTCCAGTAATGGTCATATTGCTTTGCATATAGTTATTGTTAAATTCCGTATTAATAATCCCAGTTGTGTTCTAAAAGAATATCATTTGCATTTTATGCAGAGTGGCTCTCTAACTTCAAATTCCTATAGACAGTCCCGGTCACCGTTCTCTCAGAACCCTTCTATGTATGGAGGCACTAATGCTCAAGGTCCTGCCTCTGCTAGATTAACACGGTTGAGGAGTCGCGTACGGAGCCAATTGCCTAGAATATCCTATAGGGAAAGTGGTTCTCTCTTTCCTCCCAGCATGGATTTGGACATGGTATTAGGCCCATATCTATATTCAGAATTTGCATTACTTTTTAAAGTTCTCTTTAAGTTTCATTCTTACTGCTGGCTGGAGTCCTTGACATGTGATGTTGAGGTATGAATTGGATATATGGTTGATAGTTGAGCTGACCTTATTTTGTTTAACCCAGCAATTCTCTCTTTTTTATTCATCATTTCATTTTTAATGATATAGTTTGGAAGATATTTCAGTCTTACTTCATTTGTGAGGATATAATTTGGATGATATATGCATTCTGACATTATAATTCTGTATAAGCATTTAGTTTCCTTCTTCCTGATGGATCCTGCTTTTTCCAGTATTTTTAGTTGCTTATTTTCATTGTCCTTCAAGCACGGCATTCAATATGGTGCCTTGAGATGTGGGTCTTGAAGATGGTCCTGGCTTCTGCAATTGTCCTTTACATCTAGATTATTTTGATCATTGTGGTGCTGTCCTTTCTAAAACCTCCCTCTTTGTTTTTTGGTTATCTTTTCCCCTATTGATTGAAGAAAGGAAAGAAGAATGACACACGAGGGCCACAAAACTAATTCACAATCAACCTCAATGTTGTTACTCAAAGTCTGTTTTAAACACATCAATGCCTCCTTTTTGAATGGAAGGACTTTCCCAGGATGTTCAGACAGCCATTCATCCACCTTTTATTTTTGAGTTGAGCTTCACTTTGGGGCGGGTTTATAAGCTTCCCTTTAAATACTTCCTTATGTAAGACAAGTCCATTTAACAAAGCGAAAATTACGAAATCCTTGTATCCATTTCATCATTTTGTGTACTTCCTCCATTTGAGGAGGTTTGTTTTCTTGGCGTCTCTTGTCATATTACACGTAGTATGTATGGGATGTCTTTTTGAGCAAAGTGGAAGCATTACTTTCCTCTTCCTTTAACTCTTCATTACTTTCCTCTTTCTTTAACTCTTCATTAAATTTTTTTTGACTGATTGGTAGTGAATATTATGTTACCTATTGAAACTCCCGCACTTGCACCACAGTTTATAGATTCATTGGCTTGAATACCTGTACTCCTCTAATATTGTGGCCACTGGTCATGGATAAGCTAGACTCATGCATTTTTTCATGATACGCAGAGAATGCATATATTAGAAGCATTAGAGGCCTTCAGTGATATGGAAATGGCTGGTAACTTACTTCAAGTTGATCGTGAATTCAATGAGTAAGTTATCTTTGTGCTCTCTTTGCTTATCACGTTGAACATGATTTAAGCTTATGGTGTTATTTTGTACTGTAGTTGATTTGTATAATTTTCTGTATTAATTACTGGATAGTATACATTAAATATGCATTGGTGTTTGTTGTGGTCCTTCCCTTTTTCACTAATTTTTTTTAAGTCTTTGCTGTAGCCTTCTATATATGTGCTGAGTTGTTGCGTAATGTATGCGTAAACCGTGATATTATAGAAGTTGATTGTGGGTGTTCTAAGGCTTTCTTTGGTATGTCTAAAAAGTAAAGAATGTTTCCATTTTTGCTTTTTGAGGGATTGCTGGATATACAAAACGCTAAGCAGCGGGGTATTCAAGTGGGGAGTTTAGAGAAACCAAACTTCTGGGCTCCCAGCTTATTAGCGATCCCAAACACATACTTCCAACATCAAAAGACCCATTAAAAACAAAGTCTTATTGGAAAGCTTTCTAGTCTTACACCCTGCCTTGAGGGATTAATGCTCCAGCACTCAATGCATCAGCATTGTCACATGGTGAAAATCGCACACACTTGTTTACAGTTCTTTGGCGCTTTCGGTATTGGGTATTAACTACAGCTTTTCCATGTCCATTCACGGTTGATGACTCTTTATATTTGTGGTGTTGTGGTTTTGCAACCTAACTTTAACTCCTTCCTATATAGGTAAGAGAAACTTTGATCGACTAAGTGTGTCTGTCGACATTGTAAATGTCAAATTCCAAGAAAATATTAGATTCTAGAAACCTGTATTAATTTTTTTTTGCAGGCATATAGTTTTAATTTTTGTCTTCTTCCACCTAAATATGTATTATTGAAAGGTAATCGAGGGTTCTGGCCCCCTCAGTGATGAACAAGGTCGGTGTTCCCTTAAAGACGCGATATTGCATCTAATACTTCTGGTTGACCGCTATAAGAACATTTTGATTTTTGCATAATCGTTTAGGTTTCACAACTAGTTTGAATAATGAATAGATGAAGATTATTTGCGATAGCAAGCTTTTAAGGATGGCATTCGACACATTTCTCCAAGCAACGGTTTCTTACTTTTTAATTTGTGGCACTTTGAGCCCTCCAGCTGCAATCTTCCAATTTATTGCTCTTTTTTCGCGTACTTTAGATTCATTGAATTGCCGTCTTGCACCTAGTAAGAAGTAAGATTACTCACTTTAATCTCCCCAAATTCAGATTGTTTATTCTCGTAATAGGGAGGGTCAAGGAACTTCCATGAGGCTTATGCTTATGCCTCTATTGGTTTTAATATTGCATCTTTCTTATTGTAAGAAAGACTAAAGTTTACCTGTTTAAGCTAACATTTCCTCCATTATGTTTGGCACATCAACGGTTGAACTCGTATCCTACATCTTTGAGGTTGATTTCATTTGGAGGATAATCAACTTGAGAACTTGCAAAATTAGATTCACAAATTTTGACTCTTACTGGATTGACTAGTCTATTTGACCGTGCTACACTTGTGTGCCACATTTTATCAACCCAAGATGCTAGAATATTGTTGCTAAGCACAAGTGCATAAGTTTTGGGTTTCTCTATATATCAATTGTAAGGGTGTTTTATGACGTCCCGTGAAACTTTTTGCACTTTACCCGTTTGAAGGGGGAAAAAGAGGAGAGGGTGGGGGCACTGTCACGACTTTTTGTTAATATAGTATTTCTCTTTTGCTTTAGGATTTGCAAGTTTTACTGTTACTTCTAGCCAATTCCCCCTTCTTTTTTTTATTATAAAATCTCTTACTACAACTGATTTTTTCCAGAAATGATTACGAAATGTTGTTGGCGCTTGACGAGAACAATCACCACCATGTTGGTGCATCTCTTGATCAAATTAATAGCTTGCCACTGTCTACAGTTCAGGTAATGTACATTAGATTTGGTAAGTGAGTACGTAGAAGAAAAAGAGGATACAGGATTCAACAAGGGCATGCTCTTGCCCCTGCCCCACAAAAAGAAGACGACATATATGGATACATATTTACATAAATGTTTTGGCTCACTTGATGTTTGTTGTTCTGTTCTGTCTTGCAGGGCGAGAATTTTGAAGAAGCTTGTGCAATTTGCCTTGAAACCCCTACCTCCGGTGACTCTATACGCCATCTTCCTTGCTTGCACAAATTTCACAAAGATGTACGCAATTCTAAATTTGATAGTAGTTTATTCATTTCTTTTAACCATGAAGCATCAATTTACTAGGATCATACAGATCCTTTTCTCCATAAAATCTAGTCTAACAACTACTAGGAACAATTACAGAGAACACAACAAGGTCAACCCTGGAAACAAATCAAGTCCCTAATTGAAAATCTGTTCAAAATAATCCCCAGGCAAGTAATGGGATGTTGGGATGTCAATCTCAACCATCAGTCTGCAACTGTTAACTAGCCTTAACAAATAGTTTGTCATTCTTCCAACTTCTTAGTTAAGCTAGCTGCCAGTCAACCACCCTGTTCCTCCACCATCACCACTGGCACCACCATAATATCCACTTCCCAATCTCATCCCACCTCGAAAGCCAATGCGACTAGTGCCTGAAAACTGCCACTGCTGGCCCCACCTTGCTGTAAATCCAAATCTTGCAAACTCAAATCGCAGTATGAAACCTCACATCTCCCATCAGCACTGTATAGACATATGTATGCAAATGCATGCTTAGCAAACAGGAGATCTCTTGAGCACAAAATTGACAAACTAAAGTTCTCTGATCAACAAAATCTCATGATCAAAACTGCGGGTAGCAAATTCCGAACTCCACAGGATGGTGACATATGGTTGGAGGATTGCGGTTAGGGAGGGGAAGGAATAGCTGGTGGGTGGAGGAGGGGAGGTAGAGGGTGGTGGAGAGAGGGGTGGGGAGGGACTGCATGGATGGTGGAAAGGGAGGATAGGATGGCGGTTGTTGGTGGAGTAAGATTTTGTTCACCGCATATTGCAGAGAACATGTTGGAGGGGCTAATCCACAGAAGACTAAATGCATGATACTGTTTTGCTGGATGGATCTGATGAGGGTTGACAATACTAGTGATCCCATTGCGATTTCTAGTCTAAGGTAAAGTTAGAACTAACACAAAGCTGGAGCAGTAAAAAATTACTTCCCTTAGATGCTAAAATACTTTGAACTGATGGTTGAGATTGTTTGCACATTAACAATTCAGGGTTTAAATTGGTAAGAAGGGTGAAACTTTCAGGTTTCACTCACCCCCCCCCCCCCCCCGGCGGGATTGTTTGGTAATTTCCCTAACTACCGTATATAATTTTCACAAACGTAGTCCTCGGGGAATCATTTGATGATACGCAATCTGCATCTAACTTGTTTTCTCCCACACTTGCAGTGCATTGACACATGGCTCAGAAGGAAAACCTCATGCCCAATATGCAAGTCATCTATCACTTGATTAGCAACAGGGACTTGTACGGGATCCATGTCATTTTGCAGCGAACGACAGCAAATCTGTGATGGCAAATTCTTGCTTCGTGGGAGATTACCCCTTGTTTTAGTTTTGCTTCTCTTGGTTGCTGTCATGGGAAGCAGATTGGCATAAGCAAAATTCCATATGCATCATTTTTGTTCAGTTCACAATGGGTCCGTATTTCGAGGCCTCCATCTCACCTGAATCCTATCCTCAAGTTTGTCTTGAATGTGGAGAGTTTATGTGCTAAGATACTGTGTTGTGTTTGCTTTGCTGCTTATCAGAGCGCCCATATGAATACATGCATTGGGCTTTTGAGATCCAGTACAAAGTATTTTATTATCTATTGGTCACCTTGGAAGGATTATTTTTTAAAAATTTGTTTAGTACTTCTATGAGGAATTCAGATTATAGGTAATGTGGAAATTTTCGAGGATGAATGCTAGCATGGATAGCACGCCTTGCTGCTTTTGCGGCGCTACCAAAGGGTGGTTGTTCGTTGTTAATGATATCACCTTGCCAAGATATTGTGCGAGCTTTTTTGGCGTGAGGCGCAAGCGTAATGGCATTGTGATCCCCAAAGATTTGTTAATATGATAAAACGGCTCATTTGGAGCTCTTGATTCCATTGCTCCACGACTTTAACATAGTAGTCACGCCGTCCTACCTATTTAGAGTAGAACTTCATATAGCAATGATGCCATCCTACCTATTTAGAGTAGGGCGTGCTACCCATTTAGTTTAGGCAGTTTTGCCCGTCCTACCTATTTAGAGTAGAACTTCGTATACCAACAATGCCATCCTACCTATTTAAAGTAGAGCGTACTACCCATTTAGCGTAGGGCGTCTTGCCCTCAATAGTTAAAACTATACCCGATGGGGATCCAAAACTAATTCGTTAATCGTTATGCAGTTTAACCTCTTCTGTTTATTTAAACAGAACTGAAAGAAATCCTTTAATTTGTTCTTGTTACAAGCAGATAAAGCAGAGAATGAGGACGTTCATAATGGAAAAGCACCATAGACCAGGATATTCCCGGGAAATAAGGCTTGAAAAGAAAAGGCAAATTCAAGCACAAAACATTCACTGGTAAACAGTCGTATAATGGCAAAACCTTGACGCCAACTCAAATAATGCACTAGTTGCGGCTGTATTGTATTAAGAAATTGGGTACGAAGTAGAAATGGAACCCAATTTTTTTCAATCCAAATACAGCCTGTAAGAGTTCCTTTTCTTTTTCTTGATCCAAGTACGAAACACATAAACAAGTTTGGAATAAGAAGCAGCGTTAAAAAGATCTTAAACATGCTCTCATTTATTTTCTTCTCATTCTCCTACAACAACAACATAACATAACCCATCTAGTCTCCAATCATTGGGGGTATGGGCGGAGATGATTAGAAACAGACCTAACATTTGGCAATGCATGCACAAAGTGGCTGCTCTTAGAATACTATTAAAACAGTGGCCCCCCTAAACCTCCAAGAACCGAGGAGCTACAAGGACGTTTTGTTGTAAAACCATGTTCCCAAATCAAAACCAAATGGCATCAGAGAGGGAGGCCAAATTCCCCTGCTCCTACCAAATTCGAGAAAAAACTAACAAGTTCACTGCTAACTTCATGTCCTTTTGATTACCCAAAAAAAGAAAAGAAAAAAGGAGACAAATTTCATACCCTCTAGCTTGCCAACAACTTGTGACGAATCAAATGTAGGGATACGGTCTCTTAACAGGTTTCGCACAATATCAATGCGACATTATTACATCGGTTTTCAACACTAGGTGTAATGTTATTTATGCTGTAATATGGGAGTAGTGAATTATATTCTATCGGGCATCCTTGGATAAAAGGTTGTTGGTCTCGATCTTCCGAGCATTGCAGAGCTCGTCAACAGAGTCACCTCTTTCAAAAACAGCTGCAGCCCCCATTCCAGTACCTGCAGATAATTAGAAAAAGTATCATCGTATGCCCAGCCAATGAAAACAAAGCATCATCGTATGCTCAGCCAATGTAAATGAGAGAGAGAGAGAGAGAGAGAGAGAGAGAGAGTACCTATGCACATGGATATAACACCGAAGCGGCAATCTTTGCCACGACGCTTCATTTCATGCAATAGTGTGGCTACACATCGTGCACCTATAGCATGCAGAAGACATCTTGTCATTCCCGAATCCGCATGAACGATAAACAAGCTCAAATATTTTCGTATTCTAGTCTATCAAAATCCTTGATGACAAGATTCATATTATGAATATTTAAGAAGCCAAACATGAACGGTTATGAGCCGGGTTCAGACGAGTCCTCAAGAAGGACGTGGTAAGCACATACGTAAACGAAACATGCACATAAGAACAAATGAAAAGTAGAAACATATAGAAGCACCGCATGGTATTCTTTTTGGTGCAAGCCGAGTCCTCAAGAAGGACGTGGTAAGCACATACGTAAACGGAACATGCACATAAGAACAAATGAAAAGTAGAAACATCTAGAAGCACCGCATAGTATTCTTTTTGGTGCAAGCCCATTTATGGAGGTCTCTTTGACGGGATAAAGGAGTGAGTATTGAGGAAAGCTAAAATGCATGTAGCACATACCTGTTGCACCCAAAGGATGCCCAATGGCCATTGCACCTCCATTAACATTGATCTTTTCTGGATCAAGATCCAGCTTCTTGCGGCAATATACAAATTGCGATGCAAATGCCTTTGGAAAAAGTGTTACAATTGGAACAGTAGCAGATATCAAGTTCAAAAACTGTAAATGCTTGAGAGAGAGAGAGAGAGAGAGAGAGAGAGAGAGAGAGAGAGAGAGAGAGAGAGAGAGAGAGAGAAATTTCTTTACATAATAAAAAAATCACCTCATTTATCTCGAAAAGATCAATATCATCAAGTTCAAGACCGGCAGCCTTGACTGCAGCTGGAATTGCAGCTGCGGGGCCAACACCCATGATGGCAGGATCTACACCAACAGCAGCAAAAGTCCTACATAGAGCTCACCAAATAAAATTTCTCAATAGCTGCCCAGTACCTCGACTTTCTTTTCTTCTATCGAAGAGGTCAGCTAGGAAACACATGGCAGGTGTACACACGTAGCATTGGAGGGTTGATTTGACCAGGAAGAAGCTATTGTAGGATTGGCACTGAATGAGGCATTCAGTGTAGTAAAACATCTAACGGGGTCTTAATGGTAATATAACTCTGAGAAACAACAGAATAACTAAAACTGTAAGATGATGCGCCCCAAACAAGATTCATAAAACTTTGCGAGTATAGCTCCAGCACAGTTGCCAATCTCAGGCCTTAATCAATAATCAACTACGAGGAGCTACCATGAAGGAAATAACTGGTACATGAAGAGAATACTTGTTTCTAGTACATCAAGCAAATCCATCGAGGATATCATGAAAAGGTAAGATATGTTCCTTGTAGGTACCATGCAGAGGGTGCAACATGTGATTTTCTGCCAAGAACAAACGAGAGGAAGGAACAGAAGAATGGCAAACATTGATTCCACTAGGGAGCATGAAAACATGAAGAATGGCAAACATTAACTGATCATGTGGAGTGCCTCAAGCATCATTCCGTTACCTAATCAAGTTTAGAGCACTAGCGATTATATTGACAGCAAGAAAGATAGCATCACCCATCGATATCAATGAAACATATCTCCTAATTAATATCTTATCAATGGCAACAAAGTTTTTCCAAGACATGAACCCTTCATCTAAATTTTGACTTGTTATGAGAGTTGAAAGATTTGAATATGAGGAATAACTATAACTATGTACGTGGGAACAAGAGTGATTCAGCCCAATGTGCATAGCTTAAACATCTTATTCTCGTTGTAATCCAAGCAGCATAATCTAAGTTTACACACCTGAATACACCAAGAATTGGTAATCCTTTCTGCATTGCAACACTTCTCTTCATCAGGAGGACGGCTCCAGCACCATCACTCACTTGACTAGAGTTCCCTATCGTATAGCCACCAGAAGAAATAAAATCACAATACCACAATTCTAAATAAACCTCAAAGGCTCAAACATGTTGTGCTTTCATTTACCAGCAGTGGTTGTCCCATCTTTCTTAAATACGGGCTTCAGTTTTCCCAGATCTGATAGTGACGCGTTTGGCCGAATGCCATCATCAACTGAAATCGTAACGGGCTTCTCATCTCCAGTTTTTGGATCAACAATCTGTTGGCACAGAATATATTACATCAATGCACAAGATCATAGCATCCACACACAAACTTGGTAACACTGAGCAAGCAGCAAAATTCCATATCACAACTCATTGAGACATCAATTAAAAATTTTTTTACCTTGGTGACCACAGGAATTATTTCCTCTTTAAATTTACCAGAAGCAGTCGCAGCAGCAGCCTTTCTATGTGACTCAACCTAACAATGTAGAATAAGGAGATCAATAACTTGCAAACATCAAAACATCAACATACTAATGAATCATATCAACTCACTGCAGCCTGGTCTTGCTCCTGCCTTGTTACGCTAAAGCGATGTGCAACATTTTCTGAAGTAACACCCATAGGGAGTAGGCAATCTTGGGCTTGTGCCATGGTCTTTACCTGATATAAATAGAAAGAGTTGGTCAACAAAAAGCAATCCTGTAAGGCTGTGTCTGGATCAAGAATTCATCTAGGGGTCAAATGTAGCTTGCGCTAAGCAGAATAGAGGAATCTGTTATGGGAAAAGAAAGCTGAGGGAAGGAGGAATCCCTTACCTCAACAAATCTTTGGTCCAAGCACAGCCAAGTGGATATAAAATGAACCAAAGAAAAAAATAACCTTTTGCTCACTTCATTGTTTCTTATTTCCTTTAATTTTCCTTCTTGTCCATAAATTCCTCTTACATATCCATAATCCAAACACAACGTCAAAGAAATTATCTCCTCCAGAGAGCTCATCAAAATCCAAAATCACAACATGGAGAGAAAAATTACAAAACATACCCTTGGATTGACTGATCCTTCCCATGCCATTGGGTTTGCGGTCATGGATTCCAACCCAGCGCCAATTCCTATTCAGAAGATACAAACAGTATAAAGAATGAACACAAACAGACCATGCATCAAAATTCCAGACTCGGGGCTTCCTTCAAAAATAGATGACCCTTACCAATATCATAGAATCCAGCTTTAATTGATGCAGCTACATCAGCAACTGCCTGGAGACCAGATGAACACTGCCTATTCACAGTTCTTACCGGCACAGTTTCTGAGCACATGAGATAAAAACATGTCAGCAAATGCTAGGGAATCAAATCAAAAATCCCAAAAAGAAAGGAAGAAAGAGAAATATACCAGGGAAACCAGCATAGAATGCAGCCATTCTGCATTCGCTTGCCCTTTGAGAGCCCGGTGCCAATACAGTGCCCACGACAATGTCCCCAACTTCACTTGGATTCACATTTGTTTTCTCTATCACTGCCTGTATCAAATAGTCATCATAGAAAAGTGTATTCTCAATCTCATCAAGCCTCATTTTAGATGTTAAGGAAAACTAAATCAACATAGTAGATGACAATAATGATAACTGACCTTGAGAACAGGCGCGAGTAAATCATCAGGATATGTATCCTTGAAACCACCCCTCTTTGATTTGCAAAGTGCTGTCCGATAGGCTCTGTGTGTAGCATCAAAAGCACACAATGTGCAAGGTGAGACACAAAATTCATTACTTTACCAGAGTCCAAAAGAATATATAACTTTGTAAAAATACCATCAGAGTTACTTACGCCACTATGACTACATCGTCCCCATAAACAGAACTCCTATGGTATGCCGCACTATCCCCAGCAGCACAGACAGATGCCTGGAGTGAAGAATATAAACAAATTTAGTGAAGACAAGAGCCAAGA
Source organism: Rhododendron ovatum (assembly GCA_019656835.1). Lineage (NCBI taxonomy): Eukaryota > Viridiplantae > Streptophyta > Magnoliopsida > Ericales > Ericaceae > Rhododendron > Rhododendron ovatum. Next base: position 8,186,856 of record CM033798.1, on the reverse strand, counting down.
GTAAAGCCAAGACATTTACACAACACAAGCTTCGATGGAGGTCTATTCATCATCTGCTCACCACCAGACGATACAATCAAGCTGTTGTATTATGTTAGCAACTCAAAATTCGACCTCGTATGTCAAATTTAAACCCTATATAAAGCTTGGATACTGGGTAACAACAAAAGAATATGGACAAATGAAGTGGAACAATTAATGATACTCCCAAGTGATCAAACTGAGTTCATCGCCTCCCTATTCAGACATGCGTCAAACCCTGTTTGTCTCACTACAATCTAATACGGTCAAACGTTTCACAGAAGGTACACGTTAAATAGAACAACTAACCCAACCTTTATCATTGATTCATATTCTCTAGACCTGTTTGTTTCATTAAATATAACATCTTCAGGGCCTCCGGCAAATCTTATATTGCTCACTAAAGCTCCAGCGATCTCCAATATAAATGAAACCTCATATGTAAATAAATCAGTTTACTCAAACTGAAGCACTATTATTACCACAATATCATATGACTAGCCAAATAGGCCCTAAGGGTACAGTTCTTATATATATCTAACACTAGCTCTATGGAGGGATCACCTTCCATCCCATTTTTCTATGCCAAATTGCCCAACAGAAAACTTTGCTCGATTGCATCAATTACACTATGTACTTATAACTTCAGTTTTCCAGTTGTCATTACAAGATTTTCACATCCTCCTGTGCGTAAGCACAAATTTTAAAAATTTTGCGGAACACGTATAAATTTTAAAAATGGCGGAACACGTACACTAGTTAATTACTGGCCTAAGCCCTGAGTGAGGGATGAGACATACTTCCAATTAGGAGGCTCCAATATTTACAGGTAAAAACAAATCCATAGATATTCACATAAAAATGAACCAGATCCAAACACAAAGTGGAAAGTGCAATAGAATAATAATTCCACATTTATGCGAGCACTCAGCGCCAATCCAATCCGAGGACGGACACATGATTTTAATATTGGGTGGGCGAACAATAAAATCTTCTTTCCGATGATAGCATGATATATTTCTGTCTATACGTATTACCAAAACAATTTTTAAGAACAATCATCGGTATTTTCCATTGACCAACACAATTACAAAAATACGGTTACAAACAATCGTAGATTCGTATAATCTTGTGCCCCAATATTTTCAGGAGCCAAATACGCAACCTAAGATGGACGGGTATTGAATTGTCCAAAAAATCTCGGATGGGCGCGGGCCAACTTAAATAACTTTTCCATCTTCGAGAAAAAAAAAAGTGCTATAATTCCAACTAAGTTTCGAAACTTGGATAGGACGATCGCCCGGGCTCATCCGCCCGAGGGTCTGTCCTCGATCAGATCCCGGCGAATCAAAGTCTTAAAAAAAAAAAAAATTGAACTTACGTTGAGAGATGACTGGATGTTCTCGAGGGAGGAAGACGTGGAGGAAGGACGAAGGTGTTGAAGAACGACTCTCTGCCTCTCGATTGCTCTCTCCATATCTCTACAAATCTCTCTCTCTCTCTCTCTCTCTAACTGATTGTTTGATGAGGAAGAGAGATGTAGATAGATATAGCTATGTATATATATAGGTGCGTGCGTGCGTGCGTGCGTGCGTTGGGAAGTGTGACGAGAAAAATTTTATCGGGAAGGGGGAATGGAGATCAGGATAACACGAAGAAGACGTGACAACAAGGCGGTGCTTGACTGCGTGTCTGTCTGGTCTGATTTTCTATTTGGGGAATCAAAACGAGGAAGGCGAAGACTTGATTGCCCACTCTCGTTTTTAGCGCGTGTCCATCACTTGCTTATTGGGATGCTGCCGAGCATCTTCCTGCGAAGCGGTGTCGAGTAGTCGATCCGGCCGTCTATCTCGGAACGGACGACTCGGATTGAATTTGAGAACGTACAAATATTATCTGTCCATTGCTCGGTTGCTATCCAAACTGTCAATTGCCGAAATGAATGACTGAATCGACTGTTCTGCATTCGCTTTTGCAGGGTGCTTGGCAGCATCTCAGTTCCGTCGATGACCACCATTGTTAGTTATTTTTCTCGATAAAAATGCATTTTTTCAAGTTCTCGTTTTGTGGATCGAATAATCTTTTTTGGAACAGGGAGATTGTACATTTGCTAATTACAGTATGTTGATTGAAATTTTTTTTTTTTTTGGCCAGCATTTTGATTGATTTAAATGCTTGAATTAGTTGATTAAACACTTGTTCAAATTAGTGGGTCTAATCTAGTTAATTGTATGGATTCTTACTAAAAAATCACTTTCTGTCAACTATTTTCATTTTTAGTCAAATTAATCAGCTCGCTTTCGTCAATTGTATATCCCAAACAAACCTATAGTGAAAATAAAAAGTAATACTAATGGTTGGACGATGAAAAAAAATTCGGAATAAGGACATAGATGTATCCAGAGTCGTCTCATGTATGTGATATGATGAACTTACTCGAGAACTCACTTGTCCTGGACGATTGTGTATGTCTATATTAATACTGCTAAAAAAAGAAAAAAATAAATGGAGATCGTCAAAAAATTTTGAATGATTATTTTTTTGGAGACTCATAATAAGATGACTCTTGCTTATGTTACTCATTGTTATAATTTACAAATCATTCTCAGGATGAAAACTTATAGGACTTCTCTTAAGACTCCCATTAGTGACAAACATCACAATTGAATTCTATGAGCAATGCCTGGACAATGGATGAGCAGATAAATACACTGAGAGGAGGTCAAAAAACATGGTGAATTTCCCTCATACATGCACATATCAACCCTGCAAGAATTGCTGCTATGGACTCTAATTTACAAAGTTCAACAGCAAAAAAGACGATAAGTTGCGTAGTTTTTTCTTCCTTTTTTCTCCTATCGACTTATGGGGGGGTTGGATAATCTCATCTCTTTGCCTGATTATATCGCTTCGGTTGGACTGCGATGGACATAACTCGAAGCCTGTCGGCTATCTCGGTGAACGATGGCCTGGCTGCGGGATCAGGCGACCAGCAATCTTTCATCAACGTTCTCCACTCGGCATTGCAACGATCGGGCACGGGAGGCCTCAATGTGTTGCTCACGATTCCACCTGTTCAGTTTCAAAATTGATGACAGGGTTACTCATAAAACAGAAACAGCGAGTAGAGAACGCTGATGCACGCAAGAAAGTTTGAATTGTCTTACACAGTCCTTATATCAAGGCTGTAAAGGTAAAACATTGTGAAAGCTGACTTTTTATTTATTCTATTATGTAGCCCAAATCACATGAAATTGAAATGTTTTCACGTGAAAATCAACTTGGAAACCAAATCTGTTTTCATTTCAGGAACGCACAATTTGAACAATGTAAATGATCGCTACAATGTTTTGTCACAACTGTCCCGAAGCCAAATGTAAATAACATAAGAATGCCAGATGCAAAGAATATCTTCGACATTGTACTCTTGTAAACATAAGATAATTCGAAAGCAAGTGGATTAACTAGTTTCTACCAGGCTATGAAGCACGAATACTTCGACATGGGAGTATAACAATGCAAGACATAGATTGTTTTCACTGTACTACTTTTACTTGTGAACATAGCTACTTCGAAAGCAAGTGAAGAAATTTCCCACCACCTAAGTTTTGAGAGAGGCTAACAAGAACCATTTAGAAGTTCAGACCAAAGATTATCACAGAAGTTACATTGTGATGGAATCTCTCTCTCACGCACGAAATAGTCCTAAGATGATTTGCAACAAAAGTCCTCACAGTGAGAACCGAGGCATTCTGCATTGCAGTTGGCCCAACAAACATCCATAACAGCAGGTATTACAATATATAGTCACATATCAACGTAATTGACCACTACTCAATGTTCCAAATTTTTGCTAGCAACCGTTCGAGAATTCATGCCGGATCTCATCAAGATGGGATTCAGAATCACAGATCAGTCAAAAGGGTTATTGGCCACGTTGAAAACAAAAAAAATTGCCATCTTAAATCCTACTCCTGACCCTACAATATTTGTTCCATTTTTTATTCAACCTTGGAAAATCATACCTATGATAGCACCACAATGCATGTTTGCGTAGGGCTCCTCCCCAGTCAAGATCTCCCACATTGTGATGCCAAATGAGAACACATCAACCTGTCAAAACAAGTGGCAAAGCGAATAGGGAAAAGAAAAAGATGCCATTATTCAATGTTTTAGACGACATGAATGCAATTATGATTATAACCTTCTCAGAAACCCGACTGCTGCTGCCATTAAGTAGCTCCGGTGCCATCCATGGAAGTGTTCCCCGTACACCACCAGAAACAAGCGTATTGCGTTTAATTCTCGATAATCCAAAATCTCCCACCTGAAATGCTAGTTCTAGTAGTCATGCTTAAAAGGGGGATTTACAAAATAATTGTGAAGATGAGGACAACTTTTGGGAAGTGCATGTGAACTTGAACTTCCTCTACTTAAAAAAGCTTTGATGAACTTTCATTCCATAAATGAAAACTTGTTTGTTAAAATGTAACATGGGAAGTTTGAAACAAATTTGGAAGCTAAGTACCTTGCATACTGGTCGATGCGGATCTCCCAAATTCACAAGCAAATTGTCACATTTCAAGTCAAAATGAACAATATTTTTCAGATGCAAGTACTCCATGCCAAAAGCTGCATCCATTGCAATTATAAGCTTTTTACGCCAATCAAGTGCTTTTCTGAAAAAATTCAAAACTTCCATTAAACTATTTTCGTGCTAAGAGGATATAGAAAGAAAATTCGAATCACAAACCAACTCACCGATCCTTCTTTAAGAGGACATGTCGTAGTGATCCATTGGCCATGAATTCAGTTAAAGTTGCCAATGTACCCCCTGGCCCGTCTGGAACAACCCCATAGAATGCCACTACATTCGGATGGTGAAGCTTTGACAGGATTTGAGCCTCTCTCCAGAAGTCTTTTGTCTGTGACAAGAAGTGAGATCGTATATTGGAGTTGCAAACACCTTACATTTATTTTGGTTTTATCCTATAATGGTGAATTGCCTTTATCATGTCATCGTTATTGTCTTTCCTTTTCTTCACAACTGGACACTGTACTTCACTAAAAGTACAAATAATGGATAAAAAAGCAGTATTTGGTTACGCAAATAGATTTGCTAAGTCATTTCTGTAGTTTAAGTCGGGACTCACCAACCGCTCTTGTTCAGATGATCTTCCAGCAAAACAGCTCTTTTTGATTCTTTTGATAGCAACATCTGTTCCCCTCCACTTTCCGTGATAAACTGTTCCAAACGTACCAGATCCTAACTCTCGTAGCTCTTCAAGATCATCATTCCTTATGATCTGCACTTTGTCTGAGATATTCAGTCGTACAATCATAATACAATAAGATTCTTCTTTTACCTTTTCATTATCTTCACTTTGTGGGAAAAAACAAGAGTGAATAATGGCAAACGAAAATAAGGTAACAACAGTGTTTTTTTCTAGTTCATCAGTAACTATAAAGAAAAAAGAGAACCAAATTAAAAAAATAATAATAGACAACAATCAGCAACCTAGATGTTGAAAATGAAGCCTAGTAGTCAAAGTTTAATTTCTGAACCTGCAAACCATAGAGGCTGGCTTCCATTTCAGCTATTGCAGCATCACTGAACGACTCGTCTTTATCACTGGCACCACCTTTTACATCCTACAAAAATATATGGCAGTAAATCTTCCGACAAAAACAGAATCACAATGCTATAGTCCGAAAAACAATAAGAAAAGAAGGAAATTCTACAAAGTCCATAACTATATTAGGACCCATCAAAGTAAGGAGGCTTAACAGCTTAGCACAGTAGCTATAGTTTTAGCATTTATCGAGAAAAAAAAAAGGTACAAAGAATACCTCGTAGTCGGATTCTGGAGCGAAACTCTCAGTATCTGTTTCTCTGGGTGATGAATTCTCGTCGCTGGGATCATCATCTACATGAGGCACAATTGTTGAAGATGAAGGGACATCAGGAGGTAAAACGCCAGTTACATCTTCAACAATGACAGCTGATTCAGATACCTCAAAAAGGTTATCTGAGTTCTCTCCAATCCTTGAGGCCACAAAAGATTGCCCTCGTAATCCTACCATTTCTTCATAGCTTCCATTAAGATATTTCCCAGGGTCCTCCTCAAGGCCAAGACAGTCATTCTCCCACGAAAAACCTCTCAGATTTAAAGGGCTTCCAAGAATAGGCTCTTCTCCAGGAGATGCATCAGAAACTGTTTCGCTGCTTATCGTCTCACTAGCCTTTTGGCTCTTGACAAGGAACTCAGGTGCAGATGGGTTTAAGTGGTATTCATTAACAAGCTCTCTCATACTGTTAGTGAAATCTTCCAGTGCAGTGGCTTTGGAATCAGAACTTCTTCCCTCAGGGACATACTCTTGTGGATGAATTGAGTTCGTGGGCGAATTATTCCTTTGATGTTCCATAGCATTGCAATTCTGCATTGGATTTCCATTTCCACCACAATGTTTCCCATCCCCACCTGAAGGATCACCTTTCTTTCCCATACTATTCATCGTGTCTTGCTCCCATTCAGTAAATTCCCTGCTGTGGTCCCCTGACTTGCAAATGGGCATACTTGTATTTTCAACTGATTTCTCAGCAATCATCTCTTGCTGTTGCCATTCTTGTGACAAACTTGACATTGCCAAGGAAGGAGATTTTTCCATTTCGAAATTCTGGCCATACCATAGGAGGTCTACGTTTTTCTCCACATCATAGTTGGAATTCCCTTCACGTAGTAATTGTGGATCAGAGAGAGCATGAGGCATTCTATTATAAGACCGAATTGGAACATCAGATTCAGGAAACAGCCGCATTGTATCATCAGGAGAAGAGATGAACTTTTCACCCTGCAATCCCCTATCATTAGGCCTACCAAAGTCTGTATCACTTTGACCATATAGTGGAGAAGAAACAACACAATCTTTGCAAGGATTACGATTAAGAAACTGCATGTCACGAGTCTTGTTGGGTTCTACCAAATGTTTGTTATGAGCATTTTGGTAATTCAACACTTGCAGAGTTACTTGAGGTTGATTATAGAAATGCCCATCACCAAATGCACGATCCTCGTACATCTGCATATGGGTATTCTTAGGATCCCTAGAGTGAATTGGCATGGGAGATAAAGGAGGAGACTGACTGAATGATTTGGTTGTGGTAAAAAACTGAGTGGCAGGGTTTGAAAGCATGAGTCTCAAGTTTGGGGAGCCGCTTCCTTCCCTAATCTCCAAAGGTTGAACGGAAGTAGGGGAGTCCCTTTGAAAAGTTGGACTATAGTCCTTGGAACCCCAATGACTTGCTTGACTTGACAAACTATGCCCACTAGAGCTCCTTTTGGGACTCGGATCAAGCATTCCATTAACCGCAACAACATATTGATAATCAACATCATTTTGTTGCACGCTCCTTGACTCTAAGGAAACTGGGCTTTCGGCTTCACTAGAAGATGAAACGAGAAATATTCGTAACCTTTGAGAGCTTCTTTCCAAATCATGATACTCCTCTATCATGTGATGAAGGTCCTCATCCGATGATACGGATATAAGCGCATCAAGATCCTCTCCTGGAAGCTGGTACTTAATCGTATGGGTTTGATTGCAAATTACAGAAGTTTTTTTCACTAGTTCTTTATAGGTAAGGTTTTTCCTTATGGATATGATACGTGTCTCTCCTCCAACATATCTAAGTTTCCCATCATTTGGCCTTGGTAAAATTCTCCCTCCAAAGCTACAGAGGAATTTCATTTTTCCAGATAAAGAACCATCCGAAACTCCAGAACCACGTGGGTGGTAGGACTGAGGCGAGTCTGATGTATAAAAGGGAGACCCCAGTGGCCCGGTAGCCGCTTGATCACAACTAACTTCATTAAAAAAATTACCCGCTTGCTGGTCATTGGCTATGTAATTCCTGTGGTATCTGCTTACCATACCAGCATAAGCCTTTTGCTCTACTTCTGCCGAAACATCCACAGAATCTCTTCTTCTTATCCCAAGAAGACCAGTAAGATCCTCATAGACAAGTTGATTGTTCTGATCATAGTTAAACCCTACTCTCCTCTCCTGCCGCTGTTCTGTCTCAGTAATGAGGGGTACTCTTCGCGGTGAAATGCGATCTCTGAGAAACTCTGGCGAAAATTCCTCCCCAGTCTGTATACATATGTTATGTACATCTTTGCCTTCGTAAAATTCATCGATTGGCACAACCTTGGCCGAATCATTATTGAACTGTCGGCCTGAAGTACCCTGAACTTCACTTGTCATGATGTCAATCCACCAAGAACCTTTTGTCTGGCCTTGTGAGCCTTATTTGTGGGTGACCATAAAATCTGACAAAGGGTGTGCAATTGCTTCTCCAAATATAACCAAAGAATAAGCGGAACAAAGGTCATACTATATCCAAATTCAACACAATATTTCCGTAATTGGCTTCTTCAATTGCATATACAAGAAATGGCCACTCTCACAAACAACTGAGAAAAAACTGTCACAAGAACGCCCAAGAGGTTTGATAATGTACAATTTCTGCCTACAATCTACCAGTCTTCAAATACCATTCGAAAACCCAACACATTTATACACAGAAACAAGGATTTCCTTTTCAATTTTCACTTTTCACCCCATTATAATTTAGACAAAATATATAGCTGATTGAAATCCCACATCAATATAATCACCTCAAATACACCCATCAGACAGATTTGTGGTGGCATTCCATCTAGAGACTCACAAATCCAGCTGTGCAGAAAATGAGGATCATTAATGAACCAATGGATTCAAGCATAAGATAACCAAATCAACCAATAAATGTTCATGGTGAAAATCATTGAAAAAAATGGAGATTGGTGAGAAATAGAAATGGGTATTAAAAATGAATTAAACTTGAGACGTTTTACGAGAATATCAAGAATATCCAGACAGATGGGATATGGAATGCAGAATATAGAGAAGAAACAGTCCAAAAGGGTACCTCTTTGTGCACTTAGATTTTCTCCATTTTGTGTGGTTTGCAGCCCAGGAAGTTGCATTTCTGGAGCAAAAATCAGGCTTGCTCAAAAGAGAAAAATTGGTGTCTGAATTTGTGTTTTGTTTGTGAGGTGCAGGTTAATGGCGAGAGAGAGAGAGAGAGAGAGAGGGCCGTTGCATGAGAGTCGGGGGAGGGGTTGGAGAGTGACATCTTAGAATAAAGCGGCATCAACCAAGGAGGGGGTCTCCTAACTGTAACTAATTTCTCTCTCTCTCTCTCTCTCTCTCTCTCTCTCACACACACACACACACGACCAAGTTATTTATGTTTGGGGTACAAACCAGTCGAGCTGAACTTCGTAGTATTTAAGTTCGGATTGTTTCCTAAACGAGCCTAAAGCACGAGCTCGAAGTTCGGCTCGTTTATAAACTAGTTGAGCTTGGTTCATTTATTGAACACGCATCTGTACAACAAGCCAAGTCCATAGAAACGAGCCGAGCTTTTGAATGTTGAGCTCTCCCCATTTACTAAAAGTTGGCCTTGAGCTTGGCTAGATTACTATATGAGCCGAGCCTGAAGCTGGTCGCGTGCAGCTCGATTCATTTGCCACCCTCAGTTAAATTGCGTTAAAAGAAAGGTAATTATGAATCACCCCTCGGGGTTAGCTTAAGTGATTTGCGCACCTTAGTTTCAAGGAAAAGATTAGGATTCGAGTTCATGGATGAGTGCTGAATTCCAGTTATAATCGAACTCACTAGCTAGTAATCCATTCATGCTATTTTATGGCAAGAATATGAAAGAAAAAAAAAATTCTGATACTAAAACGAACCGCGCGGTTTTGGTTGAGTTTTTAATAACAATTTGATAATAACCGTCGATTACGCTTCGGTTCACAGATTTAGAACCCAAGAATCCACGAAAACCTAAACCCAATGGTTTTCGTAAATTCAGTGGTAAGCTGAACGAAACACACGAATCCATGAAAACCAAAACCCAATGGTCTTCGTAAATTCAGTGGCAAGCTGAACGAAACACACGCAGTGGCTGAGTTCAGATCCTGTCCAAGCAGTTACGGTGTGTAATATGAACTGACATACTTAGGTTCACCAATATTTCCACTCTCGTTGTTTAATTGTAAAATTATGTCAGACCGCACTCCGCGATTTCGCCCAGGCCCCTGAAAGCCTAAGGACAGCCCCGATTGCGACTGTAGTGCTTCCAGTCTGCTTCGTATTGTGAAGAACCACTCTGGTTGCTCGGAAAGGGAAACAAAGATCATGCTAATCCCCCTCAAAGTACAGACATTGAGAGAGAGAGAGAGAGAGAGAGAGAGAGATCCTATTGGCACCCAAAAATTTCTGGAGAGAATGAGAGAGCAAAACAAAAAATCTGAAAAGAAACAAGCAACTAAGAACTCGTTTGTTTGGGGGATTTAGAGGGTTGGGATTGGAGATGTAATACCGTGGCCTCAGAAATTCAATGTCTGGTGTCACAAATTGGAATAGGATAACGTATCCCGAAAGAGCCTATATCCCACTGCCGTACGCAATTAGAGATCCCTTGAGGCCTTGAGGGTGGAATTTCGTATCCCTCTACCAAGTAGCACTGCGCGACTGTTTTGGCTATGGTCTATACAAAACTTGCAGTTCGCACGAGGACACAACTGAAAATGTTTGCAGCAATCCTAAGGAACAACACATCTCACACAAACCCAATGAATCTTTTATTCCTTCATTTTATCTCTGGACAAACAAACGAGCCCTAAGAACAATACTGAAATCATGGTAATACGCACCATGAAAAATCGCTATTAACCGGTCAAACATTGAGGACAAACAGCCACTCTACCATCGCCAATAACAATACCCATTTAAGAAGGAAAACAAGAAGTGAAACCACTTCTTTTGTGTCTAGAAAAACGAACTGTCTCTGTTCAATCACTTGGCATTTAAAACGTACAAAGGGCAGGTAATGATGGTGATTCCACACCAGGCTCAATAAAGAATTGAATGTAGAAAGGGGCAGCGGTCTCTTTCTGTGTGGAAGATCATGTAGTCATTATCAAAAGATGAATCATTATTCAAAATGAATTTCCGACAAACAATACCATGAGAAGCATCATTCCACAACAAAGGAAATGGTAAATTTAAAACCACGAGGTAGTCTTCGGGATATATATTAAACTAAAACCACGGAGTTCAAGCACTTCTTACGATCACCTATAAGAATCGGGACGCTTTGGTTTGCTCTGAACGACAGCCTCAATCTTCTCTAGTACATCAGGTGTCAGTTTAGGGATGACATCAATAGCCTTCATATTCTCTTGAATCTGCATTAGTGGAAAATGGTGTTAATGTGAAAAGAATATTGTTAAAAATGCACCAAAAACAAAAAAAATAGACCATATACAACAGTATCACATAGTTGGTCTTCATTGTCGTTTATTCACAATAAGGTTTTGAATGTGTTATTTTTTCCAAAGTTCGAGTAGGAAAACCAAAAGCAGCAAAACTATTGGAAACTTGTTTCTTGCGTTCCAAACAACTTCTAAAATATTGGTCAACAGGTGTGAGTGCATGGTAAGTTGCTACTTTTTTCTAACATGGCTTGACTACTTCAATTGACGTGAATATTAATTACTCATGATCATATACGTTAGAGGCAGAACTAGGATCTTGACCCGAGAGGGGCCAAGACAAGAAAACTAGTTTCACCCGCGAAAATGCACTCACATTGTCATGTTTCCATCATACTTCCTTTAAACACATTGTAATATGTGAAATTGCAATTTTGTACAAAAAAGCAAAAAACAACCCTCAAATACATCTAATATTCCAAAAGCACGAACTCTAAAAGACATGAACAAAAACACAGTGGCGGAGCTAGGATTAAGAATCCTGGGGGGCCAAGTTATAACGGAAAAAAAATTCAACGTCAAACATCTCTCTATGCCTTAACAAATAAGTAAAAAAAAAAAAAAACTACCAATATCCTTTTGATATATATAAATACCTGGGGGGCTGACTCTAAACTTTTATTGCATCGCAATTTCCCTTTTGATATATATAAATACCCGTCTGCTAAAATCGAACATTCAAGCCGATTCAATCAAAAAACACGAAAAGCAACAGGAGTCGTCGAGTTCGTAAGTCGTCAAAAACGATAGAAGGAGAAGGGAGGGTTTTGTTTGGAACTTCAAGAGTAAAAGGGATTCTTTTTTATTTTGGCTATGAGCATCTGACCCAGGAATTTATTATTATTATTTTTATTATTATCAGAAAACCTTTTCAAGTACGATAAACTGACCTGATACTCTTTGGTAGCACCAGTAATAACCGAAGAGACATTAGGATTCGTTGCACACCAAGCGATTGCAAGTTGAGATAAAGGCACACCTAGTTCTTCAGCAATCGGTTTCAATCCTTTTACTTTTTTCTGCACGTCATCCACCATCGATCTGTTGGCAAGATTCTACAAGGTTGAACACCACAATCAGATATGCCAATAAGGTATAAAGTCAGAAAAATGCACCTACGTGTATGACAGTTCGTTAGGAAGTAGTATGAAATAAATGGAAGAGTTCCTCCCGAGGAACGAGGCTTAAGATGTTACACCTGAACATTGTTGGTTGCATGACTAGCAAAGGACTAAGAATACCAAGATCAATGAGTCACATCATATACACAAGCGCACACAGTTCCATGCGATCCCGATATAGAGATTTAATAATTAAATTTTCTATGAGTTACAAACAATTTTAAAGTGCATCCACCAAGGATTCCAAAACGGCCAAGACCTAGCATATCAGCAGGTTCAAAATCTGGTTTTCTTTTGCAATTCCGATTCCATAACTGGTGTGAGGCCAAAATTGCGACAGAATCGGCCTGTTCACAATGCGTATTGGACAAAAGGTTTTGTTGGAGTCCACAGTTCACGCATGAAAGCATCACTGTGGAATGCGGGCAAGCTCGCACGCTTTAAGCAAGTATGAGACATCCATTTAAAGGTGTTCAAATGAAGAAGGAATGAGCAATAAATAGCAGTAATAGATAGAAGGCAGGAGGAAAGACGCCGTGTTCATTCTTTCTCAACCTAGTTTCTTTAGTTAACAAAAAACGAATGTCATAATCTACATTCCACATTACCATATTACCGCAGCTAAATTTTCTTCTTGGTTTTACGGTAAATGCAACTATATATCCTAATCAAAAAGCAGAAACACGATTAATGCAGGATTGCATACCAAATCCAACCAAACTGTGAACTGAGGTCTGCTACATTAATCCATTTTCGTACGAAAAAACAAAAACAAAGTGAAATGACGCAACAGCAATGAAAATTCATTGTCCTATAGCAGTGCACAGTCAATTAAGCATCAATGTATGTCGTTAAAGTACATTTAGCCACCAACACATGAAGTTCTTCATGATTTTTTCCTTCTCTTTATATACCGCAGGAAACGATGATAGAAGACGAATTATGCAGAGAGCATGTTCATCAGAAATAGAGGGGTTCAGAAGTGCAAATTAACTAGGTCAATTATGTAGTCTTGTCTCCTTCGGGAAAAAAAAAATACAAAGTCTGATGAAACTGTAAATAAAAGGGTAGCTAAGAGAAACTTCCAAACAAGTTTACCTTGTAGTTTTCCAATGAGAACCGACTATCAGGTGGGATTCCCCCGAGATATTTCCCAGTCAGAACACCAGATGCAAGTGGACTCCATGTGGTGAGACCTATTCCATAGTTAGTGTACAGAGGGAGGTACTCAGACTCAACCTGCAGTATCACAAAATATGAAACAATAAGAATCAATTGAATCAATTACTATGCAAAGAAACAAAGTAGTATTTCAGCTCACAGACGTCCCATCCCACCCATCATCAACGCCATATATACAACAGTAACAACATTAATAGTGGCACTGGCACATAACATGCTACAATTCTTCAACCTAAACTGTCATAGAATCCACTAGGATATGAACCCAGGAGAATTTCCTCAATCTACAAGGAAGAAAGAAGATAAACTCTCAAAATGTGAAGGGAATTTACGGTGAAAGAATTCTAGATCGCCTTGGTTACCTAATTGACTGCTTTGGATCATGTTTTAAAGACTGTGTTCCATGCCGCTCTGCTATCCCCCACATGCATATAATCTATGTATGCAATATAAGACCAACCCACTCCACTAAAACACAGACCAAAACAATATCCACTTGGATGATCCGAGTAAGCACAAAATCTACCTTACCCATACATGCTACAAGCCTAAAACCAACTTCACAAACCATACCAAACCAATTCGTTTGGATTGTAGATTTCAAGGACAAACCAATCCCCGCAACTCATAGAACCTGACCAATACAAACCATTTAATTGCTTCGGCCCCGGTTTTGAACCATGGTATCAGATTCACAAATCATTTATACCACTTCAAAATCGCATAAAAAGTCGTTAAAAGTCACTAAAATTGAACCTATACTTGGAAAAAAAAACACCATTAAAAGTCACTAAAATCGAATAATCGTATCTAAAATCCAATAAACGTTTCAAAGAGGGTTCCATGAAATTATACTTGAATGAGTTTATATAATTGTACATGCACATATCTATTGTGGTTTGGATTGGTTTGGAACCAAAACCAAAGACATTAATCACTACATCTGCAGACAAACCATTTGATCCGGTTATTTACTTTCTGGACCAAGATAAAAAATCACAATTAAGAAACCGAACCAAATCGGCTGGTTAGGATTCGGTTTGGTCAGGATTCACCAACGGTTTTTTCCTCACCCCTATGGCCTCCCCAACACAAATGGAAGCATCCACACACACAGCAACACATCTATATACATAAGACAAAGCTACTTCACAGAACCCACAAGTATCCATTTCACAAAAGAAGAAGCCATATCTATATCCCGCTTGAGTTTGAGCTCACGTTTGAGATCAGTTCGATGCATAAACAAACCAACCTCGTGCATATTTTTTATGTTTGTTAAGATTTCGAACCAAAATCGAACAAACCACTGCTCAGCGAAGGGGCGGCTCTAGAGTCCGATCGAGCCCCCTGGGTTCGAAAAATGTAATAAAATTTTGTACTTTCTTTATATATAAATTGATTTTTCTTTAATATTGTCCCTACTGAGTCATTAGTACAAAGTCAAAACACAAGAAAATTAGCTCAGCAAAATAAAATGAGTGACTCTTTCCTGCTTCCGATGGCGACTGGCTTGGAAGTGGACTTGATTGTCTAAGCCCCAATAAAATGTCAACTAAAAATTAAAATTTTTTTTTTTTTATATAGAATGATGTTCCACAAAATAATTTCTATACGTTTTTATCACTGAACCAAAATCCCAAGAGCCGCCCTGGCTCAGGGAACGAGCTATGATGTCTAAAAATTTAAGCTACTCATGATCAGTTCGTGATCCATAGCTCGGTTCGTGATCGCTCGTTTGAGAGTGATTCGTCTCATAAACAAATTTCTAAAAGCTCGTCAAATTTTCAAACCAAAGTTGAACAATCCAACTGCTCAGCTCGTTCGGCTCATTTAGCAGGCCTAGATCGTGGTAAAAGAACCAAATCATCTTTCCCATAACCTCGTACAATCAACTTCACACAACCCCCCAAAAAAAGTTAAAATCTTTCCCACCAAAATGCTTTATTTTTAAGTTCACGTCTTGATATTACGGATGAGTAATTATTCAGTAGTCTTGGGGTGCCATCACTTGGCGCCCCAATACCACTATCAGTTCTGTGGGATCCATACACCAAGTAGTAGTAGGACAAGAGAAATGTGTGGTGGATAAACATGTTGGAGCACCACGTTGCAGTGTCCGAGGACCACCAAATAATTGTTCGTTACGGAGGGAGTAAAAATTTTCCGTTACCTTATGCCTCGACAACAAATTGTACTCGGGCTGCTCCACAACCGGCCCAACAAGATCCAACCTCTCCGCCACCCCCCACGCCTCCGTGATCTGCTGGGCGGACCACTCGCTCGTCCCCCAATAAAATGCCCACCCGTTATCAATCACCCAGTTCATCGCCCTCACCGTCTCCTCGATCGGCGTCGACACGTCCGGACGGTGGCAGTAAATCACGTCTACGTAATCCATCTCCAGCCTCTTCAGCGACGCTTTCGTACCTTCCACGATGTGCTTTCTCGATAGCCCCTTGTCGTTGGGCCCCGCCCCGCCCCAGAAGATCTTGGTCGAAATGACGATGTCGGAGCGCTTCCAGCCGAGCTCGCGGATGGCCTGGCCCATGATCTCCTCAGCCCGGCCGTTGGCGTAGACCTCGGCGTTGTCGAAGAAGTTGACGCCGTGGTCGCGGCAGGTCTGGAGGAGGGTTTTGGCTTCTTTCACGTCGAGCTGGTTGCCGAAGCTGACCCACGAGCCGTACGAGAGCTGGCTCACTTTCAGGCCGGATCGGCCCAGGTTGTTGTACTGCATTTTTTTTTTTAGATCGGCGGTGGTGGTGCGGTGGAGAGAGAGAGAGAGAGAGAGAGAAAAAGTGGAGTGAGAGAGTAGAGAGACAGAGAGAGAGAGAGAATGATGGCTGGTGGGGGAAAGAATATAGGGGAGGAGATCGAGCGATGGCATCTGGCGGTAAATGACAGTTTATACCCTGTCAAGTTATTTTATTTCTGTTGGTCACTGATGTTTTCTTCTTTGACCTAATTTCTCCCTTTCTTGTATTTCTTGTTTACAATTCAGTCTGGAATAGGGACGTAAACGAACCAAGCTTTGTGGTGTTCAGGCCTAAAACTTGAGCTCGGCTCTGTTATACACGAGTTGAGCACTTAACGAATCAAGCTTGGCTAGTTTGCTTAACGAGCCACATTATATGACCCAAGCCTAGACAAACGAATCAAGTTTTTGCGAGAGCTGAGCCGAGCTTTTGAGTGTCAAGCTCCGCTTGTTTAGTAAACGAGCCCAAAATTCAAGCTCAAGCAGCATTACTAAATCAGCTCGGTTCGTTCGTAGCCCTAGTCCAGAACGAGCAAAGGTGGTTTGCCTATCAAAAAAAAAAGAGCAAGGTCGTTGGTTGTCCCTGGGTTTTATGTAGTGGCGTAGTGAGGAATATGTACTATTGGGGCACTATGAAACAAGAACTCCAATAGTAGCCAAGTTCCAATAACAACCTATACCGCACGTGGTTATTGGCGATGCAATGATGGCTTGAGCTTTGTTTCATCTATGATTCTTGTCATAGGGCAGAATAGAGTCTTAGAAATATATCAAACAATATAATTCATGATACTTAACGAAAATGAACAGAACTTTTTTAAGAAAAAAATGTTTATGGGTCAGATTACGCACTTAATTATTTTCCGAAGGACCAATCTCAATTGTACACAAGCATTTGGGGAAAGAGGGATTAAAGTCAAACAATGCCTCTTACAGAATGGCCCCTAGATGAATTGATAAACTTGTGAGGAAATAAACTCTTATATTTCCGATTCTAAATGTCAAACTAACCTGTTTGAGGTTGAACAAAACCAATGTCTTTTTTTTAACAATTTCTTTTATTAAGGAACTAAATCAAAGAATTAAGGGGATGCCATTGATAAACAGAACAGGTGGTTTTTTTTTTTAATTTTATTTATGGAAGAATCAGTCTTATTTACTACTTTTTTTTTTTATAAGCAAAAGATTTTATTATCACTGAAATACGAGTATTACAATGACAAAAGGAATAAGGGACAACATCAAAAAACTAAGCAATGTTTAAATAACTAAACAGGGCCTAGATTCATCCTCAGCCTCCCGAGACCAAATCTTAGGTAGCCCCGGGCCCAAGATACCCACCCCTCATCGACGGCGAACCACCGTCAATGCCTGACCGGTGAGAAACACAGACAATTACATGATCTGAGGCCAGATGGCTCACCAGGTCCGTCCCAAGAATTGAAACACTGCTACTGCCGCTCTGATCGTTGTGAACCAGCCGTGTGTCGCCGATCCCAAAAATCATTTCGAGACAGCTGCAAATGCCTCCACCGTGAATCCAATACCTCCGCTGTTGTGAATTCAATAGTCTTATTTACTATTGATGAACTATCCGGATTGCTCTTTTAAAAAATAAGTACTTATTTGCAATTTTCAAGTTTAAAAATAATAGGCTTATTGAAATAAAAAAATATGCAATATGGATCTTGTTTGACCTGCAAAAAAATTGAAAAATTATTTTCGTAAGTCCATGATTTTTAAGCTTGAAAATATGTCCTTATTTTTTAAGTACTTATTTGAGAAAGTGGAACGAGGTAAGACCCTATTCTGTTAAGATTCTTATTTTAAGTACTTATTTTTCACTTTAAGAGATAAATTATTCTCTTACGATATATCACCTTTAATTTAAAGAAACACACCCTAAATGCCAAGTAACTTGATTGGTTTAAAAATCCAGGGAATTTCATAAGCTAGGAAGGAGTACTATTAAGGGGTGTTCCAACTCAACAGTAAAAGGAAGTTTTAGAAAAGGAAGGTTTTTCAAGTTCAAAAATCATGTGTTTACGTAAATATTTTTCCTACCAATATGGATCTTGTTTGATAGATCTCATCGAAATCTTTTAAACAGTGCAAAAAAAATTAAAAATATATTTTTCATTTTCATTATATTTAAACTTAAAAAATCTTCTTTTTGTAAAAGTTCTTTTTACTGTAGATTTGGAACGGCACCTTAATATTGATGAAATAGATGGCCAAACTAGAAAAATATCAAAACAATAGGGGGCCCACGGCACCGAATTCTGTTGCGTGGCCCATATATGACATCGTTAACTCTTCAGCCTTCAAGTGGTTTTTAAATTTCTGCTTTTTGAACTTGTTTATTTTTAGGGCGGAAAACGGCTGAGGGGCTTGATACGGCGAAAGGGACAGGAAAGAGGAGAAAATCTTCTTTAGTGAGGCTACGTGAGGAAGGTTTTTACGGATTAAAAATGTTTTAGACGATTCAGATTTTAAAAAAATTATTCACATGAATAGTTTAAATAGATTATTTGCACAAATAGTTTGTTTAAAATTTGAACCGTCGATTAACAAGAAGAACAGTGAGATGGGGCGGCGCAGAAACCTCTATGGATCCTTCTGTGAATAAAAATTGAAGACGGCATTTTGGAGCTCATTTCCGGGTGAATTATAAAAATAGTCCGGGAGTACCGTCACGTGGTACTTCAGATTATTTTACATTCACGCATTTCTGACTGTGGGATCTATCACTGAGTGTATATATTATACAGGTACGTGTGGTTGTAAAGTGGCCCTGGTACCACGTGATAGTACTCTCGAACTATTGAATAATTACTCCACTTCCCTCCTCCCATTCAGTCCTGTCAAGTACTACTCTCCTGTCTCATTTTTATTGTCCATTATTTTGTTTGTCTCATTTATATCTTTTGCCTATATATTTTTGTGTGGATCTTGAAAAATATGCAATATGGATCTTATTTGATAGATCTCGTTTAGTTCTATAATACAAAGTTTTCAAAATTATGAAAAACATTATAGATTAAAAAATATAAACAATTCAAAAACGACACACAATTAAAAAATAGACAATGCAAATGGGACGGAGAGAGTATTAGTTTTTGTGGACTTATATTGGGCTCACCGTCCATTTTGTAGAGCTTAAGTGTTATTCAAGCATTTTAAAAAATCATGTGCATTGAATATCGATTAACAACTTTAGCAAAACATGTTTACCTTGAATCAAATGTATTGTGCACGTTAATTGGACCCATTTGTTTTAAGGTAAATGGGTTTTGATATGTCATCGATCAGTATCCACTGAACATGATTTTTTCTTCGTCGTTGAAGAACCAATCAAGCTCTATATTATGAATGGTGTCGATCATTGTTGTGAGCGACGGGTCAAAAAAAAATCCTAAGTGGACGGGGACTAGATGGGAGAAGACCGGTCTGCACCTATTTTGGGTAGATGATAAGGTACGTCCGGTACAATTTGAGATTTGCTAGTCGTAGGATCATTTGCCTTAAAAGGACACCAAATAGAAATCATGTGATCAGCGGCCCTGATGAGTTTGAGCTAGCTATTGCCTAAGGAATTTTCTTTTTGGCACATCTTTTAGTCCTATTCCATGCTTGCTTCCTTAAAGCAGGATTTGCCCTGTTTTGCATGTAAGCGATCACGGCTCTTTTTTAGCAATTGATCAATATAATGTTCTTGTGTCAAAGCAATTCCATCAACTAAATAACCTTTACCAACAAAACTACTATTCTTAGTAATGACAACTTTATTCGACTCCAAAACAATCTTAAAACCATGACGAACTAATAAAGAAGCACTAACTAGATTTTTCTTAATGTCCAGAACATGCAAGACTCCATTTAAGATGATAACTTTGCCAGAGGTCAACTTCAAACTAACGTTTCCTTCTTCTAGTACCCTAGCCATGCTCCTATTTTCCATGCTTACAGTTCTTGTGCTTGATTCCAAATAATATGATGAAAACATATTTTTATCAGCGCACACATGAACGTTAGCACCCGAGTCTATAAACCAATCATTTGAGTTGAAAACAACATTTAACTCAGGGCTACTAACAAATGCCATTTTTTTAAATAATAAGCCAATAGAAAGGCAAGTATAAGACTAACAGAAAACCTAACAATTATCATTCCTTAGATTGTTGGGAAAATTATATGATTAGGAAAATTCTGTTAGAAATTAAATGCCTAAACAAGAACAATAATCAACCAAGTAAGGCAACTAGATATTATTAGAGAAAAGATAAGAATAGCTTGTGAGGTGGCCGAGGCACGTGATGACACCCTTCCAAGGAATGATACACCCCCTTTTGCACGGGGTTAGATGACGTTCTTTTCCCAAGATACAATAACTTTCAAGTTCTCTTCGGTGCAGTGAATCAAACTCATGAACTGATAGTTTTCCGACACTTGAAATCCAAATATAGTTGTACCAAATATCTAAATATAAGTCTTATCAGTGTGTAAGTTTGTAAAGCAAGCGAGAGAGTTTTTGATAGAGTTGTGTACTTCAATGTCTCGACCGAATGTAGAGTAATAGATTTACAGTATATAAGCAAATAGAATGTGAGTTTGTTATGCTAACAAATAGTGGTTTCAAAACAAGGAGGAAAAATAGGAGACCTAGTGATCAAATGGTTTTCAACTAAATACTCCCATTTTAACTCTAATTGTACATACCTATAATTCCTACTCAGACCCACGTGATCAGATGTTAACGTAAAAGTAAAATATTAGTAAATTAAAACCAACAATTTTGGCATGTAAGCGATCACGACTCTTTTTTGGCTGATTCTTCCGAAAATGCCTCCTTTGGTCTTGCCTTTAGTGATTGATCGTGGGAGAGGATTTAAGGAGGCATTTTGGTCGTTTTGCATTTTTTTGGGTGGTGGCCCATGAGCACTATTTATGTACTGTGGCAAATTAAGTTTGAAAAATTACTTAAGTGAATTTTCTGACTTTTCAAGATTTTCCTCTGAGTCATTTTTTCCTTCCTAGTTTCTAACTTTTTTGTCCTTTGCATGGGGTCTATTTGGTAAAATCAGTTGGCCCAAATCCTATATTATTGTGTTGCACATGGCTAGAATCCTCTCAAGATCTCTAATTAAACCACTCTAACAATCCTTAAACGGACTTCGGGTTGGTGCTGTGTAGTGAGGTTCACTGCACCGTGCTGCGCACCTCTGAGTCATTGGATCGTGCATCTGACAGCTCGGATTTCATTGACAACCAACGATCGAGAGGCGCCATTCATTGTTGAAACGAGATTCGAGCAATCGGATGCACGATCCGACTGCTCGAAGTTGCGCAACACTTTGCTAAGCACTTTGCTACGTACATTATTGCACAACACCATCTCCCAATTCTCCTCATACGTTCTCCCTAAACTCCTGCATGACTGACTGCATGAGTGAGAGAGAGAGAGAGAGAGAGAGAGGGGGAAACCGAAAATCTTGCAGAGAATCAAAACAAAGATTTGATTATGATTTTAGTTCTTCACCCCACATGCGTAATTCAAACCAATTGAGAGAGAGACAGAATCATATCAGATTTGAAATCTGCCGAAAATCTTGCAGAGAATCAAAACAAAGATTTGTTTTTGATTCTAGTTCTCTACCTCAAATGCGTAATTCAGACCAATTGAGAGAGAGAGAGAGAGAGAGAGAGAGAGAGAGAGAGAGAGAGAGAGAGAGAGAGAGAGAGAGAGAGAGAGAGAGAGAGAATCAACCAATGATTTGACTATATGATTCTTATTTTGAATCCAATGGTAGAGAAATAATGTGAGAGCTTGAGCTAATTTTTTTTGACAATATTATATATACATCAACGGGGTTAACAGGAGTGTTAGTAAGTTAGTTCACAGGAGTTCAGGGGTTGTCCATAGCCCTGAACTCCAAGCAACTGTGCCTTCATGGTGATCGAACCTAGGCCGCCACTAAAGAAGACGGTGGGTGATGCCAACTGAGCTAAGAGCTTAGGTTTTAAGGTGAATTAAGAGGAATTCAATGAGCAATACAAAGAGTAACAATCACAAAATGACATGCGAGCACGTCGCGCTTTTCGCTAGTCTATCAACATTGCATCTTCCAGGATTGTCAAACACTTTTCTAGAAAATCTTCACGTGGATTGTTCTCGTTCAAAGCATAGCAACAAAAATTTGCCACAAGTAGGACTGTAGGAGCTTGAAAACCATATGGAGTCATCCACCTGATTGTGTCTTAGGTAGCGCCCCAAACGGACTGAGCCCCTGGCGTGCAGTTCGAAACTCGCTTGCTTGCTAAGGCTCAATTTGGCTTGGTTCGCTTAACTATCGAGCTGAGTCAAGCTCAACACTCTATAGTTCAACTCAGCTCGAAAAAACTCAACTCGTTGATAGAGACTCAATTTGTTAAGGGTTTTTGTTGTTTACGAGCTCAAGCTGAAGATTTAATCTCGTTTTGTAAACGAACCAGACTTACTACAAAACTCGGCTCGGCTCGAAGTGTTTACACCCTTAGGCTGAACTTTTGGTACTGCGTTATTGTTCGATCTATTTCTTTCAAACTTTTGTTTATGTTCCATTAATTTTGGTTAAATCTTTTGTGAAGTATTGATACATGTCGAAGTGAGAGATCTAAACTTCTTTTTATATTTTCTAAAGCTTTCACAAACTAATAATTCCCGAACGCATTTGCTACAAAATACTACTCCATTTTTTTTTAAAAATAATAAGATTCAAATCCTCTTAAAAAAACCTTTCGAAGTCAAATTCTTTTGGACTGACATAATATAGGACTCGATGATCAAATTCATAGTTGGCATTTGGTCATGCCTTCCTTTGTCTAATTGTATCTGTAATTTATTTATTTATTTTTTAAATCCTAGATGGGATGGACAAATGGAGTTTAGGTTTGACTTTTGTAAAAAAATGGAAGAAACAATAATCTTAAAATTTGAGCGAGATCAATAAACTTTGCGTACAAACTAGTAACATTTTATCATTTAGATATTTTGGTACCACGCATGAAGATAAGAATATTTGACGTATTTATTAAGGATCATTTTCACCGTCACATAGAGTCAGCTGCAGATGGACTGAGGGCGTTTACTGCAAGTATGTCTATAGCAAATCTAAGATTTCACTGCATTTTACGAGGCTTGGAAGAGTGGCGGAGTCAGGATTTTGTTACCGGAGTATTTTTTACCGGACCGTATAATTATTATATTGTTAGGTTTTTGCTTTTATGTTCATTACATTTGTACATTGAATTGATTCTTTAGGCTATTTTAACTGTCACGTGCTTTTTTTTTTATGAAATAAATTGAGAAATGAGAATGTAAAAAATAACGAGTTTTTTTTTATCAAATCGAAGCAAAATTGTTAAGATTATAAGTAATTATAACGAATAATTATCAATAATATTTAAAATCAAGTATATGTAAAATTAAAATTTCAAAATTCGGATCCTTGGAAAGCCAAGGCCGGGGCCCCTAGACCCCTACATACCTCCGGCCTTGCTTGGAAAATGGGTTTAGCCCCCGCTAGAAGACTTTTTACATACGTGAACCGAAAACATTGAACGAGGAATTCGAAGTATGTATCCGTTCAACCACTCACTTTGATTGGATGCTATCATTTACTGCATTTCGGACATCGCGTTGGTGCTGTACAGTGAGGTGCACAGAACCGTACTGTGCATCTCCGAGCCGTTGGATCGTACATTAGACGAGCTCGGATCTCATCTCGGCAACCAACGATCGAGAGCCGTTCATTGCCGAGATGAGATCCGAGCCGTCGGATGCACAATCCGACGGTTCAAAAGTGCACAGCACGGTCCTGCGCACACCACTGCATAACACCATCCCCTAATTCATTTCAATGGCTAATATGACAATGTACGTTGGTATCACTCTCACTTTTAATTTCACGGGAACTTCACTGATCCATTACCAACTAATTAATCCAGATAAAAAAAAAAACTAATCAAAAAATAAATTCAGAATTGGTTTATTCCATATTTATGAGAGATAAGAGACTGTGCCAACGAAAAAACATGGCGGATTTTGGGTTATCTGAGGCCTGGGCCATACTTGAAAACTACTTGCAATGGATCATCTTGGTCAGTGGGTCTGCAGCCCATTCTTGATGAGTGTTTCGAGCGATGCTACTTATCCCGACAACTTACCCCGAAAGGAGAAAAATCTAAACCATTAATTTATCTGGCATTTTTGGGGTGGCCAGGGTACATAGCATTATTGTTATTATTCCAGCATTCTGTTTTCAGTTTATGTTGCTTTAATTATCACACTCAGTTGTAACTAAATCGATGGGCTTTCAGTGTCTTTTTTTTTTCTTTTTTTCCGCCGACACTGTATTTTTCAACCGGTGGTGAGAGGATGAACTAGTGGGTTAACAACAAAACAGGGCTGTCCACAGACTCAAACCTCAATGCTTTCAGTTAGAAGCCGAAGGGTAACCAGATGGGTTAGGAGCCAAGTCTTACGGCCTTTTAGTTAATGGATGGCTTTCCTTTACACGGTCTAGGGATGCAGTTCATGTTTTCTGGACCCATTTCGTCATGGTCTATGGCCCATTGATACCATACCAGGTTGCTAAACTCTTATACTTATATGGGCCTTAGCCCAATGTGACTATGGAAACCCTTTTGGGCTTGCTAGCCCTTTTTTTTTTTTAAACCAAAAACTAAAAATCAACACTGAAGTCACACAGGCAAAAATTATCTAAGAGTTTTTGATAAAGAGAAAAATCACGAAAAAGATGAGTTAAGTTAGGGACTTTAGACCTACTCACCTCATAAACTAACTTCTATTGTTAAAAAATAAAGAAAATCGAGCTCGGTTTGTGTGGCTGATCGGCTGGTTTTTTTTCTTTAATAGGTGCGCGTAAACTCGTTCAGATATCCGGTTATAAACAAATAGTAAAAAATAAAAGCAAGGAAAATCGACTTGGTTAAAAACTCATTTGAGATTTGACTTAGCTATTAGGGCGTATTTTCAATAGTGAAAAATTTGTAGATTTTTATTTGTGATTGAGAAGTTGTTAGGTGTTTCCAATAGTAAATAAGTTGTTGAAAAATGTTAAGTTGTTTCCG
The DNA here is from genome assembly GCA_019656835.1 of Rhododendron ovatum. Classification (NCBI taxonomy): domain Eukaryota; kingdom Viridiplantae; phylum Streptophyta; class Magnoliopsida; order Ericales; family Ericaceae; genus Rhododendron; species Rhododendron ovatum. Next base: position 8,161,261 of record CM033798.1, on the reverse strand, counting down.
GTAGTGAATAAGTTGTTGATGAGTTTGTGAGTTGAGTTACTGTAGCCAAAAAAAAAATTTTTTTTTGACAACTTTTTTGTTGATGGAAACGAGATGATAAAATGCTAAAACTTTTTTGTAAATAGAAATGAGATGGTAAAATGCATAAAGGTTTTTTTTTTGTAGTTTTTGTTAGTGGAAACACCCCCTAATTTTAAAATCAATTTTTAATATATTTTACTCCTTCCGTCCCAAATTGAATGACAATTTTTGATATTTGTGCCATTTTCAATTCCTTATATCTTTCAATATAAATTTCAAAAAATATTCAATGTGAATTTTGTTTGATAGTTTTCGATTAGTTCTATTATACAAAATTTTCAAACTTGTGAAAAATATTATAGATTGCAAGATATAAGTAATGAAAAATGACACAAATTTCAAAAATTGTCATTTTTTTTTGCGATGGAGGGAGTACTAAAACTCAATGATTGTTTAACTCGTAAGAATTCAATCAATGATTGTTATGTCACATGGCTTGTGATAATAGATATAGTTTGGCTACAATGTCCAAATCAAATGATAACAAAACCAAGCGGCATTAGGGGATTTTGGGTTGGTACTGTGCATTGAGGTGCATGCGCGGGCGCTGTGCACTTCCGAGTCGTCGGATTGTGCATTCGACGGCTCGGATCTCATCTCGACAACCAACGATCAAGGGCCATTCATTATCGAAATAAGATCCAAGCCGTCGGATGCACGATTTGACGACTAAGAGATGCACAATACGGTGTTGCGCACACCACTACACAACACCATCCCCCAATTGGTCATTAGGGAAGTTACAAAACAACAAGTTGCCATTAGGAAAATATCGATGCCACACAAAATTACACGCACCTGCACATATACTTGCAAAAGGTCGTGCCCCATGCCTTAAGTAGTGTGTGTACAATTTATCCTCAACTAGTTGGTCTGGCGGTCTAAGGCTTAAGAATTAAGGATTTATTCTCGTAAGATCTCAGGTTTGAACCTCCTAGGTACTATGGCTATGTCCCAGTTTTGATTGTCCTCACTAGCGTACGGTGAAATTTAATCCCTTAGTATTAGTCTATATGTGCTTAATCTGACCCGAACACATGAGTTACCAAACAATTGTGTGTAGAAGTTTGGGTGTACAGTTTCTAGCATTACTCTTGTCACTTTGTCATTTCTACACTCGGACGAATTTTAAAATTGTCTCCATTTTTTAAAGTTTATAACCTAAACTCATGAATTTTATAATCACACATTCTCATTTTTTGATTGCAAAAGTGAGGACATGCACATGGCCCCTCTCTCTCTCTCTCTCTCTCTGCAAAAGTGAAGACATGCACATGGCCTCTCTCTCTCTCGCCTCTCTCTCTCTCTCTCTCTCTCTCTCTCTCTCTCTCTCTCTCTCTCTCATATACGTACGTAGGTGTATTCTGTATAATGTGCATGGGGTTGTCAACCATTATTGTTATTTTCTCATATTTTTAATTTTCTCGGCATAAAAATCCACGGTGGAGATTTGTCAAAAGTTAAAAAAACCCTCCGCCAATCACTCCGCAAGCCTCGATTCAATAAAAGAAAAGGAAAGGGAAAACATGAGAAATGTAGAGTGTGTATAAAGTCACCCTATCCCAAAAATTGTACAAATTGGAAATACATACGAGCGAGGAAAATGAAGAATGAAAAGTCAGCCGATCAATCGATAAATTTTTGGGTGCTGTGCAGGCAGAGCCGGCGTAGAAGGGAAGTCGAGGAAACTGTCGTTTTTGGTCCGATCGAAAAGGGCTCTCAAAAAATACAATTTATAGTTTTAAATAAAAAGGAGTTTCAATTGTTTTCGAGCAACATCTTCTTGATCGTGTGACAGCTTAGGTTCTTTGGATGCTTTAGTAGCTGGGTTCGAATTTCCACCCCTTTAGTTTTCCTCAACATTTTGCAAAATTTAGTTCAAAGATGCGTATGCGGAGATAAATGACTCCATATTAAGACTTCTGTTTGGGGCCCCAAATTTTTTTGAGACGGCACTAGGAGGTGGTACTTGTTGGCAATCTCAACCGTCCAAACGTATTTTTGACGGTTCAGGTTTATTTCCTCTCTCTCACCTCACCCCACCACTCTCTCTCATCTTTTTCTCTCTTTGAAGTCCGGACCATCTAAAACACGTTTGGACGGTTGACATCATCTACGGATACGTCGTCCGACACCCAAAAACTTCTCCAATTAGGAGGAGGTTGGTTTCCCTTGATGAGCGGTGAGTGGTTTAATTGTGGCCCGTGGGTCCAACTTGGTATAACCGCGTCTTGAACTACATTTTACTTTGACCCTCGTTCGTGTACCGGACCCACAAACTTTGGGTGAAGTTTGGTTGGAATTGGACCCCATTGACACTAAACTTGCCAGTTAGATAGAAACCCTTCACCTTTTAGAGGTTGTTGAGGATGTCGACCGCCCTAAAAAAACACTTTGATGGGTTACTTATCGATGTGATTTCGGAATGCATTTTATTTGTAAAAATATTTGATTCCAACACCTGATCGAAAAGAAGGGTTAGTATAAGGGAATCCAGCGGTCCATGAAAATGACCGAGATGGTCTAATTTGCCAATTTGTGGATTATAGATTCAATTGTTGGCTTTTTAGGGTTCGTTGAGAATGTCAACCATCCAAGAAAACCACGTTGGCCAAATACTTGTGGATATCATCTCGGCATGCATTTATCTGTAAAATAATTTGATTGCAAAACCAAATCGGAACTCATTTCACCCACTAATTTTCAAGATAAATATGTTCAAAACCATATCAAGCATACTCGATCCAATCAACATTATGTGATATATATAATTGATGACCCCAACGAGCTCTAGATAATGAACGTTTAGATCATCAAAGTGATCGAGCATGAAAGGACCCACAAAAGAGTAAACTGAAATGAAAATGAACCGGAGAGGATCCATCTCCTTAACATAGCTAGGAATGACGTCCAGACTCTATTTACGTTTTAAAACAAACCCATTATTTTTGGAAAATGATCTTTCGTGTGGAGTCTGTGCACTCTACTGAAATATACTGTTGGCCGGAGCTTGTGGATCTAACTGGTCTGCTAGCTGGATGGGGTCATGGATCACACCCGATCACGTTTGGACGGTTCGATCACTTTGCACAGCCAGTGACCATCCAAGCAAAACTTACAGGTTCACGAGATATCAGTAACGGTCGATCGTTTGTTAATAACTTATATAAAATATACTGACTCCTTTTTTTTTTTTTGTGTCAAAATCTTTTTTTGTTAATCTTTAAACGACTTGTTATATGGCTTCGGATCCCTTGTCCCAATCTTTCTATCCGACCTCCCTGTCCTAGTCCTCATCAAGCGACACGTGTCACTCTTACCAAAACCCAAAAGGTCACACCACACCCAATCCCTCCCCTTCACCTTGTCTTCTCCCCTGCTACCTCTTTCCAAAAACCTAATTCACACTGCCCCTCTCACTCATTGATGCCCACATCTCATTCAGCCCCCACGAGCCCAAGTAGAAGCAACAAAAACCTAATTCATAAAATTTAGAACCTAACGAAATTAAATTGGAATTGGAAAACATAAATACATATTTGCACATGTACTGTTGGATGTGTGTATATATTTCTATACATATTTTGTGTGTGGAGAGAGAGAGAGAGAGAGAGAGAGAGAGAGAGACGTATCAAAGGAGGAAATGGTTCAGATCTCAAAAGAAATGATAGGCCGCTCGGAAGTGCGTTTACCGTTCGGAGTGGCATGGTTGGGTTTTGTAGGGTCGGAGGAGTCTTTGACACCGCCGCCGTTGGTGGGGTGAGAGTAGAAGGTGGCGATTCTGAAAACGTCGTCGTCAAGTGCGTGAAATCATGATAGCAGATGGAGAAGACATGAGTGAAGGGAGAAAGATTGGGTGTGGTGTGACCTTTTGGGTTTTGATAGGAGAAACACGTGTTGCTTGATGAGAACTGTGACAGGGAGGCCAGACAGAGGGATTGGGACCGGGGATCCGTAGCCTTGTTATATTCTGTTAATATAAGTCGTTAAAGTCCCTATAAATCTAGTCGACCAAGTGAATGGTTTTGAAGTACGTTATGAGCTGTACTTGGAAGTACAGGCCCCACCATGCCAGCAAATGACCTCATATGATCCAATCCAAAGTTAGGCGTCGAAGTCTTATCAATGGGAAAACTATACAAACTTGATTTGGTTGCAAAATGTAGTTGGAATTTAATTCCATGTGCAGGAGACATTTTGGGTCAAGTGATCACTTCCACTTGTTTGAGATTCAACAATGAACCAAGTTATCCATATATATATATACACCCATGTGGGTGTGATGTGCCTTGTGAAAAAAAATAGCCAATGTGCGCGTGGAAACGTCTACGCCCACTGCCCACTTTTTACTGCTCCGCCCCACTGTTTTCATCTCGCTGTGCAAAATTATTTTGGACGGTCTGGATTTTTAAGTACTCTTCCGGGAAAGAGTAAAATCCGGACTATTGATTGCCGAGACGGACGGTGAGATTGAGAGAACGATGAAACCGTGTGGCGGATGTAACAGTACCACTGTTGTTTCAATGGGGAAATACTTGGACTTTTCAAGCTTCCATAGCTACTTTAGTGGGGCTAAGCATACTTTTTCAGCGAACAACACAAGCGGTGCGACCTGAGCTTTGACCTTGACGTAGATTTGGCCAGATTACCTGTAGATGGATGTGTGAGACTGAGGACGATCCTCGCTAATAGGTACATGAAAATAGCCTTCCTGTACATATACATCCATTTTTTGTGCCGCAAGGAGATTGTCCTGTTTGAGAATCTACCCACTCAAAATTTGCAGCAATGCACACAAACAAAGACGGATCTACGTTGGGGCAGTTCTTTTATCCCTTCTTGGGCAACTGCTTCAGTTTTTTTTATCCCAATATATAGTAAGAGTAGCATTTTGCTTCAATTTTGGTTATTATTTGCACACGCATCTCGTGTGTCTTAGCTCTAGTGAAAATAAATCAAGACGAGGAGTATGTACGTATTCTCATTTTCTCACCTCTGCTGTCAACCTGTGTTCTGATACTCTTGGCAGAGCACTCCTATTTCATAAGTTTAAATTGTTAGGAGAATAGTCCTTTTTCAACGCTCAAATGTGGAATGTAGATGTTCAAATCAAAGCCTCTTAAGCTATATGCCTTTGTGCCCCCACCATCAACATATAGCCCAACCTAAATTGCTCAAATTAGCATGACCTTAGCCAAACCTTCTTTTATGAGGATTTCAGGTTGGTGTTGTTGCACACCTCCGAGCCGTCGGATTGTGCATCCGATGACTCGGATCTCATCTTGACAATGAACGACTTTTCAGTCGTTCATTGCCGAGATGAGATGATAGTCGTTAATTGACGAGATGAGATCTGAGCCGTCGGATGCACGATCCGACAGCTTGGAGGTGCGTAGCACCGTTCTGTGTACACCACTGCACAACACTATCCCTCAATTGCTTTTATGATCCTAATTAACCTTAGGTGTATTGGTTATTAGCCGTCCTATTAGCTTTTGAAGTATTGTTTGGGACACCTCTTCAAATGTGATAGCATGTCAAACTTGAATTAGCTATAGATTCATACCATCAAGATCATCATCAAGTTCGAAACTTTCTAGGTGCTATCAATTCTTTCGGAGCTAGTTCACATGGAGCTTTGCTCCGGTTTTAATTGGGCTCTCCTCAAGTAGGCAATGGAACTGGCCCCCAGAATTAGTCGATGTACACATAAGCTGCTCCGGACACTTCAGTTGTAAAGAAAAAAAATCCTCAATCTAATTAATAACATTCCTACGAATTAGGGTAGTGGGGTTCTTGGTCCTTCTTTTCACATAACCGCATGGAATTTCAACTTGCCCTCTGTGTTAGTCAATACAAGGACATTAATAAACAGAGAAATGTTTATTTATTACAGATTAACTACGATTTTTTTTTTTTTATAAAAATAAAAGTCGAAATTTTTTCACACTTGAAAACGAGAAACAAATGTGAGATGTTCGGACCTCAAAATATCATGCAATAATTGTAACAACCCGGATTTTCGACCCTATTTTTTTTTTTAAAATAATAGAGTTAATATTATTAATAGCATTAATAATACCATAAAAAAAGAGAGAGTATTATTCGTATTAATGTGTATATATATATTTTCCTTATGGATATATACAAATATAATTATCTTATCTTAATTATCTTACTATTATTATTTTATTTTATTTTTTAAATTACATGCATGCATGCATACAAATTACTTCCATCTCTCCCTCTCCTACTCAGTTTCTACTACCTCCCTAGCCACAAATTCGTCAGTTTTCCCGTCCATCTCCTAACCCAAGAAGTAGAGTTTTAATTAAACTCAATTTCGTCACCCTCTTCCAAATTCTCTTATATATACCTCATTACTCCGACTCTAGGGCATACCACAATATTCCCCACGCCCTACCAGTCCAGAAGAGAGAGAAAATTCGGAGAAATCGAACTCCAATCCATGGAGTTCTAGAGAGAGAAAGAAAGAGAGAGAAAAGTGGGTTTGCATTCCAAAGCCAACCGAGACCCGAATTGAGCATTCCAATCACTTCCCTCAACCTCAAGCACCCCCAAGCATCGTTCAATTCAAGCCCAAGGTCCCCCGATAACCAAAACCGAAGTCATCTTCCCAAAAGATTCAAGTTTCGGTTTTAAATCAATTCGACCCGATTCAAGGTAGTATAATTCATTTCAAACACTCCTCTAAGTATATTTAGTATTTTTATGCTTAACCCAATAGCCTAAATGGACCCATGCATCGAAACCGAGCCAAAACAGCAAAAAAATCGAATCTGGCCTCGAGTTTGCGGCCGCAAGGTGCGGGCCGCGAGAACCAGACGCAAGGTTGCGGCTGGACGGTCCACCGCAAGGTCAAACGGTCAGACCTTGCGGTTTGATCTATTTTTGTTCGAAACGACTTTTCGACATCCTGAATACCATTTTTGACCCCCGAACTATTTTTCTTAGACTTTTCACACCTCAAAAATTATAACTTGTTAAGATCATATATTTTTTTATTTAATTATCTATTTATTAAATTATTTATTAGTTACCTATCAAAGTTTACAAACGAAAAATCCTTGCGACCTTCCAAACAACGTTTTGACACCCAAATTAATTTTTCCTAGACTTCTTACATCTCAAAGATGATATCTTGTTAAAATAATATTTTGTTTTATTTAATTTACTATTTATTGTTATTTCTATAGCGTTTCCGATCAAAAAATTCTCTACGACCTTATAAACGTTATTATAAATGCCCGAATAATTTTATCTAGACTCCCTATATTCTGAAGATGAAATTTTGTTAACTATAACATATTTTAAATTTGTATATTATTTATTATCTATTTACTTCACTTTCGGCTACTTTATTTAAACGTCTTTATTTAAATTAATCCCATGACCCTCCGAACCCAACTTTTGACACTCAACTGGTTGCATAGGACCTGTAGGACTCTTATTAAGGTCATGATAAATATTTCAATATTTTTATCTAATTAATGTATTTAAATCAATTTTAAATTAATCTATTATCTTAGAATTAATTAATAAAGAACCCAGAAAATTTTCCTTTTAATTTCTTTTAAATATTTGTTTTATTATTGACATTGTGACCCTACAAGATTAAGGGCAACGGCCCATCCATAGAAAGTTGTGTGATTTCATTATCTATTAACTGTTTTAATTATTATTGATTTATTGTATATCGCATCAATATTTGATTTGAATGTTAGATTAGACCCTAGAGACATTGGGTGGTGTTGTGAAATAGAACTCATCTAGACGATGCTAGATAATGGATAAATTAGAAAGTTTTATTTTTAGATTGCCTGCAGGCGTGATTTTGAGATATGATGAGTTGGAGGTGATGGTTTGAAAATGACAAAGTAAGCCCAGTGTTGATTGATGAATGATGATTGGCAAAGTAAGCCCAATGATGAATGATGAATTGAAACTGGCAAAGTAAGCCCAGTGATGAATTGAAACTGGCAGGAGTCCAGTGATGATTTAAAACCTGGCAAAGTAAGCCCAGTGATGTTTTGATAAAACCTGGCGGATAGGACCAGAGTCATTTTCTGATGATAAAATCTGGCAAAGTAAGCCCAGTGATGTTTTGATAAAACCTGGTGGTGGTCCAGTGATATTTTCTGATGATAAAACCTGGCAAAGTAAGCCCAGTGATGTTTTGATAAAACCTGGTGGTGGTCCAGCGATACTTTGATAAAACCTGGTGGTGGTCCAGCGTTGTTTGTGATGATAAAACCTGGCAGGTGGTCCAGCGATATTTTGCGACAGTAAAACCTGGAGGTTAGTCCAGTGATGTTTTGCGATGATAAAACCTGACAGTTGGTCAGTGACATTTCACGATGATAAAACCTGACAGTTGGTCAGTGACATTTCACGATGATAAAACCTGATGGTTGGTCAGTGGTATTTTGCGATGATAAAACCTGGCAGGTGGTCCAGCGATATTTTGTGTTGATAAAACTTGGCAGGTGGACCAGTGATATTTTGTGTTGATAAAACCTGACAGGTGGTCCGGCGATATTTTGTGATGATAGAATTGGTAGGAACCCCGTGGTGATTTTAAAGTGGTGATTAAGATAGGCAAACCCTAGTTATGGTCTGGACATGACTAGATTTTCCTTATGGTTATGTTATCGATCAATAATGAATAGATTTATAGGTATTTTGTTTTTCTGCATTGATGATATATTGTTACCTGCTAGTTATAATGTAAATGAGGGGTGATTGGGTTGGATTATATTACGGAGTGAACTTTTTCACTCAGGCACGGATTGTCTGGCCTCCGTGTCAGATTTTGCAGAGAATCAGGTAGAGACTCAGGACCCTGAAGGAGGGCGATATTACCTAGAGATGAATCCGGAGATGGAGACTGAGCAAGTATACGCTTGGGGTTCGTATCAATCCTAGAAGACGGCTCTGTTATTTTGTCTAAATTTTTACCACGAAGACTATTTTCAGTATTCCACAATGGTTTGTAATAGATGAATCTTTAGGGTGAATTATCTGTTTGAGATTTTGAATTTAATTTAATAAATTTTCAAAAAAATTAATATTTAATACCTCCGATTTTATTTCCGAAAATCGGGGCGTTACAATAATGTCCGATTTCCCAAATTCAACTCCTTACACTGCGTTCTTTTGAACTTAACTTAAATCTGAGAATTGTCTTTATTTGAATTTTTTTTCGTATTTGTTAGTTTTGTGCCAAAATTTTAAAGGTTATTAATTTGTCTCGACGAGAGAAATTGGAAAAATAAATTTTTTCTACTTTTACTCAAGTATTTTGAGAAATAACCACTTTTTAGCAAAAAAAATGGTTATTTCTCAAAATACTTGGGTAAAAGTAAAAAAAAAAAAACTATTTTTCCGATTCTTTCCGTCGAGACGAATCAATAACCCATAAAAGTTTGGCGCAAAACTAACAAATGCGAAAAAAATTCAAATAAGGACACAACTCTCAAATTTAAGTTAAGTTCAAGAAAACGCAACCTTAACAACTGCGCATCAATCGGCATGACTTTGGGTTCTCGGGACGGGACCCAAATATTATAAAGTGTCTTGTATTTACTAGCGAAAAATTACTGTAGAGGGCCTCTTACATGGACTCGGGCACCTGTAGTATAGGAGTGCATTAGGGAAGTGTAGTGCAGAATCCACAGCGTTACGCTGTCTTTGGATTTAAATTATTTAGTTTTATAAGAACCTTTGGGTGAACTGAAAAACAATAAGAGAACCTTTGACCCTCTTTTTTCTCTTCGCTTTTTTCTTTTGGGCTTCCGCGAATTCTCCGAAAATCCGATAATCACAAACAAGTGAGGCACAAAAGTATATTAGTAGTCCATGAATGGGGTAGTTGTTTTCAAAACACTCTTTCCTACCACTAAGTTTTTTCGATAACTTAGATGTTCGAGTCAGCTTACACGCACATTGACTACTCTTGGTGGACCAATCCCACCGACTACTTACTTGCGGGAGTCCCAATTAAAGATAGTGCAAAACTCTGTTTGGACTGGGCCTAAAGAAGTTGATAGCATCTCAGAAGTTTCAAACCTAAAACTTACGGAGGGAGCAAACCCTGAAATCCCGAACCTTGAGCACTAGGCCAACATATCTATGGGTTCTCCTAGTTATTTGTTTTGAGTGAGAATTGAGAGTGGATGAGGCCATCTAGTTTCCCTCTCTCTTTTTTGGATGTCTAGCGGTAGGAAAATTAGAATTACGGGACACTAGATTAATCATGTGAAGTCTGCAATAGCTAAATCAAACCACATAGTACAAAATAATCCAAGAATAGTCCCATATACGATAAAGAGATAAACTAATGACAAAAGAATGCGACAATACTAGTCGAGCTAAGTGCAAGCTGATCCGAACACTCGATTATATATAAAAAATTTTTTTTTGTTTACTTATTAGTAGTAGTTGGTATGGTAAATAAGAATTGGCAGTGGTTGAGGCCATCTATTTTACCCAATTGTGTTTTCTTTTTGCAAAAACCTGTGCAGTTGCAGTTGAAACAGTCAAATGCCTTAATGTTGGTCATAAGTCTTCTCAGAATTATGAATGTCCTAATTGTTAGTGTCTCAATTATTTACCCTGTTCTGTCTCAATCTGTAGGTGTAATTTCTGAAGCTTCTTTTTTTCCCCCACAAACAGTTTACTTTCAGCCAATGAGTTCTTAGCTCAGTTGGCATCGTTCGAGCCCCATGAAGGACGGTTGGTTGGAATTTAGGGTTGTGAACATCATCTGAACCTCCTGTGAACTAACTTATTAACATCCCGTTAATTCCTGCTGATGTATACAATATTGGCAAAAAAAAAAAACAATATGCTTTCACTCTAGTACTTAATGTCAACTAATGCTGACCACAATTCAAGGGGGGTTGAGCAGAAAATTTAACTGACCCCCCAATTTAGGGTACCAACCCATAATTACAGACAGTCTTCCAAAGTGAGGTCTTGAATGGAGAGAGAGTATAAGATTCTTCACTGAAAGTTCGGAGGTCAAACATTTTAAACTTTGGTATTATGATTCGGAACGCTTTTTGGAAAAAAATAATCATTACTTGCTTCGACAATATTAGACCCCTGTTCTACCAATTAGGAAAGCACAAGTGGCAAATTGAGGCTATTTTTGAATTGGTTGATCTTTTAAATACAGTAGTTTTGAACAAATAATGAAAGTCCATAATGAAAGTCCTTCACCCTTACCATTGTGGTAGCTTTTGACAATTAATGGAATAGTTAAGTATAAATATTTATGAATTAAGGGGAAAAAAATCACTTAATTTAATTCTTCAAATACAAAACATTTTTCAGGGCTACATTTTTTTTATTTATACGTAAATATTACTATGTAAATGTTTTCAAATACGTACATTGGTCCTTTCGTTAGGTTAAATTAAAGCCCGATAAGAAAAAAGTGTAAAATAGCAGACATTGCAACAGGGTAATGATAATGCTATGTTTTATCTACAGATTAGACATGTATCGATATTCAAACAGCTTGATCTTTTATAGTACTGATGAAAAAATAGCGACTGGTTCGAATAAAAAAACATATCTCAATGACTTTAATTCATCTAAAGACTAGCTATAGAGGAGAATTGAATTAGCTCTTTATTTCGTTTATAACAAAAACCAAGATTAGTACGTATTGTACTCGCTTTATTTTGTTTATAACAAAAATCAAGATCAATATTGTACTCAGTACTGTACTCTTAATGTCTCCCCTTACCTAACCACTCTGAAATTGAGCTAAAACACTTAAGTTAAACGGGTATACACTTAAATTTCTGGTAATTAACAAAACATGGCCTACAAAATCTGCAACTTTTACCTTTTCATTTTGCTATCGATGCAATTGAGTAAAGAGTAAAGAGCATAACACTAAATTTAAGAGAGTGAATTGGGTTTATACCCGCCCAAATTTCGGGTAACAAAACATATATGGCCTACAAATACCTTTTCATTTTTAATTGGGGATGGTGCTATGTAGTGGTGTGCACAGTACCATGTTGCGCACTTCCGAGCCGTCGGCTCGAATCGTGCATCCGATGGTTCGGATTTCATCTCGGCAATGAACGGCTCTCGATCGTTAGTTGCCGAAATAAGATCCGAGCAGTCGAATACACAATCCGACGGCTCGGAGGTGTGCACCTCACCGCATAGCACCAACTCGAAGTCCATTTTTATGGATGCAATTTAGTAAAGACTAAATTAAAAAACCATCTCTCTCTCTCTCTCTCTCTCTCTCTCTCTCTCATTGCTTGTTAATCAAGGTTTAGAAATGGTTAAGGCTTTACTAAATCATACTTGATCCCCCACCTAAAATCTCACTAATCAATGGAAGACCTTAAGCAAAGACGATCATGATTAATTAATTTACTTCTTTTATGATCATCATCAGAGTAAAATCCATGCCCTACCTAACCCACCATATATCCCATATATATAGACCGTCTGATCAAACGATCGACGACCAACATGCTTTTTCATGAAAATTAACTGTATTTTGTATTTTGTTGATTGTAATTAAACAGTTGAAAATGTAATTTCTTGGATCATACTCAACCTAATGCATGCTCGTGGACGTACGGATGCAAAATTTTACTACTTTAAAGAAAATTAATATGAAGGAAAATTAAACCTTGGGGTGATGCATGAACCTATACACAAGGCTTGCATAGGGTCCGTTCTGGATCGGTTTGGTTTCTTAGAAATCCTAGGACTGAACCGCGACTTACGGTACTAAGAAATTGTATTCGTGTCCGGATCAGAAGTCCTACAAGATTGAACTGAACAAATACGCGAATCATGGTTCCGGTTTTGACCCACGGATTACGTACGCACATCTTGCAGTACTCGAGCACTCTTTGCCGTTCCAATTGTCAAGTCCTTGGGGTTGACTCTTGGGGCCACCTCACCCCACGCGTAAGCGTGTAAAACGGCTGTGGAAGATGCTGTAGGGGTTAATCGGAGGTGTGCTCAAGCTGGTCCGGAACACCTTGCATTACTGCACACAAATTGGGGTGACCTGCGATGATGCTTTGATTGGTACTCCATGCAATCAACCGTCCCGTGCTTTTTTTTGTTTGCTAAAATGGTCCTGGTGATTTGAGAATAAAATGTAAAACACTTATCATGATGTTTTGTGAACCTTTTTATGCATGTTATAAGGAGGCCATGGCCAGGTTCGATCTCCTCTGTCCCGAAAATTCTTGTGCTTCTTTGCCGAGAGGTTTTCCGGCCGTTGGATTTTGTACGTAATTTTCTTTTTATATTTTAAATTCAACGGCGCGCCGACAAATCTCTCAACACAGAGGTACAGAGATTTTTGGCGTAGAAGATCTGGCTCTGGCTCTGGTCATGGGGGTAAAACTTGTGTAGGAATTTATGTTTGTAGTTAAGAGGGCGTGAAATAATGTTATGATGGGAGTCATTTGGGTTGTTGCATGGGGACATGATCGTGTTCTCTAAAAGGCAAAATATAGTAGGGAGAAGGGCTATTTATGTCATTAAAAGTCAAAACCCTCCCCCAAAAAAGGAACGTAAAAAGGAAAATAGAAAATAAATTTAGGGAAAAAAGGAGGGTTTTTTTTTTTTTTGGAATACAACGCTTATTTGTAACGTTCTTTCACATGAGATGAGTCTCGTACGTGCATGTGCCGATCCCACCCCATATGAAAAGAGGCGTTACGACTAACCGTTGTGTTGAAAACTTTCTCAACCAAGCTTATCAGTTTACGATGCATGCAAAATCCCTTCCTCCCCCTTTCTCCTCTTACCAATTGTAAAAGAAAATAAAACAGATGATTTCTTACATATATATTTTTTTAAAGAATTGGGTCGGTTGAGAAACCATCACAAAAAAAGAGAGGAAGTGTATGCATATTAAAGACCCAGAGGTTGCTCCAGGAATAAGGGCGAATGATTGACTTTGAGAGTACTTCCTTTAGTCAGGGGTTCGATTTTCCACTGGGTGACTATCCTGATGGTAAGTTGGGGACCGTGACTGGTGTGGCCGAGCTAGTTCCCCCTGAGGTTTTGGTTACGCAGTCGGTTTCAATTGTGACTCGGCTGTAGGGTTGTTACTTGGTTATAAAAATAAAAAAAAAAGAATATCACCAGTGAGGTAGAAAAAAATCAAAGGCAGCGTCTTTTATGTGTGCCCCCTAGAGTTTCATCTTTTAGTCAATCTAATCCTCTTTAAACTGTAGTTTGTTATTAAATAGGGCAAAAATACCACAGTGAAAGAGGAAAATTTTATACTAGGAGAAATCATGGGGTTTCAATTTGCTTTTGACTGAGTTAGGTTTTACAAGACTTCAACTTTTTTTTTTTTTTAATGCAGGGTGTCAAGGATCAGTTTGGGCGCACCTCAGAGTAATTCCTACAGCCCCTCCCACAATCGTTTCACATACAAACACGTGGGGGTGAGATGGCCCAAGACCACTTGGCCAACCCGTTGGGATTAAGACTTCAACTTTTAACAAGTGTACCTTCGATCCTGAGGTATAATGTCGAACATTGGTGCAATATTTGGTTTGTGAAAATTGACATTGAAATAATATTTGGGAACAAATGTCATAATTCATTTAATGCTGTGTCGGTTTGTGTTATGTATCAACTTTTGTTTGGTCCCTCCTGTCGTTGCTGTTTTTTTCTTAATCTATTTAACTCATTGTACTTAGTGATATTCGAGTTAATAAACTTTTTTTTTGGCAGATAAGAACACAAATTTGATATATTTCATTTTGTTGAGGGATTTGTAGTTGAAAAATTTACAAATTTCCCAAAGATGCAATAACATCCGTACAATTTGTGCCCCTCCCATTGTAATTTATTCTTGGCTGCGTTCTTTTAAATTTATTTTAAAATAAATTGGTTTGTCATTATTTAAAGTTTTTTTTGCATTTGTTAGTTTTGTGCCAAATTTTTGGGTCTTATCGATTCGTCTCGATGAGAGGAATCGGAAAACTATTTTTTTTTTTTTATACTTTTACCCAAGTATTTTGAGAAATAACCATTTTTTAGAAAGAAAAAAAGTGAAATATGTTGACTTGTTTTGAGAAATAAGTGGTTATTTTTCAAAATATATGGGTAAAAGTAAAATTTGAAAATCCAATTCTTGGTTGTAATTAGTTGATACAATTCGTGAACAAAATCGGAACTGAACCGTGATTCATGGCTCGAATTAAAATCGAACTTTGAGACTTTTGGTCCGGACACAGATTTTAATTTTAAAAAACCTTAACTCACAAATTAAAATTGGATTAATAAAAATCCGATCCAATCCGATCCGAACAGTCTACAGCCCTAAGCATTATGGCAGTTTCTCAATGACAACCGCCGAGAATATCGGGCGCGAAATATACAAATCCCATCTCGGAATGTTCACATCCGAAAATCAGCTCAAATCCGTGACTTTTGTTTCCTCCGGATTGTCCGTACACGTTTTCTCTCCTCCCTCTGTCAGATCATTCAGTGCTCTTGGCGCACACCTCGCGGCGGCGTCTCAAGTCTCTCCCCACACACATTGTTGTGGAATTCTAACACTTTGTCAAGGGCTCCATAAAAATGTGTGATTGACGAGAAGCGTGGGGAACTATGTGACGGTGCCGCAAGAGCATTGAATAATTTTTCCCTCCCTCTCTTTCTTTCTTTATAAAAATAGAAGTGTAAGTATGCAACTCGTCACTTCTTTTAGAGAGTATGGTTTCGTCACACCAAACCATCATTTGTCGGAAATCCCACCGCACTTCTGTCAGGGCCGAAGCTAAAAGTCCAACCATATTTGGATGATATTCAAAGTATGTCTAGCCCCAATAAATGGGAACGGGGGCGTGCTGTGCATCATTCGGACCATCAGTTTCGACAATCAACGGTCTAGATTTTTTAAAAACAATTCCGGGGAAGAGTTAAAATCTGGACTTAACTCTTCCACGAAAAAGTTTTTTTTTTATAAATTTTGGACCATCCAAAATACTTTTAGCCAGTTGAGATTGCACAGCACTGTGCTAACCTGGGCCTTCTCCGTACACGTCATCACCTATCTACGGCCCCTCTCTCACTCCTTCACGGAATTCGCGCGTGGCAAACGGCAAATTCCGGTGAAAATCCCCCAAAGGAATTCGAGTGATAGAATCGTAAATATATGGGAATAGAGTGCCCACAAAAAAGGGACTTGCACGTGACACAGCGTCGGTGGTGGTGGTGGGGTTTTGTGTTTGTGGGGAGAGAGAGAGAGAGAGAGAGAGAGAGAGAGAGAGAGAGAGAGAGAGCGGTTAGTTGCGGTTGAGACGGTGGTTAAAAAAAAGTGGAAATCTTTTTCAGCTACAGATATTTAACGGAACCATGGCCAAACACAAAATTTAGGTAGTAACTACTTTACTTGGAATCTGATTTTTTAAGGCCCTTTTGGTTCCTTCAGGAATATTATTATTTTGTAATTTATTTTCTTATCAGTAAATTTCAAAATATATCTTCCCATGTACCTTATATGTAAACAGTAGTACTAGTAATTTCCTGGATCAATTCGCAAGAGAGTAATTTCTTTTTTTATTTACCGACACAAAAGAAAGTAATTTTTTTTGAATTTTATAATTCCGGCGTGGATGACTTATTTTTTACCTGATGTATTTTGGAGTCAATATCATCGTGTATGCTACAAAATTGAACCCTCCACGATGGTATTTATGTCGCGATGTGTAGTAAAAAGCTATTTATTCCGAGCTGGTCAATACGTACGTCTCGAAGTGCAATAAAAAGCTCACATGTTAATCAGATTATATATTGTTACTCACACGAACGAATAAAATCCGTTATCAAAAAATGGATGGTACACCTTGTATCCATTTCTCTCACTACAAAATTCAATTCGAAATGACTCATTTTTCTTTTCACGGTAAAAACACATTCGTTCCAACAAGTCATACGGCTACGATGTAGTATTAAATTGACACAAATTTCCTTAATTGTGTCGACGTTAAAAATATGGCAGACAAATACAATACTAATTTTCGTGGACAAAGAAAAATTGGTGAAGGAAAATCAGACAAGATTTTCACCGATATGATTCCTCTTCAAGTCGCAGTGGGGAAAAGGTTTTTGGGTAACGGAAAATTTAATCCAACCGCGGTCGGTCAAACCGAGCGTTTGTCTTGTCCGTACTTAACGGCCGTTACCGTTTAGCCTCAACAGCCTTGTACTCTCTCTCTTTTGTGCTTCTATAAAGAAAGAGACCCGTCACGTTCGACCTCCTCGTCTCTGACTCTCTGCTCCGCTTTTTTCTTTTGCTTCTCCTTCTCCTTCTTCTTTCTCTTTTCTCAGTTTCCACTACACAGTGGAGAGAGAAACTGAAAGACCCACAGAGAGAGAGAGAGAGAGAGAGAGAGAAAGAAGGGGTTTGTAATGGCAATGGCGGCCTCGAAGAAGTGGGTTTCTCTGTGTTCGTTTCTTCTCCTCATCCTGTTGCTCGTCGGAGTCGTCGCGATTGTGCAAAGGAACCAAACCTCTGCTTCAAGGTAATTTCCTCTCTCTCTCTCTCTCTCTCTCTCTCTCTTTCTCTCTCTCTGTGACTGTGTGTATGTGTGTGTAGAGTCGGTACTCTACGTTTTTCCAAATAGCTTACTCATTGTTTTTTTCAAACCAAGATCGAGCTTCCCTGCTCGTGTCAATTGTTGAATTATTAGGTACTGAGTTTGTATTTGCTCTGCATTAACTGTTTTTCTTCAAAATTCTCCAAAATAGCTGGCGAATTGCAGTTTTCCTCTGTTATTTCCCGCTAATTAGAAGGCACTATTCGCTAAAATGGTCCACATTTTCATTTCTGAGCTTCTCCATTTCACCCTCAACTTGTTGATTCAGGTCAACCTCTGGTTCTCAACAGAAATCTAGAGAGAGAGAGAGAGAGAGAGAGAGAGGGAGGAGATTTTAGAGAGAGAAAGGGTTTGTGACTTTGTGTTGCTAAATTTTTACCGTTGCTTACAGGAACGAAGAAACAGTGGATTTACAGAGCTCCAACAGCTCATCATTAATGGCGGCCACAAGGTTAGTTAGTAGGAGGCCAACACTTTTCACCGCATTGGGTTTATTGAAATCTCAGCCGTCAATTTCTCCGTAAAAAGAGTGTGCGCGACCGTTAGATATGTTATTCCTACGTTTTCTCTGGCCAAACTTCTTCGAACAATCGTGGCCGTTGAGATCCCGAATCCCATTAGATCTGAATCGTTTATTCCGTTACGTTCCGTTTGGGGTTAATTCGGATTCCTTGGCTGAAACAACCAACCCCCATTGGTGCATTCCTCCGCCTCCTCTTCTTGAATTTCCGTAATTACCCTCGTAACAAACTTTTGGTTTCGTCAATGCTCGCAGTAGTAGAGATTCTGTAGGGGTAAATCCGTCATTTACCCTGCGAGTACGAAATGGAGGAAAATTCCCGCCGACGACGAGTCGTCTCGCCCCCCTCTCTCTCTCTCCAGAATTCTCTCTCTACAAAAAGCAGTTGGAAAGCTTCTCTCTCTGTGAGGAGTAAAATCTGCTCACACACTCTCTCCCTCTCTCTCTCTCTCTCTCCACGCTCCCACTACTGCAGTGTACTTCCGACTCGAGTCCTTCTGCACTGCTCACTGTACTGGTGAATAACTGTCGGGTATTTAAAGGCTAAGTTACTAAAATACCCCTAAACCATCATTAGTCGGTTTGGTGCAAAGAGACGTATAAATAAATAAAAGTGCACGAAGAAAAATTAATTTACAGGTCAGGTATAAATTACCATTAGACGTTTTTTGAGCCTAACATAAATAAATCTGAGCTACACATAATTTTTTTCCCTGTAGGAATTTTTCTGATTTTCCTGTTTACGAATTAAAAAAATATGGCGAAAAATCTGTATCTGGGTAATGGGGCATATTTTTTAATAAATAAGCCAAATAGATTTTTTCTGTGCATTATTTATTTATTTTTACACGTGGACCGCATATGTAATCGTCAAGAAAAGTGACATAATAATAGTAGATTGTCGGACTAGGAAAAGAGAATGACGTAAACAGATTTTGAATGCCGTGATACGCAAGGATTGGGCTTACTAAACCTAGGTGAGCAGGTAGCTCTAGACAGAGTTCAGTGGAAAAAATATGATTCATGTAGTTGGCCACAATTTCCAGTTTGGTTATTGTTTTTATTTTATTTTATTGTTATTGCACTACTTATGCCGTACATGTGGAATTGCTCTGTTTTTAGCCGAAATGGGTTCACTGTGGAATCAGCAGAAAGTAGTTGGTGATTGCCCAAAAAGTTGTTAAAATGTCAGTTTGTCAACGGTTCTGATTGACCATTTCTTTTTCACATTGATTTGTGATGGAATTGATTCTTCCCGAATTGACGATGATTTTGTGTTGTGGATTTAATTTGGGTTCTTGTTGTTTTAGGTTGGAAGAGTATGGATCTTTGAATGAGCATGCTGTGGACGACCCAGAAGAGGTTGCTGCCATGGTTGAAATGTCTGTTCTCTCTCTCTCTCTCTCTCTCTCTCTCTCTCTCCAATTAATGTGTTCATTTGATTACAGTGACCCCCTTTACTCGAAAGCACATGGCATTCAATTTTGGATTGCATTTCCATTCCCTTTTTGTCCTCATCAACTTATTTTAATGAGATCTATCCATTACTCTATTATAAAATTTGCAGATTTAGGAATAAAAAAAACCATGATCCTCATCTGCTACATTCTTGTGACTCCACCTTCTTGCTCAGTTGCTCCACCTGCCAATTGCAGTGATATCCTAATCCTAATGTTTAACATTTAAGTAAAGATTCTGTTTGCGTAGTTGTTTGATCAGTATTACGAAAATAGATGTCTAGAGACAAATGTGTCCAGAGCAGCTTAAATGCAAACAAATGCCACACGATGCACGTGAGACTCACACACCAGACGAACAGGAGATCAATCTCACATTTCCCAAGCATTTTTCTACTCTATTCTATGCTATGGTTAAAAAGTTGCTTATTCGTATATTTACTTGAGACAAATTACATTTACAGTATTAGCATAAAAAAGAACTACTCAAAATCTACACTGCACAGGTCTCAATGGATTTACATCAAAGCTTACATTTGGACTGTATTTGCATGTGGCCAATGTATCAAAAGCAACGACAGAGATGCCTAGTTAGTGTAAATTACAGGGGCCTTCTATTAGGTGTAGATTAGAATGCGGTGTTTTTTTTTTTTTTCCCTGTTGCATGAATCCTAGATCTGTCAATTTGTTACAGCCTCACCCATGTGTGGCCAAAGGAAGCAAAAAGTAGTACCTTCTTGCTTCGTACCCTCATGAAATGACAAAAGATACACATTCTGCTGGGCAACTGTAACCCCACAGTGATCTTGTTTGAAAAATGAAAGAGCTAGACGTTGGGAGGACAGATGGTGGGTGAGAATAATTACATCCACCGACAGATCTTGGCAAACTAATAGCTGTATTTCTGCATAACATCTTATCGTAGTGAATGAAATAAGAATGAATAAATAAATGAAATAAGGACGTATGTGAGAGTGATGTGGTTGGGGTGTTGCCGAGTGATGTGTCCGTAGCATTACTTAGACTTTTAGTTGATGTATGTGAGGAGAATGACCTATCTCAAAGTCCGTGTTTTTGTGAGTTTTAGCTCATTTAGTCTGTTTAGGAAAACTTCGGTGTTGTCCTGAATTCTTCTGTTATTGTGATTGTGATTGGTATTTGTTGATGGTTGTTGTTTATAAAGGGTTAACTGGGCTTTGGAGCTTTGGATTAGAGCTATCTGTGTGTCCTCACATGTAGTGTGTCCTATGTGTGCTTTTATTAATTGTGAAATTAAACTCTGAACGCATTCCTTGTGACTTAACAGGAGCATCCAGAACAGCACTGAGAGGAGGAAATTAGGCTACTTCTCGTGTGGTACGGGAAACCCTATTGACGATTGCTGGCGGTGCGACTCGAACTGGCACCGCAATCGCAAGCGCTTGGCGGACTGTGGCATCGGCTTTGGGCGCAACGCCATTGGAGGCCGCGACGGTCGCTTTTACGTCGTCACAGACCCCTCTGACAATGACCCCGTCAACCCCCGCCCCGGGACACTTCGCCATGCTGTCATCCAAGACAAACCCCTCTGGATCGTGTTCAAGCGCGACATGGTCATACAACTGAAACAAGAACTGATCATGAACAGTTTTAAAACAATTGATGGGCGTGGGGCTAATGTTCACATAGCAAATGGTGCTTGCATTACTATTCAGTATGTGACCAACGTGATTATTCACGGGCTGCATATACATGACTGTAAACCCACTGGGAATGCTATGGTGAGGAGCTCACCTAGTCATTTTGGGTGGAGGACAATGGCTGATGGTGATGCTGTTTCGATTTTTGGGTCTAGTCATATTTGGGTTGACCATAATTCTCTGTCTAATTGTGCTGATGGGCTTGTTGATGCTGTTATGGGTTCCACCGCGATTACTATTTCTAATAACCACTTTACTCACCACAATGAGGTTTGTTCAATGCAAATTTTGCCATTTAAACTCTGGTTTAATTTGGTTGTTTGGTTATGGGGAGAGTGATTTTCTTTGATTTGTATGTGATGAAAAATTAGGTGATGCTGTTGGGGCACAGTGATTCCTATGTTAGAGACAAACAGATGCAAGTCACTATTGCGTACAACCATTTTGGTCAGGGACTTATCCAGAGAATGCCAAGGTATATATATACAGCTTGTCCTTTCATATGAGCTGGGTTTTCTTGTTTTATCCTTTAAAAATGCAAAAGATTGTTCCTTAGAGTAGTCGGGGTCCATAGATTGAGACTCCATTCCTTATGGCCTAGACTCCATTCCTTATAGCCTAGTCTATATCTGCAACAGACGTGACTTTGTACCGACACCTTTCTCTGTGTAGACGGCTAAGTGACTCATAACCTTAACATATTCTTGGAATAACGGAATTATCTTTTCCAAATATGCGAGATGAGAATTTTTTCCCACAGCTTTATGTAAGCAGTAGCACAATCAGAAACTGAATTTTTTTTTTCTGCTTTTTCCACAAGTTTTACTGAATACAAATAACAATTTGGTTACGATACGATGTGGGGCTGTGTTTGATTAATGAAAGTAAGGATCTCTGGTGAGAAAGGAGAAGGTGAAGAACAGGATAATAGTGGTCTGTATTTCAGCATTGTATCTGATATGAAATTGGTTTGTGAAAAATTGCAGATGCAGGCATGGGTATTTCCATGTGGTGAACAATGACTACACTCACTGGGAGATGTATGCAATTGGTGGAAGTGCTAACCCCACCATCAACAGCCAGGCCAACAGATACCTTGCTCCATCCAATCCATTTGCAAAAGAGGTGAACTTCTATTTTCCCCTCATGGAAAAAATGTTGAAGATTTGGTGAATAAACATGGGAAATTCGTAGGGTCTCTCGTAATGGAATTGTTCTCTGGAATTATGCCAATTGTATTTCATTTTTCCCGACAAAAAGTAGTGAATGTTCTGAATGTTGATGAGGCTTGTTTTGGTGCAGGTTACAAAGAGAGTGGAAACTGCAGCCAGTCAATGGAAGGGTTGGAATTGGAGGTCAGAGGGTGACCTTTTGCTCAATGGTGCCTATTTCACCCCATCCGGGGCCGGAGCCTCGGCTAACTATGCCAGAGCTTCCAGCCTAGGGGCCAAGTCTTCTTCAATGGTTGGCTCCATCACCTCCGGTGCAGGTGTTCTCGGCTGCCGCAGAGGCCATCAGTGCTAACACCAATCTCACTCAGTCAACTTATATATGCAGAAGAATTGGTCTTTCTATTTTTCTTTTCTTCGGTTAGGTTTCCGGTTTTTACTTCATATTCCACCATTGTTTCTCCATTTTTCGATATGATTTTCAATATGGCTTTGTCATTCCACATTGTCCTGCTACCGTTGCGCAACCTCGGCCCGCTTCAATTGAAAACGAAAACAGAACAATCGCGATTCTAGGAGCGGGTTCGCAAGCGTTGTTCAATTTTCTTTTTCTTACCTTGTTTTGTCAATCTCAACCTCCTCCTAACCACCATTTGGGCTATCAACTATCAGTCTTTACTGCAATTTGTGAGTTTTTCTTTCTTTTTTTGGGATTTGTTTTTTTAGCTTTCTTTTGGATACAAGATATCTTACAGTGTGAATGTCAAAACTCTTGAGGCTTGATTTATGGAAAAGTTTGGTGATAGATGATGATGCATAGCACTCAACTTCTTTACCTTTTCCCCCCTCCCCACACTCTTTTTGGCTTTGTCATTGTCAATGGAAGCAATCCTATCAATGCCTTTTGGCTGTTGATTGTGTCTTCCCCTTGTGTACCTGTTTTATGGTGCATTCTTTGTTCACTTTTTGGGTGGTAATAATTTTCACATGTGCACCAACCAGAATTTTGAGAAGTCACAGCTGTTAGGTTTGTCCCTGGGCCTACCAAAATGATGTGTTGGTTAGTGAGAAATGGCTGGAAAATTTCGGGAGTTAGGTTATTAATTGTATCTTAAACTTTCCATAAATAGTCCAAGTCCATAATGATAGAGTGAGATCAGGTATTAGCATAGGATGCTGATTTTTCACGGTTGACTCCATTCAGGATAGGTAGGAGTTAAAAGTCACATAATTCGTCTACGGGTGCATGAGCATAAGCTGGGAAACGTCTTTGAAATACACCCCAAACTAATAAAATCTGTGAAAATGAAAATTGAGAGTGCGAGTGCAATGCGAGAATTGAGAGCGAAAATGTGGGACATTTGATAGATTATGCGACTAAGGATAAAAGGGGGCACACCATGTGCATGCCAATTCAGCCTATTAAACTAGGATTGTACGGTTTCCCTTTTTCTAGAGAAAAGCAAAAGTTTTCTGAGGGTTTGGATGATTTAGAGGTGGCAATCTCAACTCATATTTTTTAACCCGTCTAAATTCGTCCATTTATATCTCAATTCAACCCACCCATATTGTACAATGGGTTGATATGGATTGAATCCATATTAACCAATATATACATGGATTTAGATGCGTTAAAAATTGGTTAAAATTAAAAGACCCAACTGCTGCTTGTACGTTTATCCCAAACTGCTGCTGCCAAAGACAAATTAGGAGTGTTTTTTACGCTGGTGTGATCGCTCTCTTAGTTGACCGATCGTGATTGACCTTTCCGCCAAAGACGAGTGCTATTATAGTGGAAATTTTCTTCTTTAAAAAGCTGAGAGTAATGAATTGCTGCTTAAATTGAACAATCGTGCCTTTTCGTTTCGTTTTTATTTTTTATTTTTTAAACCAGAAAGAAATATATCATATACAAATATAAAAAGGACACTATTGGTCTAAAGTGAAAAAAAAAAATACAAAATACAAAAGAGCCACCAAGAACCAAAATGCCAAAGCCGAACCCATCGAGAAGCTGCGCCAAGAAAGAACGTGAAATTTTCAATTTTTTTTGGAAAATGGAGTCCACACCTTTACTAGCCAAACCTTTACAAAACCACGCAAATAGAATGGAGTGCAGTTGATATCTCTGTTATGCTTTATACGTATGACTAAGGTTCGATTCCCGTAAACTTTCATCTTTCTCTTTAAGAGGCAAATCTTTACAACCACACAGGCACACACACTTTGAAAGACAAAAAAATATTCGCATTTGTTAATTATGCGTCAAACTCTTGTAACTTTTTTATTCGTCTTGTTGAGAGGAATAGAAAATGTAAAAAATTATGATCAAAACTCATTTTTTGAGTAAAAACAAAATTAAGTTTAAAAACAAAAAGAAAGAAAGAAAGAAAGAAAGAAAGACCGGGGGGGGGGGGGGAGAAAAGGAAAATGGGTTAGGTTGGGCGGTTTGGGTTTGACTTGATCCATATTCGATCCGGTCTGTTTCAACCCGTTTACTATTTGGCCCATATTCGACCCACAACCCGTTTTAACCCGCCCATTTGCCACGATCGTAATCTACAGGGTAATCTTATTCAAAAGTTATGTAATAATACACTCTTCTTATTAGTAAAAGTGCAAAACTTCATCTAAACCGTTGATTGTAGTAAATAAATGGCCCGATTATAACTGTCTCCTCCAGTATATGGACTGAATTTATTGTTTTGGATATTTTTTCTTTATTCGGAAAAAATTTAGTTTCGTTTATAAATTCACTTTTTAGATTTTTTTCATTAAACGAGACGAATTAATAATTCACAACAAATTTACGTACGACTAACTTATGTAGATGAAAATCCAATAAACATAAAAATAATCCGACCTAAGCGAAAACATATCCCAGCAACGTTTCACACCGCAGTAAGCTTTAAATGATTTCACAGGCCATCGACCAAAATATGGGTCCACAGTTACAATAAATGAATTTTTTTTTTTGGGTCATGAATATTTAATAACAACAATAAATGTTGAGAATCAATAAATAGGGTTAGAAATCTTCTGACATCTCTCCACTTGGGCCTTCGGAAATTATTTATTGGGCCTAACCCTTCGGTGCAGTTTGGCATTTCTCATAACCTTAATACTTGTACTTCGTCGATCGGTTCTTGGACCACACCAACCACAATTCTCACTCTGCCTTGTGGAGAGAGAGAGAGAGAGAGAGAGAGAGAGAGAGAGAGAGAGAGAGAGAGAGAGAGAGAGAGAGAGAGAGAGAGAGAGAGAGAGAGAGAGAGAGAGAGAGAGAGAGATTTGTGAATTTTCACCCTCCTTTTTTGTTTTTTTCATTTTTGAAAGTAAATTTTCACCCTTCTCTTTGATTAATTGAATTAGTGGGAGTGTGTTAAAATCAAGGAAAAATGATGGCCCAGGACATGTTTTGATAATTACCCGTCAATAATATTTTCAACATTAATAAATATTCTCAGCATGTCCTTGGCGGGTATTAATTATCAAAACACGTCATCGGCCGTCATTTTCCCTAAAATCAAAACAAACAAGGTGGAGCTAGGATTTCATTTGGAAGGGGCCGGATCTCGTAAGAGAAAAACCTTTTAACTTACGATTAGCTGCAAAATGCAATAATTTTTTATTGTTATCCAAGTTAAAATCAAGATGAATATTGTGTATTTGAAATTTTTTTTTTTTATCTGAAATTCATTCATAGGTAAAAGCCATACGGCTCCACACGATTACTACAATCTAATACAGAGATACAGAATAAACAATAATCATAAAGAGCAAAACTAATGCCTAAGCCCTAAATGCGAGCACAAAGCACCCAACACGTTATTGCCGAAACAGACTAACCAGAGGGCGGCGTAAGTGAGGATAGGTAACCCAACAATTAGTCGCCTCAGAAAGACATCCCTATCAGAGGCTTCAACATGTGTATTTGAAATCTTAATAAGAACTTTATAAGCGGAGAGAGTACAAATCAAATGAAAGTATAAAGGATATACTTTTTCTTTCTCAAATTTTTGGTGGCATGAACGAGTCTCAAATAAATAAAATTGAATTTTGGTTTATAAAACAGATGGCCTAATTATGTCACTAGTTTTTTAAGTTAAACTGTCCATGACCGTATCTATAAGATGAATGATTCAGATTACTACAACGATTACTCGGTAAGGCCGTACAGTGAGTGACGGAAATCATGGAAATAATTTAATCTGAAAAATTAAAGGTATGCAAAAGGGTACGTATAGAAGTACAATTGTGGAGGTCACGTTATTTTTGTGGGGCAACCTTCAGGGTCGATCTCCATTTATTGTTTGGCCAAATTTAAATTCCTCATTCCTGAGACATGGTACAAATATTTTTCTGCAATTGTACGTCCCATATTAAAAGGGGTTCGTAAATTAAATTGCAGTCCCTGCCCATTTGTATGAGTGTACGATATTCACTCTTTTCAGAACACAGAACAATTAACATAGGAGTATAATGTGATGTAGAATGTTAAGTATTAAATGGAGAAAGCTATGGTACAAGTCTGTAAAGAGTTTTATCTCGAATTTAAATGTGCCATAGCAAGCGAACGGTGAGATTGATTTCATGAAATTACAGTCCAGATCTGAGTAGGGCTGCAAATGAGCCGAGCCGTGTTTTGTCGAGCTTAAAACGAGCCAAAAACTTGAGCTTCCGCTCGGCTTGTTAGTCATTTATTAAACGAGCATTTTTAATCGAGACGAGTCTCTCTTAACGAGCCGAGCCCTACTCGACTCGTTTCGAAAATTGAACCCCAAGCTGAGCTCGTTTACTAAAAACAAGCCGAGCCGAGCTCACGAACTGTTTGGTTGATTTGCAGCCCACCCAAGTAAGCTAGCACCAAGTGCCACCAACACTCTAAGTTACCAAAAAAGAAACAGGGATGCCTCTTAAAATTTTCAGGATTATCTCAACGGATAAAAAAACATACAAACACACAACTCAAACGTCGTTAGTTTGTTACATTAGAGAAAACTTTCAACGCAACGGTTATTTGTATTTGTACTGCCTTCTACTCATGAGATGGGATTCATACGTACATACATAGGGTCTACATATCATGTGAGAGAACGTTATAAATATATAACCGTTGCATTGGAAACTTTTTGCCCTTTCCATGACCACTTGGTCTAACCCGCTCCATTTTTGATCCCTTTAGCTTTCCATTAGTGTTATAAATGGTTAGGTGTATGCTCCATCTTAAAATTTCAAATTCAATTCTCCTTGTCAACAATTTTTGGGAAGCGGGAGGCTGCTGTGCCCTTGGGGATAGCAGCGTGCTGCTGGGCCCACTCCGGTCTCACTCCAATGATCGGAATCGTCTACTTTGTAGTGCTCGTTGAGTAGAACAACTAAGAAAAAAATTAGCTTAATTGGATATCATTAAGTGCCTGATCGGAGCCCATATAACTCTCGGTCCATGGGTTACAGTAGATTTGATTCAGTGTTTCGAACCATTCTTTTCAAGATAAAAAATTTCCGATCAGGCATTTAATGATATCCAATTAAGTTGATTTTTTTTTCTAGTTGTTCTATTCGACAAGTTCTACAAAGTGAACAATTCCGATCATCGGAGCGAGACTGGAGTGGACCCCGAAAGTGGGCCTAGCAGCACGCTGCTGTCCTCAAAAGGACAGCAGCACCCCCCCCATGCGTAAGCATGTGAAATGACTATGGGAGGAGATGCAGGGATTAATTCGAGATGCACGCAAGCTGACCCGAGACACTTTACATAATATTATAATTTTACAGAAAACTTACCATATTCACGACTACCCCCAGTTTCCTACAGAATCTTCCAAACTTTTATTTTGGCAAATTACTTATCTGTATGACTGTATCCACATGTCTCACCAAAATAAAGCCAAGCCATCACGGTTTTTTTTGCATGGAATATCCATCCTTTTTGCATGGCCTGAAAATACACATATATTACATTCGTAGTAATTAATAATACGACTCTTTATTCCACCTAACTCTGACCCACAATCAAAACCCAATGGTTTTCCCAATGCCCTAAATAGCTTCCCAGCTAGCTAGCTATCACTTAGGTCAACGCCACAATATTAACTTACTCTCCCTTTAATAACCACAACTGTAAACCACCCTCTCCTCTGGCTCCCTCTCTCTATAAATACCACACCACTTCCCAACCCCAGATCATTCTGAGTTCTTATCAGAGAGAGAGAGTGAGTGAGAGAGAGATGGCAAAGTGGAATGCTGTGTTTGTGGTGGCAGTAGCAGTGGTACTTGTGAATGCCACGGCTAGGGAGATTCCAAGCCCAAAGGCATCACCTGGTCATGAAAATCCCAACCAAACCAACCTGGTCCATGTCCCTGACAATGCTATCCCACCAAACAACACTGATGCCAAGAACGCCACCACCGTCAAGGACAAGAAGTGCCTGATCGGCTTCGCCGGCGTCGGCGGCATTGCCGGGGTTGGCGGAGTCATTCCCCTCATTCCCCTCGGCGCTGGCATCGGCGGGGTTGGCGGTGGCGTGGGTGGGGTGGGCGGTGTCGGTGGGCTTGGCGGGGTCGGCGGGCTTGGAGGAGTAGGTGGGTTGGGTGGCGCAGCCGGTGGCGTTGGTGGAACCATACCTTAATAAGGGTTTTATTTTTTGTCTGGCTTTTGAACCCATGCATCATTGCATGAGTAGGGTTTTTTCAAGTTCACTTCCAATGGGTTTTTATTATGCTATTTCTTGGCTAGTCTGTTTTTATTTTATTTTATTTTAACTATGCCATGCTTTTGGGGTCATTGTCTGTCTCTCCCTTTGGATTTGAATGAAGCAACTTTTGTTTGAAGCTCTTTTTTGACTTGTGTTTCTTGTCCTCAATACTAGTTGCCTAGCTAGCTAATGCATGCATGCATGTGTTAGATCGTAGCTGATGAGTACTTATTAATTATACAGTGGCGGAGGATATGAATTTTACAAAAATAATGGCCCAAATACTACAAAAATGATGATGAAAAAGAATAATTTTCAAGAGGTTAAATTAAAGTTATCATCGCATGATTTTGGACAATTGGACAATACAAAAATTAAAACAAATAACTAGCAGAGGAGCAAGCTGATTTCTTGCTCAGAGTCTCTCAAAATTTTTGATTCCTCTGCACCCTTTTTTTTTTTTGAATACATGCAAGAGACGTTGGAGGTGGGGGATGGAACCCTGTAATGAAAATCGAACACAACTAATTATTTTTATTTATTTTTTGGGTAAAGGGAAGATTAATTATCACTTGGCCAACTCCTTGGTTCATGCGTGTAACATTAATGAGGAGTTTTACTCATTAGAGGACAACTTATCTGCCGATCCCTTCGGGTATGCTCGTGTGCAAATCGATGAGATTTAGCTAGGTTTGTGAGTTGTTGCAGATGAGGGTAATTTGCTGACTAAATTCAAAATTCTAAAATGCATGGGTGCACAAAGAAACTGGGATCGGAGAGAACTACTATTTCGGGTTCAAATAAGAATCACTTGTAAGAACGGAGAGTTGAGACGTACATGACAGAGGGAGATATAAATTCGATGTTGCCCAATGATAGAGAGAGATATAAATTCGATGTTAGACAACATCGAATTTCTATCTGTCTCCATATGGAAAGCGGACTCGGGGATGGTGCTGCCCTGCAATATATACCATGCCGTTCTGGCGCAGTGAAGGCATCCCCTTTTTGCATTTCCTTTTTTTTTTGTGTGTTCTTTATCGTACATGGAAACATGTCCACTTTAAGATTACAAAAAAATTGAATCTTTTTAATGATTACCATGTTCCTCTTAAGGATCACATAGATTGTGGAAAGCTCATAAGTTTTTCTAGTACTCCTAACATCTAAGTGCACCCTTTGATGCCGTTGGACCAAAGCGCTATTGGCCTTCAAAGTGATTAATTCTACTTAATTAGTACTTACCATGCAAGCAAATGGGATGATGCATATATAGCATCAATATAATTAAAGAAAACAATCCGAATTGAACATATTTTCTTGTCATTCCATGGAAAGATGCATGTATGGACTTAAATTTCTTAACAAATACCACAGTTCTCTCTAGATTACATAGGATTAAATAGGTGCATACAGCTTGCCTGTATAAATTACACAAAACATGATATCACATTTTCATCCACAAGCACCATCAACAAACAAGAGCATCCAAAAGCACAAAACCATGATCATTTTTCTCAAAAACCACCTGTTGATGCTTGCCCTAATTCTAATGGCCATGCACCAATCGCCGGTGGAGTCGTTAGTCCTGGCCGACGGCCCCGTCATCATAACCAACAAAATCCCCGGACCCCTGACGATCCACTGCGTGTCTTCCGCCGGCAATGACCTCGGCATACAGACCAGGCAGTTCGACGGGAAGTTCTCATGGAACGTTAAATTAGTCGCCGGTAAAGGGTCCGATGTTTACAGGTGCGATCTGGCCTCTGGAGGTTTGCGCGGTAGTTTTAGTCTTTTTGATGGCAGGAGAGACTATGCTCCAGATAGGTGCGGCCTTAAGGATTTTTTGTGCCTTTGGGAAGTGAGACCGGATGGGATATATTTGTACCATTCGATTGGCGATAGGCACTATTTTGACTTGCAGTATTCTTGGCCGCGATAATTGTCGTAAACTGTGAATTAAAGTTATGCAAAAGCATTATTATTTGGTATCATTATCAGATAAATAAATCACAAATTTGGAGGGTATAATTGTATCTGCATTAATCCTTTTTTTTTTTTTTTTTACGAGTTTTCGGTGGTTCCAAAATCTAATGCAGACTCACCATGCCGATCATCAAATAAGAGATTGGACCTCTTTCTCAAAGATTTGATGAAACAGCCCAGCCCAAGAAAGTAAGGTTATAGTACGCGATGCATTCCATTTGTATGAATCGCGAACGTACCACGCACGACCGAATCTCAGTGCACTCATTTTTAGTGTATTGAGACGGAATTGGTAGCGTTACGAATCTCTATTGCCATTCGTTCTAGTTATTGTTGTTGTTATTGGTATGGTACGTTTTAATTTCGGTGTGTCGCATACCATTTCAAGATTATCGATGTAAATTAAGTAATGTATGCTACTCGAATCGTATGTAATTTATCACACACAGACAAAAATTTAACTTCTAAGGCAATACAAAATAACAAATTATTAGAGTCAATTACTTTTTCGACTTTAGTTTGAAACTTTAATGATATTCAAACATGATGTTCAAGCTTCGTTTTTGTTTTATGTAAAAACCGTTCTTAAACGAGGCTTTAACGAGCAAACACGAGTTCAAACTTGAACAGGTTAATTAGCTTGTTTGGCAACCCTAGTCGCTCCATGCGCATTTAGAAGCTCTCGGAGCTTGGACTAATGTCCCTTTGGCCTAACTTTTTTCTGACTTTTGACACGGTCTTAATTTACAATTGATTTCTCATATATTAGATTCCGATTAAATGTTTATATAACATCTTCGTCTCAATAAGAGGAATAAAAAAAGTATAAAAATATAGACCAAAGACGAAAAAATTCCGTTCAAGACGACAATAAAGACCGAAAAAGACGGTTTTAACCCGACGGGAAAGAATGATCATTTGGCACGATCGGATTAGATGTTATATGAAATTCTTGCAGTGTGACTAATAATGGTTTTCTTTTCCAAAAATGGGAAATTAAGGATGGACCGAAGATGGCTGGACAGGGGTGGCCACCCAACCCAAATTCGAAAAATCAATTCTCTTTTTTTTTTTTTTGCAATTTTTTTATAGACGTCTCAAAAAGATTACAAAGATTTAACGGATCATAGGCACACCTGCAAATGCCACCCGAGAACCAAACTCAAAGGAATACAAGAAGCCAACCAAAACACCACAATGAAAAACAAAACCGAAACATCCGCTGAAACAACCCGAACAACCTAAGATCAAAAGAGATGAACCGAAACTCAAGAGAGAGCAAACCGAAAGTACAAAGCCGAAACAAAAAATCAATTCTTGATTCACCGTCAAAACAGATAAAATCATATCTCATCTTCCTAATGTAGAAAGAAGCCAACGTATTCCTTCGATCAAATCATTAATGCACTTACCATATATCCAAGCAAATGGTACTCCGTAAAATTTAGGACAGAACATGATTATTAAAAGTGAGAAACTTATTCACGGAGGTTTTATGAACAGGTTGCCCATGGAGCGGCGCAATCACAGCTGTTCATTCGCAACTCAATGGTTGATATTGTTTTTAATTTTGACCGGTCACATTTGGTTTTCAATCCGGACCATCCAAAAACACTTTAGACGTGTGCAAGTTTTTTTTAATTGGAAAAAGTGACAATTTATTAGGAATAGGAAAATGGATTCCAACCAAAAGTTGAAAAATATAGCCGGAGGGACAAAACCCACAACAATACTTGAAGGTCTAAAGTGCACAGATATAAACAAAAACATCTCATACAACCAAAAGGTCTAAAAAGTCCAAATCTAACGATAAAGCTCAGCCCATAGAAAACCCAAAACCTAGACCCGCACAATTGGGCTCTGTAAATCCTTTTTTACGGAAAGCTCCGTAAAGAAGTTTTTCTGTTACTAAAATCACAATGAAACTTTTTTATTTTTTTATTTTTAGCATAGATGGAAAGATGTAATATAGTCGAAATCTTTTGTGATTACCATATCCCTCTCTTGATTACTACATATAGATCAACAGGCTTGTCTATATAAAACTAAAACAAGATAAGAATGTCAAGAATTAACCCAATAGAAAAGGAGGGAAAAAAAAAAACATGAGTCACCCCAAAAGCTACCTATTGATGCTTGTCCTGACCGTAACGGTGATGCATCTGTCGCCGGTGGAGTCATTAACCCTAGCTTCTGGCTCCGTCATCGTTGTCAACGTTCCCCCCACCTATCTAACTATCCATTGCTGGTCCAACGCAGGCAACGACCTTGGCACACAAACCGTCCCTGATCGGTTCACATGGAATGCAAGTATAGTCGCGGGTAGAAAAAACGAAGTCTACACTTGCGATCTGGGCGAGGGAGGATTGCATGGGCGTTTTAGTCTTTTCGATGAAGCAAGAGACTGGAATAAGGATAGGTGTGGTTTCCCGAATTTTAGGTGCTACTGGCAGGTGAGAACAGATGGGATATATCAGTATTTCTTGAAAAGCCAGAGTTTTGAGTTGCAGTATCGTTGGTGATAACTGTTTTATACTTCGGCATTGAAAATTCGGCATTTTTTTTTTCCAGTGAAAGCGGTGCAAGAAATATATTAATAACAACGATATTACGAGCCATTGTGCCATGGTTTTGTCTATTTGTTTGGGAGCATTGTTATTTGGTTTCATAAGTAAATGAATACATGCATAAGTTATTCAAGGGTATAACTGTCCCAATAAATCAGTTTTTCTTTTCGTCGTGATCGACGACTTGTTGGAATTCACACGCATAGGAACGTGACTTTGATAACATATTCAACAAGGAATCGCAATTCCAAACTAAGTAGGAATATATGAGGAAAAAGATAAAAAAAAGAAAGAAAAGAAGTAAAGAATATGATCTCTCCCACCGGCTATGGAAATTCTAGATTCGTATAGCTCGCAGTCTATACAAAAAAGGAAATGTTTGACTTTAGAAAATTTTAAAATAAATGATTCCCGAAAAAGATTACTGAATTAATATTCCAATTAATCAGATTCCTATTCTCTTACTAAAAATTATGGGCCTCCGAACTGAGCTTACTGATAATGGGATCTAGAAGCACGATTTAACATGACTGGGAATAATGATCTTCTGGGGTTAGACTGGTTAGTAATTAGTAGTAATATTTTTTGATCCGGCTCCTCCCCGGTTGGACTGGAGGAGACAGCCCTGATCATAACTGTCCATTGGTAGATTCAATAGTTCGGATCTTCTTCGTAAACTCCTACCGGTAAGAATTAATTAACTCTTATCGGTCAATTTTTTTTTTTTGCTCGGCAAACGAAGATTTTTATTAAACTCGAAGGGGTACATCGAGAAAAGGAGAGAACACAAGGTCCCTCTCAAAGAAACACAACGAAAAAACAAGCAAATACCATAACATCCAACTTTAGGTTGGAGATAACACCTCAATTAGAAAGTTAAAATTTCAATTTCCGAATCCCATCCAAATATCCCTTAAAGTCCTCCACCGAGTAAATCTTAATGTCACGTTTGGTCCTCATCCACATGGCTACCCTTGTTTTAACAAGATCCGCCACATCCCAAACCAGCGTAGAAGCATTGTTGAAGATATAATCATTCCGCACTAGCCATAACGACTAAAGTGTTCCATAGAAACAAGATTCCCAAATTTCTTTTTCAAAGTTTCGAAACCGATTCCCAAACCACCAATTAGCCAAAGCCTCTACCGATGAAGGGCACACCCATCTTTAAAATACATCTTAAAATACATCTTTTCCTACATCCAAACCATTGATTGCAGCAAATGAACGGTCATTATTAAGACTGTCTCCTCCAATTCAAAACATAGACGGGAGATGATCCGAATCCTTAGATTTTACACAAATTCCTTGAAATGAACGTTTTATGGATTTTTTTCCTAAACGTGGGAGTGGTGGTCCCCTCTGATATAGGCAAGGATGAACCGATTATTTTTTGGCTTCCTAATAGGAAGTTGTTGGGAAAAATTACAATGCAGTCGGCAAATCCATAGAACAATTTTATTATGTACAAATAGAAAGATACAGATTATATGTATGAACCATATATATACTGTAAATGAAATGATGATACAAAATCGATACAGAAATGCAAACCAAAATTTGTGTCATACACTCCTTAAAACAGAATCAAGCCTACCGAAGAGTGTTGAGGTTGAACCGACGTCTTTCTCCCAAGACTTATCTGGTCACTACCCATAGAATATCACCATGAACAGTCTTGGCGAACTGACTTTATGCCTGCCTCGTTCTCACACAAAGAACGAAACTCGGAACTTTGGCGTATGAAATATGAAATTGGTTCGTAACATAGATATGAAATTGCCAACAAGGCCGGCCTAAGGGTTTTTATTGCCCAATGCCTAATAAAAAAAAGTGTGCCCTTAAAGAATTAATACTTCACAATTTTTACAGCAATAATCACAATAAAAGAAAGTTAAACTAATACAAAGTTTTACTAATCATAACATACGAACACAAACCCAAGTAGTAAAAATATTTTATTCTATTCGGCTAACTCATTACCTCCAATTGGGCATTTTTTTCTATTAGGCTTAAAAAAAGTTCTACTCAAAACCAAGTATAGTAGTTAAAAAAATAAAAAAATGTGCCTCTAAAATTTGGAATTTTTGGAATGCCAAGGCCCAGACCTCTTGGGCCTTGTGCCTAGGCTGGCCCTAATTGCCAACTTATATAGCATTGAGGGTGACCCATGAGCTGAACTCTAGAAATCAATTCTTGAAACCTTCAGAATGAATAGGGTAATTAAATCCACGTAAATGTCGGAAAGAATTCTATACCATAAATCTCACATCATGGGGGTATTAATCAATCATAACCGCTGGACTTTAGAGTTGCCTCGTCCAGATTTGATGAATCAAACTGGGTTTGTTCGGTTACCTTGAAAGACCCTCAGAATTTCCCAAATTCGTTCACAATTTTTTTTAACAAAAGCAATACCAATCCTTCAAATCCTTAGTTCTACTTACCGTGCGAGTTAAAGGGATAATTCATTGCATAAATAAAATAAAGCAACCCAAACGGGAAAAAAAAATCTTTTGCATACATGGAAAGATGTAAAGTGACTCTATTTTTGCAATTTCCATCTTAATTTCTCCCTAACTAATTATGTGAGTATATAGTCCTTGCCCATGTAAACAAAGGGAAAACATCAGCATAGTGATAATCTTTTCTTTTATCACCAAGAAGCAAGAGTTCCACCAAAAAAAAAACATGAGTCATCCCGAACGCTACGTACTAATACTTGCCCTAGCACTAATGGCCATGCATGAGTCCCCGGTGGAGTCGACAATCACAGCTCAAGGCACCATCTCCATCATCAGCAGCATCCCCGATGCTTTTCTTACCATCCATTGTCGATCATCCAGCGGCAAAGACCTTGGCACAAAATTCATACCCTTTAACGGCAAGTTCACATGGAATGTAAGCGTAGGCGGTAAAAATGAAGTTTATGACTGCGGTTTGGTAGTCGAAGGTCTCCACGGGCGTTTTAGTCTTTTTGACGCAGGAAGAGATTGGTCTAGAGATAGGTGTGGTATTGAGAACTTTGCGTGTCTTTGGAGGGTGAGAAGAGAGGGGATTTATTTGTTCGTGATCAAAAGCCAGGATTTTGTATTGCAGTATTCTTGGCAGTGAGAATTCTTGAATACCATGCGTAGAGAAAGATTGCGCTCGGAACTCTCGCAAGGTGAAGTGGGCTTTGAACCTCACCGGGTGAATTTTGAAGTGCTCATTTCCTGCCCGACCAACTGGACTAAGAGGCAACTTTTGTTTTGCGAGTCGAAGAATAAGTAATCAAACGTGAATGGCATAAGTTTTCTCCGCATCAATCAGTTTTGTTTATTGTGGCGAGGTGTAGTTTAATTTTTGGATATTGCACTTATACCCTAATATATTGTTGATGTTTTTCATTTAGCCCCTCTTACAATATTGCAGTATTTCCCATTATTTTCAATTCTTTAAATCAGTCGGCCCGTCACTCCCTACATATATATGTAACCGAGTATATTTGATTTTTTGACCAACCGAATATTTGAACTTGAAGAGAAACCAAGCTTGTCAAGTTGGTTGTCTCATTTCTCTCCTCAGTGGTGACTTGAGTTCGAGTTCCATGGGGAACAGGTTTAGGGTTCAGGACTATGGATAGCCTTTGAACTCCTGTTGACTAACAAACTAACCCCTGTTAACCCCCGCTTATGTATACTGTATGAAAAAAAAAATTTTGAACTTCAAACCAAACCGTTCCACGAGTACCGACTGAAAATAAAATAAAATTAATTTTAATTTTTTATTTTTTGAGAGAGAATGGTTGGTCTAAAATTTTTTCTTCTTCAATTGTAATCGGGAGTGGGAGAGCTTTTGATATCCATAAAAAAATTGTTTTCCATACTAATCTTTTTATTTTATTTTATTAATCGATACTCAAATATAGAACTTTTGCAGATTGACAGGGATTTTACTTCCTAATTTGTGGCTGATTGAGAGTCCAAATATTCACAAGATATTAAATGGGATACATACAAATTGGGAGTTTTTGACTTAGATTTTAGTTTTTTCCTACTTGATATTTTTAGATCGATCTGTAGTTTCTCTCTTTTGTACTTTCCTTAAGAATCGGAAGAGATAGAAGGAGTAGGAGGCCAAACAAGTCGAACACAATATTGTTTAGGATTGGCTCAACTTCTTGTTATACGTGTTTAAGCTTCTTGAGTTTGAGAATTTTTGAAAACTAATTGTTCAAATTTGGCTCACATTTGAAATTTAATGGTTGTGATAAATATGAGCGTGGCTCGTAAAATATATAAGTCAATCTCGAACTTTCAAGCTCGAGCTTAAACTTGGGAAATTTGAGCTATCAAGCCTGAACTTAAGCCTGTGACATTCAAAAATCACAAAAGTAGGGGGGAAGAAAAGCTATAGACTAGCAAGCCTGAACTTAAGCTCGGTGGGAAGACGTATTGAAAGATCTCACATGTTTAAAATATTTATTGATTTACTCCTATCTTGGCAATATTTACGGAATGGCTCCTTATTCACAAAACTTATCAAGCCAAACACTCGAATACTCGGGCTTGGCTTGAATATTTAAGAAAACAATAAAAAGTGATTGAGCTTGTATTATACTTTGTTTGAACGAGTTTGAAGGACCCAAAAGTCAAGCCAAGCTCAAGCTATTTGGTTCGTTTAGTAGTCCTACCTACAAAAGGGTGAAAAGGAGAAAATCTTTAGGCTCTTCTTTGCAATTTTTTATTTTTT
Organism: Rhododendron ovatum; assembly: GCA_019656835.1. Classification (NCBI taxonomy): domain Eukaryota; kingdom Viridiplantae; phylum Streptophyta; class Magnoliopsida; order Ericales; family Ericaceae; genus Rhododendron; species Rhododendron ovatum. The sequence continues at coordinate 8,122,731 of CM033798.1, read as the reverse complement.
TTAGAAAAGTATGAAGGTTTTTTTTTGGCCAGTCAATAGAATGTTAAGGGTTAGATGTTAGTTGTTACAACGGAAATCGAACACCTCCTCCATGAGAACTCGAACTCAGAATCTCCCCTTTAAAAGGAAGATCAGTAATGAAACAACCATAGTAAATGTGGTGTTCAGGAAAGTTGAAGTTCAATACATAATAATGAAACCTCCTCTATCTTTGCTGTCAATTAACCTATGAGGAATCTCATGTTTTTGGGCCTACTCTAGCGTTATATATGTCATCTTTAAGTAGAAAATGTTATTAAATTAATCTCTATGTATATAAAATCTAAACAAATTAGGTAATTATTTTATCCACCCCCAATTAAGAATCTAAGCTTTAAGTGGCAAATTATTTAATATTATAGCTTGATGTGTCATGGTTTAGGAGATGATGACAATAATAATTGCCATCATAGTACATGAAATCCACTAAGCCAAAGAATATAGGCATGAATTTGCATTTGTTTATTATCAAAAAAAAAAAAAATCAAGTTGATCGAACATGAATAAGAGCCTGATCAACTCATATAAGAAAAATGGTCAGTTAGATATCATATACGGTACATTTCCCTTGTAACAATTACTCCCTCTGTCCCAAACCAAGTGTCCATTTTTACTATTTGGGAGGTTTCAAAATATTGTCTATATCGTTTTATCCGTAATATATTTTTTACATAAAATATGGATCTCATTTGATAGATCTCAATTAATTCTATTATACAAAATCTTAAATTACTTTATAAGTTAAAAAATATAAGAAATTTTGTAAATGGCATGATTGTCGATAAACAATACTTATTTTGGGACGGAGAGAGTTTGTTTCATTCCAGCGGATATATACTAATGCCTTATCAATTTGATTTTCTACATGGGTTATTAAGTCAGTAGAGGCCTAGTAAATGAATGACATACTCATACTATCAAGTGGGTCGTATGAGCAAGGATGGAGTCAGAGGAGGGCTAGTAGGGATAGTCATCCCCTTACAACTCAAAAAAAACCCTACTTTTACATTGAAAAAAAAATTTGATTGTGTATATTCGCCCACCTACACAAAATTCCGGCTCCGTTTGTGGTGATGACTCTTATTTTACATGACGAGCGTCACATGGGAGGATGAAAATCAATACATTTTAACTCTTTTTTTGGCAATACATTAAATTCGAAGGAGATATTGATATCTTTTCTTCATATAGAAAACTAAAAGTCCAAGTGAATTAAATATGAGTGAGCCCAAGTCTCTTTGCTTGTCTATATAAAGAACAAAACATCGGTACAATATTGTTCAAACCAATATCAACAAAGTAAGAGTATAGCACAAGAAAACAAAAAAAAAACATGAGTTGCCTACGAGGCTATGGCATTTTTCTTGCCCTAGCCCTGATCACGGCCACGCACCAGCTGCCGCCGGTCGAGTCGCTCGTCTTGATTACAGGCCAAGTGCGCGTTTCCAACCAATTCCCCACTCCTTTGCTCCTTCATTGCTCTTCAGACACCGTTGACCTCGGCAACGAAACCGTCAGAGGCGGCGCTCATTTCGAATGGACCGTGAGGGTTGTCGTCGGTAAAAGTAACATTTACAGTTGCGACCTGGTTTCGGGAAACAGGAGAGGTCGCTTCGTTTTGTTCGACCCCAAGAGAGAAATTAGAGACGAAGTGTGTGGTACTAGGAACTTCGACTGCGACTGGCAACTGAGAAATGGCGGCTTATTTATTTTCTATAGGAAAAGAAGGGAGTATGTTTTGCAATATCCCTTCTAGCCGTGATTGTGTGTTGGCCATGGGTGAATACTACTCCTACTAATGTAGTATCATGTATTGTTTCGTGATCGATTTGATGCAAATTTTGCTCTCAATAATAGAAGAAATTTTCTAATATGTGTATTCTTTGATTTTGTGGATTCATAAATGTTACTCCTTTTAAAAAAAATTGTCTAGGAATATGGTGCTCAGATAAGTTGGGCTTGGGTGCTCTCATGAATTTGGTTACACAATGTCACTTCCTGCAGACGCTCGATCTAAAAACAGGTTTGCGGGTGCGATGTCGAATGGCATAAAAGACTTAATTAAAACCCTTCCTAACACCAATTGGTTTCAGGAGAAACGGTGGAAAAGCGGTCCGACAAGTGGTATTAAAGCTAGGAAGTCATGGGTTTGAGTCTCAGGAGCATCATCGTGAGGGAGGGATTGTTGGGTCTGAATGCCCCCATGAATTTGGTTATACAATGTCACTCCCTACGACCACTCTAAAAATAGAGTAGTTGCGGGTGCGATATATCGAATGGCATAAAAGACTTAACTGAAACTCTTTCTTACACCAATTAGTTTTAGAAGAGATTGTGGAAAAATTGTCCACCAAGAAGATAGGAGTCCAATTTTGTTCACCCTCACCAAACGATGGTGAAGTGGTGAACGCTACCCTCACCCCTATTGGTTGTAGGTCCTAGCGAATTTAACCACATTTAACATTAAATAACCACAAATTATGGAAGTAGTGACAACGATTTCGTATCATGCTATTGGGAAAATTATCCCCTGCGTTTCAAGAGGTAAATACACGTGGGAATGATTCGGGATCGATCTGCTTGTGAACAGATTTCCCTTGCATGCCCCTGTTCACGAGGATAATTAAATCAACTGAGATTGGGACTTCTTTGAACACCAGATTTATTGAGCGTTAATTGTAGGATGTCAAGTGAATATTTCTTAGAGGTGGCAAACGGGCGGGTTTGGGTCAAATTGGGTAAGTTATTAGTGGGTTAGGTCTTTAATGGGTCATTGACCAATTTAGACCCATTAACTATGAGTCTAATTACTCATACCCAACCCGACCCATTTATTTTAAAGCAAACCCAACCCGCCCATTAACCCAATTACATATATACTAAAAATTATGATCGAAAAATTAGAAAAGTAAAAAAAAATTATGATCGAAACTCATAAATTTTTTCAAAAAGACGAGAATAAGTAATTTTTTTTGTCTTTATTCAAAAAATTATAAGTTTCGATCAAATTTTTTTACTTTTCCCGATTCCTCTCATCAAAACAAATTAATTAGTTATAAAAGTTTGACACAAAACAAAAAAAATTGCAAAAAAAATTTGAATAAGGACAAAAAAATAAGTCAATTTTTTAATCCAAACCCTTTGCGGGACTACCATGAGAGAAATTTATTCACGGCGGAGCACAATTTCACAGGTCCATTCGCGCAATTAATGGATGATATGTGTTTTCAATTTTGACTGATCAAAATAATTGTTATTGGTCACAATTAATTTTTAATTCGGACTATTCAAAATATTTATGGACGCGTGTAATTTAGCGCCAAAACAATTGAATAAAAAAGAAAGAGAAGGCCATGCTCTTGGGTGGGGTGGGGGGAGAGAGAGAGAGAGGGCCGTACTCCTCGGCTTCCCAATTGCAAAAAAGACCCCAATTAAGAGATGGAATTTGAGTTATCTAGATCTGAGCGGGAACGACCTCGATTCCGGTTTGGATTTATTGGGCTTCCCAATTGCAAAAGAGACAGAATTTGGTGGGTTACTTTCATTGCCCATTGGGTCATATAAGTTGACCCAATTGATGTCCAATTATGACCCAACTAATAATGGGTTAGCTGGGTTTGAACCCATTCTTATCCAACTAATAAATGGGTTGGATTGGATCTATTTTTTAGTTGATGGATCTGAATTTATTAATGAGTCTGGGTTCAATTTGCCACCCCTAATATTTCCTCAGGGTCAGAGGCAACGCCCAATATTCTGAACTGTCTTATTCAAGGTGACATATGCGTGCAATAGCAATCACAAGTTAGCGTCTAACCGGCCGTACGCCAGTCGAAAGGCGCTCCGAAGCCAAGTCACGATCAAAGTTGGGAAAGGGGGAGAAAGTATAGAGCAAGGCTCAGAGTTAGCTAGTATCCACGTACCTCGTTCTTCTCGATCTATCGTGTAGTTTACCTCTTCTAGCAAGGTTTAAGCTTCGAGTATGCCCTTATCAGATACTACCATACATTTCTCTTTGTAACAATAACGTTTCATTCCGATGGATATATACTAATTATATACTATATATAATATAGCAGGATGACGTTTCATGAGGAGGACTGTGGATGCGACACGTGACATTAGACTTACCTTTTCGGTTTTTTTTTTTTTTTGTACGTTGTTGTAGGAATTCTCTTTTAGTTACGTCATTTGGTCAAAAGAGAGAAAATATAATTGGCACATTTAGTAGAATTAGTGAAATCAATTTAGTATTGTTTAAAGATTACATGGGTATTGACTAGTACATTTCAATGTCAACTTACTAGGGAACTCAATCTCATATATACAATATTTTATTTTGCAATTAACGTCCCTTAATTTGGGCTATTTTAAAGTTAATTTAGTAAGAATAACTTTCCTTCTCCTTCTAAAAAACTCACCTAAACTTCAAGGTTTTTATATTTAGTTCTTTTTTTTGTTTGTTTTATTACCAAAGTTCCAGTTGGACACATTACGCGAATATTTTTTAAACCATTTCAATTGGGAGTTAGATGCATTTTCGTTAATAATCATATTGGCAATTTATCTTTAAGTAATTTTTCTTTTTTATACAATATAATTGTAGAATTCAAATCAATAAAATAACTTGTTTATTTTCTTTGGGAAAAAATTGTGAAACCGTTTTTTGTTTACTCTATGCATAGCACGGATTCAATGCTTGCTAGTATTAATGTACTTATCGATTTGATTTTCTCCGTGAGTTACTAAACCGATAGAGGCCTAGCTAGTAAATGAATGACTCCTATACGATCAAGAGGGGTCGTGATGAGTCTTATTTTACATGACGAGCGTCACATATGGGAGGATCGATCATCACGAGCGAAGATTTGCGATGTACTTTAAGTCAACAGAAAATCAATACATTTATCTCTTTTTTTGGTAATACATTTAATTCGAAGGAGATATTGATATCATTTCTTCATATAGACAACTAAAAGTCTCTTTGCTTGTCTATATAAAGAACAAAACATCAGTACAGTATTGTTCATACCAATATCAAAAAACATGAGTTACCTACGAGGCTATGGCATTTTCCTTGCCCTGGCACTGATCACGGCCATGCACCAGCTGCCGCCGGTCGAGTCGTTCGTCTTGGTTGCAGGCAAAGTGCGCGTTTCCAACCAATTCCCCTCTCCTATGGTCATTCATTGCTCTTCTGAAGATCACACCGTTGACCTCGGCACCCAAACCGTCGGAGGCGGTTCTTCTTTCGAATGGAACGTTAGCGTTGTCGTCGGCAGGAGTAACATTTACAGTTGCGGCGTGTATTCGAGAAACAAGGCCGGTGACTTTGTTCTGTTCGACCCCAAGAAAGACGTTAGCAGCGAAGTCTGTGGTTTGAAGAACTTCGTTTGCGATTGGCAACTGAGAAATGGCGGCTGGTTTCTTTATTATGCGAAAAGAAGGGAGTATGTTTTGCAGTATCCCTTCTAGCCGTGATTGTGCGTGTTGGGCGCTGTGAATGAATACTAATGTGGTATCACGTACTGTTTCGTGAATTAATGATGCAAATTTTGCTCTCAATAATACAAGACATTTTCTTAATATGCGTATTCTTGATTTTGTTGTGGATTCATAAATTTTACTCCATTTAGAAAAAGTTCTGTAAATACCTTGTCTTTGACAGTCAATGTGGATGGAGTTAGCTCCGGAGACTATTTAAACCTGCATGGTAAACGTTGGGATACAATATACGCGATTTATATATTGGGGATCTGTTTGATACGTACAAGTTTGTTACGTTTAGTTCGTTAATGCTTTGTGATACACGCAGACCCGTCTGATATCTCTCTTTATCTTCATCTACCCTCGCGTTCTCTCTCTCTCTCACACACACACGCACGCACTCATCTACTTCAATTTAATCTATTCTTGGTTTCCTGTGCTACTATTGCGTTCTGCCCTGGCCTCTGGGGTTCAATTATAATATCTTTTGAGAAAAACGTAACACCAGTTAGTTCACTTATAGGGACATGCGTCAGCTTCCAAAGTGGGTTAAACCGAGAGGCCCATATCGTGCACTTACATTCCAAGAGAAGGAGTATTACCGTAAGAGGGCTGAAGAGAGCAGGGTATGTAATTTATACACATGGAATGGAATTCTATTTGATGTATACTACTCCTCTGCTTGAAGTTTATTCTCTCAGTGTTTAATTGCTATCCGATAGTGTAACTTTATATATCTACAGGGGTTTGATGTTCCGGATATACCTGATGATATTGATCCTTGTGAAATAGATGTTAAGCCATTTAAGTTGGACCAGCACCCCCCTGGAAGTGAGCTATGGAAGGAGCTCGCAGATTATTCAAAGTTAGCTCTTGACAAGTACAACAAGTGTAACAGCGTATGGGCTTTTTCCAGTTCACAAAATTCTTCCATCCTCGTCTCTTTTATTGCGTGTCCTCTTTCTTGGTATTTGGTTTAACTTCTTTCTTAAATTATACTGTAGGCAGCGAAGTACCAGTTTGCAAAGTTAATCAAGGCAAACTACGGAGGTGGTTATCCTTTCGAGTATTTTATTACATTTCAGGCCTATGATATGGCTTGTTTTCGCTGTAAGACTTTCCAAGCTAGTGTGACTATAGAGTTTAAGGAAACAACGGCGGATTGCTGGCCTGAACCGTATCCAACTTCTCGAAGGTACTTTCTGTCTTTGCTATTCTTCTGTTTTGTTGTTATTGGATCACTGATGGGTTTATACACTGTATCATCTGCGAACTGTAATACCCCTCTCTCTCTCTCTCTCTCTCTCTCTCTCTCTCTCTCATATGGGGGGTTGCTTGAATATTGCTATCCCTATTGGGATGGGCAGGACGTACATCTGTTGTACGAGTCATGCTGCTAATTCTGAATTCCCTACATGGGATGGGCTACTAAATTAACATACTATAAGAGTAGGCCTAATTTCCGTTGTTTTTATATGGCACGGGTAAGTGGTCGGTATCTTCATTTTGGGCTTATCTCGTTCCTGATACTTAGGATCATTAATGAGCTCAATGTTTCACAGATTATAAAAAATTACTATTACTATTACTCAGAATCGAACGGACATTGTTTTGTTCAGGTCCAGACATAATATCGACGCTGGTGCAGTGGAATGCTCATCTGCTGATCAACACCGAATGAACCTTCTTTAGAAGCATTTGTCAGCACTATCTTTCTTACTCGAACTTTCGGTTACTTGGCAAGTTGTCTTGTTTTTCTTGAGCGTTATGTTCCCAGGCAGTCTTTTATTTGTTTGGCTGCCAAAGACTTTACCCATTAGAGGCTGTTTGGCTTATGGGTTTGATTTACTGTAAAGACTTGTAAATAATGAAAAAGAAACTGATTTCATCTATAAGCTGTGTGCTTTGTAGTTAAAATGTTAAGAGTATCGTAACTATCTTTTTTTTTCAGCTGCTTTTCAAAAAAAAAAAATTTTTTTTTTTTTCAGCTGTCAATTACTAAAAGGATGTGGGAAGCCATACCTGTGCCGCGTGCAATGGCATACTTGTTAGCCCTTGCCATTTTACGGTTGAGTAGAGTACCGTGTTTGGTTGTTTTCTCCCCTAGATGCCCCCATATTTTCTTGTTTGTCGGCTTGGGATCCTTGTATCATGTGTTTATTTATGTGTCTTTTATACATCTCTCTTATTCATTGAAAGAAAAGTTATCATGGGCTTGGAAAAGGTAAAATATGTACTTGTCCCTTAAAATATCCAAATTTTGTTTATTTCATTCTTAAATTACCAATTACACACATTTGCACTTTAAACTATTAATTGCATACTTACTAAGGCCAGTTTCCACTGTCCATCCGTGTTTTGGATAGAAAATCTGTAGGTTAGATGGGAAAGTGTTAGACTTGGCCTCTTTTTTTTTTTTTTTTCACGGTTAGACTTAACCTTACCCAGCATTATTGGCGCCCAATAGGGTACTTTAGACTTTTACGTCTACCATTCACTTTCACTACTCTCTCAATTTCTCTGTCTATGTCGGCATAAAATAGTTCTTTTGTAGACACCCTATTTTGAACTTTTCAAATTAGTTTACTTACGGCATTTGATTCCCTGATGATGAAACAGATCAAGAACACCCCAGAAATGTTAGTATGTTTGAGCTTTGAACATTTCAAAACCCTTTCAGATCCCTTTCAAACTCTTTAAACCAGAACCAAAAAGCCTTAGCAAAACTCAACTTGCATACGCTGGTACTCAACTTGCGTGTGCTGGTCCTCTGCCACGTGTCAGTTATCGGTCAACTTTGACCGTCGACCAAGCCCGAACTAGAGTACGCCAGTTATTAACTGGAATACGCCAGTCAAACTTGTGTTTTTAAGCATGCAGAAGTCATGGGTAGGGGTCTACAACACATGAGAACCTTCCAATCTACTGAAAAAGTATTCTCCGCCGGGGGACATTTTTTTACACCAATCCCATCACCTTTCTCCTCTCATCCAATGAGAAGGAAGGCTTAAAGGGCTAAGGCTTCAGTCACTTTAACTGGCCTTAACCCCTCTCTCTCCCTCTTCCCCTATATATAACCCCATATACTTCCATTTGAAAGGGTTACCAAAAATTTGAAGCATTCAAGTCATCTCTCTCTCTCTCCATTAGTTCTTTGTTCTTTCTTTCTTCTCATTGAGAAAGAAACAGTAAGAAACTCTCCCATACACTATAACATACATCCATCCATACTCACCATTCATCATCCAATCTTCAAGTTTAAGCTCAAGCATTCTTTCAAGCTCAAAAACAAAAGGTATACCACCTGGGTATATTTCTCTGTTCTGATCCCTGAGGGGGCTGGCAGGGTCAAGGCTGGTAATCAATACTAGTCCTGGCTCTAAAGCTGTCAAGGTTTCAAAAACAAAAAAATCGTTTCTGACTAGAATCGGCGTGAGCCGGTCATAAGCTCACGTACGCTGGTCCGTGGCAGTACGTACAATTTTAAATTTGATCTGTCTAGAATCTGTCTGGAACTGGCGTACTCCAGTTCCGAGCCCTCCGGAACAGGCGTACTCCAGTTGAAAAATGAGCTCCAGATCTTTGTTTTATGCTTTATTTCCTGCCTATTCATCACCTTATTGCATGCTAATAACTAGTTTACTACTTTCTGTATTTAAAACTGTTTAGTTGTAGCATTCAATATTTGCTCATATCTGTTTTAGAAAGTCTCTGGGATGTTTTTTGGTCATATTCCAGAGTTCAGATGATGCAAAGCCGAGCATTGGGTAAAGGGGTGTAATTGGCGTAAAGTCTCATACGACTGGCGTACGACAATTATGCCAAGATCCAGTGGCTGACCCTTGCATCTTAGCTCAGTCTTGGCCTCTTTTATGTTCCCACACTATTTATGAAGTGTTCTGTTTCTTTTCATGGCTTAAAGCCATTTCATCTGTCTGTAATTATATAACCGCTGATATATTGACTGCGTGGTTTGTTCTGGGTGTGCGCTAGTCCATTCTAGAGCCCAGAGGGTTACAAACAAAGATTATGAGTTCATAGTAAGTGGAGTACGCCAGTGATGAGGTAGCGTGCGCAGGTGCGTTAGTATGCAGTGGCCTGGCCGGTGCATACTGGTGCGATACCTGCTCACATCCCTTCAGAGCAGCATACTCCACCTTACTCAAACTGTTCTCGGTACTTGTTCTCAATCTATGTTTATTATTACAAACAAATCATCCATAAACATTTTATCACATAATTGCAACTTGTTACAGTTTTAATCCCCATTAACTGTTCCCCCCCCCCCCCCACTGGCTAAAAATGATTAATGAGAGAAAAATGCAAACGTTTTACGAAATGCCTGAGTAGAGACCGATCTCCGGATTGGGCGAGAGGGGTGCCATAAAACCCTTCCCCTCTTGTAACTTGGCTTCCGAACCTCAGATATCGAAGGTGACGATGGACCAGTCTACGCCTTTTCAAAAATCAAACGAACGTAGCAAACGTTTTCGAGTTCGGTTCATTGGGTGTTTCACCGTTAAAACCCGAGTGGCGACTCTGAATCGAGGCGTTTCGCCTCGCTTTTTCAAAGAGGGCCACACCCGATCTTTTAAAGAACAAAATTGAAGATTTTCCGGAGCGCGTGCCCACATCTTTCAAGGAAGAGTTGAACTCTTTCCTCTTCCCTAGAAGAATTTTTTCAAAATCATAGTCCAAAACACTTTTGAACGGTGAGATTGAGTGTGGTGGGGGAGGTGTGAAAAGGAACGGTGGTAGGCGTATACTTTCCTATGCACAGGACTTGTTATAAAAAAAAATTCGTGTTCGTTAATTTTGAGTCAAATTTTTGTGGACTGTTGATTCGTCTCGATAAGAGAAATCAATTACATGTATATATCCTGCACGACCCACACAACCCGAATTAGGGACAAATATTTTGCAACCCACACAACGCGAACTGGCGACAAATCTTTGGTTCCGGCCAGTGTGCATACTGAAACACATTCTCCGTCCTTTTTCCGAGTAGAAACTGTGACATCATCATAAATCGTCCTGGCTCGCTGAAAATTCTTAGTCCCACACGGCCACACCCTTCTCTAGTCAAGAAAATTTAGCCGACCACACAAGTTTGTTCCTCCGGTCGCAACCGTAAATTTCCCAAATGCGAAGGACTGCATTGAATTTTCACTTGGAAGAGCAATTCACAGACACGGATACACGGACACGACAGAGACAAATCGCCAACAATATTTTGAAAAATGCGAGGTAGGACATGCCGGTGACACCCCAGACGTATATAACCATAAAATCTTGGTACTATGTTGTTAAATTTTATGACGAGATTATGAATAATACAACATAATGCCAATTGAAATAGGAAAGAAATACGCGTAAACGACTAGCGATTAACACGACGAGATAAGTGTCCGATGAGTCACATTCTTAGAAGTGTTCGTGCTTTAGGCTAAGCTAATAAGACTCCTTTATTTTTACGCGCTTGGTTAATAACCAAACATATATACCTAGTTACCATTTCCGCAATCACTTGGACCAGGGATACTGCACCACATAGTCACCCTTTTTGGCGGAGAACAAAAATACGCCGTCCTCTGCCACCTTCCAAGAGCAATCGAAATTCTTAATGCCGCACCTTTCTGTATTCCAATCCGTTCTACTATCGAACAAATCAAAGCGGCCGTGCAGGTTTCCAGAACTCATGTCGCAGCTGTAGACTTCAGTTTTCCCGATGACTATGCTTACGTTCCACTCCAAAACATCAAAGGGCGGGAGGGTTCGTGGGCCGAAATCCTTGTGGTCCGATTGGCAATGGATGTTCAAGGGTCCGGGGACTTGGTTGAAGATGAACACCGAGCCTATAGCTAGGGTGACCGACTCTGCCACCGGTGACTGGTGCATTGCCATGAGTGTTAGGGCTAGCAGAAGCACATGGTTTGTGTGGTAACTCATGTTTTGTTTGGGTGCTCGCGTATGTTGTTTCTGTTGTTGCTGGTGCTGATACCGGTACCAGTATCGACGGTGTGATTGGTCTTTAGTTCATTTAAATAGATAAGTCAAAAGAGTGTGAAATCTGTGTAATCAAGTATGGATTATGGTAATCTTTTGAAGATTCAGGCAATTTTTGGAGGTTGGATTTTATTATCAAGGAAAAGGAAATGGAAATAAATAGTAGAATTTTGATTGTTTGTTATAGGGTAATTAGACTGGTTCCCCCGAGGTTTATAAACTAAGAGTTACCTCCCCTGAAGTTTCCGAAATGTCGGGTAGCTACCCTGTTAGACCGTTCGGATTAATCCGAAATCCGACATGAATCTAATTTATCCATTCCTGAGTATAAAAGCACTGGGAATTGGTATACGAGCAATGATTTTCCCAAACAATAGCTAAAAGGGTAAGGAGAGCCTTTGACATCCAAAATTTCAATTTTGGATGTTTTTGAATTTCATTTCCTTATTCCCGGTGCAATCAACCAAACAACGCCTAACTAGTGCCAGGGCAAGCATTGGCACATAGCTTGTATGATAGGAGCTCATGTTTTCTGGGGTTTGATAAAAGGGTTTTTTTTTTTTTTTTGCATCTGCGAAAGTCAGCATTGTTAATTGTAGTTAGTGAAGTTTGAACACCTATTAAATGCATGGGGTCCAAAGTTCAGGAGTTATTTTGAATTTTTTTCTATTATTTGGATAAAAATAAAAATAAAAAATTACTTGAACTCGAGGCACAAGTCGCAACAAAACGGAACAAGGGTAAATCCACAACTATCAGAAAAGTCCATTACCAATGATCTATCATTGATGTTAAAAGGAAACGTTTAAAGGATTTTGAAGCTACTCAATGGATCTTAAAGCTACAACTAGGGAATTCTGCAGGAAAAAGCTTCAGGGTTTTCCTGTCATGTTTCAAAAAATGAGCAAAAGAAACAAATAACATCTCACTCATATCAGAGATTCAGGCAAATAATACTTCTCTCAAAAAAGCAAATGTACATGATGATTTTATTGCAGAATATATCGATACAAGTAATAATCAGGTCCTAAAAGATCATATTAGCAAAGAAACTGAGAGATTATTGTTACGTACAAGTCAAGAGGCGTCATCTTCCTCCGTAGGATCATATACCGGTGAAGAAATGAATTTCTTTGCTCTCTGTTCAGTATCAATCAGCATCAGCACAACTTCCCGCATCGATGGCCGATCACAAGGGTTCAAGTTTGTGCACAATAGAGCAATTTTTAATACAGTAATCATGTGATTGACTGTACTTTCATCTTTCAGATTTAATCTACTGTCAAGTATCCCAGATGATAGTTGATGCTCGCGGATATATTTCTTCACCCACGTGACGAGATCACATCCCAGATCTATCGGCTGTACCGGAGTTCTTCCGGTTATCAACTCCAAGAGAACTACTCCATAGCTATAAATATCAGATTTTTCAGTCACCTTCATTGTGTATGCATATTCTGGCATCAAGAAAATGTGAATTGTCAGTCAAGATGGAATCAAGCTCAATCATCTCAACCAACAAGGTGTAAAACTATCTGCCGCGAAGAAATAATGAGGTAGCTCAAGAAATTTAAAAATTGTTATAGGAGTCGTACAAAAAACATGGATCTATTTTTCTGGGTGCTATTACATAGAAAAGGACATAATTCATGACACTCTAGTTTTCTAAACATAAAGCCCAATAAATTATTACAAGAAGGGCACAATAAATTATTTCCACCAATCTGAACACAACATGGTAATGTGTACAGAAATTAAATTGGGTCTCTAGGCCTGCTCTCTCTGATGCTATTTGGCTTTGATTAGTGAGCATGGTTTCACAGCAAAACAGATATAGGAAGCCACTATTTCAATGGTATTCTAAGAGGAGCCACTTTGCGCATATTGCCAAAGGTTAGATCTGTCTACAATCCTCCCCCACCCATACCCCCAATGATTGGAGACAACATGAGTTCTGTTGTTGTTGTTGTTGTAAGCTGAACACAACAGATAGAAGTGGAAAGTTTCCAAAACTGGAAATGTAATTACGGTGCCTAGCTTCAAAATTCACAACTCGAAATGAACTGACATGAATTCAGCAAAGCCAAACTCTCTCTTCGCAACCGTATCCCAAAGAAAATACCAAGGCTACATTTGGGTCACGGATTTGTGCGAGGGATTTGCTGAGGGAAAGGAAAATGGCGGACAGAACTTATCTTTTTTCTATGTTATTATTTTCCTACGTTTTCCTCCACCTTTTTCCTTTCCCTCAATAAGTTCCAGATACGGCATAATGGGTAAAATGGAAAGATAATGAAACAAGGATTCATATAAGCAACTGTGTATATGAGCAGTAAGAGGTTCATCTTAAACTAAAAGTTCCTTACTTCTGATATGTCTTAACCAGACAAACAAGGTATAGATTGAAACACATTCAACAAACAAGCAAAAACTACAATATGAAATGATGAAAAGAAAAGGCAGGAGCTTACCAGGGGCAATGTAGCCGTATGACCCTGCCACGGCAGACATTGACTTGGAGTAAGGCATGTCAATGACCTTTGCCAATCCAAAATCACCAACATGCGCTTCAAAATTCTCATCAAGCAGAATATTGTTAGACTTTATATCCCGGTGAACAATCCTTGGTCGGCAGTCGTGATGCAAGTAAGCAAGACCCTCGGCAGCACCAAGAGCAACCCTAAAACGTGTCGGCCATTCCAACTCACAACAAGTTGCGCCTTCACCGTGAAGCAATTCGCCCAAACTACCCTTTTCCATGTACTCATAAATAAGCAAATTCGAACCCTGGTGATAGCAAAAACCGTAAAGCTTCACAATGTTGCGGTGCCTAATCTTTCCAAGAGTTAGAATCTCAGCTCGAAAACTGTTCTCAACGTTTTCATTGTTGTTTCCTTCTCTATTAGAAGCTAGCTTCTTAACGGCAATTGTTTCCCCAGACTCCATAACCGCCTTGTAAACGGTTCCAACAGCTCCTCTCCCAACAACATAACTGTCATGAAAGTTGTTTGTGGCTTCAACTAGGTCTTGGAAAGTAAAACCCTCTTTTGGAGGAAAATAAATATCCGAAATGAGAGAGGATGTCTCTTTTTCTTGGCGGGAAGCAACCACCTCTACCGGACGCCTCATGATATACAAGAGAATTGCAATGAGAATTAGAGAAATCCCACCTATAGCAGCAGCAACTAGTGTGATTATTTTACCCCTTGGAGCACTTAAACCACCTTTCACAGAAGGCTGCATTGAATTCAAAGTCGGGTTGCCGTTGCAATCGCCTAAAGGCCCACCACAAAGCCCTTTGTTTCCGATAAAGCTGCTCTTGGCCATGTTCTGAAACAACCCGATAGAAGGCAACGGTCCAGAAAGGTCATTATATGAGAAATTACACCCCAACAAACTTGACAGGTTACCAAATGTACTTGGTATTTCTCCACTCAGATCATTGTTATTCAGAAGGAGGATTTCTAGCAAAATAAGGTTTCCAAGCTGAGGTGGAATCTTTCCAGAGAGATTGTTGTGACTAAGATTCAGCGCAATTTGCAAGCCAGTGAGAGCCCCCAACTCTGCTGGTATTCCACCAGAAAACAAGTTGCTGCCCATTTGTAACTCAGTCAAATGAGAGAGATTTCCCAATGCGGCAGGAATATTTCCAGATAACTTGTTTTCAGAAAGCATGAGAAGCTCCAGTTGCGAAAGGGTTCCGAGCTCATTTGGTATGGAACCTGTGAAGCTGTTTTGGCTAAGATCAAGCCGTTGAAGCATCAAGCAGTTAAGAATCTCAGGTGGTATTTTCCCGGTGAGCAAATTAGAGGAAATATTGAAAGTAACCAATTGGGACAAATTTCCTATCTCCTTCGGCAACTCAGATGTGAAGAAATTGTTTGAGAGATCAAGCCTTTGCAGCCTTTTGCAGCTTGCAATTTCTGGAGGGATCGGACCACTAAACTTGTTCAGGCCCAACTCAAGAGCAGAAAGATTCACCAAGTTGCACAACTCAGAGGGAAAGCTCCCAGTCAGGTTGTTCCCATCGAGACGAAGTTGCACCAAAGAATTGCACTTTATGAGATGATCTGGGATATTTCCATGCAGGCTATTAGATTCAAGATTCAGATATATCAAATTGGAATTCCAGCAAATATGAGGAGGTATTCTTCCTTCTAGGTAGTTGTTTGAGAAATCAACCACCCAAAGTTTGCTGTAAAGTCCAAGGTCTCTAGGAATGGTACCACTGAGGGAGTTTTGAAATAACTGCAACTGAAGCATTTGAGTTAGGTTTTGAAATCCTAAAGGAATAGGACCGGTGAGGTTATTAATCGATAGATCAAGCTTTGTTAAGTTTTCCAACCTACTAAGCTCATTTGGTATAATACCCGTTAGCTGGTTCTCAAAAAGGTAGAGTAAACTCAAACCCTGTATCTGACTCAACTCGGACGGAATCTCTCCCGACAAGTAGTTCTCTGAGAAATCGATTTCTTTTGCTAAAGAGAGATTACCAATCTGCGTAGGTATTGTTCCATTTAGCCCATTCCTGTACAAGTATAAATTCATCAAGGACTGGATATTACCAAATTCACCAGGAATTTCGCCCACAAGGTTGTTGTCATACAAAGCAAGAGTCTGAAGATTCGTACAGTTCCCGATTTCCTTCGGTATGAAACCGATCAATTCGTTATTCCAAAGAACCAAATCCGTCAAGCTCTTAAGCATCCCAATCTCTTTTGGTATATTGCCTCCTAGGTTGTTTTGGGCCAGACCAAGATACACCAAGTTCTCACATCCACCAACGGTCGAGGGAATGCTCCCAGAAATCACATTTTGCCCCGCTCGAAATGTCGTCATGTTTTTTAGATTCCCAAGGGAAACAGGCAGTGGACCGCTGATGTTGTTAGAGTATGCCAGAAACCGCACCAAAGAAGAAAGTTTTCCAACCTCCTCCGGAATGGGACCCGATATCTTGTTATTGCACAAGTTCAAGTATGTTAAAGAAGGTAAATTACCCAACTCAGAAGGAATTTGCCCATCAAACTGATTGTTATTCAAATAAAGAATTTCCAATCTCAAGCAATTTCCAATCTCCTTAGGAATGTTTCCAGTGAACCCGTTGTTAGAAACATCAAGCTCAGCAAGATTAACCAAATTGCAAATACTGGGGCTCAGGATCCCAGAAAGGTTCAGTGAAGACAAACTAATATTCACCACAACTGGATTTTTAGGGTCAAATGAGCAATTCACACCCTTCCAACCACATGGGGTTTGGTCACTCGAATTCCAGTTTCCTAAAAAGTTAAGTTTATCGTAAACACCTTTCTTGAACTCCAAAAGGTAAAGCCCCTCAGAATTCAACCCTTCTGAAGCACAAACAAGCAGAGCAGTGATGACGAAAAAGCCGGCGAAACCTACAATCAAACCTCTCCTCGAGTCTTTCATTATTCTATCCTTCATGGTATCTCGTTTACAGCACAATCTGAGAAATTAAACAACCCAGTTCAGCCTCAGGACACAAAGCCAAAAAATTTAACATTTGTAATTCTCGAAGTAGGTTTAAAGGCATTGTTATAAGTTTAAGACAACCTCTTAAACATATTCTTAGGTTTATAAGTTTTGTCTATCCTTGCAATTTCAAGTATACGTTTTCTCCTAACTTTTGTACTTCTCTGTTATACTCCTACGACTGTATTCATAAATTTTCCCAGTTATTTTCCAACAAGTACCAAGTGAACCAAGAATCTCAATTATGCATTTGAGGCTATTTTCAATAGAAAATGACAGTGTACTAAAACAAGGAATTAATTGGCGATTAATTGTTGGCGGAGCCTATCCGATTAAGTCCGACTAACTATTAATCAGCGATTACTAATTAATATATGCACTGATTAATCGTTAATCACTCAAAGGTGGCCGACTGCCCGACCAGTGCCTAGTGACTTTTAGAACATTGAAAAATGATAAACTGACGACCATTTAAAGCAATTCACATATTCAAGATTCAGAAACACGAGAAAGAAAACTGGCATTCAGAAAATGGACAACTATATTCAATCTTCAACAACATAGAAGGAATCCAAAATACACATAGAGCTGAGTGATGAATCAACAACTTCAAATAATACAACAAAACAGATTTCTTTTTTCAGAAACTTACCCAAACAAAAACAAAAAAATCTTTTTCAAAAATGATAAGTAAAAAGAGTGAAAGAAATCAATCAAGTAAAAGAAACACAACAAACAAGAAATCCAAAGAAAACCCATCAAAGATCAAAGCTTTGTTAACATACCTCAGAGTCCATCACTTATGGAATGAGAGACATGACCCCAACTGCTGATTCAATTCCCCAAGTGATTCCTCCAGAAAACCCATTAAAGATTAAATAGGAATAGGAGTACAAAACAACACCAAGGTCTCAACTTTTCAAAGGATGGTGGGATCTTCAAATCGACAATGGAATATTATTATTAAATATGTTCTTCACATATAATACTCCGTAGGAACTTTAAAAGGGACAACCCTTTTGAACTCAAGAAAAGGAAGGAATCAAAAACAAATGGAATGAATCAGAAGGGCTTTGTGGGGGGATTTTACTTGGGGGGAAAGGAAGAGAACAAAACCCGAGTCGTGATTTTGGTTTTAATTGTGTATTTTTGGTTGGAATGATGGTAAAGGGTCTTTAGGTGAATGAATCGGAGGTATGGATGAGAGCTCTTCACTGAAGCTCAAATGGCCGACAAAGCATGCCTTCACACCTCTCTCTCTCTCTCTCTCTCTCTCTGTAATCTTACACACACACACTCTCTCTCTCTCTCTCTCTCTCTCTCTCTCTCTCTCTCTCTCTGTCACACACTCTCTCTCTCTCTCTCTCTCTCTCTCTCACGGAAAAGAAAGCTGCGAACTTTTTAGGCAAGAAAAGTAATCTTTTCTGGAGAATATTTTGGTGGGATTTCTTGGATTGGGACAGTTTCTAGGAGTGAAACTGTGAAAGTAAAGCAGATTGATCTTAAAAACGGTGTCGTGTCAAATTTTGTGACGAAAAGCTTCTATCAGACCTGATGTATCCTTCCCGGTTCTGAACGCCGACTACAATGAAGAACGAAAATCCAACAAAAAAAAAATTAGTTTAATGAGGAAGGCATTAATGATTAATGAATTACTAGTAACCACTTTAATTTAAGTGATAAACTTGTTAGATTTGTGTTTGTCATAATGTTTTTTTATAGTTTGTTATGCAATTAGAAAAAATATACCTTAATTTTACCCATAGTATTGAATATATGGACCAAATTTATTCTCATTACACCAAAATTTTCCCGCATATGGTTGTTTGTTATTTTCATTATGATATTATGTACGTGTGTAATACTAAATTTTTTAGATTTCGTTCTTCAAGTTTTTGACTGCATGCTATAAGCTAGAAAGGGCAGAAGCTAAACTTTTAACATCATCTTGTAAACATTTTCTTCTCTAATTTGGTCATTAGGAGTTTATATATGGCTTCATTCTTTGTATAGGTACGCACGTAGTTAGTGAGATTTGAATACCCGTTATTGTCAAATGCACGAGAGTATATAATACTTACCACTTAACTATCACTCCACGTGCATCGATCGTCCCTGTTTCTTAACATGTGAAAGCACTAAACTTAATGTCTAAATCAACTATTCACCATGTGGGTATAGTCTAGGAACATATGATACGACTCTTGAAAGATGAATCGGTGGGGCAACCAAACAAATTATTTCAAAAAGGAAACTCTAGTGATAAAAGAATGGGGTTTTGAGGTGGTGGGAGTACATCTCATGCCATGACTAGACTTCCATTTTGTATGGTTGACAGATACCTCATACTAAAAATCAAAAGCCAATATGAGAAGCTTCTTGTTTGGGTTAGGCTCATCCCCACCAAAGCCTCTCAGACATGTGCCTTCTCTTCATTAACACCAAACCATCTCACTATGTATCAACTTATGCATGAAAACAAAACATGATAATAAGACGCTAAAGATTGATTAGAACATTGATACGTGCACAGATACACATACAGATGTGTTAGAAACTCTTAGACTCGCGTGGGCCTCTCATTATTTTTGGGAAACTCATGTGCATTGCACAGGTCCTGAACACAAAGCCTACACACAAAAGGCTTTCCGAACTAATTACCATTGAACAAACACTTCAAAACTTAATTGGTTCGTAGGTGAATTAATCAAACCTTGATTCCAAATGTAGTTTAAAGAGAGAAAAATCAACCCATGGGCGCCATTGGAAGGGTGCTAGCTTACTTATAATTTCTCCTGATCCAAACTCGGATTAATTATAATTTCTCAATCTGCATCAATTTTCATCACTCCAAATCACAGTATGTTCATATTTATGCAATATTTTCTTAAGGTGTTCTACATATTAACAAATAAATTACATAGAATGTTGACAAATGGGTATATGAACTAGATTTATATATGTTGGGTGTCTGCCTCCGATACAACATGCTAAAATTTACACTTCACAATGTCTTTGAATTTGTTATGTAAATTAATACTCAACATATATAGAGGTGCAGAATGAATTGATGAATATTGATCTAGGTGGTCTAGCCACACTCAAAATGAATCTCTTCCATGCACTTTCATTTTTTCATTAAACTCTATACAATTATCCTGGTTCCTTGGGGTCCTTTTGGTTACCTTTATTGAAGAAAAAATAACTAAAAATAAGGTGGTTTAACTTACTCTTGATATTTATTTACTTTTGTGTTTTAGTCGTCAATTAAAACAAAAGTAAATACAAAAATGAGTTGCTAAATGACTCTATTTATTTTATTTTCTTACTTATTCTCTATCGTCAGGAAACCACACAAATCTATAGGCCTCGTTCACTTATCAAGAAATTGCATTGTATGAGAAATTTATTTCTGAGAAAATTTTAGTGAAGTAAGGTAATGAAAAAGAGAAATGGATTTCTCTTTATGCGTTTATCTAATGAAGGAAAGTTACGGAAAAAAAGTTGAAAATTAGTTGTTTAATTATCTAGAAAATTACAATAAAATAAATTTCTGCGAAATCTTGTGTTTATTTGTACTATAAAATTTGAGAAAAAACTAACAACTAGTAGTAATAGGGATATAAAGGCCTACCATTTCCTTCCAGATAGTAGTCTAAAAACTATCATTTCTGTACTCTCTTTTTCTTTGTCATACAACATATATTTCAGCGGGTTAGCGAGATATTAGTATGTTAGTCAACAGGAGGTTCAGAGGCTATCTATATTTCTGAATCCTAAACCTGCTTCACGTGTGACTCGAACTCAGGTCACCACTCCAAACCTGCTTCCCGTGTGATTCGAACTCAGGTCATCACTAAGGAGAAAAATGAGACAACCAATTTGACAAGTTTGATTTCTCATCATTTCTGTACTTTATTCTCCCCTTTTTTAGGTTAAAAAGTTGACTAAATCGGCAAGAGAGCTTGGGAACCGGCCAATGTTGACCACATAGTCAATGAAGGCAGAGGTATCTGAAACAGTGAAGCAGGTTTTGTCAAATCTATGCCTAATCCTGAATTATTAATCTGAAAATCCGTCATTATCCCGTAATATATTAGTAGTAATCTAAGTTTATACAGATGGATCGATTAAAAATTAAGGGATCTTTAGACCGCCAAAATCTAGGAAGACTATACATTTGCCTTTTGCCACGTGTCTATCCAACCTTAAATTAGTTAACTGAAAATGCGAGTTATCCATGTGGGAGTTTTTCTCCTTTTCACCCCATCTTTTAGTTTTATGAACTTTTTAATATTTTGAGTTGTTTTTCTCCATTTGCGTGCCGGGTCATCTCAAGCACGCAAAAGATGTCGGAATCATTCACTTTTTAGACCATGTCAAGAACATTAGTCGATCAAAAATCATGTCGATAAGATATCGGTAGATATGATTTTGGCATCATTTAAGTTGAGACAAATGAATAAATGGCCGGGTTCGTATTCGGTGTGTCGAAGTGCTTTTTTTCAAACCCCGAAATCATATCTATCAACATTCAATCAACATGATTGTTTTGAATGACTGATGTTCTTGACATGATCTAACAAGTAGATGATTCCAATTATCTTTATGTACTCAAGAAGAGCCCGCAATTAGAGGGATTAGATACTCGAAGAAGATAAACTCCAGCTCTATTCATAATACTACAAAGTGACTCTTAACTTGTAGAGCTCTGAGAGTTTTTTTTTTATTATTTTAACAACGGCAAAAGAAGAGATTCTATTGATTGAATTGCTATTAGAAATTGAAATAAAACGTTGCGACGTAATCATATTTCATCAAAGATATTTTGCAACTCTTTTTGAAATTCGATCGAAATCCATGTCTAGCTCCTCTTGATCATTGAGCAAAGATTTGTCCAAATAAATGCAATCCATTATCTAAAATATTGTCCAACCGTCTAAAGTCAAGAATCAATTACTTTTTCTTATAAATATGTAATAATTTTTGCAACATATTACTAGTACATTAGAACTGTCAAAATCTCACCTTTCTAGCTACCTATATTAAATTAAAATATTCTTGTAACTTATTGCAAGTTGTAGAGTTTTATTTGATTGAGTGGTACTAAAAACGTGGGTTCTATGACTTCGCTCAAACTTGTCAGAATATGGTAATAGTATTTCTTAAAGCTTTCTATTAGATTAATCGCTCATTCATTCAAAAGCTTAAGCAGTTAGAAGGAGTGGCAACTTTTTATGAACGTGAATATGTTTAATTAGTTTAACCATGAGAATAATTTATCTATAAATCAGACGTGAGGTTAATTATTGTGTTTAATTAAGTACGTGTACTGAAGCGGCGCTCCCAAGAATAAAAGGACCGTGTGAAAAGTTGACAATAATACTCCAATCAAGTGGAGCTTGAGGAGTTTTTCCAATGTTTTTTTTTTTTTGTAATGCAGAGTGTCTCGGGCTAGTTTGCGCGTACTTCGGATTAATTCCTATAACTCCTCTCATGTACAGTCATTTCACACACTTACGCATGGGGTGAGGTGACCCTAGAAGTTGTTGACAATAAGAATTGAATCTGAAACCTTATGATAGAGCAAACACTTAAATCTCAGGCCGAGACCATTTGGCCAACCTCGATTTGTTTTTCCAATGTCTTAGAAGCACATAAAGCTACCGTGTTAGCTAATTAATACATAATCCCATGTATATATATAATTATATAAAGGCATGCTTTGCGGCAAGTAGCTTCCCATTGCAACAAATGCATCCAAAACACATATGTTATCTACAACTTTACATTACATATACTTTAAGGAAAGTGACAATTTAATCAAGAAGCAATCAAGAAGAAATTAGACGTATACGTGACATAGAGAGAGAGAGAGAAATATATTTAGAAAAGAGAAGAATCGTTTATTCTTTTTCGACTAGTAAAAGAGCATACGTTAACATTATAACAACGAAAGCGCTGAATACCTTGGTTAGAAAAACGTTGTACGAGTGCCTAGCTTAATCGCCAATATTTCACTCTCTCTCTCTCTCAAGAAATTCAAAAACCAGATGAAGAAAGTGGAGCCATGTGTGACGGATAAAAACCCAACTCTTAGATATTGGAAGCTCTATAAAGTCAAGAAAAAAGAAATTATATGCAGAGGGAGTTGAAGAATGTCAAGATGGAATGATTAAACAAAACCGGATCCATTTCCCTTTGCACAATTTCCCAACTTCACAGTCAGCTTCCATAGCCCCAAAAATTGACTCCACATGCCTCCCTTTCCGCTTCACGTGCAATGTATGTCATGATTCGGAATCAGAAATCCACCGGGCCACTTTCTATAGTGCATCTTGCAGGGCACATCCAAGCTGTTCACGAGTGTTTCAAATGGTTCAAATTTAAAGTCGAATTGTTAAAAACACTTGTGAATGACCGTGATTGTGCCCTGCAGGATCCTCGGATCTGATTCAAAATTACCAAGTAAGACTTGTGAGAGAGGGGGTTGGGGGAGAGAGAACCAATTTTTTGTCTATGATTTAAGCTATGCTTCCTAATTTTTTTGTTAAGAAGATACTAAAAAAAGATTTTTTATCGAATATTAAGGAACAAAGAAAAATGATCAACCAAGACGTTAGGGGAAAATATAGGTGTAAAATGAGAATCCTAACCCTGTCGGACCAAGTTCTGTCCTTAGTCACATATTAAAACTTCAAAATGTCTTGCGTTCGCGCTCTCAATCCTGATCACTCTCGCGAATTTTAATAGTTTGAAATGTATTTCTAAGATGCTTTTGCAATCGTGACCGAGCTCCCACACGCGCACGCTGATTATGTGACTCAGGGTCTGTCCTTCGGTTTTAGGCCAAATTCTCATGTTGTTACGGTTTCGAATACAAAAGCCTACGACTATATGCGGTTGACACAAATTCCCTGACCAAAAACTCAGCAGATATTGTGTAATTGTGGGATTTGTACACCCAAT
This sequence comes from Rhododendron ovatum, assembly GCA_019656835.1. Taxonomy (NCBI): domain Eukaryota; kingdom Viridiplantae; phylum Streptophyta; class Magnoliopsida; order Ericales; family Ericaceae; genus Rhododendron; species Rhododendron ovatum. The sequence continues at coordinate 8,098,740 of CM033798.1, read as the reverse complement.
GTGTGAGAAAATGTTACTACTATTGTTTTGCATTGGGCCAACCCAGGATTTGAGAAAACTGGGATCTTAAGGCCTGCTGAGGGCCTCCACGTCCCTTTCAAGTTCCAGCATAGGCCCGATGTGGCATGGCCTTCGATTGCAACAGTACATGGGCCTACTGCCCAATTTCTATTCCTATTGTTAGGGGTGATCATGGTCCGGATTGGTTCGGTTTTATAGTAAACCACAAACCAAACCAATACCTACGGATTATGAATTTGGAGAACCAAACCAACCCACAAAAAGTATAGAACCAAACCAATCCAAACCATTAAATACGGTTCGGTTTCGGTTTTAAACCACGGTTTATTTTGAACTAATCTATTATCTTCAAAAAAAATATTTAAGTACTTAAATTTATGAAGATAAACTAAAGAAAACGTTATATTAAAACCACTTCTATTCAAATTACCAAAAACACACTAACAAATTATCAAAACATACTAAATTACTAATATCAACCAACTAATTAAGGGTAGAATATTACCAACCATTGCCTCAAGTCTTAACTAAAAAAAATGAATAATGGTAAGTTACTAAAATGAACCAACTAAAAATACCAACTGCTAAATACATCTTAAGATAATTTAGCCAAATAAAAGGCCAAAGCAAATTCTTAAACTATTGAATTGAAATGAGGCAGCAAAAGGGTAGCAGCAGCAACATGACAGCAACCAACTTGTTGTGATATATAGAAGTTTAGTTCAAATTATCTTGGAAGGGAAGGAAAACTATATATTCCGGTGAATTTAATAGGATCAATAAATTAGAAAAGTAGTTGACTAAGGCTCCCATATTTATTTGGTCAATCATAATTAAATTTTATATATATATATATAACAGTATAAATTTATATGTGTGTGTATTATACGGTTCGGATCGGTTTGAAACCATAACCGTGAACGTGAATCCACAAACCAAACCATATAATGCGGTTTCTAATTTTTTAAACCATGACCAAACCATACTTCTAAAAAACCAAACAAAACCTTTCGGTTTGGATTGGTCTGGACTGGATTCGCGGTTTGACGGATTTTTTGCTCACCCCTACCTATTGTGGTGAACAAGTAGGCAATACCGAACCATATATCAAACAATCATTCTACAAGTACACACATACACAGGCTGCGAGAGTTTGGGTACATACAATGTGTAATTGATTGTGGTACTAGCACGGTAGTTCGCCGTTGCCATTTGGCACGACTCCAGTTATCAATCATCGTTAAGGTTTTTTTTTTTCCTTCCATTACCAAAAAATAAACTCCACGGTTTCTTTTTTCAACCTGGGAGAGAAAGAGGACAAGATAGGTGTTGTTCCTCTAAGGAGCTTTTTTTGGGTTTTTTTTTTTTTTTTGTTTTGTCATTATTATTATTATTATTATTATTATTATTTGCGTTTTGTTCGTTTTGCGACAAACTTTTGTGGATAAATAGAAGTCATCCTTCAAATATCTCTTCTCACTCTTCAAATTTAGAGAACGCCCATTCACTCTTCAAACACCAAAATAGGGTATTTCTTGAATACACAAACACACTTCTCACACACGTACACCCCTCTCAAACACACAAACCTTATAGAGTGAGCTCCACAACGTATTATGAAAATCCAAACCCTTTATTTTTGTAGGTCTTGACATACCAAAACAGCCTCTTTTTAAAAAAAAATAACCGGATATGGGACGCTGAAGTTAACAACAGAGAAAACCATCCAGTGGCCCAGCTTGTGTATGTAGTCCTTGGGTTCAGTTAACCGTTGCCTCTGATTTGCATTTGAAACACGCCAATTCTAATAAACGATGCCTCATGAGATGCAAGAGAATGACAATTAGAATTAGGGAAACCACACCAATAGCACCTGCAAGTACTATGATTATGTTAGCCCATGTAGCACTTAAACCACCTTTCAAACAAGGATGCATTAAGCACGAAGACGGGTTTCCGTTGCAACCGCCAAGAGGCCCTCCGCAGAGCCCTTCGTTTCCGATGAAGCTGCTCTCAGCCATGTTCTGAAACAATCCGACCGAAGGCAACGGTCCAGAAAGGTCATTATACTAGAAATTGCACGCCAACAAGCTCAACAGATTACTGAACGTACTTGGTATTTCATCACTCAGATCATTGTTGTTCAGGAGGATTTCTAGCATAATTAGGTGTCCCAGCTGAGGTGGGATTCTTCCGGAGAGAATGTTGTGACTAAGATTCAGCACGATTTGCAAGCCGGTGAGAGCTCCCAACTCTGCAGGTATCCCACCAGAAAGCAAGTTGCCACCCATTTGTAACTCGATCAAATGAAAGAGATTTCCCAATGCTGCAGGAATATTTCCAGATAACTTGTTTTCAGAAAGCATGAGAAGCTCCAGTTGGGAAAGGGTACCAAGCTCGTCTGGCATTGAATCTGTGAAGCTGTTTTGGCTAAGATCAAGCCAGTGAAGCATCGAGCAGTTGAGAATTTCAGGTGGTATTCGCCCAGTGAGCGAATTAGAGGAAATATTGAAACTACCCAATTGGGACAAATTTCCTATCTCCCTTGGAAACTCAGATGTGAAGAAATTGTTTGAGAGATCAAGCCATTCCAGCATTTTGCTGTTTCCAATCTCTAGAGGTATCGGACCACTGAACTTGTTCAGGCTCAACTCGAGCAGAAAGATTCACCAAGTTGCACAACTCAGAGGGAAAGCTCCCAGTCAGGTTGTTCCCATCGAGACGAAGTTGCACCAAAGAATTGCACTTTATGAGATGATCTGGGATATTTCCATGCAGGTAATTAGTCTCGAGATTCAGATATATCAAATTGGAGTTCCAGCAAATATGAGGAGGTATAATACCTTTTAGCTGGTTCGCAAAAAGGTAGAGTAAGCTCAAACCCTGTGTCTGACTCAACTCGGACGGTATCTCTCCCGACAAGTTGTTCTCTGAGAAATCAATTTCAGTTGCTAAAGAGAGATTACCAATCTGCGTAGGTATTGTTCCATTCAACCCATTCCTATACATGTATAAAATCATCAAGGACTTTATATTTCCAATCTCACCAGGAATTTCGCCCTCAAGGTTGCTCTCATACAAAGCAAGAGTCTGAAGATTCGTACAGTTCTCGACTTCCAACCTCCTCCAGAATGGGACCCGATATCTTGTTCTTGCACAAGTTCAACGATGTTAAAGAAGGTAAATTACCCTACTCAGAAGGAATTTGCCCATCAAACTGATCGTTATTCAAATATAGAATTTCCAACCTCAGAGCAATTCCCAATCTCCTTAGGAATGTTCCCGGTGAACCCGTTGTCAGAAACATCAAGCTCAGCAAGATTAACCACATTGCAGATACTGGAGCTCAGGGTCCCAGAAATCTTCATTGTACTCAAATTAATAGACACCACAACTGGATTTTTGCGGTCTGGCGAGCAATTCACACCCTTCCAACCACATGGGGTTTGATCACTTGAATTCCAGTTTCCTAGATAGTTAAATTCATCGTGGATACTCTTCTTGAACTCCAAAAGGTACAGCCCCTCCGAATTCAACCCTTCTGAAGCACAAACAAGCAGAGCAGTGACAACTAAAATGCCAGTGAAACTTGCAACCAAACCTCTTCTTGCGTCTGACATTGTTGTATCCGTCCTTCATTGCACCTCAATTACAGCACAATCTAAGACCTTATAGAACTGAGTTTAGCCGCAAGACTCAAAGCTCAAAAATACACTCCAGCATTATTGTTAGAAGTTCAAGACAATCTCTTAAACATATTCTTAGATTTCTAAGAATCGTCTATTCCTACTATTTTCTATATTTATACTCCTACAATTATATTTCCTATGTTTATGGCTATAAACGAACTGAGCAGCTCGCAAGCTCGACTCGGCTTAGTTTTTTTTTTTTAAATGGCAAAATTTTATTAAGAAACTTGATAGGGGTACATCAAGTGGCTCGGCTCAGCTCTTTCGACAAAAGCTCGACTCGTTAAGGGAGGCTTGGCTAAATTAAAGAGACTAGTTTAATAATTGACTAAAGCCCGGCTCGTTAATGCTCAAGTTTTTGACTCGTTTACTGTTTCGCAAACAAGCCAAGCTCGAGTTCGACAAGGCTCTCGTTTACAGCCTACGTTTACGATTATACTCCTGCAATTATAAGTATTGTCTATTCCTACATGTTTTTTCTTTATATCTTCTGTACTAATTTTTCCCGGTTCTCTTGAAAGCATTTACTGTTTTCCAACAAGTACCAAGTGAACCAGATCAAAAAACAGAAAAAGAAAAAACAAGTACCAAGTGAACCAAGAATTTGAATTCTGTACTTGAGTCAATTTTTACTAGAAAATGATTAAAACGACCATTTCAAGCAATTCACGTATTCAAGATTCAGATCACACAGGAAACCAAACAGGCATTTAGGAAATGAAGAAAGAAGGCATGGGAATACATTATAGCAGAGTTAGGAATCAACCAATTTCAAATAATCTAACAAAAAAAATAATGCAGAATTAATAAATAAAAGAGAGTGAAAGAAATCAAACAAAATAAAAGAAACACAACAAAGAAGTAAATTCCTATAAAACGCATCAAAGATCAAAGCTTTTAACATACCTCTTAGAGTCCATCACCCATGGAAGACAAACATGACCCAACTGCTGGTTCAGTCACCCAAGTGATTCCTTTAGAAAACCCATTGTAAAATAAATAGAGTCCCAACTTTTCAAAGGATGGTGGGATCTTCAAATGTACTCCAATGGAATAGTATTCACTTTTTGGGTCATTTTGGACGAGAATGCCCTTCTCCTGTTGGTAGGTGACCTTGTAGTCTTGAGGGTTGGTTTAGGTGTTTTTTTGTCCTTTTGATTCAGTTGGTATTTAGTATCTCCAGGGAGGGAGTGGGAGTTTTAAGAAATGCAGATTAAAAAGCCCCTTTCCAGGCCCCAAATTTGTGGCTTTTTCTAAAACTAGCAAGAATATCTTCGATCATTGCTACATCACACCTATATGCCTACTACATGATAACACTCAGGAAGGTGGTATACATAATTGGACTTACTATTCTCAGGGTGGTACATATAATTGGACTTCTTGAGTGTTGTCATGTAGTAATATTCTTGCTAGTGTTTTCTCCTCCTTACGCCTATAAAAGGAGGGCACTCTTTCTTTGTAAAAACCAAGTCAGTGTGTTCCTAATAATACATCTCTCTGTGGTGTTCTCTCTATATTGCTCATCTCTCTCTTGATCCTAACATATTTTGTGTTTGAAGAACTCTGTGATAATTTGTCCCAGAAAGAAAAAAGGTCTTCGATTTGAAGTAGGAAGCTAACTCTTACTTTCTTCGTCACTTTCTGTCTCCCTGATTGCTAGGGCAACGGCTGCAAGCGAACCGAATCAAGCCTAATTTTAAAATGTTTAGGTTTGTTCATTAAATTTTTAAGCGAACCCGAGTCGACCTCGAACTCAATGAAAATTTGAAAAACCGGGCTTGAGCCGAACTTACTTAGGTTTGAGTCGAACTCGGACTAGTTTCACGAGCCTTAATGATTCACAAATATTAAATATTTATCCTCTCATATTGATTTTTAGAATTGCAAATAAATTTTTCATTTTGTACATATTCACACTTATGTGAAAATATCAAAATATATTAAAAGTATTAAAATAATACTTTTCAAAGTTTATACATGAATAAATTATAAAATCGTCATTATATGCATGCAAAAGCTTATACATACCAAAGGTTTATATGTTGAATTCTTATGAGATATATATACATACAACAGTACATGGGCCTGCGGCCCAATTTTATTCCTGTTGTGGAGAACAAGTAGGCAATATCGAACCACAAAGCCAGTTTTTTGGTTTTTAGACTTTATCTAGGATATTTTCAAAAATATTTGTGTAAAAATCATATATTTTTCTTTTTTGATTCGTCTTGACAAAACTAGTAAATAATCCACAAAAGTTAGGCACAAAACTAACAAACGCGAATTTTTTTGAATAAGGACAAAATGCCGAAAAAGCTTGGCGGAACTTAGCCTCAGAAAAATATTTGAAAATTACCATAGGTAAAAATTGTTTTGAATGTAGCCACGGTGAAAGAATTTTAAGAAAAGTTTTGATCTTAGTATTTTAAAATTGGGTTATCACAATATCTACATCCAAAAAATTAGGAGGTGAGCTGCAACTTTTTATAAAGATTGGTTGCATAATCTCAAGGGGTTAGTTTAGTGGGAACACAAGTACAGAGTTTACTCTTCCACGTTCGTAAGTTCGACTTCAACTGCTGACTAGAAAAAGCCTTGGGACTATTGGGAGCTTTCTGAGTCGTTAACTTGACGGTTCGGAGTTGAGTTGAATGCGAGTAAAGCTTACCCAAACATCATGTAATCAAACACAAGTTAATATAAATAACTATCGGTTCCATGATTGTGGGGCTCAAGCAAAAAAAAAAGTTTAACTCAGGAGTCAGACACCACTATAAAGAGGACCTAATTTTGAACAATGTTATTGGGAGCCAAACAAAAGGATGGTAAATACGAAAATTAAAAAGATTTTCTCTTTACTCGAAAGGAGTAGCCCTGTGCGTCAGACTCAATAAGGAAAAATTAGTCTGCGCTTCAGAAAAAAAATACCTCTCGCAGAATACAAGTACATGGGCTCCACCTCTAAATATTTAAGTTTGAGAAAGATTAGATATAGAGATAATGTCTGGCCGATCTTATCCCGAATTTGGAATTATGTATATAAAATTATAGATATATAAGACGTTCGAGTTTTTTTTTTGGAGCACTTGCGCATTTTATAATCAACCAACTCAAAAAATAAGGAAATTAAACTGACATACAATAACCTATGCAAAGGAAAAACCTCAAACACATTCTACCAAAAATGCAAAATTGAAGTCCCAAGAACTCTACTCGAAATATTCCAGAGACGGCAAAGTCTTCGGTTCTCAAGAGAGTTTGGGAAATGCTCCCAAGTACAAACACGAAGTCTAACATTCTCTTCAATACTTGTCAGCACAACATGAGCTCCCCTGCTTCTCCCTCCAAAAACTCGAGAATTCCTTGTTGCATATATATCGTATGTGTCCAAACCGGACGACATACGTATGTTGGCTCCGCATCTATTATGTGAGACTCGCGTGCATCGGACAATTCTGAGAACACCTCTGTATCCGGATATGTGGTGTAGCATTGCTCTTAAAAAAAAAAAAATAGAATCAGCCCTCATCCTACTCTCTCTCAAGATCCTTGTTATTTTTATTTTTATTTTTAAACGGCAAAAACAAAGATTTTATTAAGCTTTGGAGATAGATACAAAGACAAAGGGAAAGATAAAAAAAAAAGAAGGCATTACACTAATATTCAACCGAATGATATAAAGGTCATCAATTATTTGTACTTTCCCCCCAATAAAATTCAAGAAACGCCCTAGGGATGATGTGGTTTCACATATTCCATTTCTTCCTAAGTGTCATAGGTGCTAGGTCCATCAATACATTCAGCATTCTCTAAAACATAGCAAAAAGTTCATAATTCTCTTCTTTTCATGCATATTATATACTCAACCTAATCATGTTAAGCATCTTGACTATTAACTATAACAAACCAAGAGACGGTCAAGCCACAGTATCTTTCTTTTGTTTTTATAAACAGGTGTCTGGTCCAACTTACATGCACGGTACACGTCGATTAATACTTCTGGAGATCAATTCCACCGTCTACTAACAGGGACCCCGTATAACACCAGATCAAAGCTCAAGCCACTGTATCTATCGATACCCTATGTGCATTAGGACTAAACTACTAATCCCTGTTTGGTTAAAAAAATGAAGCCACTAGCCCCTAATCTCCAAACAAAAGTTGTTTAATCAGTAAAAGATTACCTAACTCCTTGTTTTGGCTCTCGTCTTGTTTTTTGTCAAAACCTGATTAGGACTGCACCGGCGCAGCGGCCGGTCAACCACAGACAGCAGGCTATGGATTAATCACGTCCTATAATGTGTGTGACCCCCCAGATTAATGTTTAGTTAACCTAAGGTTATCTGGGGAATTGCACAATCCTATCCAAACATGGGATTGAATAGTAAATCTATTTATTCCCTCCTGTAAGATGGTGTGGACGGATTAAATCGTACACCAAACCTTGGGGCCGTTAATATAGGGTTTACCCACTTATTAACTTTAGAATTCTGGAATTAGTCGAGGTAAACAAGAATTAGTTGAGGTATACGTAAGCTGGCTTAAAAATTCAGTTAAAAAAACGATGATTCACTAGACAAAATGACAGGTTTTTTTTTTTTTTTTTACAATAGCAAATAAGTCGCAGCAAGGACGAGGGATATCCGCCGATCGACTTCATTTGTGTGTTTTTTTTATTGCCAATTACACCATGTAAAATGATGTCACTGTTGCACTCGATGCTTGTACTTATCCTCGTGTATAAGGCTTAAGGAGGACTCTGGGTAGATATTTTGCGCAAGTGCATAACTTTTACCAATGAGGGGTTGGTTCAGCATTTAGAAACTTGGACTTGGTTGGACAAGATTCAAGTTCAAGTCCATATAGTCTCTGATTGGAACTAAACATACTCCTAACACCACCCATGCGTGGTGGGATCTTAGTTTCAGCCCTGACGTAGGTGCAGTGGAGTCCCGTACAGTTAGTGATGTGGTGTGACGGGGCAATATTCTCACGAAGGTGAAGGGGTACCATACGAACACTTCCATTTTCTAAACCATAAAAAACTTTCATAAGAAAAACCACAAGGGCTTGGCCTGGTGGTCTTGGTCTTAGTCTGAGACTTAGATGTTTGCTCCATTTTTAGGTCTCATGTTCAATTCTCATTACCAGTAACTCTTGGGTTTACATCACGTTTAAGCGTGCGAAATGGCTATGAAAGAAGCTGTAGGGATTAGTCCGAAATACACGCAAGCTATCTCATGACACCCTTCATTAAAAAAGAAAAGAAAAAAGGTTTATCCCTTCTCCCATATAGCTCACATGAATTGCACATGGTTAGTTCACAGATTTCTTTCCCACCACATGAATTGGTCTCTCATACACCTCACCCACCCAACCGCATGCCAAAAGGGTCCATGTTCTCTGCAATAAGTGACAACAGCTATATATACGGATGATCAACCTCTCTCTCAATCAATAAAGTTGACGATGCCAATTGCAAATTGTAGGGGCAGAACCGTCCAACCAATAGAAAGTTACTCCACAGAATAGGAAAATGCAAAAAGAACTATTTTTTCATGTTTGAAACCAATAGATTTGGTCTACCGCTGCAATAGGCCATTTTTAAATACAAGCCATCGGACTGATGGACTGAACACCAATTTTTTTTATGTTCGAGTATCCAGATCAATTCACGCGCACTTCGTTTTGACACATTAAAAACAAGAAAAAACAATCAAAATTTCAGCGGCTGCAAGAATTGAACTAACGAGCATGGAATAACAAATCTCTTACTTGTTGTCATGTTCTCACTCGATCCATCATTGCTCCAACTTGAGTTTTGGTTCATTTTTTTTGAAAACAAAAAAGGGTGGGAGAAGGCAACCAACGTAACAACTCCCCTTGGTTGTGACCATATGGGTTCCCTGTCTGCCGATGGAATGTCCGATTCGAGCTATAGTTACCGTCTGGGAGGACGGGCCGTCACCATAGCACCACCTGGTGCACAATTGGCATAATCTCTTCCCCTTAATGGTCCAAAGACTCATCCGTAGACGTGAGGCCAAGCCACCTGCCGAGACTCGAACCCACGTCTCCATCGAGGAGAGTAGTGAACCCTGTCAACCGAGGTACCACCTCAGTGGTAGTTTTGGTTCATTTGGAATAGTGAAAACTAGAAATCCCAAGTCATATCCGTACCTTTATTAAAAGCAGATGAACCCTTGGAAATTAAAATTCCACCACATATACTGAAAAAAAAAGTACTCCCGTACATAATATGAATACCTTATTTACCTAGTTCAGTGAGAGTAGCAATTGAACTTTCAATCCTCCATCAATCCTAATTCAAAGGCTTTTGACATGAAATATACAACCTGTAGTCGAAGCAAAAGCAACTCCACAAGTAGGCAGTACTGCAGTAGCTATCCGTGCTAAGTTAACGTCGGTGCTAAGTTAACGTCAGTTCTAGCGTAGCGTAACTTGGCACCGATAGCTGGTTGTGACCATCAGGCACCATTCCAAATTTCCAATCAATCAAGCAAAAAAGTTGTAATTGATGACCAAAAAACTAAAACCAAAACCAAATCTTTTTAGGGTTTCTATTCTAATAATGCATACCTGACTGACACTAGAAAAAAAGTCAAAATTCCCCTGATGTATTTTGATGAAAACAAACCAGATACGGTTCACTAACAATTCAGCAGAGCCCATTACAACAAACCCTAGTTCCTAAATCTAAAATTATCCTAAAAAGAACAAAGGAAAAATACTCACCTCTACCCTACTCTATATCAACATGCTCCATTTGCCACTGTCATCCCTCCTCCTCCCATCTCCTTCTGCTTCCTCATCTCCATCACCTTCCGGTGAGAATTCGAATGCAACTGGCTCGAAAACGTCGGACTGCATGCTGGGCGGTACTCGGGCACAAGCCGCCCCGACTTGTACCGGACGCCACATGCGTTGCACAATGTTTTGGGCCCCATGGGACCCGCCCGCCATTGTGGGGTCTTGTCCACCTGGCAATGCTGGCACCTCCTTCCAATTCTTGTGGCACTTGGTGGTGCTGGGGGTAATCTGGGCAATTCCTTCTTGCTAGTCTTAACCTTTGCTTGGTGGTGGAACCACCAGCAATGCTGACTCGACAAGTCGGAAAACCCACGTCGCCGCCTCAAACGCCGCTTGCTCCGTGCTTTCATCGGGTAACACCATGGAACTAAAATGTTGACTGGACAAGTCGTGATCGAGCTGCTATTGCTATTGCTTGTGCTGCTGCTAGTGGTGGTCGTGGTGGTGGTTTCTAGCACCGACACGGGGCTCTGGTGGTTCAGGACAATGCCAGGGTGGTCCGGGAGAAGTTCAAAGCACGTCTCGACTGCTGGAAATGCGTCTTTGTTCGACAACCATTCTAGCTCTTCCTCTGCAGATTCCTGATATGGGGAAAACAAATGGTTCAGCACAAATTCTTCAATGAAACTCAATTCAACCCGATACATGAGGCACATGTTAACGGTTCCAAGGCCAAATAGCCACAGGCAAACAACTCAAACTCTTTTTCCTCATTTACAGAAATAAATATGCAATAAGGCTACTCCACATGTGCGTCATGTAATGCAATATTGCCCTAAGCACCACATAGTCATCAATAGGAGAGAATTAAGAGATTATTAAGTGTCTTGGGACACTGCCAAGTGGTGCCCTAACCCATTTTCTGCCACACATTTAGATGGGGCCTACACACTTGTCTTAGGCCCCACAACAAATGAGAGGTAAAAAAGGAGCCTATGGCTGTGACGGTACCCCTGGGCGCATTGAATAAAAAAAAGTCTACAAACACAACTCCGGACACAAATGCATCCAGAGCCGTTCGATGCATGTGTACCCATGTGCATCGAACAGCTCCGAACGCAGTTTTGTTTAGAGTTGTGTCGTAGCTTTCCTCAACTGAATAATTTTTCCATCAATAGGGACTTATGCACCTAAGCCGTATGCCGGGACCGAAGCTTAAATCCTATCGCATGCTACAGGAATGGAAGAGTACGTTTAGCACACCAAGCTACTAGCCTACTATGAAGACTTGAACCCAAGCATTGAGCTAGGATCTCCAAGGACCAACCCAACCACTCCATGCATTGATTTCCTCTACTTTCACCAAGTCATACGAGTACTGTCAATCAAGCAAATAGGGCAAAGAATTCCCAAAGGCTTCAAATTTTTCCTCTCTTTATCATATTATCAATGCTTTTCTTAAATCTTTCTTCATTTTTTAACTCATGGAATTGCGGATTTGATCATTTCACACCACGTGCCTGTGAACCCGCAAAATCACAAGGGTTATATTCCAGTAGGACCCATGTCCCTTGCACTGAAGGAGGACATGACCACGTAGAGTTATTGAAATAATTTTAGTGATTGTGTGTCACCATCTTTACAAAAGGATCACCATATTTTGCCTCTTAACAAAGACAAAGGGCACATAACCCCAAGGGGGTTTGGCGGGGTGTACACGAGAAAGTTAGTACTGAGTTTGTCCTCATGAGAACTCATGTTCGAATCCAAACCACGGCTATTGGAGGGTTTATCCGGTCCGTAAGTTTAGGGCCTCGCCCCAAAATTAATTCAGCTGCAAGCAAACTAGCCCAAACTTCTTCTAATCTTAGGGGGAAAAAAAAAAAAGACAAAGGGCAAATTAAGACGTAATTTGCTCCAATTCTGAATGTGTTCCAATAACAAAAATAAGTCTTCTTTTTTTTAAATAAGTATTTATATTTAAATTAAAAATAATATATTATGAGATAATCGCCTGTCTCGTACAACAAGTAATAAATAGTTAAATAAGAACCTTAGCGAACGGAGTCTCAACGGAAAAAAAGGGGTAAATTTTTTGTTATGGCAAAACATTAAATTTAAAAACCAGATAATAAAGATGAAAATTTGAGAGAGGAAAAAGCAACTTAAATTCCTTTTGATAATGGGTTTGGTAAAGTATTGGAGAGGTGGGGTTCTTACTCAATTTCAGGGGTTTTTTTTTTTGAAAAAGGAAATTAGGCTTTGGTGGTGATGAAGGGAATGTTATCCCTTTCACATTCCTAGGCTATTTTTTTTACCTAATAAAGATGAACTTTTCTCCAGAAAAGGGATAAAAATGGGAAAGACATGGGACATTGAGGGGTATTATAGTCCTTTCACACAAAATATCGGTTTCAAATGGGAAAGTCTCGTTTATTCGTACAACGCGCTGTAATTGCGACACACGGGGTCCACGGCGCCTCGGAATCATCGAAATGCCTAAACTACCCTTGTGCATGCATTCGTTATCCCATCTATTGGTTCAAATATTTAGGGCTCCCAAGGCCAAAACCGTCCTCGCAAAAACACGTTCAAAAAACGCCCACCATATCACCCTCAATATCGAAACTGCCACAGCCCCCATGTCGGACTTTCAGACTCGTCACGAGAACAACCACCTCTCTGGCTCGGCCGAGCCACCACCCAACAACCCCTACTCGGACCCAACCCGTCCGAGTCGACTCAAACCAGGGCCGAGTCAGCCTCCTAAAACAACACAAAACACGCAGACTCGCCCGAGTCAGGAGGAACTCGGTCCGAGTTTCAGCAAAAAAAGGGGATTTCGAGAGAACTTACAGGGGAGAGGCTCGGAAGCTCATCTGGGTCCTGGGTGTTTCGGTCCAACAACTCTAGGGAAGAAGAGGGAGGGGGTTTGAGGGTATTTTTGTCATTATCGTCGTCATCTACCACCTCCCCACACAAGTCCAAGGTGAAGTTGAGAAGGTCGTCCACCATGAAACGCTCCGCCTCCATTCCAGAGAGAGAAGAAAATGGAACGTTCAGAAAAGGGTCTCAAAGGGTTTTCTATGGTTTGGTTTAGAGAGAGAAAGGGGGGCGTCTGTTTAGAGAGAGAGAGAGAGAGAGAGAGAGAGAGAGGCGAGAGGAGGGGCTGTTTCCTCTCTCTTTCGCTTGGGTATATGTATCGTATCCTCAGCAACGCGGAGGGTTTTTTGGGGCTTCCAATGTGGGGATGTGGATTTTTTGGGCGTTTTTCCAATTTTTCCTTTTCCTGCTTTAAAACGTCGAGGTGAGGCAGTTATGCCCTGCTTTGCAGTCCTCCTTGGCTCCCGTATTAACACACGAGCAATTCTACGGACGCAGATGTATTGAAAATAATCTAAAGACTCCACCCGATACATGTCGAACGACTCTAAACACATTTATATTTCGTGATGTAGTGGTGGTCACATGTGTTGGTATTATGTGATGCGTCACAAATGTATCTGTAGCATTGTTATTTAAATCATTTTTTCATACTTCTCCATGATTAGCCATTGATGTACGTAGTGAGTGGTTGACAGTTGACACTGGTAAATGGGCTCTCTTTATGCGTAATATTGCAAATTTGTGCAATTTACGTGCAAAATTGGTAGACAAAATCAGACTCATTGTTGATAAATATATATCAGACCCGTTTAATGTCACTAAAAACATTGCATGATTTTAGTTTTTAAGTCCGTGCAAAATAAGGGAAGATATCTAGTATAACGTAAGTGCGATTACGTCCATTTTCACCCTGCGTGGAATATAAAGAGTCATAGGGTAAAATAGGATGCATTTACTTCATAAGTTGATAGCCATTGGTGGATGTACTATCCATTTACCTAAATTTCGAGTAACGTTTTCATCATATTTCTATCTTGTTTAATGTGGTAACTTAACGTATTACCATGGAAGGTTCGACCATCAAATTATAGGTCATACGTTCATTTGATGCTTAATTTTGGATGACAAAATCGTGTTTAATACGATAAGAAAGTCTTCCATGATTTTAGGTTACATACCAAATCAAATTCAATAAGGATATACATCTTGATTATGAAAAGTGGTTATTTGAGCGTATCAAATTAAACACGATACAATAACTCATGCTATCCACAATAGTTATATGGATTGCGATTTTCACACTCTCTGTATTTATAATACTCAGTAACATTTTTGGCATATTGCACATCGATTCACAGGATTACAATTTATAATTTTGAGATGTTTTAATTTAAAATTTGCATCCTCAAATAAAATGGGCCACTCATTGGATTTCATTCACCTCCTCCCCAAGAAGGTGAAAAGTTAAAAAAGCATATGGGCAAAAGGGCCATGGCCTCCCTACCCATGTGGAGAAATACCTTTCCACGTTAGTGTATTATACTTTGAAGAATCAAATCAATTATTTTTTTTAGAAAATTCTATGAGTACATATGTTTATGTACATACATCAAGTACATACGTCTTTTGGCCCGTTTTGGCTCCCAAATAAATGATCGGAGCCGCTCATTTTATTTAAAATACTTTGCTAACGGTCCTTTCAAAAAATAAGCTCAATCTAGTATCAATAAGAACGTTTACTAAACTTCCAACTTTGCTTTAGAATTCAAGCTTGAATTATGGGACAAAATTGGACGTTTTGTACACACCTTAATTGATACCGGATTGAGCTTATTTTTTATAGGGTCCATAAATAAAATAAGCGGCTTCGATCATTTTTTGGGATCTGAAACGGGCCTAAAAGAGATATATATTCGCCGGTATAGATATGAAATCTATACCACTAGCACCTCTCTTTCTTTTTTTTTGGTCTGATTTCTCCATACAATGCCCCCATTTGTATGAGATATCTTCTTGTGTGTACGGGGATGGTGTTGTGTGGGTGGGTGTGTTGTGCATCATCTGAGTCGTTCGTTCAGTAATCTAGAATTTTGGGTTGGTGTTGTGCACTTCAGCATACAACATCGTGTTGCGCACCTTCGAGCCGTCGAATAGTGCATCCGACGGCTCGGATCTCATCTCGACAACTAACGATCGAGAGTTATTCATTGCCAAAATGAGATCCAAGCTGTCAGATGCCCGATCCAATGGCTCAGAGGGGCACAGCACGATGTTGCGCATACCACTGCACAGCACCATCCCCCAATTCGGTAATCCAACGGTTCTAATTTTATCTCGGCAATAAACGGCTCAAATGTTACACGGTGGCGATGAGATTTGGATTGTTAAATTGTCGAACGAACGGATCGACATTATTGCATGTTCTGAGTACTATTTTTTAAAATTCTAGTTTAGGTGGACACGATACTATAAAGTGAAATACGAGTGGGATGATCTAACTTCTGGTTTAGGTAGACATGATCCAACCATCTCTTTCTTTTTTCTTTTTGAAAATTGGTTAGGATAATCTTGATGGTAGCACCATCTTTGGTTCAAAACCACAATATTCACTCTGAAATAGTAGTAGATTAAAATCCAAAGTCCGTAGTGGAGTATTATTACACGTGATAAAATCACATAGTTATCAGCTACCAAATTGCTGTCGACTTTTTATTCTATAAAGGGACTTAAATCTGGTTCTGGTCACGATAAACTTGAGTTTGATTTTATTTTTACGCATCGTTGACCGAGCTAGTGATCCTTTAGGCACCATGAAATTGTATCGCACTTATATGTGGTTCATATTGAGCATGATGATTTGAATTGTTATTTTTTATGGGATTGGCCGGACATATTACGCATAAAAAAAAAAAAAAGACGAGTTAATTGGTCATTGTTTGCCACATGGTCGATTGTGGTTATGTCTGAAATAGTAATACATTAAAATCCAAAGTTTCTTAGTGGAGTATTATACGTGATGAAATTACGTTTGTTATATGTTGGGCTGAGTTTTTCTTGGGTGAAGAGGACTGGTAATCAGCTAGCTCATATTGTAGCCACTAAGGCAATTAGGAATTTGCTTCCTTTAAATTGGGTGGCTGCGCCCCCGTGTTTATTTCTTCTGTTGTTAGCAGAGAGTCTCCTCCTTTTATGTAGCCTTGTTGGCATAGTTTTGATGATCAAAAAAAAAACTACCAAATTACTGTCGACTTTTTATTCCAAGAAGGACTTAATTTTGATTCCATTAACGATAGATCAAGTTTAATTTTGTTTTTACGTGTCGTTGACCAATCATGATATCCTGCAGGCACTTTGAATTGAAGTGCACTTATGTGGGTTCCATCTCGAGCATGATGATTTGAGTCGTTTATTTTTTTATTACATGTAAAAAAAAAAGTCAAGTGAATCGGACAATACTTACCACATGATCAAATGCAATTATTATCTTGTAGCCGATTATGTAAACCGACAAACCACCATATTTTTAAATAATAAAAATAAATGTGATCAAATAGTGTGACGATAGATGACCAATCAAATTAATTTTTTAAATCCACTTGGTAAATCCTGCTATACAATTATATCATGATCATGACACTGTAAAACCTGGACAGCCCCCCCAGTAATGCTTACGATTACACTGAATAATCTCTCACTGAGAAGTCAAACAACCAATAGAATGTAGCCACGTCCGCAGTTTTTAAAAAAAATTAAATTTTGAAATCTTTTGACTCCACGTGGTGACGAGTATCATGTGATTCCTCCACCCGTCGTCTCGTAGCAGTATAATGCAGCAAGGAAATGGCCTTCGGTAATTGTGGACCCCACGCAATTTGCATGTGGTGGGATCCACCCACGTTTCAATTTAAGTTGGGTGGGGTCAATGTTTGGATGGCATGCAGAGAGAGGCATGATCACACCTAGGGCCGATACCGGTCCGGTTTCGACCGGTTTAGATGTATTTTTCGGTCGAAACCGGATATCTGGTTTGAGATTTTTAGAAATCGGAACCGGTTGAGATAAAACCGATCCGGTTTGGACCGGCTCAACCGGTTTCGGTTTGGACCGGCTCAACCAGTTTCGGTCCGGTTTATCCGGTTTTCATTCATGGGCTATATTTTTTGCTCAACACATCAAAAAATTCACAATTCAACCCATAAAATATCAACCAAAAATCTATAATTCAACCCTTTTTTTTGGGCCCAACAAAAAAAGGATTAATTTTGAACCCAATACATAAAAAAAAACCAATAAAAACATAATTAAGCCCATAAAAATAGTTTTTATATAATAAATATATTTATTAGACTAATATATACCACAAAATATCAACTAAAAATCCATAATTCAATCCCTCCCCTATGTTTTTATATATATGTATATATTATACATATATATATATAATCGGTTCCAATTTCAACTGGTTTTTAAAACACATAAACCGGATCAAAATTATTTTTTCGGTTTATAAAATTTTATAAACCGGAACCGAATCGAAATTATTCAACAGGTTAAAAAAATCCGGTCCGATCCAATTTTTCCGGTTTCGATCGATTTTCCGGTTTCGAGTAACATCCCTAATCACACCAAAACTCCTAACACCACGTGATGCTCACGTGATTCTCACTCGGCAAAAGCCCTTCTTCTTCCAGTAATGCGGAATGTTCCAGATCAGTTTTCTTACATCTCGTAGGCTCGGACTAACTCCTGCAGTCTCTCCTGCGCCATTTTCCACGTTTCGATTTTAGTTAGGTGGGGTCAATGTTGGATGGCATGGAGAGAGAGGCACGATCACACCAAAACTCGAAACTCCTAACAACACGTAATGCTCACTCAGCAAAAGTCCTTCTTCTTCCGGTAACGCAGAGTGTTTCAGACCAGCTTTCGCATATCTCGTAAGCTCGGACTAACTCCTACAGTCTCTCCTGCGGCGTTTTTCACATTCTTACGTGAGTTGGGGTGGACCCAAGAATTCCTAACGAAAATAATCGAACTTAGGCACCCATTAAGTTAAGATTCTTATTTTTTAAGTACTTATTTTTCGTTTTGTGAGACAGATCGTTCTCTCACAATATATTATCTTTAATCCAAAAAATAAGTGTTTTTTTTTTAGTAAAACGAGGTTATAGGCTCACAGTTACTGCCCAACTCTGCCTCTTTTTTCACTTTTATTTTTATTTTTATTTTAGGTTTTGGATATATAATAGTATTGGAGAAATTTTTCAGTGCTGTGTGGGCATGGCCACGTGGTGTCTATGCACGCATCTCAGCCATCCAAACATGTTTTGGACGGCCCAGATTTATTTGGGTAATTTTTTAGTACAAAATTTCCAAAACACCCTTTCAAACCCAAACGAACCTGGGTTGTCCAAAACATATTTGAACTGTCAAGATGTACGCAAGGGCACGACGTGGCCGTGCCCACACAGTACTGAAAAATTTCTCATAAAACTGGGAATTTGAATAGCCCTAGTAGGGGTGTGCAAAAAACCCGGGGCCCGACGGGCCCGACCTGAAGGGTTTCGGGCAGGGCTGAACATGTGTTTCAGTCGGGTACGGATACATTTTTTGAAAAAAATCAATTTTCGGTTCAGGGCTCGGGGTGCTGTTTTTCTTGTCCTACCCGACCAAAACCGACCAATTTATGTAGATTACTTCGGTTTTGGTCGGATCCGACCCGACCAAAAACCGACCAATTCATATAGATTATTTCGGTTTTGGTCGGACCCGACCGGATCAAAAAATTGGGCATGTGAACGGTTATCCTCATTCGTTTGGTTCGGGGCCAAAAAAAATCGACACCTGATATGTTGGATTGGGGTCGGGGTCGAACTCGACCCGTCCGACCCGTGCACACCCCTAAGCCCTAGGACTCGAATATAGAAAAGCGAGGGAAACCTGGAAAGTTTTTAAAGATAAGATAGAGTTTGAAATTATCAAGTAAGAATAGCTGCGGATTATGGTTTGATATTCTATTTAATTTATGTCTTGAATTTGGGAGATTTTCCTACGCTTTGAATGATTGCGAAATGTTTTCTACTTTAAATTCATGATCATTATCTCTTTCTCAATTGGGAAAATGTTAGATTGAATTATACTTGGGACGAAGAACTTCTAAAATTGAGTAACGGCGTCCCTAACTATTTCGATGACTCTAAAATGTTTTTTTCTGCCAATAAATGACGAACCGAAAGTCATAAAACATGCCCTTGGCTGCATGATGAGCTTCCAGTCGATTCCTTAGTGATAATTACCAAACTCATGCCACCTTTAATTGTTTTTTAAGAATGCGACCCTTTAAGAATTTACTTTTTAATGTTTTAGGACTCATCTTTTAAAGAATTTCCACATACGAGTTTCACAAAAATTCAAAGTCCATAATAATTTTTCCAACGCAAGTTAGACCATTGAGTTATGGGGAAAGGGTATGACACTTGAAGGACTTTGTATTGGTGTTGTGCTCTGAGGTGCACAGCACAATATTGTGCACTTCCAAACCATCGGATCGTGCATCCGACGGCTAGATTTCATTTCGACAACCAACGATTGAGAGCCATACATTGTCAAGATAAGATTCAAGCCGTCGAATGCACGATCCAACGGCTTGGAGATGCGCAGTACGGTGCTGCGCACACCACTGCACAGCACCATCCCCATTTCAGACTTGAAATCCTAACTAGTATTTTCATTAGTTTTGCCACTTTGGATAATTTCTCTTTTTGACAAAAAATGTTGCTTAAAGTATTGAAAGTCGAATCAAAAGCAATGGTTTAGCAAGGTTGTAAGTATTCAAAGAACGAGAATGTGATGCCATATTCCTAGAACGTCATTAGAAAGACCGACAAAGGCCAAGCCCATCAAAATTTGAATTGTTTGTTATTTTATATATGTCGTGAGTAATATTAATGTAATTAGTAGTAGGGTTCACCTATTACATATATTTGAACAATTTTGGTTTAATCTAGTAAGGAATTCAAGTTTTCTTACATTGGCATTTAAAAATTTTGAATTTAGTTTATTGATGAAAAGTAAGTATTCGGGTATTTTAGTTGTGTACAAAAAATACAGTCTATATATTTCATTCTGTATTGACCATAATTAATTCAAGATGGAGGAGAATGTGTCACTATATCGAAACACAAAACTTCTCTAATTTAATTTATTGTATTTTCGCGTCAAAATATGTCTCGTAGGTCATTCTTCAGATCAAAATTCTAGCTCCACCCTTGTTAGATGAAATTATAAAATATTCAAGCCCATGCACAAGGTTGCAAGTGAATAAAGACTGAGAATGATAGTATTATCATAGGAGTAAATTATAATTGGGCATGTTATATTGACTAAAATGAGTACTTGCTTTTTGAATTAAATGTGATGTATTGTAAAAGAATGAGTTGTCTCGTAACACGGTAAATAGGGGAGGCGGGGGAGCTGCTGTCCCTTTAAGGGGCCGCAGCTTGCTGTCCTGAATGATTGGGGTTTGCTCCGGTCTCGCTTTGATGATCGGTAATGTTCACTTCGTAGAGCTCGTTGAGTATAACAAGTGTATCAAAAATTAGCTCGATCGGATATCATTAAGTGCTTAATCGGAACACATATAACTTTGCCAATAATGGGTTCCAGTGGATTTGATCCAGAGTTTCAGATCCATTCTATTCAAGATAAAAATGTTCCGATAAGGCACTTAATGATATTCGATCGAGCTAATTTTTGGTACACTTGTTCTACTTGACAAACTCTACGAAGTGAACGTTTTCGATCATCGAAGCGAGACCAGAGCGAGCCCCGCTCGGACGAGATAGCAGGCTGTTGCCTCTTAAAGGGACAGTGGCTCCCTGCGTCAGTAAAAAGGTACTTAAAAAATAAGAAGCTTAGCGGAGCGGGGCCAATGCAAAAGCAAAAGGGAGTAGTTCACACAAGAACTTCTGTTTTTTTTTCTTTTTCTGAGGAACAAAATCAACTCAGATATACTAGTATTAAAATAAAAATTGTTGATCTTCTCAGCTGTTAACCTAACCTACCTAATTAACTACCCGCGATAGTAACAGTACTGCAAACTTTTTTTTTTTTTTTTTTCAAATGTAGGAATAGCCCTACAGCCAAGTCACTAATGGATCCGACTACGCAATCCAAACCTCCAAGGGAACTAGCGTGGTCACACCAGTCATGACTCCCCACTTACTTCAGGGTACTTATCCGGTGATAAATCGAACCCTAAACCTTGATCGAGCAGTACTCCAAGGGCATGTTTGATTGCAGATTTCGTTTTGGAAGGATTCGTAATAAGGTGAGATTAGGATTGGAATTGAAAACGAGGTGGGATTATTAATGAGGGGATGAATTATTTATTCATGTTTGTTTTGCACAGGATTAGGATTGAGATTCTGATTGAAAATGAGGCGGAATTATAAATAACATATTTGTTTTGACTATGATTGGGATTCAGGTGAGATTTTATGTCTTGTCATCACCAATCCCATGGGAATAGAATTGGTAATAACACCTCCCGGGGTTGGCTAATTCCATCAATTGGGGGATTACTCATCCTATGGAATACCTAATCCATCCCAACAAAATCAAACCAAACACGTTATTCTTGGTCCACACCACTTTCGTTATCCCAATTCCCATCCCATGGCCCAAGCGGGCTATCAAACAGAGCGCAAAAGTCTTGACCTCCGTTTGAACCAATGGGACAAACCTGGCTGTGTGTCAGTACTGCAAACTTGCACGTATAGCACTGTACCTCAAATGTGACTACCACCGGCCACTACCTAACAAAATCATACTACTTGGAAGTTTTTTTAGCCATATTATATGCAGCGGTGCTACGTCCAACGTTCTGTTTCACCATTCGTTTCGATAATTAATGGTTCGAATTTAAAAAAATTACTTCTTCTGTATAAGAGTTTTTAAAAATCTAGACCAAACAAAATACTTTTGAATGGTGAAATTAAAAGCGGTGAACATAAACTTTCATTAGTGTTTGTTTGGGCGAGCAACTCACCTCCAGATGCCATCTCTCAAAACTCGATTTATGTGTCCGCTAGAATTTAAAATTTTGATTCGAAAATGTGTGTTTTTAAAGATGGGTAACAAAAGGGGATCAGGGAAAAGAGATCGCGTGATGACAAGTGGCAGCGTTCTATTGGTTATGTTTTACAAAAAAATTTAGGGAAATAAAAAATAATTAGTAAAACGGTAATTGATTATGATAAACATAATTCTATTTGGCTAGGACACTATCCATCCATATACTCCTACCAAATCAATTCAAATTGATTTTATCCTAACAACTGATCAATTCAAAAAATTTATTTTGAAGGATGTTATTTGAATTTTATACAAGATTTAAATAATTACTCCACTAATTATGTGATCACCTGTCAATGGGTTTGTAGCCCAATGATACTTTCTCACCACTTTCACATGAAAGGTGATGGTTCGATTTTCGTCAAGAGCGCGAATGCTTGGTGTGATGGTTGATACTCTTTAGGCTTGCCCCACCTGCATATGCCGCTTAATGGTATCCCTTTTCCATCTCCTTAGAATTGGGTTAGACATCTATCGAGTGACAAAAACAAAATATTATGTGATCACCATTGGCTGCAAAGGTTATTCTTATCCATAACATATCCATTATGTATCCTTCAAAAATCAATATGTTAATCTTTTAGTTTCAAATTAATTTAAAAAAATTATCTATTACCATCTATCATCTTCAGTGTATCTTTTAGTTTCAAATCATAATATTGTCAACCATAAACGTAAAATTTGTGCCTTCAAGATCACATTGAAATTTGGAAAGGCAAGTCCAAGTCCTTCAACACAAACGTACCAATAATGTGACTTTAGAAGTTTTAGTGGCAGAAGGATCTGGACTTGCCTTATAAGACCCACAACCCTTAAACGTCGTGACTCTAGAAGTTTTAGTGGCAAAAGTATTTTCGGTGAGAAAATACCCCAACTTTTTAGTATTTGGAAAAAATTATAAAAAAAGATTAGTAATAAATGGTAAGTTTATGGATGTGCTTAAGGAGGATTTGGATTACCGTTATTTAGCGCTTCATATCATTTTATAATTTTTCCAAATACTAAAAAGTCGTGGGTCTTAGAGTATCCACAATGGCATAACTAAAAGTGCTAACTTTTTGAAGTTAACAAAGTTTGTGCAAAATATGACTTACAATACTATCATCAAACTTAGCAACCTCCTTAGAAATAATTAAATTTTGGATTTTAGATAACCAAAACTAACAACATTTTGTCAATAACCAAATTTAATTAACCTCACATTCTCAATCAAATACACATCATTACAAATAAAAACGTTATATCTCTTCCCTTTTCCCCTCTCTTTCTTTTTCTTTTTCCATAATGTTTTCAAAAAAAAAAAAAACTTAAAATTGTTTTTTTTTTTAAAACTGTTTCCCCCCAAAAAAATATTTTTTAACTGTTTTTAAAAATAAAAAAATTGTTTTGTATAAGAAATTTTTTTCTCAAAGCCTTTTCTTATATAAAAATTTATTTTTTCAAAAACCGTAGTTACACAAAACTATTTTTTTTTTAAATTTCAAAAAAGGTTTAAAAGTTGTTTTCTATTTCTAATAAATAGTTTTTATTAGTCTCAAAATTTTTTAGGAAAAACTATTTTTATGTTCACAGTTATTAGTTTTTTTGTAATTTAAAAAAGTGATGTGACAACTTTTGATTATTCAATTTTGATTATGCCATTGTAAACCTCTATATTGCTAATTTTAGTAATCTCTTAAATGAATAATCAAAAACTGATGTGAAAACTTTTGATTATCTATTTTTTATTATAGCATTGTGGATACCCTTATAACCTCAATTTTCTCACTGAAAATACTTTTCTTGCAAAAAAGAACAATTTTTTTAGTTTTTCTAGAGATGGGAAATTTTTAGGCCAACCCCGTTTTCTAGGTTCGGACTTCAAATAGTCTTAACAAAAATATTTCTTTTTTATTTCAGTCCTTTCTCTTTATTTTTCATGCATTTTTACTATTTTGCCCATTTTTCTTAACTTTCTGTCTACGTGTCCATTTTTAGTAAAATTTATATTTTTAAAAATCAATTCCTGACCCATATTATTTCGGACAAAAATACCATTGGCTATGTAAACTGATTATGAGAACTGTCAATTCTCATAATCAATTCTATGAGAACTATGTGAACTGAAAATACATAGTTCAAATAGCCTCACTACACACTAAAATATATAGTTCTCATAGAAAAATATACAGTTGTCATAGATAATTATCATGAATAATAACAGTTTTCATAGAAAAAAAAAACAGTTCTCATAGACCATTCTCATGTAAAATGGCTATGTGAACTGAAAAATACACCGTTCAAATAGCCTTACCACACACTAAAATACACTGTTCTCATAAAAAATACATAGTTCTCAAAGAAAAAAACACAGTTCTCATAGATAATCATCATGGACAATAACAGTTCTCATAGAAAAAACACAGTTTTCAGATACCGTTCTCATGTAAAATGGCTATGTGAACTGAAAAATACACCGTTCAAATAGCCTCACCACACACTAAAATATACAGTTCTCATAGAAAATACATAGTTCTCATAGATAATCATCATGGATAATAACAGTTCTCATAGAAAAAAAATACAATTTTCATAGAAAAAACACAGTTCTCATAAACCGTTCTCATGTGAAATGACTATGTGAACTGGAAAATACAGTTCTCATAGACCATTCTGATGATAATCATCATGGACAATAACAATTCTCATAGAGAAAAATACAGTTTTCATAAAAAAAACACAGTTCTCATAGACCGTTCTTATGTGAAATGGCTATGTGAACTGGAAAATACAGTTCTCATAGACCGTTCTCATATGAATTGGCTATGTGAACTGAAAAATACATCGTTCAAATAGCCTCACCACACACTAAAATACACAGTTTTCATAGAAAATACATAGTTCTCATAGAAAAATACACAGTTCTCATAGACAATCATCATGAACAATAACAGTTCTCATATAAAAAAACATAGTTCTTATAGAAAAAACATACTTTCCATAGACAGTTCTTATAGAAAATATACAGTTCTTATATAAAATACACTGATCTCATATGGAGTTCTCACAAAAAATACACAATTCTCATAGACAGTTCCCATAGAAAAATTGCACAGTTTTCATGAAAAAATACACACACAGTTCGGGAACAACAACAACCGTCACTGCGCAAAGAAAGTTGGAACAATTACAAGATGACCAACAAAATCAATCTAATTTATTCTTTAATCCAAAGAATCAACTTAATCAACTTCACCGTTTTAATATAAATTGAATAACGCTATAGTAGCGTCAACAGTTGTGTGAGTTTCAACAAATTGTCCTTTGAAAACCTGAGCCTAATCAGATTGGAGTCATCTCCAAAGAACAATCCGTCTCTGAACCCCGCTGGTCGTCAGACTCCTCGTGGCTGGCGATCCAAACAGCGGCGGCTGCGCTGGGGCTTAGGGACTTCAGGCTGGTGCGGCGGATCGGGAGCGGTGACATCAAGAGGATGTACTTGTGCCGGCTGAGGAGTGGCGGCGGCGGGAGTGATGATGAGGGGAGGGTGAGAACAATAGGATTCTGCAGATCAACGAGAAGAGGAATGTCGAGAAGGAGGAGAAAATGGATCAGGTCAAGGAGGCTATGGAGAACGAGGCGGTGATGGCAACACGACAGCGACGTTTTCAGAGTCGACGCTGCTCCATCGGTGGAGAGAGAGAGAGAGAGAGAGAGAGGGGGGGGAGGGGAGAGGTGTTGGAGATAGTGGAGAAACAGAGGGGATCGAAGGGGGTTCTGTTTTTGTTTGGGTCTTTGTGGGCAAAAAGGTCCATCACCCAACGTACCCGAGCCATCCAGCTTCGGGAAATTATTTCAGGGTCGGGATCATACCAAGGCTAAAAAGGAGGACTAGCCTCTAATTATCTATCTAGAGATTTGTTGTCAACATAACACACACACACACACAAAATTGTTTCACTTTATATTTCTTGAGAATACATCTCTCACCCACCATTCCCACCAAATAAATGAAGCCGTTTATTTTCCTATTTAATTTTCAAGCTAAAGTTTGTATAACACATTATTGGTAGTTTATCGCCTTCCTCCCATATACACGTGGCATCTTCAATCGTCCCACTACATGGCAATGAATTTTAGCACCAAGATAGAGAGAAAAATAACCCAAACCCAATTTGGTCTTCACTCCTCACTCAACTGAACTGTGGGGTTTCAAAATTCACAATCACCAGGGTTTTTTGTTTTGGGTTTTACTTCAAGATTTAGATTTTGGGTGTTGAAATTGAAGTGTAGATATGAGTTTGTAAGCAAGTTTCAGCGGAAGAAAATGAAAGGGTTGGTTATTGAGACGACACCGTCATCAAGAATTTCAATGGCAAAGCTTCCATTATTGGCTTTGGCACCTTGCCATGCCGTTATTTCCAGAAGACCCATCTCAAATTCTCCTCCATGTAAGCTCCCTTGGCTCATTCTCCTATCTGTTTGTTGTTCTTTGTTTGACTTTCCCATGTTCTTCAAGAATCTCAGATTCCTTGTAAATAATGGAAATTGAAAAGACCCATGAAATTTGAACTCTCTAGATTGGGAATTCAAGATTAGGTTCTTTTTTTTTTTTTTATTGTTGTAGTTGATAACTCTGGTATCCAGGCCAGCTCACGCGAATGTAGACTAATCCTGGGGACTAATCCCACCACCCAGTCAGAGCAAGTTTTGTATGAACTAGCCCCAAATGAGTTGATAGCACCTAAGAGGTTTCAAATATGAGAAATTAGGAGTGAGCAAACGCTTGAGTTCAGACCTTGACCACTAGGCCAACCCCTTGGGGTTTCAAGATTAGTTCATTGATATGGGTTTTGGCAGGTTAGGTGTAAAGCATTGAGCATTAGTTTAGTCCATTGAATTTACTGTCAAACAAAAGCAATGTATTGTTTTGTTGTGTAAATTAGGAGTTAATCGCAACGAAAACAGCTATCCTGTTAGGCGGTGGCCAGGTGGGTCAAGTCTCAATTGACCCGTTGCCCTTATGTGAGTAAGGAAATAAAGCTGTGCCTTCACTTATACATGTGTATTTTGGTGAGATGGTAAGCTTTTGATTAACAAATCCATACCCCCTCCTTATAGAGTTACATCTATAGGGTCAGAGTATCGCAACAAGAAACCAGAAATAAGTAGTTTTCTTGGGTCTATTTATCTTCAGAATTTTGGTGGATATACACCAAGCTAGACGAAGAAGTAGTTTTCTTGAGTGTTGACCACCATTTTAAAAGAACAAATCATGTCCCTAATATCAGCTGCAATGCTCCTGAACAAGGTACTAGTAGGGTCTATATACTTATGGTTGAACAGTCTAGCATTTCTCACCATCCACAAGTGGTAAATAGCAGTAGCTAATGATAGCTTATGCATTGAATCGCCAAATGACTTCCTGCTAAAATGGAAAATAGGCCACTCCACCTCACTATTCCTCCGTCAAACATGGAGAATAGCTCACTCCATCTTATTAATTCACTTGTAAGGATGCATAGGATTTTCTTCTTTTGAAAGGCAGAACATGTATGGTTGAAGGAACTGCTTTCAGAGGTATTAAATAACTTTGTACTGATAAAGGACATGTGCATGCTCAAATTGTTGCATATTATGCTTGGGTTTAAATTGTGTATGCAATCAGTAATTGTTGCATGGTCTGCCATAACTTTGGTAAGATATAGGTCCCTGTGTTACGTCTAATCAAGTATTAGATAGTGTGGTGTGGTGGTTTTTGTCGGACTCCTTCGGATCCTTCCTCTTCTGCTCCGCTGCATACCTGCACCAAGGCGCGAGGCGGTTGGCCGGCTCTCGCCCCTCCGTTGAGCAAGTCAATAAATAGGAGAGGAAGAGTACAATTAATGGTGTGAGAATGTGTACCTCTCCTAGGGTTTATCCCTTCCTTTATATAGGCGAACATACTTGCCCTCCAAGCTAAGCGTGCCCATGACGCACGGCACATGCCCGTGACGTCACGAATAACCGCCCCTCTTCTCAGACATTCCAAGACCCCTTGGAACCAACAAGAGGTACTTCCACGTGGCCTTCGCATGGGTCAAACTGACCCAAACGATCAATCCTGCCCGCAAGCCTGACCCGAAGGCTCGGTCCTTGGGCTTACAAACTGGTGGGTCGGAGCCTTCGGTCCGGCCCACCTCCCTTCGGCTTCTCTCTTATCTCATTGGGCTTCAGCCCAAGTAACGCACACGGGGCCAGCCAGCCATGCCCGTTCCCTGGCTTTGCCCACTTCCTAATCATGGGCCAACCCTATGGGCAAATTCGGTTTGGCCCACCACAGACAGAACATAAATTTTATTTTGTATTGATTTCATCTTTCTTGGTTACTGCTAGAACTGAACTGGATATTGACCTAACTTTTCACCCTCTTTTTTTTTTCTCCCAATGGAAGTGGCAGTCTGAGAACACCATATCATGTTTCACAGCTGACCGTTGTGGACCATGTTTGTGTTATATTAGGTCTTTGCTCGTATCATGAGAGACACCCATACCAAGTTGCATATGAATCATTGCAGTTTTTTCATCATTTCTTATATGTATGTTGAGAGTTGTTTAACCCTATCAATTTACGGAGCACTGCTAACCACCATGGGGCATTGATATATAATGCTATGAGATGATTCCTCAGTTTAAGCTGTTACTACAAAAGACCTTGATGTAATTTTGCCACATGTAAATGAGATTACCTCTCCTAGAAAACAGATTTTCATCATCAGTTAGCCTTTTCAGTCATATGGCATTGTGTCTGTTTTGATCACCCACATTGTATCATCCCAAAGCATTTTGTTTAAAGTTTATACTTGTAGACCAACAAATACCCTTTTGCTGACTTATGTTTAGTAAGATGTAGAGAACTATCAAGGTTGAAATCTACGCGTGGAAAAATCAAAGGACATGCATCTACTGCTGGTATTGGACCTGGGAGTTTTGAAGAGAGCGAGGGAAATAATGAGCAAAAAACATTTCTTGACGATCCACAAAGTGACAATGCATCTGATATGTAAGTAGTTTTGCGTTAAATGTACTTTTCAGATGCTATTATCGTGAATTCTGTATTTCTTGACCTTTGATTGTGAATGAAATATAGTGATGTGTGGAACTCAGACTTGTACTGGTGGGGGCAAGTTAAATAAAATTATGTACCAGTACCACATATATTGTGAGAGGTTACAATAGGTCAAAGTGGGCCTCCTCAATTGATTCCAAACTGATGCATATATCTTTCGTGATTTGGCAGCGGAAAGCCTCCTAATCAACTTCCATATGTTCTCTCTCTAGTCTCTGTGCTTTGTGGATGTGCTTTTGTGTATTCACTCATTGCCTTTGTGAAAGGGGGACCTTCATCAATTTTAGCAGCAATTGCAAAGTCAGGCTTCACTGCTGCATTCTCATTGATATTTGTTTCAGAAATTGGCGACAAGGTATATGTATGCTTATATATAACATACCACTTTTGATACTCCATGTATATGTATAAATAAATACTATCTGTGCATACCCATCAAGGCTTTCTCTTTTCAGGACTAGCCCCTATAGCATTTTCATGCCTAGAAGAGGTTATGAGCATGGGTAGCTGGAATAGAAAAAAGGCTTATGTAAAGTACCTGTATGATACATACAATATGCGCCCAAAATAGGAGATCACTTTGGATTTCAAGCTAAATTCTTCTAACAGAGATTCCCATTCATAACACCAAGTCTACTGAATTTAAATTTCTGATGTAATTTTGCCCACTTTAATGGTGCATAAATCATATTTTAATATCTTCTTATCCTCAACAGACATTCTTCATTGCAGCACTCTTGGCGATGCAATATGAAAGAGGACTGGTATGTTTCATCTTCTGGCAATTGTTACAACTTAATAAAATAAGGACCTTCCTTTCCCGATAGAATTTCGATGATCCAAGCCGTTCAATGTGTTTAGAAAGTGATTTTAAGGGTATCCGCTAGAAATCAGCAAAAAAAAAATGATCGAAAAGGCTTCATCCGAGCAGTTTTTGTTTATATTTTATTGAACGGTTCAAATAAAAACTGCTCGGATGAAGCCCTCCCCGGTTATTTTTTTTGCTAATTCCTTGCAAGTACTCTTAAAATCACGTTCTGAACACATTGAGCGGCTCGGATCATTGAAATTCGAACGGAAAATGGGAGAAATGGAGAGGTCCTTATTTTAACTAAAATAAGGACTTCCTCATTTGAAAATGACTCTGTATATATATATATATATATATATATATATATATATATATATATATATATATATAGAAATGGATACACTTATATATGTCTATTTGTTTCTCTAATTTGGCGGAGAATTTCCCCCAAAATGGAAGTTTATACAACAAAAGATAAACTTTGTTTCTCTACATTATCAAAACAAGTACTTCTACTAGAATAAAGTCCCTATGTGCTGATCTATCAAAAGAATAATTTTCACTAGAAGCCACATGTTTTTTTGTATCTGATACTATAAGCCACATTCGGCACCAATTCCGCAACTCTTCAGTGCTTTTTGGCCTAAAGAAACTCACCAGTTGCCTGTTAAATATTACAGGGACCTCGAAGCTATTTAGGCTACTGTATAAAACCATGACAGAAGAAAATGCCCTTAGAATAATTCATTTATGAGTAGCATGAGTGGGTATTTAAGCTGGATATGGATGAGAATGTTGGGAAGATCCTGTCCATGTAACGGAATTGCTTGTGGACCTGCTTTGTAGAAGAAATCCCCCTTCTTCATTGCGGAAAAATGGATTTGTCACTCAACAACCAATATATCGAAACTTGTATCTACCTTGGCCTGATGACAGGTTGGGGTGACTTGAGAATACCAGTTGTTGGGAATTTGGCCAAACCAACAAACACACAATGTGCAAAGAATAATAAAAAACAGTAAACAAGAATGCAAGACACAGATTTTACGTTGTTCTCCAACAGAATGTAAAAGGTTGAGTACATCCACGGCTCACCAGCTTCCACTATGTATACAATGAAGAAAGAGTACAAGTTACATTGGCTGCTGGGTAGAACAAGTATTTTTAACCTGCACTAACCTACACTACCCCCGGAACCCAGCTGTGGGCACTGCCCCCGGAGCCCCTACGACCCCAAACCTCTAGTGAAGCGCGACGCAAGTTGAATCAGACTTCACAAGCCCAACAGTATGCAAAGCTGATCATCCACCAGAAAATATAACAAAATCAATAAAAGCAGGTCATACAGTACTACAGTAGTTACATGGATTTTATCTAGAGGACAAAGAGCCAAGGGCATGCCCCACAAAGTTGGTTCAGTAGTTATCGGGGCATAATTTTCTCCTTCTCAAGAACCAAAAATACTTCAAATCCTGGGAATTAAAATAGTTCTTGATATTTACCTGCCTATCAAACATACACTTGAAGTCATGTGATATGTGATTCATGTCTGAGATGAGTCCCCGAATACCCATTATCCATCTACGAAAACTGAAAAAAGGGTTCCAATTCTTTATGTATTAAAGGGATTTCTGCATTTCACAACTCTACATTGTCTGTGCTAATCTTTTTGATACCTGAGCTTCAAGCAATGGTTCTGTATAAGGCAATTCTTGTTATTGTAGGCTATTTGATATTTGAATAATATCCGGAAAGCTAAATGTTCTGACAAGTTAATGGATTCTTGACTAGGTTCTTCTGGGGTCCATGGGTGCTCTTTCATTTATGTCAGTCCTTTCGGTCATAATAGGACAGATATTTCATTCAGTGCCTGCTCAGTTTCAGACAAGTGAGTCATTATTTTAGCATCACAAAATTGTTTTATGATGCTCGATACCAAGCCAGTGTATTCATTGTATTAAACATGTGAACGGCTGCTGCTATTGTGATGTACATCAGGGTTGATACTTTGGCAAGATAGTCCTCCAATGAGCTTTGTGTTTGTCATACGATAACTTTGGGCTTGTTTTGTCCTTGCTCACAATCAGAATTTCTGATCTTTAGTCGCTGTGTGGTTTATGAACAGCATTGCCTATTGGAGAATATGCAGCCGTGACTCTTTTGATGTTCTTTGGCCTCAAATCAATAAGAGATGCGTGGGACCTTCCATCAAAAGAAGGTAAGAGTGGTGAAAAGAACAGCTCTGAACTTGGTGAATATGTCGAAGCTGAGGAGCTCGTGAAGGAAAAGGTAATACTTAATGTATTCACCTTTTTTATAATGAGGTTTCATGTTTAATATACATTTAAAGATAATCTAATATGGGTTTGCAATATTATTACTTTCTTTCGTATGGATTATGACATTGTTATGTGCATGTAATGTTCTTCCCAAAATTTCTCTCTCTCTCTCTCTCTCTTGTGGTGTGTACTTTAACTTATCACAAATGCCGTATCTGTTGTCTACAGGCGTCCAAGCGACTATCAAATCCACTCGAAATTGTGTGGAAGTCATTAAGCCTTGTATTTTTTGCTGTAAGCATCTACATCTCCTTATTTGTGGCACCATTCTTCATCCTGACAAGATTTCTGCTTGATTGCCTATTAGTTCAACCAGTTGCGGAAAGACAATGTCCATTTAGTTCTCCACAAGTGTTGCAACTGCCACCATTTACTGCTGCCCTAGAAACTTTGTGGGAGACTCTAGTTTTCATGTTATCCATTGACTAAAGGTTCTACGAAGTTTTTAACTTGGTTTCTCGGCAAATAGCCAGCGTTTTCTCATGTGATATTGGCACAATGACAGAGAACGCCTACTATGAACCCTTCATCCCTGTGAAAAATAGAAATCTCGACTTGTGCTGGAGTTGAATCCAAACTCAAATGGACCTAGAATTGTCACCAACTGGACTACTGCGTTTATATGCATCCAATGTAAAAAGATTTTCTATAAACTGAAGCACCCATGCCATTGCATTTGTTATTTCCTCTAGGAATGGGGAGATCGCTCGATGCTAGCAACAATTGCTCTTGGTGCTGCTCAGGTACAAATTTTCTTGAAACTCCAATTCAGAAACGTATTTCATCATCCAAACTCTGCTACTGTGATTTATTTTTATATTTTCTTCACTTTTCAAATCGTAAACAAATTCCATCTTCTAAACTCTGCTAACTTCCATTTATCTTTGTGTTTTCTTCGCTTCCCTCTCTACAGTCTCCTTGGGGTGTGGCAAGTGGGGCCATTGCAGGACATCTTCTTGCAACATCAATTGCCATTCTCGGAGGAGCATTTCTGGCTAACTACATCTCTGAAAAACTGGTATGACCTACTGTCTCTCTCTGAGGAATTTGGAATGCATTTCTATATCTGACCGAATTTCCAATCAGGTTGGCTATTTGGGTGGAGCACTGTTTCTGGTTTTTGCTGTAGCCACATTTCTAGGAGTGTTCTGATACTGTTTTGGGGAGTCGTTGGAAGAAAGAAATCGAGAGCTGAAGTACCTAAATATGACTTGGAATTAGGTATTAGAGATAGGGCAGAGAATAGAGATCACAAAACTCCTATCGAAGAAGGCACGTGCACATCATGTATTTTTAAGCACAATGAGATTAGTTACAGTTGTTGTTGTTGTAGCCATAAGTCTGTTTGGTAGCAACTTATAGCGAGCTTTACCGTTATCAATGTCAATCTTTAATTCATCATTGCGGAAGCCTGAGCCTGAAATTATTTGGTTATACAACTACTATGGTTCGCAATATCTTTAGGCAAGTTCGATCCGTTAATCTGGAAAAAAGCTACAAAAATTCATGAACAAAGGTAGTGGATACTCGAGAATTCTTCAGAATCTGAATGAAATTCCGGTTATAAAATCGTCAACAAAAACATATAAGTACATAAACTCGTATGTACCTACAATAAGCAGCACATGGCATCTTGTGTGACAAGATCGATAAACCAAACCAAAACTACCCAAAATACAAAGCAGAAAAGAAGCGTTGTGAATGTATTGAAAGAGGAGACCAGCCTTTCGCGTATCAAAACTCATCATTCACAGCGAGATTCATGTTCATATAGCGTTTTCTTATTCTGCCCTGGCCCCGGCAAGGGATGGTCTCCTTGGTTGCCTCAATAGGATGGCCTTCTTTCGATTCTGCAATACTGAATCGCCCAGACAGATTGTTCAATGCTCCAGAGGCCTTTCTTACCAGCATTGCTCTGGAATAATTTTTCCAAAGCATAGACTGGAGAGCATTTCGACAATTCACTTTTGAGCACAGGAAAATCCGTTGAACAAAGAAGGGTTCTCGCATCTCTGCCAGCAAAAGATGTTCTGTTGATGGAAAAAAATGTTAACAGTATCACCCTCAACCCTCCCCCAAATCATCGCAGCCACTGCATTACTTCTTCCTTCCGCAACGATCATTTTCTCATTACGATTTTCTTACGTTTTCCTATATTGAAAAATTACTGCAATTCCATGAAATTTGAAGTGCTGTGAAACGTAGAAAGCGGAGATGATGCTTTTGCATGCCTATATCATCCTTTTCAATGATGTTGGTGTAGGTATTCAGGAGCAGTAAAGAGTTGTGCTCAATTTCATCCAACGCTTTTCTTCAAATTAAAATACGGCCGTGGAGAAACCAAAACACTAGGAATCACATATGCGTAAACTGCCCGGAAATGCAGGTGGTGCAATATATCAATATCTTGTACTAAACATATGTAGTCGATGAATATACTTAACCGGTACTCAAAAGTTCTACGTTCCTTACGAGAGTTCTTCTGCCTCAACTTACGTCAGTGAAGAATGTGGGTTCGCAGATTGTCCTCGGCACCCAAATTTCTGTGTTTAGCTTCGTCCTCAGTAGCTGGGACAAAAAAGACAACATATATTAACATCAAGGGGAGCAAGGTGGCATACTCCACGAACCGAACAAGCACACAGACAAACGAGATGAAATCGATAACCGCAACCAACCAATTGTGATAGAGAAGATCTGCGAGCAATCTAAAAATTTAAGTAACCATGAATTTGCAAATTGTTGAACCCCTTGACATTTCAAATAGCTTCCTGAAAACCCTGTATTCGGACTGTTCTCATCACATTCGATACCGGTCAAACAATATACTCATTATCTTCAAAACTTCCGCATTAATCAGAAAGTACTTTACCACCTCCAGCTCACCCTCTTGCCCTCGTTGTAATTTTCTCAATGGTAATTAGCAGACGAGTAGAAACGACAAGATACATACATTTTAGCACAAAATACTCATTGCACCGCAAAAAGAGACTATTTTCTGACTTCTGGCATTAGCAGCAGAATACATTCTTGTCAATCAAGCAAAGAATGAGTCAGAGACTCAGAGCTACCCCATGCATGTCTGTCGTATTAAAATGAAGCCCGTCCCCCCAGTGACTGTCCTGGGTTTATAGTTTTGAATGGAAGGAAC
Organism: Rhododendron ovatum; assembly: GCA_019656835.1. Taxonomy (NCBI): domain Eukaryota; kingdom Viridiplantae; phylum Streptophyta; class Magnoliopsida; order Ericales; family Ericaceae; genus Rhododendron; species Rhododendron ovatum. Next base: position 8,062,850 of record CM033798.1, on the reverse strand, counting down.
ACCTACAATATGTCGATAGAACAAAATAGTATTGGCATTAGCAAGGTAAATAGGATCACTAGAAAGGTGCAAGCCAGACTACAAAGTATACAACGTATTTTTGGCAGGCACAACATAGCTTCAGACAGGCATATGTGCCCAAACCTGTTATCTGATTTCGTATGAAAGACCTGTTTTATTTTTCTGTTATAAAGAGCCTCATGTTCTCTGAGAAGCTGAGCACAACGAAAAACATTGGGCAAATCTTCTAAAAACTAGCAGTGGATTCACTGCATAAAAACTGACGAAGCCCTGAAAAATGAACTCCTGCTAGCCTAGCCATATGCTTAAGACATTATTGCGGGAATAAGCCAATCACATGCCCAAAAGCACTTGACTCTCAGCTAAGGAGCCATTTGAAACTTATGAAGCTGAGTTTAAACAAAAATTGATGGACAATTCTGGTAAGAACTAGTTATGGACAATAAGAAACTGTAAAAGAAGATGAAATCAGTAAAAAAAATTCTTCGAGTTAACACTCTTGACATGTAATAAAAAATAAATTTGTAAGCTACATGTTAACGAAAAGATGGGTCTCAGAATGATACCAATATTCCTTTGTCAGAGTTGGTCCCACTTGGGCTAATTATCACCTCCAGAACTAGTATATGAGCCAAGGTGGCCTCTCCACTTGTTGTCAATTGAATTTGAGTTGGATGCTTTAACATCCCTATTTCAAGAGAATCAAACTACGAATATTCCATGCAAAAAAAAAAGAAAAAGAAAAAAAAAGGAATCATTTGAACTCCACAAGTGCAATTGATTATGCTATGCGAACCATATGGTCTATAGGGAAACAGGAAGAGTTTTACATCTTAGAAAGCTAAACTTTACAATAGAAGTACCTTCTGTGGTTCTGATTTTATGGTGAAAGCAGGGAAGAAAAACCTACAACTACTGAATCCATGTGTTTCTAAGGCAAAACTTTGCAATAGTACATAGAACATCGGCAATCCTTGCATGCCACATGCACGAGGATTCAGCTTTTGATAACATCAAGTACTCCCCTTACAATCTAGGACTTGGTTTTTCTATCCCTTGACACAAGATTCTGGATCATCGTGAAATAATCAAAATCCCCACCACCATTGGAGTGTAAATCCATTAATGTGGACATAGTAAATGCATCTGCTGAGACATTCCTATTGATCATTTCTTGTAGAAGCATCTTAACCTTGCGATTGTCTCTCCTCTGCAGGAATGCACGAACAATGACATTGTAAGTCAAATCATTTGGTGGGCACCCATCTCCCTCCATTTGCAAGAGTAACTGCTCAGCTTCATCCACTAGGGTCTCCTTACAAAGTCCACAAATCATTGTGTTGTAAGTCTTAACAGTGGGTCTCAAACCTTTAGCTGAAATCGAACTAAAAATCTCCCGAGCATATTCAATTTTCCCAGCTTTGCACATGCCATTTATGAGGATACCGTAGATAACAATATCAGGAGTAATGCCATGATCTTGCATTGAACGAAACACCTCTACTGCCTTAACGATTTCATGGTTCTTAAAGAAGCCGTCTAACAAAACCGAGTAAGTTAAAATGTCAGGATTTTGACCTTTACGTATCATCTCGTGAAACAAACTACCTGCGGTATCACACCTTCCTAATGTAAACAGCCCCTTCAACAAAGTGGTGTAAGTGACGACATTAGGTTTTAACCCTTTACAAGCCATTTCTCGAAAGAGATGCATGGCTTTGTCTATATTCCTCTTCTTGTAGTATCCATTCACCAAAATATTATAGCTGCGTACGTTGGGCTCAAGGCCCTTACCCACCAGGGAGTTGAACACTTCTTTTGCTTTGTCCATGTGTCCTTGCAAACAATATCCGTCCATAAGAGCATTGAAAGTCACTACATCGGGTTCCTCACCTCTTCGAATCATGATCGCGAGTATACGCTCTGCCTCTTTAGTCTTTCCTTCCTTGCAAAGTGCATCCACCAATGTATTAAAGGTTAAAACATTTGGAATAATGTTTTGCTCTATCATGTCTTGCAACATTCTTGTGGCGTCCAACCATCGACCCAATTTGCACAAGCCATCAATTAAAGAGGTATAGGAAACCACGTTTGGCATTACATCCCATTCTCTCATCTCTGACAAGAGGCTGAAAGCATCATCTATGTTTCCGTCCTTACAAAGGTTGTCAATGATAGCGCTATAAATCACAACATTAGGCTTAAAGTTCCATTTTTGCATACTCCGGACCAACTGTACAGCCATTGTAGTGTTTCCAAGTTTACAAAGGCCGTTTATGATGGTCCCATACGTAACCTCATTTGGTATAATGTCTCCGTCTTTCATCGACCTCAGGAACAATTTCACAGCATCAGCAGTGTTATCTTGTAAAATATACCCATTTATTAGAGTGTTGAAGGAAGCCACATTCGCTTCGTAACCATATTTGAAGAAGATACCTAAGATAGCAAATCCAAGATCTACTCGATTTGTGCGGCAAAAACAATTGATCAAAATATTCCGCGTATGCTCATTTATTGGAATTCCCAGCTCGCGTATTTCTCTGAATAAAGAGATTACCGTTGAATATTGCTTCATTCTGGTAATAGCATTTAACAGCAGATTAAAATTGACGACCGAAAGACGAGATCGAATTTCGACCATTCGATGGAACAAATCAAGAGCATGGTCGAGCTTATCGAAACCCAACTTGTGTTTTTCGAATACCAATTTCTGTATCTGAGTCGGACCCATTTTTGCAAGGGAATCGGGAGCAAAAGGGTTTGTTGGAATTTGGGAGTGAAACAACGCTATATGAGCCAGCAATGGGTGAAAGTTGAGTGAAAGATGAAGAGAGGTACCTTTTGTTGGGTATTTGAAAGCCATTCTAGAGCTGGAAATCAAAGCAACAGCTGCCATAGTGGAAATCCACGATGAACGTAAAGTTCTATTTGGGAGGAGGAGGAGGAGGAGGAGGAGAGAGAGAGAGAGAGAGAGAGAGAGAGAGAGAGAGAGAGGGGATTCACCACTACCAACCGACTGGACTGATTCGAAATTGACGTTGTTTGATCACAGCAGAAGCGGATCTAGCGAACACGCTTCAAGGATTTGAAACTGCTCGTGCTCTGTTTGTTTGGAACTTGGGAAAAGTGGGGGGGAAAAATTTAAGGGAAAATAATTAAGATGAAGAATGTGAGAAAAGAAGGGGGACAATTACAATTTGAAGAAGATGCATTGCTTTTTAATTTATAATTTTTTGTGGCAAAGTTGATAAATATGCAGATTACCGTCCATCTTTTTACTTTTTTTTTTTTAGTATTATGTTTGTCACAACTAAAAATTATTATTAGTTTTGATTTCCCTCATTGAGGTGAATCAATAATTCATAAAAAATTGGCAAAAAATTACCGAGCCAAAATTATTATTTTTAATAAAAACAAAACCTTCCAAAAAAAGGCCAAAAGTTAAGCAATAATCCCTAAACACAACTATAGCCTATATGACAAACCTCCAGAGTCCAGTCCAATACGCCGATTTTTTCACCTTGCACTGAAATGCAAAGGCAAGTCAAGGAGTTGATTACCAAAGGCATGGTGTGTGAAAGCAAGAGTCATTGCGTTGTCAATGTGCATACGTTTGAGGAAGCAGTTTCAACAGAGGCTCAGGTTGAACAACTTTCAAAAGCACAACCAGATGTCATTGAAGATATGTTGGACATAAAACTGGTAAAATCAAGAAGGGGCATCCAATACCGACGGTTCTTAGCGAAGTGGTTGGGAAAACCAGCTAGTGAAAGCACTTGGATTGCCAAAGATGAGGTGAAGAGGATTGATCCAACGATATACATTGAAATGGTGGAAGCTTTCTTGCCAGAGCTGAGTTTTTCCCGATCCGGACCGGTTGATGCAGGAGCATACGTCACGCTTACCAAGGCCAAGCGGGCCCGCTAGGTCACTTTATTTGAGTCTTCGATTAGATTTATTTTCAGTTTTTTTTTTTGACAAGATTTATTTTCAGTTTATCTTTTAGGGTTTTGAGTTGTTCTATGTTTTATGTTAGTCTTATAGACATAAATTAGGTTCCTAGTCTATTTAAAAGGTCATGTGACTTTTTAATTATTTTTGAAAGCTAGGATTGAAGGGTTTGTTTTGTATTCAAGGGCTAGGATGCTAGGGTATTATAACCCTAGTAATGAATACTCTTTTGTAACCTTTTGCAACTAGTTTTTACCTCTCAATTACAAAATCTCATATTCTAGAGACATTCTTTGGTTGAAACCCTAGAGTCTTCTCTCTTTTTACGTTTTATCTTTAGTTTTACATCAGTTTATTGCTGTTTTCTAGTATTTGCTGCATCAAAACCAGTGGAGGATAAAGCTCATATAATCTACGAGAAGTTGCAGCAGTTACCACAAGTATTCAAAAGAGCGCAAAAGCTAACGTATACGAAACGTAGAAAGCCTAAGAACTACCATCTATTCGCTTTAAAAGACTCGAAGCATCATAGAAAATCATACCTGATTCAGAACCATCTGAGCCAAACGCATGACCTACGGATCCCCCTCCCTCTTTTTTCATAGACAGAAAAAGTTGTAACCGCAACTACGGACCCTACTGATGACAAACACCATATGGTATGAACCTAACACTAGAAAGGTAGTACAGTACCATTTTAATTTTAACTTTGGATGTTGTTAACACTAGTAGACATACATTTACTTGGTCCACATATGTATCGAAAACACAAGATACAACAGAAGAATGTGATATTGAATACAACTGCATCTGCAATTTTTCTTGTCTAGCCAACACCTGCTGTAAACCGTAGTCATAGTCGCTCCCTTTCTCTTTTCTAGGTAACGAGGGTTGGTTGGAATTTGGGAGTGAAGCAACGCTATATCAGCAGCCAGCAATGGGTTAAAGTCGAGGGAAAGGAGAAGAGAGGCACCTTTTCTTTTCTGATTCTAGGGCCGGAAAGAATCTTCCTCATTGAAGCGTCGTTTGTCCACAGCGAACAAAGAAAGAGTGGAAGAAAGGAGTATGAAGAGTGACCAGACAAACACAATATGTAAAGTAGTTTTTTACATCGTATAGAAAGGCAATATCAAGTACTCTACCAAAAATTAGTTGTAGTAATTTTTTTTTTTTTTATCAACGTACACAATTACAACTTAAAATTTACCACGTATAATTAGTAATGTATATAATCTTGTTTGTCTATATCTATATTTAAAGCCTAGGATTCAGTTTAACTTTTTTATACATACAACAATCTAAGGGGGATGGTACTCACAATTTCGAGTAATTCGGTCCACATTCAAGCCATGTTGACCTTGGCACGAGATTCTAGTTATTTTTAAAAAGTTGCTATCCTCACCATTAATTGTTGAATAACCTAATCATCTATTATTACTATGAGTCGAGAAAACATAAGAGAATTTTCTCGGAGATTACAGTAAAAATGTGTTGACTCACGGGTAGGTAGATAGTAAGCGTCTTTATTATGGGCGCTATCTTGTTTCCACTTAGGAAAAGTGATTCGTGAAGCCGAAACCATAAGCATTGCGCCTAGGAAGAGCTTTGCTTGGAGAAATAGACGAACATGTATCACACGTCCAAAATTTGGGAGAGTAACACACTTGTGAAAACTGAGGTATGGAAGGAAAAATAATTAAGAAAAATAATTAAGAAAAATGAGAGAAAAGGAAGGGGAAAATTTTAGTATTCTCAGAAATTCTATCTTGCTATTTTCTCTTCTCTTCTCTTCTCTCTCGAACCGAATAATTAAGAGAAGGAATTTTTTTTCAAAAACTTTTCATTCTTTTCCTTTTCTTTCAACATGTTCCAAACAAAGTAGGCTCCGTCCAGAAGTTAGGAAATAAATGAAAAAAAAGATAAAAAGATTAGTAAATAAAAATGAGGAAGAAAGAAAAATGGTCATACTTTCATATTAAATCATTTATTTGGATTCAGCGTTTTGGTAAGAAATGTGTGAAGAAGAAATTTTTTGACAGCGTCATTCTTCTTTTTCATCCAATCTCACCAAAAGCCAAAAGGGTTCCAAATAGAGAGAAATTTATGGAAACAGTTGCATTTTTCTTTTTTGGAAGTTTTCCGTTCTAGTTCTGAAGACACTACAGCGGGGGTTTTAGGAGATACGATAACGTCCGAAGACGGCGACGTCGGTTTTTTTTCTTTCCCCGTTTGCATCTCCTTCATAAGTTGTTGGCAAATCGATCAATTAAGCCGTCATTTTCCAACCCAACAGTAGATTAAGCTGGTTGTGGCGTCCTGATCCATCCATCAGTGGACCTAACTTGCATAAACCATCAAAGATGCGAACAAGAAGAATCGCGGCTGTTGCTTTGATTTTCAGCCCAACAACGACAGCGCGTAATACCTATCCGAAAGGTAACCCATTTGTCCATCATCATACACTCTTGTTTCATCCTACCCATTTTTCAACGAACCCTAATCCCACTGATGTCATTGCAATCACGAACCGGCAGCAACTACAGAAGTTGTTGTTGGAGAAATCTAAGACGGGTTTTCACAAGCTTGACCATGCTCTTAGTTTGTTCCATCTAATGGCCCGATTTCGACCTCTGCCTTCTGTGATCGATTTTAATCAGCTGTTAACTGCTGTTGCCAAGATGAAGGAATATTCATCCGTCATTTCTCTATATAAAGAAATCCGCGAGTTGGGCATTCCGATTAATGAATATACGCCGAATATTTTGATCAATTGTTTTTGCCGGTTGAATCGGGTGGATTTTGGTTTTGCTATCTTGGGCATCTTCTTTAAATGCGGTTGTACTCCGAACGTGACTACCTTCACCACTCTGATGAACGGGTATGTTTTAGAAGGTAAGACTTCTGATGCTGTGAATTTGTTCATAAGGTTGATAAAATATGGAGACATCGAACCTGATGCAATCACATATGGGACAATCATGAAAGGACTTTGCAAAGTAGGAGACACTGCGATGGCTATACGGTTGCTGAGGAGTATGCAGAAAAGGAACTATAGGCCTGATGTAGTGATGTATAGCACAATCATCGACAACCTTTGTAAGGACGGGAACATAGATGATGCTTTGCGTCTCTTATCGGAGATGAGTGAATCGGACATTGTGCCTGATGTGGTCACCTACAGCTCTTTGGTCGATGGCTTATGCAAATCAGGTCGAGGGAAGGATGCCGCAAGAATATTGAGTTATATGACGGAGCGAAATATTTTCCCTGATGTTGTAACCTTCACTATGTTGATAAAAGCACTTTGCATGGAGGGAAGGACCGAAGAAGCGGAGGGCATACTCCAGATCATGATCCGAAGAGGTGAGGAACCCAATGTTATTAGTTATAGTACACTGATGGACGGATATTGTTTGCAAGGTCACATGAAGAAAGCAAAAGAAGTGTTCAACTCCCTAGTTGATAAGGGCCTTGAACATGATATCCGTAGCTATAATATTCTAATCAATGGTTTTTGCAATAAGATGAATATAGGCGAGGCCATGGATCTCTTTAGAGAAATGTCGCGTAAAGGGTTAAAACCTACTACCTCTACTTACAACACTTTGTTAAAGGGGTTGTTACGCATAGGGAGGTGCAATGCAGCAGATCATATGTTTCACGAGATGATGTGTAGCGGGCTAAATCCTGACATTTTGACTTACAGAATCTTGTTAGATGGATTCTTTAAGAACCAAAAACTTGGCAAGGCAGTAGAGGTGTTTCGTTCAATGCAAGATCAAGGAATAGTCCCTGATTTTGTTATTTATCTTATCATCATTAATGGCATGTGCAAAGCGGGGAAGATTGAAGATGCTCGAAAACTTTTTAGTACCTTCTTAGCTAAAGGTTTGAAACCCAATGTTAAGATTTACAACACGATGATTAGTGGACTTTGTAAGAAGGCCCTGCTGGATGAAGCTGAGGAGTTACTATTGCAAATGGAGGGAGATGGGTGCCCACCAAATGATGTTACTTACAATATTGTTGTTCGGGCATTCCTGAAGAGGGGAGACATAGACAAGGTTAAGATCCTTCTGCAAGAAATAATCAATAGGAAATTCTCACCAGATGCATTTACCATGTCCATATTAGTAGATTTACTTCCGGCTGAGGGTGAGGATAGCGAACTTTTAAAAATGATCCAGAGTCTTGTGCCAAGGGAGAGTAGTAAGGCTGTGTCCCAAACTTTAAGGGAATGATTTGAAGGTGTCAGATTATGGATGCTTGTGCAAGTGACATGGAAGGATTTATGAGGTTCTATGTTGTCAACGTTAGGAGCAAGTTTCACCTTTACCATGACATTTGCCTTTTACTGGTAATTTGGCTCGAGGTTAAACTGTGATCTCGTGATGTTATATTCTTGTGATGTTGGTTATTTTTATAAATGATGCATTTTTATCCCCTAGAAGGTCTTTTTCTCTTGGTATAACTATGTTAAGTTGTTAAATAATCATCCTATTGGTTAAAAATATACATTCTTAAACACATGGAAATCTATTCATGCGAAATCACAAATGGCAGTGATCTATAAGATGAGCACAAATGAATATGAATAATTGAATATTTCAGTATTTTAGTTTTTGATGTTCCTGTGTAAATGCTAAAAGGCAATTATGTAAGAGTTATAGTCTGAAAAGGCTTGAATACACTTCACACCTCCTACTTAAGGCCTATCCCACATTGGTCTGTCATTTTCCATTACCGGTTGGCCGCTTACACTTGTAAGCCTGCTGTTACTTGAGATAACTGAAAATTAGTGAATTAGCACTTGTGTGTCATGCTTTGGTAATCTGCCGAGGGAAAAAATAATAAAAACTCTTAAGAATTTCCTCATGTCATGTTGCGGAGTACGCAGCTCAAGGAAAAAGCTTTCATTTGGTATCCCATAAAAAATAGGCGTCAGCATTGCTGGAATTTGTCCATTTGTACACTCTAGTTAAGAGAATGCTCCATTGTATGGTTTCTGTTCTCATCCACATAACTTTGTTGTTTCTTTGCAGCATGATTTGCATTTTAAATTGCGGTGAACCCTGAACTTTCTTCCTCGTCTTTCCTTGTCTCTTCTTGTTTTTATACTTTGTTTTCTATAGTATTGTCATTAATGTGGTATGTGCCTTTTCTATACTTTATTTGTACTTTGTATTGTACTCTATATTGTTGTCATTAATGGCAAGTGCAAAGCGAAGAGATTGAGGATGCTCGGATACTTTTTAGTACCTTTTTAGCTAAAGGGTGGAAATTTAGTGTTCAGATGTAATGATTAGTGGACTTCATAAGGAGGCCTTGCTGGATGAAGCTGAGGAGATACTTGTGCCAATGGACAACGATGGGTGTCTACCAAATGCAATCATTAACAATATTACTGTTCTAGCATTGCATAAAAGGGGTGTCAGACACAAGATTATGATACTTGTACAAGATATGATACTTCTACCAATGCAGGAGTTTCTCACCCAATGCATGTACCATGTCCATTTTATTAGACTTAGTGGCAGCTGATGTTCAGGGTTGCAAAATGTTTGAAATGATTGAAAGCCTGTGCCAATGGATCAACACAAGCTATGAGCTGAATTTTTAGAGAAGTGTTATCGTGCCAAGACCTCTTCAATTCATATGGTTCGTCTATGTTCAGTTCTATCATGTAGGGTAAGTTTTCTTTTTCCTTTTATAGATCTTGTTACTACGCTTACTTCACGTTAGTGTTTCATGTTGTCTTATTTTAATTTGTTGCTTGCAGAGGAGACAACGGATGATTCTGCCCCTGACACCATATGGTGTCAGAAGACGGAGGAAGCCAAAACGGAATTTGCTAACTCCAGCGAAATACAAGGGGTCATCTGCTTTGAGGGCTCCATGATTTGAGGGTACATCTTTCCCCCTGTTATGAGGGTACCTGCCTTGGGTATTAGTTTGTAATGAAACTCCTGCCCTGGCCGTTCCCTTTGCTTAATAATACTTTGTTTTATGCAGCGTGAAAATTTGCCACCCCCATCATTTTGAAGTAGTACAATTGAAGAAGAAACCCCACCGTAAGTCAGAATAACAAAAAGCTAGGTCAAAGCCCGATTCTTTTGGTACTTGCTTCTCCGTGTCATGGCTTCTCTTGGTTCAAAAGTTCCTAGTGATCACTCTCTCTCTCTCTCTGATCATAACATCTCTCTCTCTCTCTGATCATAACATAAAGATAGTTTCTTTGATTGACAGTTTTATGACTTTGATTATATTCTTATTTTGTGTGATCTAAAACAGTTTTTTTGATAGCGCGTCTATACAATTTTATGGTTGATGCATGTACATGTCTAAGTAGATTGGGGGGGATTTGAAGCTTTTCTGACTTCGCTCATGTGCATCGGTATGTAATTTTGATACTTCTTCTTAACCAAAGACACTTTTTTTTTTTCAATGTCTAGTTCTATTTGGTGTTTATATGTTACTCCGGCCTCATTTTGCTTCCATCTTACAGGGACCGTATAATTTTGACCTCTATAAATAAATTACTCCCAAAATAATAAAGGTCTCAATGAGTATTTTTGAGCAATGCACCTCTTTTTCCGAGATCAAATGGCACGACTTTCTGTATGAAACAAACATGGGATGAAAGGAGTAATGTTTTTTGCTGTGTTGATTTGTGGTTCTGACCATTCACTAGTTTTAACCCAAGGAAGCATGGTACTTCAATACAAAAAACCAGCCTGTCCTGGTCGTACTCCTACCCTACTTTTCTGCATATGGATTTCTCGATGTTATTCTATGTTAGGGGTACACGTTGGGCTTTTGTGCTCTCCATAGGTTTAACCAAATCAATTTACAGGTTACTACTTCTTGGAGTTTTAATTGGTTGATATCAGATTAATTTGGGGATTGTTTTGTATTGCTTTAGTAAGAGATGAGAGATAGACTGTAATAATTCGTTGTCAATTTTTCAATATTGTTGTGAGCTTAGCCACTCACTCTCTTTAATTTATTTCTCTAGAGAAGTTATGGGGTCAACATCTAACAGACGCAAGATTTCTGAGAAAGTGAAACTGCTGAAGACAAAATCACCAACTTACCCGAAAATCTCCAGTCATATTCTATCCTTTCTTCCTACGAATTGTGCAGTTGCAACCAGCGTTTTATTCACACAATGGAGGTGGATGTGGACATCAATTACTAATCTACATATTGAAATTCTTGATGCAGAAGGACATGGCAGTTGGCGAGAAAAGAGTTTCGTTAAGTTTGTATACCATGTGTTGCTTTCATTAGATGGGTCAAACGTGGATGAGTTTTGTGATACCTGTGAAGGAGTTTCTGAATTCTTCGAGGCTTCACCTGTTAAATCCTGGGTTACTACAGCACTTTCACGCAATGTTCGACAACTTGATACATGCATGCCTCTATTGGTAGTGCCTGCCAGGCTCCCTGACCTTTTCACTTGCAAAACACTGGCGGTACCAAAATTGGGTTCTTATATTTTAATGCCAGCTGCAAGTTTAGTTCGTCTACAGAATCTTGAAACACTCCATCTCCATTCAGTTGGTCTTAGGGATGGAGATTCAGCCGATAGGCTCATTTCTAGCTGCGCTGTCCTTGAGAATTTATCTTTAATTGAATGCAGATGGAGAGATTTTAGGCTTCTCAAGATTCCGGCTCCTTTAATGAAGATGTTAGTGGCATCATATTTAGAACCAGCATGTTACGGGCGAAATGGTGTTGTTTGTCATGTTAGTTCAGACACGTGCAGGATCGAACTCAATACCCCAAGTCTTCAGAGTTCAATTTACCGTGTAGTCCTTAATTTTTTCTCGCTTGTAGACTATTGAGCTATACTATGACATTATGCAAGATCCAGATGAGGGCAATCTCGACCTTTATCGATTTCTCGACCTTCCAACGATTCATAATTTAACTTCGTTGGAGCTGGGTGCTAACAGTCATGTTCGATGGGTATCAGTATTTCCTAGAAAGCTCGAGATGAGATTGGTGAAGTACTCTTTGAGTAATGCGAAAGTGTTGAAGAGGCTGACTGTGTCTGGGGAAAAGAGTAAAATGAAAGGAGATATGTTTAAGTTTAGGAATGAGGTTCAAGAATATGTGAGGTTAAACAAGGTTATTTTTAATTTTTATTAAAGTTGACAAATATGCATATCAGAGTCCATTTTTTATTTTTATTTTGTATAAGTATAATGTTTGTCGCGATAAGAGGGGGTAAAAATATAGACAATGAAAAAAATTCATACACGCCGACGAACAAAGCCTAGAGAGAGAGAGAGAGAGAGAGAGAGAGAGAGAGAGCAGTGACAATTAAATGAACCCAATCTTATTACCAATCAAGTAAAATACATACATGGAGGAGACGAATTCCAGTTTTATTTTCCTTCAAGATACATTAGCAACATATGAAATGTACAATGACAATTTTGTTATTTTAAGCGCAAACCAGCTTCGAATCCTATCCAATGACGGGGACTCTCGTAACGATGCCGTCTCTATCAACCCAAACCCAGACCCGAGTGCAATCAAAATTCAAAATAACCGAGGATCCTTCCTTCACAATCTGGGCATTAACCAGAGGATTCTCTCTCTCAATCGTTGCTTCAGCCGTTTTTCCCTGGGCCCCAACGAGCTCGGGCCATGAACTCTTACCTGTATTATTACAAGACATATATTGCATTAGCTACTAATAAATAAGTAATGCAACTTAACAGACTTGCGCTCCGTTTGTTTCGGACCAACAAAAATATCTCCGGTGAAAAAGGTCGTGAAAAATGCTTTACACAGAAAAAGGGATTTTGTTTTGCTAGCAACCTTGAAAAGAATTGTGCTACCAGGTATGGTAGTGCTGGTGGTCGAGTGGCAGCGGCAACAGTGGTTTGTGGTTGAGTTGTATTGATGATGGTGTGGTAGTAGTATTAAATCTCTAAAACGCGTTTTACCTTTGAGTTTTGGTTTTCGACACAAAATATATAATGTTTCCGGAAAAATATTTTCAAGAACACAAACAAAGCGTTTGTTGGCTTAGCTCTAAACAGTAGTAATATTTACCTTGACATGAGGACGACATTCTCACAATTATCGTATGCTTGATCTTCTTGTGTTGCCTTTCCTTTGCCTTTGTGATTCATATGTTATCGCAACTAATGGTGTATTTATAGATGAGGATTATGAATTTTTGATCAATCTTCTGGCTCGCAATTTTTGACTTTGAACATTCCAATAATTTTGCGTAACTCAGTGGTTTAAGGATTAGCAGTTCTTCATACGTATCTTTCTAGCCCATTTTAGTGGCTGTTGAGTTGCCAAATTAGACTGGCCCACCCTTTGTCATCAAATATTATCACATTGACAACAAACTCATCACCAGGGGTAGTTGATTCTCCAACCAAACTCAGGAACTCAAGTCAATATTAGTAGATTTACTAATATTCTATCCTTTCTTCCTACAAATTGTGCAGTTGCAACCAGCATTTTATTCACACAATGGAGGTGGATGTGGACGTCAATTACTAATCTACATATTGAAATTCTTGATGCAGAAGGACATGGCAGTCGGCGAGAAAAGAGTTTCGTTAAGTTTGTATTCCATGCGTTGCTTTCATTGGATGGGTCAAACGTGGATGAGTTTAGCCTGTGAAGGAGTTTCTGAATTCTTCAAGGCTTCACCTGTTAAATCCTGGGTTACTACAGCACTTTCACGCAATGTTCGACAACTTGATACATGCATACCTCTATTGGTAGTGCCTGCCAGGCTCCCTGACCTTTTCACTTGCAAAACACCGGTGGTACCGAAATTGGGTTCTTATATTTTAATGCCAGATGCAAGTTTAGTTCGTCTACAGAATCTTGAAACACTCCATCTCCATTCAGTTGGTTTTTCTAGCTGCCCTGTCCTTGAGAATTTATCTTTAATAGAATGCAGATGGAGAGAGTTTAGGCTTCTCAAGATTCCGGCTCCTTTAATGAAGATGTTAGTGGCATCATATTTAGAACCAGCATGTTACGGGCGAAATGATGTTGTTTATCGTGTTAGTTCAGACACGTACAAGATCGAACTCAATACCCCAAGTCTTCAGAGTTTAATTTACTGTGTTGTCCTTATTTTTTTCTCGCTTGTAGACTATTGAGCTATACTATGACATTATGCAAGATCCAGATGAGGGCAATCTTGACCTTTATCGATTTCTCGACTTTCCAACGATTCATAATTTAACTTCGTTGGAGCTTCCAGATGAGGGCAATCTTGACCTTTATCGATTTCTCGACCTTCCAACGATTCATAATTTAACTTCGTTAGAGCTGCGTGTTAACAGTCATATTCGATGGGTCTCTCTTTCGTATTTCCTAGAACGCTCGAGATGAGATTGGTGAAGTACTCTTTGAGAAATGCGAAAGTGTTGAAGAGGCTGAAAAGAGTAATATGAAAGGGAATATGTTTAAGTTTAGGAAGGAGGTTCCAGAATATGTGAAGTTAAACAAAGTTATTTTTAATTTTTATTAAAGTTGCATATTAGAGTTCATTTTTTTTATATTTTGTGTAAGTATAATGTTCGTCTCGATAAGAGAGGGACGTAAAAATATAAAAATATAAACCATGAAAAAAATTCGTACACGACCACGAAGAAAGCCTAAAAAACACAGGCTTGCTTTTGAGAGAGAGAGAGAGAGAGAGAGAGAGAGAGAGAATTAAATGAACCCAATCTTATTACCAATCAAGTAAAATACATGGAGGAGACGAACTCCAGTTTTATTTTCCTTCAAGAGATACAATAGCAACATACTAAATGTAAAATGACAATTTTGTTATTTTAAGCGCAAACCAGCTTCAAATCCTATCCAATGACGGGGATCCTCGTAACGATGCCGTCATCATCAACCCAAACCCAAACTCTAGTGCAATCAAAATTCAAAATAACCTCGGATCCTTCCACCACAATCTGGGCATTAACCAGAGGATTCTCTCTCTCAATCGTTGCTTCAGCCGTTTCTCCCTGAGCCCCAACGAGCTCGGGCCATGAACTCTTACCTATATTTTTACAAGACATATATTGCATTAGCTACTAATAAATAAGTAATGCAACTTAACAGACTTGCGCTCCGTTTGTTTCGGACCAACAAAAATATCTCCAGTGAAAAATGCTTTACACAGAAAAAGGGATTTTGTTTTTGCTAGCGGCCTTGAAAAGAATTGTGCCGCCAGTTATGGTAGTGCTGGTGGCCTAGTGGCGGCGACAACAGTGGTAGTGGTTGGCAAGGTGATTGGTTGTGGTTGAGTGGTATTGATGATGGTGCGATAGTAGTAGTGTTAAATCTATAAAAATGCGTTTTACCTTTGAGTTTCTGGTTTTCGACACATCAAGAACTAGAAAATACATAACGTTTCCCAGAAAAATATTTTCCCGAACACAAACAAAGCGTTGGTCGGCTTAGCTCTAAACTGTAGTAATATTTACCTTCACATGAGGACGACATTCTCACAATTATCGTGTATGCTTGATCTTCTTGTGTTGCCTTTCCTTTGCCTTTGTGATTCATATGTTATCGCAACTAATGGTGTATTTGTAGATGAGGATTTCGAATTTTTGATCAGCCTTCTAGCTCGCAATTTTTGACTTCGAACATTCAAATAATTTTGCGCAAGTCAGTGGTGTAAGGATTAGCAGTTCTTCATAAGTATCTTTCTAACCCATTTTAGTGGCCGTTGAGTTGCCATATTAGACTGGCACAACCTTTGTCATCAAATATTATTACATGGACAAACTCATCACGTACCAGGGGTAGTTGATTCTCCAACCAAACTTAGGAACTCAAGTCAATAATCTGCAATTTTCCTTTGTGCGTGTTTATTTGAGCAAAGCAACATCAAAGTCTCCTTTATACGGACGAAAGGAACGAATAGTAGACGTTTTGCGTTCCTTCAGGAATTCATAGAAGCCTCGCCAAATTTACAAGTAACAAGAAACAAAAATGATTTTGAATATATCATGGAAGATTTCATATCGGCTTGCTTATGGGTCAACTTGAATTAGCTGGAGTCAGGTTTTGGCTCTTTGGTGCATCAAAAAACGCTGTAGGTCCTCTCCTTTGTTTTTTTTTGATGAACAAGCTCAATGCATTATATTAAAACACAAGATTACAAGTTCAACAAAGCTGCCTTTGCTTTCACATGAGCTGCTTGCACTACTTGCCTATCCACCTTAACAACTTTAACTACATTAAAACGAGTACATAAGAAACAAAAATCCATAAGAGCTGCTTGCAAGGTAAACTCGGCATCTGCAGGATTGAGAAGCCCCCTGCCCAAAAGCTGCACAATCAGTACGAATGCAAATCTTCCGCAACCCTTGACCAAAGGCCCCTCTAGCACTAACAAACCAGCCCTGATTTCTACCATAGCTGCCGAAGAGGAGCTACACCTGGCTACTTGATATGCCACCTCTTGCCCACCATCTCCTACTTGAACCCAAGCCATCGCACCCCTCTTTGTATTTGCCTGCCACACACCATCCGTAAGGAAAAGAAACAAACCCCGTACATCCTCCCCTCCTCTTCCAAACACAAACTGCAACTCAGACCTCTTTGAAGCAGCCCCACTACCAACACTAAAATGCCAACAATTCTACAACTCACATTTCTTCCTAAACTTGCATAAATTCTTGAGGCCTGAAAAGCAGGCCAATGCATTATCCAAAGTATTAACTAAGTCGCAATCAACATTATAAAATACGACGTCATTATGCACACACCAAATAGACCACAAAATAAAAACTGAGTCCCAAACCAACTCCAAAGAGGGCGCCTCCGTCAACCACTTCGCAAACCAAACCCCAAACAAAACTGGAGAGCCCACATCAAAATTAAAACCCAAATGTGAAGCTCGCCACACCCTTTTAGCAAACCAACACTGAAAAAATAGATGCTTAATCGTCTCCAGCTCTTGACCACACATAGGACAACTCGTATCAACACTCACATTCCTCCTTAACAAAGCATCCTTCACGGCTAAAATCCGGTGCCAGACCTTCCAAATAAACAACAAGTACTTTGGAGGCAAACCCAGGCCCCAAACTCTCCCCCACGGCCCAAACAGATCTCTAACCTTCTCAAGAACTTGACTATGAGATTTTGAAAACTGAAACAGGTATGCTGACTAAACCGAAAGAACATCATTTTTAGAATGCTCCCACACCAGATCATCCTCCACGTTAGAGATGGGAACATACACCTCTGAAATTTTCTGAGCTATCTCTCCCGATAATAGCATAGAAACCAAAGGCATACGCCACACCCTAGAGCCTTGATCAAACAAGTCAGCCACTTTGAAACTATTAAAATGCCGAGACATATCCCTACCAACATTAGGATTAGAGGATTTAGGAATCCATTCCTCCTTAAATACATTCACCTTATTCCCACTGCTCACTCTCCATTTTAAGCCTTCTTTCAACAACTTCTTCCCCCATAGAATACTTCTCCAACCCCAGGTCGCATTAGAAGCAGCCTTGGCATTAAGAAAGTCTGTGTGGGAGAAATATTTTCCACGCAAAACCGACAAAAGAAGTGAGTCAGAATTTTTAAAAATCCTCCACGCCATCTTAGCTAACAACGCTTGATTTAAACACCCCAAATCTTGCAAACCCAAACCACCCCTACTCTTAGGTAAACAACAAATACTCCATTTCCGCCAAACTATACCCTTCTCCTTCTCACCATACCACAAAAAATGAGTAACCACCCTTTTAACCTTGATTCAAAAAATACACAGGAGCCTGAAACATAGAGAGCAAATAAATTGGAATAGTCAGCATGACATGCCTAGCCAAAACTAGTATAGCTGCAAAAGGCAATGAAGGGATCTTCCAATTACTAAGTTTAACTTGGATCCTATCTAAAACTGGAGAAAAAAGACTCCCTTTCCGACAAGAAAAATCCAAATTAGCACCCAAATAGACCCCAGGTCTATCAACACATCTGACACCAAATATACGCTTTAACCAATCCACATCCCTTAATTGCATATTAGGACTTACAAACAACTCCAACTTCGCAAAATTGATCTTTTGACCTGCTTGAGCACAGTAAATCAAGAAGTAGTTTAAGACACCAAGCATGATCCATGTTATTATCCATAAAAATAAAGCAATCATCCGCAAACAATAAATGTGAGATACCGGGGGCGCGAGGACTTACAACAACTCTTCAACGCACATTGTTAGCTGCAAACTCCGCCAAACCATCAGAAAGCCCTTGAGCAATCAGAGTGGACAGATAAGGCGAAAGGGGATCCCCTTGCCGAATTCCACAAGTTGGCACGAAGGATCTAGATCTCTGCCCATTAACCAAAATAGAGAACGACACCGTGGTAATACACTGGCGTATCCAACCCACCCATTTCTGACTGAAACCCACAACCCGGAACAAACTAAGAAGAAAATCCCAGTTAACTCGATCATATGCTTTATTCATATCCAGCTTTAAAGCAAAAAAAGCTTTCACTGTTGTTTTTTTTGGTACTTTGCAAATTCATAAACCTTCAAAGCCACAAAGTCTTACAGCCAACAGGGGAAAAACAAAATTAGAGTCAAGCCAGCTACAAGAGAAAGCTGGAAAACAACAAACTAACTAGTTAATTTTAAGGTGGGCTACGCCCACACCGTCTTCAATAACAAAACGCCTCGCAGGTGGCGGCATACTTGCTAAACGATCAGTGCTCTGGTTTACTTCACGATAAATGTGAGAGAGAGTGGCTCCAGTATGGTTCAGGAGGATTTTCGAATCTTGAATCAAAGCTTGATAAGTCTGAATAGGAAGAGGACCCTAATCGATAAGTTTCACTGCTTTAACGGAGTCCGATATCATAACATGTGGAAGAACTTTCTTCAGGAGAATGGTAGTTAAACCTGTATAAATGCCCCATATTTCCGACTCCAAACTCGAACCACTCCTAAGCTGACCGTAGTAGCCCAGAAACCAATCTCCTTCGCAAACAAGGAAGAGACCTTCAATCCTGCTCTTCCATTAAAGTCATACCAGCAGCCATTTGTGTTGAGTTTGGTCTTACCTGCATTTAAGGAAGTGTTCATCGAGTTAATATGGTGTGACTGGTGCCAATGTGGAGAGAGGACTACAAGGCCTGAATAATTTCCAGGAAAACAAGCAGTGCAACAGCAAATGGGGAGCAGATTCCTCCACAACTCTGCACCATGGACCATTACCATCTTCATCCACCCGCTTGAAGTGTTATGTTTCTTTTCAGCAACTGATCAGCAATAGCTATTTTGTTCTGTATGGCTTGCCACACAAAAATCTATACTTTCATTGGACAGATTTTCTTCCAAAAAATGTTGCATTTAACCCCAGTTGGATTAGCACTGTTGCATGAAGTTTCTCATTTCTCCTGTACAGATATTACAGTGAAGGATCCCCCTCCCTATCAAACAAAACCAAGATGCTGCTAGAGATCTCATCGATTAATTTTTGCATGAATAGTAAGTTACAAAAGCGAAAATGTAGTGGCCCGAACTACCGAACTCTTGTGGTCTGAGTCGTTAGGCCGATGTAGGTAGCCATCCACATGGCCGCTTTGGCTGACCGAACCGCCGGGACTTATTTGTCCCAGCCATATGTTCAAGACGAAGTTCAGCTGGGAGCCAAGCGAAGATACGCAGCAGGGTCCCACCGAATCCACGTTCGCTCGGCAGGGGGCACAACTTGGAACTATTTGTTTTACATTTTCTTGGCTAGTGAAAATGAAATTGGTTACAATTCCTTCTGAATAATAGAGTAGTATATACATGAAACTTTGGCCTATGGAGAGAACATGAAATGGAGTATTATTTTGACTTATCTCTAGAACTATCACAAAAATAATCACTTGTTGACAAAAAGAAATTTTCATTACACCCTAGCAGTTCTAACTTCAAATTGACACGTTTTCCAAGCGATAGCATTGAAATTGTTTCAAAGGTGGAGGGCACATTTAGAAGCAAAGAGTATGGGAACACCTACCGAGCCTGTAGGATTCGGTATCAAAGACACAATTCTACAAACATCTTATGCAAGCTACAATCAATATGAACATTAGAGGAAAGACAAAGAAATAGAAAATGCGCAGTTAGTAGAGGCTGGAGTACATTATGTAGGAATTCTAGGTTTGGGTTTAACCGATCTTTCCCATTGATAGTCAGACAAAGACTTGCAGGATAACATAAAACCGCTTGCATGTAAGAAATGATAGTTAGTTACCAAAAAAAAGTAAGAAATGATAGTAAAAGGTATATAACTTTCAAACGTAAAACATTGTGGGTTGGGAAAAGACGATGCCTGAAATGAAAACAGGAGTTGGAAGGGCCGCCCGGCTTTCCCCAATAAAAGATGACTCTTTTCGCTCACAAAGCAGGTGACCAAGGCAGAGGACTCCCAAAATCCTTCTTTTTATTTGTTATCCTGGATATTTGATTCAGGAGCGACCCGTCATATGACTCCTAATAGCTCAGTTCTTACTTCTTCTGTCACACCATCCTCATCTATTTCTGTTTTTTTTACAGCTAGTGGTGCTTTTGTTCCCGTTTGTCAGGTTAGATCTGTGACTCGCTCTTCTGATCCATCTGGTCGTTTGTCTCTTGATGCCGTATATCATGTTCTTCAGTTATATGACCTGGTGCCTTATCTCATAGATTAGAAACAACATGATACATATATTTTAGAACAAAAATACTCACTGCCGCCCAAAAAGACTCTATTTTCTAAGTTCTGGCATTAGCAGCAGAACACCATTCTTCTCAATCAAGCACAGATAGAGAGGCCAAAAAACTGGGTCGGAGCTACCTCGTGTACGTACCTCATATCAAAATGATGCCCGTCCTCTATTCCCAAGTGACTGTCCCGGTTTATAGATATGAATGGAAGGAAGTTAAGGAACACCTACAACATCAAGATCACACTTCTGTATCATACAGGATGCATCCTTACGATGGGCTGCAGTCCTTTGGAAAACAAAATATCCTTCCCACTTCTCGCTTACTCCCTTCACTGACTCATGATGCACAAAAAATATAAGCTCGAATAAAGCATCCATATTTTCACAACTTCGAGTGATTCCCTCAATATTCAAGCCATTTTTTTGTATCCCGAGGCATAAGACTCTGGATCATTTTTAAAAGCTTGTCATCCCCACCATCAACCGTAAGTAAATCCACTAACATGGATGTGGTAGATGCATTTGGTGAGAAATTCCTATTGATCATTTCTTGTAGAAGTATCATAACCTTGTCACTGTCTCCCCTCTTCAGGAATGCCCGCACCACAATATTGTAGGTCACATCATCTGGTGGGCACCCACCTCCCTCCATTTGCAAGAGCAACTCCTCAACTTCATCCAGCATGGTCTCCTTACAAAGTCCAGTAATCATTGTGTTGTAAGTCTTAATAGTGGGTCGCAAACCTCTAGCTGAAATCGAACTAAAAAGTTTCCAAGCATCGTCAATTTTCCCAGCTTTGCACATGCCATTTATGAGGATATTATAAACAACAATATTAGGAGTTATGCCCTGATCTTGCATTGAACGAAACACCTCCACGGCCTTAACGATTTTGTGGTTCTTTAAGAAGCCGTCTAACAAAACCGAGTAAGTTAAAATGTTAGGATTTTGACCTTTACGGATCATCTCCTGAAACAAACTATCTGCGGTAGCGCACCTTCCTATTGTAAACATCCCCTTCAACAAAGTGGTGTAAGTGATGGTATCAGGTTTTAACCCTTTACAAGCCATTTCGCGGAAGAGATGCATGGCTTCGTCTATATTCCTCCTCTTGCAGTATCCATTCACCAAAATATTATAGCCGTGTATGTTAGGCTCAAGGCCCTTATCCACCAGGGAGTTGAACACTTCTTTTGCTTTGTCCATGCGTCCTTGCAAACAATATCCGTCCATAAGTGCACTGTAAGTCACTACATCGGGTTCCTCACCTCTTTGAATCATGATCGCGAGTATACACTCTGCCTCCTTAGTCTTTCCTTCCTTGCAAAGTGCATCCACCAATGTATTAAAGGTTAAAACATTTGGAATAATGTTTTGCTCTATCATGTCTTGCACCATTATTATGGCGTCCAACCATCGACCCAATTTGCACAAGCCATCAACCAAAGAGGTATAGGAAACCACGTTTGGCATTACATCCCACTCTCTCATCTCTGACAAGAGGATGAAAGCATCATCTATGTTTCCGTCCTTACAAAGGTTGTCGATGATAGCGCTATAAATCACAACATTAGGCTTAAAGTTCCATTTTTGCATTCTCCGGACCAACTGTACAGCCATTGTAGTGTTTCCAAGTTTACAAAGGCCGTTTATGATGGTCCCATACGTAACCTCATCAGGTGTAATGTCTCCGTCTTTCGTCAACCTCAGGAACAATTTCACAGCATCGGCAGTGTTATCTTGTAAAATATACCCATTCAGTAGAGTGGTGAAGGCAGCCACATCCGCTTTGTAACCACATTTAAAGAAGATACCCAAGATAGCAAATCCAAAATCAACTCGCTTCATGCGGCAAAAACAATTGATCAAAATAGCCTGCGTATACTCATCAACGGGAATTCCCAGCACCCGTATTTCTCTGAATAAACAGATTACCGTTGAATATTGCTTCATTTTTGCAACAGCACTTAACAGCTGATTAAAATGGATCACTGAAAGACGAGATTGAATTTCGACCATCCGGTGGAACAAACTAAGAGCATGGTCGAGCTTATCGAAACCCGATTTGTGTTTTTCGAACACCAAATTCTGTATCTGGGTTGAACCCATGTTTGGAAGGGACTCAGGAGAAAAAGGGTTTGTTGGAATTTGGGAGTGAAACAAGGCTTTATCAGCCAGCAATGGGTTGAAGTTGAGGGGAAGGAGAAGAGAGGTTCCTTTTCTTGTTGAGTAGTAATTGGAAGCCATTCTGATTCTAGGGCTGGAAAGAATCTTCCTCATTGAAGCGTTTGACCACAGCGAACAAAGAAAGAGAGGAAGTGAGAGAGTCTGAGTGACCAGACAAACACTGTGAAAGGCCGCTTGCCCACTTCGCTTCCCTACGAGTACTACGCAAAACACTGGGAATTGAACACTTCTTTTGCTTTGTCCATGTGTCCTTGCAAACAATGTCCGTCCATAAGAGCATTGAGAGTCACTACATTGGGTTCTTCACCTCTTTGAATCATGATCACGAATATACCCTCTGCCTCTTTAGTCTTTCCCTCCTTGCAAAGTGCATCTACCAAAGTATTAAAGGTTAAAACATTTGGAATAATGTTTTGCTCTATCATGTCTCGCAACATTCTTGTAGCGTCCAACCATCGACCCAATTTGCACAAGCCATCAACCAAAGAGGTATAGGAAACCACATTTGGCATTACATCCCATTCTCTCATCTCTGACAAGAGGCTGAAAGCATCATCTATGTTTCCGTCCTTACAAAGGTTGTCAATGATAGCGCTATAAATCACAACATTAGGCTTAAAGTTCCATTTTTGCATACTCCGGACCAACTGTACAGCCATTGTAGTGTTTCCAAGTTTACAAAGGCCGTTTATGATGGTCCCGTACGTAACCTCATTTGGTATAATGTCTCCGTCTTTCATCGACCTCAGGAACAATTTCACAGCATCAGCAGTGTTATCTTGTAAAATATACCCATTTATTAGAGTGTTGAAGGAAGCCACATTCGCTTCGTAACCATATTTGAAGAAGATACCTAAGATAGCAAATCCAAGATCTACTCGATTCGTGCGGCAAAAACAATTGATCAAAATATTCCGCGTATGCTCATTTATTGGAATTCCCAGCTCGCGTATTTCTCTGAATAAAGAGATTACCGTTGAATATTGCTTCATTCTGGTAATAGCATTTAACAGCAGATTAAAATTGACGACCGAAAGACGAGATCGAATTTCGACCATTCGATGGAACAAATCAAGAGCATGGTCGAGCTTATCGAAACCCAATTTGTGTTTTTCGAATACCAATTTCTGTATCTGAGTCGGACCCATTTTTGCAAGGGAATCAGGAGCAAAAGGGTTTGTTGGAATTTGGGAGTGAAACAACGCTATATGAGCCAGCAATGGGTGAAAGTTGAGTGAAAGATGAAGAGAGGTACCTTTTGTTGGGTATTTGCAAGCCATTCTAGAGCTGGAAATCAAAGCAACAGCTGCCATAGTGGAAATCCACGATGAACGTAAAGTTATATTTGGGAGGAGGAGGAGGAGGAGAGGAGAGAGAGAGAGAGAGAGAGAGAGAGAGAGAGAGGGGATTCACCACTACCAACCGACTGGACTGATTCGAAATTGACGTTGTTTGATCACAGTAGAAGCGGATCTAGCGAACACGCTTCAAGGATTTGAAACTGCTCGTGCTCTGTTTGTTTGGAACTCGGGAAAAGTGGGGGGGGGGGGGGGGGGGGGGGAGGGAATATTTAAGGGAAAACAATTAAGATGAAGAATGTGAGAAAAGAAGGGGGACAATTACAATTTGAAGAAGATGCATTGCTTTTTAATTTATAATTTTTTGTGGCAAAGTTGATAAATATGCAGATTACAGTCCATCTTTTTACTTTTTTTTTTTTTTTAGTATTATGTTTGTCACAACTAAAAATTATTATTATTTTTGATTTCTCTCATTGAGGCGAATTAATAATTCATAAAAAATTGGCACAAAATTACCGAGCCAAAATTATTATTTTTAATGAAAACAAAACCTCCCAAAAAAACGCCAGAAGTTAAGCAATAATCCCTAAACACAACTAGAGCCTCTATGACAAACCTCCAAAGTCCAGTCCAATACGTCGGTTTTTTCACCTCGCACTGAAATGCAAAGGCAAGTCAAGGAGTTGATTACCAAAGGCATGGTGTGTGAAAGCAAGAGTCATTGTGTTGTCAATGTGTATACGTTTGAGGAAGCAATTTCAACAGAGGCTCAGGTTGAACAACTTCCAAAAGCACAACCAGATGTCATTGAAGATGTGTTGGACATAAAAGTGGTAAAATCAAGAAGGGGCATCCAATACCGACGGTTCTTAGCGAAGTGGTTGGGAGAACCAGCTAGTGAAAGCACTTGGATTGCCAAAGATGAGGTGAAGAGGATTGATCCAACGATATACGTAGAAATGGTGGAAGCTTTCTTGCCAGAGCCGAGTTTTTCCCGATCCGGACGGGTTGATGCAGGAGCATACGTCACGCTTACCAAGGCCAAGCGGGCCCGCTAGGTCACTTTATTTGAGTCTTCGATTAGATTTATTTTCAATTTTTTTTTGACAAGATTTATTTTCAGTTTATCTTTTAGGGTTTTGAGTTGTTCTATGTCTTATGTTAATCTTATAGACATAAATTAGGTTCCTAGTCTATTTAAAAGGTCATGTGACTGACATGTGACTTTTTAATTATTTTGGAAGGCTAGGATTGAAGGTTTGTTTTGTAATTAAAGGCGAGGATGCTAAGGCTACTATAACCCAAGTATAAATACTCTTTTGTAACCTTTTGCAACTAGTTTTTACCTCCCAATTACAAAATATCTCATATTCTAGAGACATTCTTGGATTGAAACGCTAGAGTCTTCTCTCTTTTACGTTCTATCTTTAGTTTTACATCAGTTTCTTGCTGTTTTCTAGTATTTGCTGCATTAAAACCAGTGGAGGATAAACTCATATAATCTGCGAGAAGTTGTAGCAGTTACCATATGTATCGAAAACACAAGATACAACAGAAGGATGTGATATTGAATACAACTGCATCTGCAATTTTTCTTGTCTAGCCAACACCTGCTGTAAACCATAGTCATAGTCGCTCCCTTTCTCTTTCTAGGGAATGAGGGTTGGTTGGAATTTGGGAGTGAGGCAACGCTATATCAGGCAGCAATGGGTTAAAGTCGAGGGAAAGGAGAAGAGAGGTTCCTTTTCTTTTTCTGATTCTAGGGCCGGAAAGAATCTTCCTCACTGAAGCGTCGTTTGTCCACAGTGAACAAAGAAAGAGTGGAAGAAAGGAGTATGAAGAGTGACCAGACAAACGCAATATGTAAAGTAGTTTTTTACATCGTATTGAAAGAGTGGTGCTATTTGCACCGACGGTGTCCCTACCGACGGTGCACCGACGGCCGCGCGCGGCCGTCGCCGGCCACCGGACGGCCGATCCGAGCCGTCCAAAAATTTTAAAAAATAAAACCGAGGGGCCCATCGCGGGAATCAACGGCATCCGATGTGTGTAGGGTGCTTGATCTAAACACCCTATTTTTCGTGTATATACATATATACACGAAAAATAGGGTGTTTAGATCAAGCACCCTACACACATCGGATGCCGTTGATTCCCGCGTTGGGCCCCTCGGTTTTATTTTTTAAAATTTTTGGACGGCTCGGATCGGCCGTCCGGTGGCCGGCGACGGCCGCGCGCGGCCGTCGGTGCACCGTCGGTAGGGACACCGTCGGTCCCTATAGGATTTTCGGTATTGAAAGGCAATATCAAGTACTCTACCAAAAATTAGTCGTAGTAATTTTTTTTTTTTATCAACGTACACAATTACAACGTAAAATTTACCACGTATAATTAGTAATGTATATAATCTTGTTTGTCTATATCTATATTTAAAGCCTAGGATTCCGGTTAACTTTTTTATACATATAACAATCTAAGAGGGATGGTACTCACAATTTCGAGTAATTCGGTCCACATTCAAGCCATGTTGACCTTGGCACGAGATTCTAGTTATTTTTAAAAAGTTGCTATCCTCACCATTAATTGTTGAATAACCTAATCATCTATTATTACTATGAGTCGAGAAAACATAAGAGAATTTTCTCGGAGATTACAGTAAAAGTGTGTTGACTCACGGGTAGGTAGATAGTAAGCGTCTTTATTATGGGCGCTATCTTGTTTCCACTTAGGAAAAGTGATTCGTGAAGCCGAAACCATAAGCATTGCGCCTAGGAAGAGCTTTGCTTGGAGAAATAGAAGAACATGTATCACACGTCCAAAATTTGGGAGAGTAACACACTTGTGAAAACATGTATCACAGTAGATTGCGCTGGTTGTGGCATCCTGATCCATCCATCAGTGGACCTAACTTGCATAAGCCATCAAAGATGCGAACAAGAAGAATCGCGGCTGTTGCTTTGATTTTCAGCCCAACAACGACAGCACGTAATAACTATCGAAAAGGTAACCCATTTCTCCATCATCATACACTCCTGTTTCATACTACCCAATTTTCAACAAGCCCTAATCCCACTGATGTCATCGCAATCACGAACCGGCAGCAACTACAGAAGTTGTTGTCGGAGAAATCTAAGACGGGTTTTCATATGCTCGACGATGCTCTTAGTTTGTTCCATCAAATGGCCCGATTTCGACGTCTTCCTTCTGTCATCGATTTCACTCAGCTGTTAACTGCTGTTGCCAAGATGAAGGAATATTCATCCGTCATTTCTCTATATAAAGAAATCCGCGAGTTGGGCATTCCGATTAATGAATATACGCTGAATATTTTGATCAATTGTTTTTGCCGGTTGAATCGGGTGGATTTTGGTTTTGCTATCTTGGGCATCTTCTTTAAATGCGGTTGTACTCCGAACGTGACTACCTTCGCCACTCTGATGAACGGGTATGTTTTAGAAGGTAAGACTTCTGATGCTGTGGATTTGTTCATAAGGTTGATAAAATATGGAGACATCGAACCTGATGCAATCACATATGGGACAATCATGAAAGGACTTTGCAAAGTAGGAGACACTGCGATGGCTATACGGTTGCTGAGGAGTATGCAGAAAAGGAACTATAGGCCTGATGTAGTGATGTATAGCACAATCATCGACAACCTTTGTAAGGACGGGAACATAGATGATGCTTTGCGTCTCTTATCGGAGATGAGTGAATCGGACATTGTGCCTGATGTGGTCACCTACAGCTCTTTGGTCGATGGCTTATGCAAATCAGGTCGAGGGAAGGATGCCGCAAGAATATTGAGTTATATGACGGAGCGAAATATTTTCCCTAATGTTGTAACCTTCAATATGTTGATAAAAGCACTTTGCATGGAGGGAAGGACCGAAGAAGCAGAGGGCATACTCCAGATCATGATCCGAAGAGGTGAGGAACCCAATGTTATTAGTTATCGTACACTGATGGACGGATATTGTTTGCAAGGTCACATGAAGAAAGCAAAAGAAGTGTTCAACTCCCTAGTTGATAAGGGCCTTGAACATGATATCCGTAGCTATAATATTCTAATCAATGGTTTTTGCAATAAGATGAATATAGGCGAGGCCATGGATCTCTTTAGAGAAATGTCGCGTAAAGGGTTAAAACATACTACCTCTACTTACAACACTTTGTTAAAGGGGTTGTTACGCATAGGGAGGTGCAATGCAGCAGATCATATGTTTCACGAGATGATGTGTAGCGGGCTAAATCCTGACATTTTAACTTACAGAATCTTGTTAGATGGATTCTTTAAGAACCAAAAACTTGGCAAGGCAGTAGAGGTGTTTCGTTCAATGCAAGATCAAGGAATAGTCCCTGATTTTGTTATTTATCTTATCATCATTAATGGCATGTGCAAAGCGGGGAAGATTGAAGATGCTCGAAAACTTTTTAGTACCTTCTTAGCTAAAGGTTTGAAACCCAATGTTAAGATTTACAACACGATGATTAGTGGACTTTGTAAGAAGGCCCTGCTGGATGAAGCTGAGGAGTTACTATTGCAAATGGAGGGAGATGGGTGCCCACCAAATGATGTTACTTACAATATTGTTGTTCGGGCATTCCTGAAGAGGGGAGACATAGACAAGGTTAAGATCCTTCTGCAAGAAATAATCAATAGGAAATTCTCACCAGATGCATTTACCATGTCCATATTAGTAGATTTACTTCCGGCTGAGGGTGAGGATAGCGAACTTTTAAAAATGATCCAGAGTCTTGTGCCAAGGGAGAGTAGTAAGGCTGTGTCCCAAACTTTAAGGGAATGATTTGAAGGTGTCAGATTATGGATGCTTGTGCAAGTGACATGGAAGGATTTATGAGGTTCTATGTTGTCAACTTTAGGAGCAAGTTTCACCTTTACCATGACATTTGCCTTTTACTGGTAATTTGGCTCGAGGTTAAACTGTGATCTCGTGATGTTATATTCTTGTGATGTTGGTTATTTTTATAAATGATGCATTTTTATCCCCTAGAAGGTCTTTTTCTCTTGGTATAACTATGTTAAGTTGTTAAATAATCATCTTATTGGTTAAAAATATACATTCTTAAACACATGGAAATCTATTCATGCGAAATCACAAATGGCAGTGATCTATAAGATGAGCACAAATGAATATGAATAATTGAATATTTCAGTATTTTAGTTTTTGATGTTCCTGTGTAAATGCTAAAAGGCAATTATGTAAGAGTTATAGTCTGAAAAGGCTTGGATACACTTCACACCTCCTACTTAAGGCCTATCCCACATTGGTCTGTCATTTTCCATTACCGGTCGGCCGCTTACACTTGTAAGCCTGCTGTTACTTGAGATAACTGAAATTTAGTGAATTAGCACTTGTGTGTCATGCTTTGGTAATCCGCCGAGGGAAAAAATAATAAAAACTCTTAAGAATTTCCTCATGTCATGTTGCGGAGTACGCAGCTCAAGGAAAAAGCTTTCATTTGGTATCCCATAAAAAATAGGCGTCAGCATTGCTGGAATTTGTCCATTTGTACACTCTAGTTAAGAGAATGCTCCATTGTTTGGTTTCTGTTCTCATCCACATAACTTTGTTGTTTCTTTGCAGCATGATTTGCATTTTAAATTGCGGTGAACCCTGAACTTTCTTCCTCATCTTTCCTTGTCTCTTCTTGTTTTTATACTTTGTTTTCTATAGTATTGTCATTAATGTGGTATTTGCCTTTTCTATACTTTATTTGTACTTTGTATTGTACTCTATATTGTTGTCATTAATGGCAAGTGCAAAGCGAAGAGATTGAGGATGCTCGGATACTTTTTAGTACCTTTTTAGTTAAAGGGTTGAAATTTAGTGTTCAGATGTAATGATTAGTGGACTTCATAAGGAGGCCTTGCTGGATGAAGCTGAGGAGATACTTGTGCCAATGGACAACGATGGGTGTCTACCAAATGCAATCATTAACAATATTACTGTTCTAGCATTGCATAAAACGGGTGTCAGACACAAGATTATGATACTTGTACAAGATATGATACTTCTACCAATGCAGGAGTTTCTCACCCAATGCATGTACCATGTCCATTTTATTAGACTTAGTGGCAGCTGATGTTCAGGGTTGCAAAATGTTTGAAATGATTGAAAGCTTGTGCCAATGGATCAACACAAGCTATGAGCTGAATTTTTAGAGAAGTGTTATCGTGCCAAGACCTCTTCAATTCATATGGTTCGTCTATGTTCAGTTTATCATGTAGGGTAAGTTTTCTTTTTCCTTGTATAGATCTTGTTACTACGCTTACTTCACGTTAGTGTTTCATGTTGTCTTATTTTAATTTGTTGCTTGCAGAGGAGACAACGGATGATTCTGCCCGACACCATATGGTGTCAGAAGACAGAGGAAGCCAAAACGGAATTTGCTAACTCCAGCGAAATACAAGGGGTCATCTGCTTTGAGGGCTCCATGATTTGAGGGTACATCTTTCCCCCTGTTATGAGGGTACCTGCC
This sequence comes from Rhododendron ovatum, assembly GCA_019656835.1. Classification (NCBI taxonomy): domain Eukaryota; kingdom Viridiplantae; phylum Streptophyta; class Magnoliopsida; order Ericales; family Ericaceae; genus Rhododendron; species Rhododendron ovatum. The sequence continues at coordinate 8,032,162 of CM033798.1, read as the reverse complement.
TTGGGTATTAGTTTGTAATGAAACTCCTGCCCTGGCCGTTCCCTTTGCTTAATAATACTTTGTTTTATGCAGCGTGAAAATTTGCCACCCCCATCATTTTGAAGTAGTACAATTGAAGAAGAAACCCCACCGTAAGTCAGAATAACAAAAAGCTAGGTCAAAGCCCGATTCTTTTGGTACTTGCTTCTCCGTGTCATGGCTTCTCTTGGTTCAAAAGTTCCTAGTGATCACTCTCTCTCTCTCTGATCATAACATCTCTCTCTCTCTCTCTCTCTCTCTCTCTCTGATCATAACATAAAGATAGTTTCTTTGATTGACAGTTTTATGACTTTGATTATATTCTTATTTTGTGTGATCTAAAACAGTTTTTTTGATAGTGGGTCTATACAATTTTATGGTTGATGCATGTACATGTCTAAGTAGATTGGGGGGGATTTGAAGCTTTTCTGACTTCGCTCATGTGCATCGGTATGTAATTTTGATACTTCTTCTTAACCAAAGACACTTTTTTTTTTCAATGTCTAGTTCTATTTGGTGTTTATATGTTACTCCGGCCTCATTTTGCTTCCATCTTACAGGGACCGTATAATTTTGACCTCTATAAATAAATTACTCCCAAAATAATAAAGGTCTCAATGAGTATTTTTGAGCAATGCACCTCTTTTTCCGAGATCAAATGGCACGACTTTCTGTATGAAACAAACATGGGATGAAAGGAGTAATGTTTTTCGCTGTGTTGATTTGTGGTTCTGACGATTCACTAGTTTTAACCCAAGGAAGCATGGTACTTCAATACAAAAAACCAGCCTGTCCTGGTCGTACTCCTACCCTACTTTTCTGCATATGGATTTCTCGATGTTATTCTATGTTAGGGGGTACACGTTGGGCTTTTGTGCTCTCCATAGGTTTAACCAAATCAATTTACAGGTTACTACTTCTTGGAGTTTTGATTGGTTGATATCAGATTAATTTGGGGATTGTTTTGTATTGCTTTAGTAAGAGATGAGAGATAGACTGTAATAATTCGTTGTCAATTTTTCAATATTGTTGTGAGCTTAGCCACTCACTCTCTTTAATTTATTTCTCTAGAGAAGTTATGGGGTCAACATCTAACAGACACAAGATTTCTGAGAAAGTGAAACTGCTGAAGACAAAATCACCAACTTACCCGAAAATCTCCAGTCATATTCTATCCTTTCTTCCTACGAATTGTGCAGTTGCAACCAGCGTTTTATTCACACAATGGAGGTGGATGTGGACATCAATTACTAATCTACATATTGAAATTCTTGATGCAGAAGGACATGGCAGTTGGCGAGAAAAGAGTTTTGTTAAGTTTGTATACTATGTGTTGCTTTCATTAGATGGGTCAAACGTGGATGAGTTTTGTGATACCTGTGAAGGAGTTTCTGAATTCTTCGAGGCTTCACCTGTTGAATCCTGGTTTACTACAGCACTTTCATGCAATGTTCGACAACTTTATACATGCATGCCTCTATTGGTAGTGCCTGCCAGGCACCCTGACCGTTTCACTTGCAAAACACTGGTGGTGCCAAAATTGGGTTCTTATATTGTAATGCCAGCTGCAAGTTTAGTTCGTCTACAGAATCTTGAAACACTCCATCTCCATTCAGTTGGTCTTAGGGATGGAGATTCAGCCTATAGGCTCATTTCTAGCTGCCCTGTCCTTGAGAATTTATCTTTAATTGAATGCAGATTAAGAGATTTTAGGCTTCTCAAGATTCCGGCTCCTTTAATGAAGATGTTAGTGGCATCATATTTAGATCCGGCATGTTACTGGGCGAAATGATGTTGTTTATCCATTTCAGTTCAGACACGTATAAGATCGAACTCAATACCCCAAGTCTTCACAGTTCAATTACTGTGTAGTCCTTACTTTTTTCTCGCTTGTAGACTTTTGAGCTATATACTATGACAATATGCAAGATCCAGATGAGGGCAATCTCGACCTTCATTGAATTTCTCGACCTTCCAACGATTCATAATTTAACTTCGTTGGAGCTGGGTGCTTAACAGTCATGTTCGTCATGGGTATCTCTTAGTATTTCCTAGAAAGCTCGAGATGAGATTGGTGAAGCACTCTTTGAGTAATGCGAAAGTGTTGAAGAGGCTGACTGTGTCTGGTGAAAAGAGTAAAATGAAAGGAGATATGTTTAAGTTTAGGAAGGAGGTTCAAGAATATGTGAGGTTAAACAAGGTTATTTTTAATTTTTATTAAAGTTGACAAATATGCATATCAGAGTCCATTTTTTATTTTTATTTTGTATAAGTGTAATGTTTGTCGCGATAAGAGGGGGACGTAAAAATATAGACCATGAAAAAAAATTCATACACGCCGACGAAGAAAGCCTAAAAAACAGAGAGAGAGAGAGAGAGAGCAGTGACAATTAAATGAACCCAATCTTATTACCAATCAAGTAAAATACATACATGGAGGAGACGAACGCCAGTTTTATTTTCCTTCAAGATACATTAGCAACATATGCAATGTACAATGACAATTTTGTTATTTTAAGCGCAAACCAGCTTCGAATCCTATCCAATGACGGGGACTCTCGTAACTACGCCGTCTTTATCAACCCAAACCCAGACCCGAGTGCAATCAAAATTCAAAATAACCGAGGATCCTTCCTTCACAATCTGGGCATTAACCAGAGGATTCTCTCTCTCAATCGTTGCTTCAGCCGTTTTTCCCTGGGCCCCAACGAGCTCGGGCCATGAACTCTTACCTGTATTATTACAAGACATATATTGCATTAGCTACTAATAAATAAGTAATGCAAATTAACAGACTTGCGCTCTGTTTGTTTCGGACCAACAAAAATATCTCCAGTGAAAAAAGTCGTGAAAAATACTTTACACAGAAAAAGGGATTTTGTTTTTGCTAGCGACCTTGAAAAGAATTGTGCTACCAGGTATGGTAGTGCTGGTGGCCAAGTGGCGGCGGCAGCAGTGGTAGTGGTTGGCAAGGTGATTGGTTGTGGTTGAGTGGTATTGATGATGGTGCCGTAGTAGTAGTGTTAAATCTATAAAATGCTTTTTACCTTTGAGTTTTTGGTTTTCGACACATCAAGAACTAGAAAATACGTAACGTTTCCAGGAAAAATATTTTCCCGAACACAAACAAAGCGTTAGTCCGCTTAGCTCTAAACTGTAGTAATATTTACCTTCACATGAGGACGACATTCTCACAGTAATCGTGTATGCTTGATCTTCTTGTGTTGCCTTTCCTTTGCCTTTGTGATTCATATGTTATCACAACTAATGGTGTATTTATAGACGAAGATTATGAATTTTTGATCAGCCTTGTGGCTCGCAATTTTTGACTTTGAACATTCAAATAGTTTTGCGTAAGTCAGTGGTTTAAGGATTAGCAGTTCTTCATTCTTATCTTTCTATCCCATTTTAGTGGCTGTTGAGGTGCCAAATTAGACTGGCACACCTTTTGCCATCAAATATTATCACATGGACAAACTCATCACCGGGGATAATTGATTCTCCAACCAAACTCAGGAACTCAAGTCAATAATCTGCAATTTTCCTTTGTGCGTGTTTATATGAGCAAAGCAACATCAAAGTCTCCTTTATACGGACGAAAGGAACGAATAGTAGACGTTTTGCGTTCCTTCAGGAATTCACAGAAGCCTCGCCAAATTTACAAGTAACAAGAAACCAAAATGATTTAGAATATATCATGGAAGATTTCATACCGGCTTGTTTATGGGTCAACTTGAATTAGCTGAAGTCAAGTTTTGGCTCTTTGGTGCATCAAAAAACGCTGTAGAACCTCCCCGTTTTTTTTTTTTTTTGGACGAACAAGCTCAATGCATTATATTTAAACACAAGATTACAAGTTCAACAAAGCTGCCCTTGCTTTCATATGAGCAGCCTGCACTACTTGCCTATCCACCTTAACAACTTTAACTACATTAAAACGAGTACATAAGGAACAAAAAATCCATAAGAGCCATTTGCAAGGTAAATTCGCCATCTGCAGGATTGAGAAGGCCTTGCACAAAAGCTGCACAATCAATACGAATGCAAATCTCCCGCAACCCTTGACCAAAGGCCCATTCCAGCACTAACAAACCAGCCCTGATTTCTACCATAGCTGCCGAAGAGGAGCTACACCTGGCTACTTGATATGCCACCTCTTGCCCACCATCTCCTACTTGAACCCAAGCCATCGCACCCCTCTTTGTATTTGCCTGCCACACACCATCCGTAAGGAAAAGAAACAAACCCCGTACATCCTCCCCTCCTCTTCCAAACACAAACTGCAACTCAGACCTCTTTGAAGCAGCCCCACTACCAACACTAAAATGCCAACCATTCTACAACTCACATTTCTTCCTAAACTTGCATAAATTCTTGAGGCCTGAAAAGCAGGCCAACGCATTATCCAAAGTATTAACTAAGTCGCAGTCAACATTATAAAATACAACGTCATTATGCACACACCAAATAGACCACAAAATAAAAACTGAGTCCCAAACCAACTCCAAAGAGAGCACCTCCGTCAACCACTTCGCAAACCAAACCCCAAACAAAACTGGAGAGCCCACATCAAAATTAAAACCCAAATGTGAAGCTCGCCACACCCTTTTAGCAAACCAACACTGAAAAAATAGATGCTCAATCGTCTCCACCTCTTGACCACACATAGGACAACTCGGATCAACACTCACATTCCTACTTAACAAAGCATCCTTCACGGCTAAAATCCGGTGCAAGACCTTCCAAATAAACAACAAGTACTTTGGAGGCAAACCCAGGCCCCAAACTCTCCCCCCAGCCCAAACAGATCTCTAACCTTCTCAAGAACTTGACTATGAGATTTTGAAAACTGACGCAGGTATGCTGACTAAACCGAAAGAACATCATTTTTAGAATGCTCCCACACCAGATCATCCTCCACATTAGAGATGGGAACATACACCTCTGAAATTTTCTGAGCTATCTCTCCCGAAAATAGCATAGAAACCAAAGGCATACGCCACACCCTAGAGCCTTGATCAAACAAGTCAGCCACTTTGAAACTATTAAAATGCCGAGACATATCCCTACCAACATAAGGATTAGAGGATTTAGGAATCCATTCCTCCTTAAATACATTCACCTTATTCCCACTGCTCACTCTCCATTTTAAGCCTTCTTTCAACAACTTCTTCCCCCATAGAATACTTCTCCAACCCCTGGTCGCATTAGAAGCAGCCTTGGCAGTAAGAAAGTCCGTGTGGGAGCAATATTTTCCACGCAAAACCGACAAAAGAAGTGAGTCAGAATTTTTAAAAATCCTCCACGCCATCTTAGCTAACAACGCTTGATTTAAACACCCCAAATCTCGCAAACCCAAACCACCCCTACTCTTAGGTAAACAACAAATACTCCATTTCCGCCAAACTATACCCTTCTCCTTCTCACCATGCCACAAAAAATGAGTAACCACCCTTTTAACCTTGATTCAAAAAATACACAGGAGCCTGAAACAAAGAGAGCAAATAAATTGGAATAGTCAGCATGACATGCCTAGCCAAAACTAGTATAGCTGCAAAAGGCAATGAAGGGATCTTCCAATTACTAAGTTTAACTTGGATCCTATCTAAAACGCGAGAAAAAAGACTCCCTTTCCGACAAGAAAAATTCAAATTAGCACCCAAATAGACCCCAGGTCTATCAACACATCTGACACCAAATATACGCTTTAACCAATCCACATCCCTTAATTGCATATTAGGACTTACAAACAACTCCAACTTCGCAAAATTGATCTTTTGATCCGCTTGAGCACAGTAAATCAAGAAGTAGTTTAAGACACCAAGCATGATCCATGTTATTATCCATAAAAATAAAGCAATCATCTGCAAACAATAAATGTGAGATACGGGGGGCGCGAGGACTTACAACAACTCTTCAACGCACATTGTTAGCTGCAAACTCCGCCAAACCATCAGAAAGCACTTGAGCAATCAGAGTGGACAGATAAGGCGAAAGGGGATCCCCTTGCCGAATTCCACAAGTTGGCACGAAGGATCTAGATCTCTGCCCATTAACCAAAATAGAGAACGACACCGTGGTAATACACTGGCGTATCCAACCCACCCATTTCTGACTGAAACCCACAACCCGGAACAAACTAAGAAGAAAATCCCAGTTAACTCGATCATATGCTTTATTCATATCCAGCTTTAAAGCAAAAAAAGCTTTCACTGTTGTTTTTTTTGGTACTTTGGAAATTCATAAACCTTCAAAGCCACTAAGTCTTACAGCCAACAGGGGAAAAACAAAATTAGAGTCAAGCCAGCTACAAGAGAAAGCTGGAAAACAACAAACTAACTAGTTAATTTTAAGGTGGGCTACGCCCACACCGTCTTCAATAACAAAACGCCTCGCAGGTGGCGGCATACTTGCTAAACGATCAGTGCTCTGGTTTACTTCACGATAAATGTGAGAGAGAGTGGCTCCAGTATGGTTCAGGAGGATTTTCGAATCTTGAATCAAAGCTTGATAAGTCTGACTAGGAAGAGGACCCTAATCGATAAGTTTCACTGCTTTAACGAGTCCGATATCATAACATGTGGAAGAACTTTCTTCAGGAGAATGGTAGTTAAACCTGTATAAATGCCCCATATTTCCGACTCCAAACTCGAACCACTCCTAAGCTGACCATAGTAGCCCAGAAACCAATCTCCTTCGCAACCAAGGAAGAGACCTTCAATCCTGCTCTTCCATTAAAGTCATACCAGCAGCCATTTGTGTTGAGTTTGGTCTTACCTGCATTTAAGGAAGTGTTCATCGAGTTAATATGGTGTGACTGGTGCCAATGTGGAGAGAGGACTACAAGGCCTGAATAATTTCCAGGAAAACAAGCAGTGCAACAAAATATCCTTCCCACTTCTCGCTTACTCCCTTCACTGACTCATGATGCACAAAAAATATAAGCTCGAATAAAGCATCCATATTTTCACAACTTCGAGTGATTCCCTCAATATTCAAGCCATTTTTTTGTATCCCGAGGCACAAGACTCTGGATCATTTTTAAAAGCTTGTCATCCCCACCATCAACCGTAAGTAAATCCACTAACATGGATGTGGTAGATGCATTTGGTGAGAAATTCCTATTGATCATTTCTTGTAGAAGTATCATAACCTTGTCATTGTCTCCCCTCTTCAGGAATGCCCGCACCACAATATTGTAGGTCACATCATCTGGTGGGCACCCACCTCCCTCCATTTGCAAGATTAACTCCTCAACTTCATCGAGCATGGTCTCCTTACAAAGTCCAGTAATCATTGTGTTGTAAGTCTTACTAGTGGGTCACAAACCTCTAGCTGAAATCGAACTAAAAAGTTTCCAAGCATTGTCAATTTTCCCAGCTTTGCACATGCCATTTATGAGGATATTATAAACAACAATATTAGGAGTTATGCCCTGATCTTGCATCGAACGAAACACCTCCACTGCCTTAATGATTTTGTGGTTCTTTAAGAAGCCGTCTAACAAAACCGAGTAAGTTAAAATGTTAGGATTTTGACTTTTACGTATCATCTCCTGAAACAAACTATCTGCGGTAGCGCACCTTCCTATTGTAAACATCCCCTTCAACAAAGTGGTGTAAGTGATGGTATCAGGTTTTAACCCCTTACAAGCCATTTCGCGGAAGAGATGCATGGCTTCGTCTATATTCCTCCTCTTGCAGTATCCATTTACCAAAATATTATAGCTGCGTACATTGGGCTTAAGGCCCTTACCCACCAGGGAATTGAACACTTCTTTTGCTTTGTCCATGTGTCCTTGCAAACAATATCCGTCCATAAGAGCATTGAAAGTCACTACATTGGGTTCCTCACCTCTTCGAATCATGATCGCGAGTATACGCTCTGCCTCTTTAGTCTTTCCTTCCTTGCAAAGTGCATCCACCAATGTATTAAAGGTTAAAACATTTGGAATAATGTTTTGCTCTATCATGTCTTGCAACATTCTTGTGGCATCCAACCATCGACCCAATTTGCACAAGCCATCAACCAAAGAGGTATAGGAAACCACATTTGGCATTACATCCCGCTCTCTCATCTCTGACAAGAGGATGAAAGCATCATCTATGTTTCTGTCCTTACAAAGGTTGTCAATGATAGTGCTATAAATCACAACATCAGGCTTAAAGTTCCATTTTTGCATACTCCGGACCAACTGTACAGCCATTGTAGTGTTTCCAAGTTTACAAAGGCCATTTATGATGGTCCCATACGTAACCTCATTAGGTGTAATGTCTCTGTCTTTCCTCAACCTTAGGAACAATTCCACAGAATCAGCAGTCTTATCTTGTAAAATATACCCATTTATTAGAGTGTTGAAGGCAGCCACATTCGCTTTGTAACCACATTTGAAGAAGAAACCGAAGATAGCAAACCCAAAATCAACTCTCTTCATGCGGCAAAAGCAATTGATCAAAATACCTAGTGTATACTCGTTAATAGGAATTCCCAGCTCGTGCATTTCTCTGAATAAAGAGATTACCGTTGAATATTGCTTCATTTTTGCAACAGCACTTGACAGCTGATTAAAATGGATCACCGACAGACGAGATCGAGTTTCGACCATCCGGTGGAATAAACTAAGAGCATGGTCGAGCTTATCGAAACCCAATTTGTGTTTTTCAAACACCAAATTCCGTATCTCGGTTGGACCCATGTTTGCAAGGGACTCAGGAGAAAAAGGGTTTGTTGGAATTTGGGAGTGAAACAAGGCTATATCAGCCACCAATGGGTTGATGTTGAGGGAAAGGAGAAGAGAGGTACCTTTTCTTGTTGAGTAGTAATTGGAAGCCATTCTGATTCTAGGGCTGGAAAGAATCTTCCTCATTGAAGCGTTTGACCACAGCGAACAACGAAAGAGTGGAAGTGAGAGAGTATGAGTGACCAGACAAACAATGTTAAAGGTTGCTTGCCCACTTCAAACTCTAGCCACCGCCAACATAACCACCGTTTTCCCTTCCTCCAGTCTCAAGCACCACGACCCTCTACAAATCCAACCCCCAATGCCACCCTCTTCACAGAACGGCCGTTATTATTTTGATTTGAATTGCGTGTGAATTCTGGATTTACTTTTCAAAAAACAAAGAAAAGAAACTGAATTCTGAATTTAGATGGGTAAATTGTGTAATTTGAGGGGTTGTGAATTGTGCGGGGAGGTGTGAATTCTGGATTTAGCGATATGAATTTGTAGGTGGGATTATTTTGGGAGTGTAAATTCTGCGAATGAGTGAATTCTGTGAGTGTGAATTTACAAACTAAAAAATTCACTACTCAAAACCAACAATGAAACCCTAACAAAATCATCGAACTGGGGAAAATCTAGTCGGGAGGATGACTCACGACAAGAAACCGAAGAAAAAAAACAGAAAAACAAATCAAAAGGCAATATAGCTTGCTGTTATATTGGCTGCTGAAATTTAGATTTGACGAGTGTTTTCGAAAGGGCAAATGAGTTTGGCACTTCAATTTTTTATGATGGCACTCCAAAATTTATTTTTTATTGTAAAAATTATACTCTCTCTATCTCAATTTGTTTGTCCAATCTCGAAAATTCAATTTTTTTAGGGAGCACAATGATTACACCTAAAAAGATACAATTTTCCACTTTTACCCTTGACTTTTTTTAAAAAATTACTCTATTCCACTAAAGAAAGGGCGCAAAGGGAAAATTGATTCACTTAGAAGTCAAATAGACAAATATTTTGGGACAGTTAAAAGTTAAAAAATGGACAAACAAATTGGGACAGAGCGAGTACCTAGCAAGGTACACTAAAAGACAAAATTTGAAATGCCATCATCACAAATTGAAGTGCCAAAATTATTTTCCTTTTCGAAAATAAACTCAAGTCTGTCAAGGGGTCAAAATTGCTTTTTAACTTCTATGCCACTAAATAATAATTTTGACTTTGTCAAATTTGTCACACCAGTTAACTCAACTAATCTGAATCTGAATAGTGAGATGAATTTAATTAATACATAGTAGATCAAATTTGTAGTTCGAATGACACCTTTTATCGGATTGTTTTTTCACCCTATCTTCTAAAATCAATTGGTGTTAGCGAGAGACTTTAATTAAGTGTTTTATAACATTCAACATTGCACCCACAAGTCTATTTTTAGAGTTGCAGGAAGTAACATTATGTAACCAAATCTATGAAGACACTCCGAACCCAACAACACCTACCCTAGCGCAACGATATTACTCCTATCAATTTTTTAGTACTTGAAATTATAGCTAGCCAACTGCGGCACTTGGCCTGATGGTTATTTAGCTGCAGTCAGTTTGAGTGTTCAAATCTTATGGGGAAGAAGTTGATACTCTTATTGGGAAAAAGGTTTGGATAGTATAAATGCTTTTAATACTATAAGACAAAAAAAATGTAGCTAGATAAAAAATAAGGTAAATGATATTAGCACTCCAAAATCAATGTAATTTCAAAGTCACTTTTTTTATTTTTATTTTTTGGAGTGCCTGCATCAATTTTTGGAGTGCCAATATCATTTTTCAAAAATAACTTTGGTAAAGTTATTTTGATACCAGTATTGGACTTGGTTTTAAGGAGAGAGAGAGATAAGAAAACCAAGAACACAAGTGACTATTTTTTTTTTTTAGGAACATGTTAGACATATTGTATTAGCTACTAACAAATAAGTAATGCAACAACAGACTTGCGCTCCATTTGTTTCGGACCAACAAAAATATCTCCACTGAAAAAGGTTGTGAAAAATGCTTTACACAGAAAAAGGGATTTTGTTTTTGCTAGCAACCTTGAAAAAAATTATTCTACTAGGTGTGCTGGTGGCCGAGGGGCAGCGGCAGCAGTGGTTTGTGGTTGAGTTGTATTGATGATGGTGTGCTAGTAGTGTTAAATCTCTAAAATGCGTTTTACCTTTGAGTTTTGGTCTTCGACACATCAAGTACAAGAAAATACATAATGGTTCCCAGAAAAATATTTTCCCGAACACAAACAAAGCATTAGTCAACTTAGCACTAAAATGTAGTACTCCGTAATATTTACCTTGACACGAGGACGATATTTTCACAATTATCGTATGCTTGATCTTCTTGCATTGTCTTTTCTTTCCCTTTGTCATCATTCATATGTTATTGCAACTAATGGTGTATTTATAGATGTGGATTCTGAATTCTGATCAGCCTTTTCTGGCTTGCAATTTTTGAGTTTGAAGCTAGCTTTCATATACAACATTCAAATAATTTGCGTAACTAAGTTGTTTAAGGATTTGTAGTTTTTCATATATATTTTTCTAGCCCATTTTAGTTGCCAAATTAGACTAGCACTGGCACACCCTTGTCATCAAATATTGTCACATGGGCAACTCATCGCCAGGGATAGTTGATTATCCAACCAAACTCAGAAACTCAAGTCTCTTTATACGCACGAAAGGAACGAATAGTAGACGCTTTTGTTCCTTTAGGAATTCACAAAAGCCTCGCCAAATTTATATAAGTAACAAAAAACCAAAAAGAAATACTTCATGGTTTAGGATCATGGACAATTTTATACCAGATTGTTTATGGATCAACTTGAATTAGCTGAAGTCAGGTTTTGGCTAATTGGCTCCTCGGTGCATCGAAAAACCCTGTAGAACCGAGTTCGGATCCCCTGTCCGACCCCCTTCAGGACAGGCGCCTGTCCCACCCTTCTCGGCCGGTGATCTCACAAATCAATGGCTGAGATGGGCCAAACACTTGCTCAAAACGACGTCGTTTTGGAGCAAGAAGTGCTCGGCCCGCATCAGCTGTTGATTTGCGAGATCAACGGCCGAGAGAGGGTCGGACAGGCCCCTGTCCGGAAGGAGGTCGGACAGGGGATTTCGTACGTGTAGAACCTCTATTTTTTGGTAGTTCTGAAATTCATAAACCCTTCAAAGCCACAAAGTCTTGTAGGGGAAAAACAATAATAGAGTCGAGCCAGCTACAAGAGAAAGCTGGAAAACAACAAACTAAAAAACTAGTTAATTCTAACACCGGGCTTCAATAACAAAACGCCTCGCCAGTGGCGGCATATCCTCTGTCACCAAGGACGGAACCAGAATTTCACCCTAGCAGTGGCGAAATGTATACTAAAAAAATCTAGTAGTGGCGAGACTATATAAGTTGGGCATAATTTTTTTTTTTACATATAATAATTGCATTTTCTAAAATTCTTGTCGTGGCGGTTGTCGCCACTAGACCCTCCCTGATCCCATCCTTGTCTGTCACCACAAGGTCTTCTGCTTGTTCAGCTCAAACACTTGCGAAATGATCAGCGCTCTGGTTTGCTTCACGATAAATGTGAGAGAGAGTGGCTCCAGTACGGTTTAGGAGGATTTTTCGAGTCTTGAATCAAAGCTTGCATGATAAATATGGCTAGGAAGAGGACCCTCGTTGATAAGTTTCACAGTTTTAACGAAGTCCGATTTACATGTGGAAGAACTTTCGACTCCAAACTCGAGCTGCTCCTTAGCTGACCATAGTAGAGTAGGCCAGAACCCAATCTCCTTCCCAGTCAAGGAAGAGGCCTTCAATCTTGGTATTCCATTAAAGTCATACCAGCAGCCATTTGTGTTGAGTTTGATCTCACCTGCATATAACGAAGTGTCCATCGAGTTCATATGGTGTGACCGGTGCCATTGTGGAGGCACTTATATTGAATGCAGTTAGTATCAATTTTTTTAAATCTTGAAAAAAAAAAATTGAAAAATTCGATCGAACACTTATACATATCGAATTGAACTAATTTTTCACAACCCCCCTCGTTTAAAAAAAAATTATTGAACGGGATCATCCGTGTAGGACTCATCGGTAGAAGTCTGGTCGGCCCCCTTAGGATTACGTTCTTTTATATTTTGGCTTAAATAAGTCAAATGCTTCTTCTTTTTCTTTTTTATCCGTATTCAAATTTTTTCCGCATATGTTTGTTTTTCATCGATTTTTTGTGGATTATTATTTCGTCATGTCGAGAGAAATCTAAAAAGAAAAAATTTACAATCGAAACCCAATTTATTTTGAATAAAAATGAAAAAATTTAACTTACTGACTTATTTTTGTCTTTATTAAAAATTGGCTTTTGGCTTATTTTTTTTCCCAGAATGAATTGAATTCCCTGTATGGAAGATGCGTCGACTTTACGAGAATGAAGACTATGTTTTCGGAGTTAAACCTCCCGTTTTGGATAAGCGATGTTAGCGTAGGATGACGGGGACGCCGTTTTACAATTTCTCTGAATATTTCTCTGAATTGTTTTTGCCGCTTGAATCAAGTGGATTTTGGGTTTGCTATCTTGGGTATCTTCTTTAAATGTGGTTGTACTCCGAAGGTGTCTACCTTCAGCGCTCTAATAAACGAGTATGTTTTAGAAGGTAACACTTCTGAGGCTGTGAATTTGTTCAGAAGGTTGATAAAATATGGAGACATCGAACCTGATGAAATCATGTATGCAACAATCATAAAAGGACTTTGTAAAGTAGGAGACACTACAATGGCCATACGGTTGCTCAGGAATATGCAGAAATGGAACTATAGGCCTGATGTAGTGATGTATAGCACAATCATCGACAACCTTTGTAAGGACGGGAACATAGATGATGCTTTGCGCCTCTTATCAGAGATGAGAGAGTGGGACATCATGCCTGATGTAGTCACCTACAGCTCTTTGGTTGATGGCTTATGCAAATCAGGTCGAGGGGAGGATGCCACACGAAAATTGAGTGACACGATGGAGCAAAACATTTTTCCTAATGTTGTAACCTTTAATATGTTGATAGATGCACTTTGCAAGGAGGGAAGGACTGGAGAAGCGGAGGGCATACTCAAGATCATGGTCCGAAGAGGTGAGAAACCCGACGTTATCACTTATAATGCTTTGATGGACGGATATTGTTTGCAAGGCCAAATGAAGAAAGCAAAACAAGTGTTCAACTCCCAAGTTGATAAGGGCCTTGAGCCCAGTAGCCGTAGCTATAATATTTTAATGAATGGTTTCTGCAATAAGATGAACATAGACAAGGCCATGGATCCCTTTAGAGAAATGTCGCGTAAAGGGTTAAAACCTACTACCTACTACCTATACTTACAACATTTTGTTAAAGGGTTTGTTAAACGTAGGGAGGTGCAATGCAGCAGATTATATATTTCATGAGATGATGTGTAGCAGTCAAAATGCTAACATTATTACTTACTCAATCTTGTTAGATGGCTTCTTTAGGAAACGGAAAATTGGCGAGGCAGTCAAGGTGTTTCGTTCAATGCAAGATCAAGGTATAGTTCCAAATAATTTCATTTATTCTATCCTCATCAATGGCATGTGCAAAGCGGGGAAGATTGAAGATGCTCGGAAACTTTTTAATAGCATTTTAGCTAATGGTTTGAAGCCCAATGTTCAGTTGTACAACACAATGATTTGTGGACTATGTGAGGTGCCCTTGCTTGATGAAGCTGAGGAGTTACTTCTGCAAATGGATAAAGTCGGGTGTCCACCAAATGATTTGACTTTTAACGTTGTTGTTCGAGCATTCCTAAAGAGGGAAGACAGACATAAGGTTAAGATATATCTACAAGAAACGAATCAACATGAATTTCAAACTGGATGTATCTACCTTGTCCATGGTAGTGGAGTTAATTACAGTTGATGGTGAGGATAGCAATTTTTTACAAATGATCCAGAGTCTTGTGCCAAGGGAGGATAGTAAGGCTGTGTCCCAAACTTTAAGGGAATGATATGAAGTTGCCATACTATGGATGCTTGTGCTAGCGACATGGAAGGATTTATGAGGTTCTATGTTTTCAACTTTAGGAGCAAGTTTCACCTTTACCATTGACCTCTTCCATTGACATTTGCCTTTTACAGGTACTTTTGCTTAAGGGTAAACTATAATTTTGTAAGGTCAAATTCTTATGGTGTTGGTTATTCATATAGATGATAAACTATTTCTGCTAGTTTTTTCTGTTGGAAAATCTTTAGTAGTTAAATAATGATCCTCCCGTTTAAAAGATGCAGTCTCAAACATATGACTAATTACATGAAAAGCTATTCATATGAAAACACAAATGGTGTGAAATTTATATTGACGAGCACAAATGTGTATGAATTATTGAATACTTTAATATTTTAGTTTCTTTTTTGAGTGTGTCTTTATGAATGTTAAAATATTGTTATGTGAGGCTTACATTCTGAAAAGGTTTTTAATACACTTTGCACCTCCTACTTAACCCAATCCCACATTGGCCTGTCATTTTCCATTACTGGTAGGCCACTTACACTTGTAAGCCTGCTGCTACTTGAGATAACTGAAATTCTCATGTGTCATTCTTTTATACTCTACCGAGGGAAAAAAAACCTCGTAAGAATGTCCTCATGTCATGCCGCAGGGTACGAAACTCGAGGAAAAAAAACTTTCTTTTGGTAACCCAGGGAAAGATAGGCATCGACATTAAACTGGTCCATTGGTACAATCTAGTTAAGAGAATGCTCCACTGTTTGGTTTTTGTTCTCATCCTTAACATAACTTGGTATGTTTCTTTGTGGCATGATTTGTAATTTGTGGACGTCGTGAACCCTGAACATCATGTCTCTTTCTCCTTCTTGTTTCCTTTTTCTGCAACAATGATTCAGAAACATGCCAAGGAACAAAATACCATGTCTTTAGTTTTAAAGAACTCTTTGATATCCTCAAACTATGGATAACTGGTATGTATGATGTTCTGTATTGGGCTGCCCGGGAAGTAAGTTTCACATTAGCATTGACCTCTTTAATGAACAGGTGTCTTGTAATGGTGATGTTTCATGATGTTATGCGAATACACCCACTAGAGTCTGAACACTTGCGTGCTGCTATTACTAGACATATAGATAATTGGTGGGGATATATCCTGTACGATAATTGAAGAGACTGGCCGTATGCCAAATGATACCATTTACAATGTGATTTTCTGGGTGGAAGCTTACTTCAATGATGTTTCTACATTTTGTTTCCTCTGCTAGTACCTCCTCTCTAGTTTCTGAACCCTGCTGGAAGATTCTTTGTTGTCCATTATAGTTGTAGTATAATGTCTTTCCTCTTTTTCGGACCTTGATTGGGCCCTTACCAGTTTTCTGGTTTCTATGAGTTGCACTTTGTGTGTTTGTTACTGGAATCATCTTCAAGTGTTACTAGGTGGAAGTGGCTTGTGTCCTATATTAAAAGAGAGCATTCCCTGTGGCAAGGGTCCTAACCTCATTTCCCGGGATAAGTTTCTTATAGAGGGACATCTTCCATTTAGGGTGCATAATCTAGTTAGCTATTCCCAACCATGACCATCGTTTTCATGTGTTCAAAGCTGAGAACCACAATGTTCTTTTTCTTGAGTGCAACTTTGTTTACAGTCTACAGAACTTGGGAAATTCTGATAGCCCCAATTGCCCAAGTGCCATATGGGTAGATGGAAGGTATTTGTGTTGTGGCTGACTGAGATTTTTCTTGAACAGGAATGGACCTTGTTTACAGAATTTGGGAGATCTAAACCACCAGTGTTGCATGCCATACTAAAGTTAAAAATGGTACCTTAATATTGTGAGAATCAAATCAAATGACGTTTACCGTTGGTGGGAACCAAAAGCTGTGGGTTCAAGTTTTGTTGTCTCAAAAAAGACGAATGGTTGCATGCATGGGTTTGATTATGAGTTTCTATGATGCATACGTCATTCAAAGCGAACTACGGTAGTTGTTAGGCTTTCTTATGAGAGAAAGGAAAACTACTCAGTACATGAACTTGAGGGAAAAACTCCAAATTTGTTATTTGGTATCTCATGGGAAAACAGGCATCTACTTTGCCAAATTATGTCCACTTATCGACAATCATATGAAAGAGAATGCCCTGCTATCTGGTTTTTCTACTCATTCTAATAGAAGGTTTCATTTCTTACGGTACCTTTGATATTTTGAGGACTCCAAATTGTAGTGATTACTGAAATCCATGATTCAAACAACTCGTTTCCTCATCTAGATTTGTTCTAGTCTTTACATGCATGTCTCAGTTATTTCTCTCTACCCCTCATTCTCATTTTTCCCATTTTCTGCATTTTTTCCATTTGGTTGGTTTCCTTAATATGAATTTGCAAATACTCATTGGGCTTTGACCAATTTCATCTTTTTCTTGATGTTTTCAGAAGCTTTTTTAGGTTGCTTTTACTCTTCATGTGGGCATGTTGGATAGTTCGGTTGGCATGCAATGGCTTTGTATTTGAAGATAAGTTTAAAGTTGCAGAGTCTATGGAATATGTGTGTGATTTGCCAGCGGGACTTCGGCCTCTCATCCCTTTAAGGAGATACCAATGTGTTTTTTTTTTTGTGTGTCTAGAGATCCGAGGGATACATAGTTTTGAGGCTTCATTTGTTTTGTTTATTCCTTTATTATTTTCTGCTGTGGACTTCTTCTACTCCTTGTCTTATGCTTCTCTTTCTTTCAATGTAATTTCCTCTTTAATGCTGAAAGAATCAGAAGCTAATCAGAAGATCTTGCAAAGCTTAAGTGCTTAACAGTAAAAATGTTATTCGACTGCAAAGATAAAGATTATGCGTTAGAACTAAAGTGAGAGAATGTGATATCAGCCGTGTGATAAATGTTCTTGAATAAGTGCAGGTAGGAGTTGATGGCCTGATCTCATTGGGGCACAGGGGAAGTCGCAACTATTGAGACCGAGATTTCTTGAGTTGATGCGGGTAATGTGTTAGAAGGATCCGCAGTTGTTTGGACTTTAGATTGCTCAAGAGTTTGGGTTTGGTATGGTGATAGGTGTTCTGTTTCGAGTGTCCCTTCGATCGGTTGGCATTTGAAGTCAGTTGTTCTGTCCTTGCGACACTGATTTGAATTTCTATTCTTGTGGTCATGAATGATGAATCTGTATGATAAGTGAGTTTTACGATCGAGAATTGTAGCTGCGTCAAACAATAGATCAGTTCCTGTGAAAGCCTGAGGTTGAAATTAATTGGTTTTACTTTTCTGAGTTTCAACCAACCAAATGTATGAAAAGTCAGGGTATATAGTTGGATCTCATACGGGCAAGGATCTATAGGGGTTGATAAACGAGCCAAACGAGCTAAGCAAGTAACTGATCAAGCTTGGTTCGATAGCTTAATGAGTATCAAAAATATGTTCATGCTTAGCTTATTTATGAGACGAACCAATCTCAAATGAGCTTTAATCAAGCCAAACACGAGCCGATTTCAAGTAGCTTGAATATTTTATACATAATAAGTTGAACAAGCCTTGAAATCTTAATGAGCTTCAAAAAAATGTTCAAACTTTGTTTTATATTATATATGATGACTAACCAATCATAAACAAGCTTTTAAATAACAAACACGAGCTCAGACTTGAGTAGCTTGGTTCGTTTAGCAGCCCTAAGCATCTTCAGTGTTAATAATTCCAATTTCAAGAACACTAGTCTCCTTACACATTGCAGGATATTTTGCAATAAGCCTCTTCAGTGCAGGAGCTGAAATGTTGACAACGCTAACATTCTATCCTCATTAAAATAAAGCCAAAACCTCAAGGACAGGACAGCTTGAAAGGAGCCTCTTAATAGACTCCTCATCTACAAGTTCTACTGAACTGAGATGAAGGGTTTTTAGGACTTTTGAAATCGACTAAAGCATGGGAAGTTGAGAACAAAATCAGAATCCAGTTTTAATACTTCCAGTTTGTCACAAGAAAAAAGGTCAGTCGGTCGGGAGCAAAACAGAAGATCCCTAGGGTATACAGAGACCAAGTTCTCGAACATTGCGGAACAGCGCTGCAGTGACCCAGGAATTAAGTAGGATACATTGGACATTTGAGAACATTTGATACAAAACTAACTGACATTGTATAAGCAGCACCCTGTAGACAATCGCTTGTATTAGCAGAATGTAAAAATGGTTGATCATCATGGTCTAAATTGCTGATTGATGTCTACATCCACTTCCATTTGGTGGATTTAAGGCCAGTTCTAACAGTGTATTTTGTCACAAGAACGTCGAAAAATAACCAATAAGATATTTTGGTAAGTTGCTAATCCTAACTTCATCTTCGCGAGTTTCAGTTCTGCAGACAGCTTTGACTGCGTAACTTTCCTAAACAAACAAACAAATAAACTTGCTGTCATACAAAGGAAAAAATGAATGTGTCACACAACGAATTGCAGCTGGAGCCGTACCAAGAACGGACAAATATGTCAGGTGGGCAAATGTATAATTGTACATGCAAAAAACAAAAGGCTTAATTGCAAAAACACCTCTTAAACTATCATTTTTTGGTAACTTCATTCCTTTAAGTTTAAATTCGAGCAACTTCACCCCCCTAACTATCAAATTTGAGCAACTTCACCCCCTCCTCCATTTTCCGTTAAAAAAATGGACGGAGAGCGACAAAATTACATACGTACCCTTTTGTTAAAAAAAATACGTTGACATATATTCTCCCTCTTCCTTCTACAGTATTTTTCATGTTCTCTCTCTCTCTCTCTCTCTCTCTCTCTCTCTCTCTGCCGCCTCTGTCTCCCTCCTCACCCAGAAACCCACCCACCCAGAAACCCACCCAACGCTCCTCCCTCCAGACGCAGACGACGGCCTGCACGACGCTGACGACCGACGCCGACCTGATTCCCCAGTGAACGACGACAACGACCTGCTTCTTCCCATCCGTAAGTTCTCTGTTTAGTTAAGTTGGTTTAGGGCAAAATAATTGGAAAGCCTGCTGTTTATTGACATGCATACGGGCTAAAAAATTGTTTATTGTTTTCGAATTTAATAAACCCTAAATCTCTGAGTTGAACATGAGATCTGGAATTCATTTAATGCCTCTGGTTTCTCTTCTGAATATTGAGTGTTTTTGGTTTCTGAGGGTGGTTTCTTGTACATAGTTCAGTTGATTCTCGGTTTCCATCTACTTCGAAATCCTTCTATTGCGTCCTGCAGCTTTATGTTGCCCTTGTTTCCTTGGTAGCAGTTAATCATTTTAGGTGGTTACCTGGCAAAACGTTGCTCTGGTATACTAACAATGTTTGGTGGTTCTCTCTTTGGGTTTTCCATTTGCCTTTGCTTAACTTATTAGCATGTGTAGTGGTTTATGGATGAGGTAGTATCATCGGCATTTTTTGGAAAGCCGATTGTGAAGCTTGATTTGGTGTACTGGTGTATCGGTGTTGCATAGAGCATTTTTGGTCTCTTGGGTTGCATTGATTTCTAGTTTTGATTTCTACTTTTCTTATGTCTAAATTTAGGGTCGATGTTGAGTGATGCAGTATAGAGGTTGGAAGGTGTATTTTTTTGTGTTAAAGGCAATTTTGAATCTTGTCCTCCCCAGGCTAAGGTCTCCAATGTAAGGAAACAAAAGAAGACAATTTTGTAGGGGTTTGTGTGTGTGTGTGTATTCGTATATGAGGATATATTCAAGGGGATGGTTCAATGTAATGAGCTATGTAGAATATGAGAGATGTTAACATTATGACTTTGTTTGTCACTTATCAAGGAAAACATGATAATTTTGTTTATTAATTTTTTGTGTCATTTTGTGGTGGAAGTGTTTCTTAGTTTATGTGTTAATATAAGACAGTCCAACGTGCACCAAAATGCTAATGGACGGGGAAAAAAGTATTGCCTTTCTTGGCACCGTTAGGAATCACTCTTCATAAGGGCTATGTTCCCTCTTGTAGGCAATATTATAAGCCATATTATGAGCCTCACATGCAATTATACCTCTCCTGTTATTAATCTAAGTTATTTGTTGCACAAAAACCATGGTGGAGCTCGGGTGTACATTGTTCATACACGTCGGTGGTAAACTAGTAAGGGGTTTGGAGTCTAAATACTTGAATTGTGTACATTGTTCATCTGCAGGATCTTGTGGGAGTGATAGTACCACTGGCAATGCAACAATGCCAAACACTGGCCCCAGAGAGTTATCCCAAGGAGAATCATCAACCCCAGGCAGTACCCAGAAGTCTAACACTTGACAACCAAATTTCGTAGTATTTTGGAACAGTACTGACTTGTTAGTAGTGTTTTTGGAACCTTTATCTTAGTTTGGCAACAGTACTTGTAACCTTATATTGACTCATTTGAAAGTACTCATTTCGTATCTGCAAATGGCAGTGCAGAAATTATAGAGCAAACACTGCACTTCATAATGTAATGAATGGATACTGTGTATTGATCTTTTGTGGGTATCTTTTGTTGAAATTAAAGGCAAACACTGCCCTTTTCCTCTTGATTTCGATGTTGTTTCTTGTTAAGACTCTTTGTTTTTTTCAAGTTGCTGGCTTGCTTGTTGCAAAACATTGCCAATGCTCAAGAAATCGTTGTCTACGGTGCAAGAATTGCTCATTTAGTGGTCTGTCAACTTTTTACTGTTGAGTTCCTTGAATAGGATGGCTTTGAAATGATGATTAACGGGGAAAAAGATTGGGTTACTTTGTTAATGATTTGGTTTGACTAGAGCAATTGAGACCCAAGTTCTATTGCTGATTAGCTTTTGGGAATTTATTCCTGAATTTGGGCTGTAACTTGTATGGTTGCCACGACAGTGGCATACAGGCCACGTACTTAGTTTTATTTGTGTCGATCGTTTGGGTTTATGTCTGCTTAAAGTTACAGTTCTTGTTTCTTAATCGAATCACGATCATAATTTTTTAGTATGACACTTTTTTGGTTTTGTTGTTAAGTCATGCAATGATTCAAATTCAGGACCACGTTTGCTGGATTTGGTTCAAGTAGTTGTAACCAAATTCCACTCAGTCGCTACCCGTAGCCTAAAAAATCTCTACCTGTAGCGAGCGACCAGATTCTATGCAATGTTGTTCGATAAGGACAACTACCCATAGCCGCTGGAAAATTTTGAACAGGTACCCGTAGCCAAAAAAATCTCTACCCGTAGCTAGTGACCAGAAACTATGCAATGTTGTAGATTTTGGACAACTACCTGTAGCCAAAAAAATGCCCTACCTGTACCCGCTGGACAAATTGGAAAAAAAAAAAAAACCCCCGAACCACCCAGGTGGTGAGTGGAAATGGTGCTGGTGGTGTGGGGTGGTGTGATGTGGGAGGGGGTAATTCTGGAGTAGGAGGAGGAGTATAAATGGGTTTTGCATTTAGGGTTTTTCTGGTGAGGTTACAATGGTGCGGAGGGGGCAGAGAGAGAGAGAGAGAGAGAGAGAGAGAGAGAGAGAGTTTTATCTGGTGTATAGAGGTGTAGAGGAGAGTTTTTAAAAAGGGTGTAAAGGGCATTTTTGTACATTAATTTACTTTTCCATCCAATTTTGAAATTTTCCATCCAAATTCATAACAGAATTGGATGGAGAATGGGGGAGGGGGTGAAGTTGCTCAAATTTGGTAGTTAGGGGGTGAAGTTGCTCGAATTTAAACTTAAGGGGGTGAAGTTGCCAAAAAGTGATAGTTTAGGGGGTATTTTTGCAATTAAGCCAAAACAAAAAGACAAGGAGAAGCCCAAGGAAGGACATCCAAAAATTAAGGGCGCCGCTATTCGCAGCCCTTTATTTTCTCCCGTAACCCACTGCATTTCGGTAAATGGTTGTTGAAAATTATAAATAACATTTCGGTAAATTGCTGTTGAAAACAAGATTATATTTCGGTAACTACATGTCGAAAATATGTTCAACTTTCGGTAAACAACTGCCGAACATGCTTTTTCGGTAAACATCTGTTGAAAAAAATATTATATTTCGGTAATTGGATGTTGAAAATATATATCAATTTCGGTAACTAACTGTCGAGTATAATTGGAAATTTTTAACGGGCTATGGGAGTAAATAGAGGGCTGCGAATAGCAGCGCCCAAAATTAAAAGTACTCCGTATTAGGAACATGGAGAATTTTATACCAGAATTTTTATGGTTAATTTTGAATTAGCTGAGGTTAGATTTTGGCTGTTTAATTACAAACCAAACTGAGCTTTAAGTTCCAATTAACAGGGATTGGTTAAATGAATCCGTTTTCGCCATTGAGCTCTGACTAGGGCATCGTGTTCCACGATATCCAACAAACCTAGATCCTTTCGAATTACGATTACTAAAGTCAATTTTGGCAATTTAGCACACCAAAAAACCGTGTGATCCTCTGCCCTGGCTTCTGTAATTATGTTGTAGAACATATTCTTCATATATATGTCACCTGCATGTACCAGCTCTAAAAATGTTGCTGAATCTCCATACTTCCATGATCAAAGAAGACTAAGGTGCTGCTAGTGATATGATTGATTAATCTCTGCATGAATACAAGGTTGCTAAAGGAAAAACTAAAACAAGTGAAAGAAAAATACTGCACGTGAAGATGATCGAGGGAGAGCATGAACATCGGCAGTTGTAACTCCTAACATGGTTCAACTTCAAGAAAACAAAACTTGCTTCAAGGAACCCAAACAACAATTGGTACTTAGTTCTTTCAGTGGGTGGCAGGTATATGTGCTGAATCCACCTCAAATGGTAGTTAAGTTGAATAAAGCTCATATGAAATCTATGAGAAAATGGAGGAGACAGTATGCTATATTACGGCTACAAGTAGAATTAGAATTTCAATCCCTGCAATTTCTCAAAAGAGCAAAAAAAGCTAATGGAGGAGATAAAACTTAGAAAGCCTAAGAACTACCATCGATTTGCTTTAAATGACTTGAAGCATCATAGAAAATTGTATCTGATTCAGCACCATCTGAGATAACTGCGTGACCCTATGGATGCCCTCCACCTCCTTTTTAATTGACAACAGAACTTATAAGTCATAACCACAGCTAAGCGTCCAACTGATCACAAACACCATACAGTTTGAACCAAACACTAGAAAGGTACCAATTTAAACTGTGGATGCTAACACTAAAAACTAGTAAAATTTACTTGGTCCGTAGCTGTTCGAAAATACAAGATATAACAAAAAGAATGCAATAGAGAATACAACTGCATATGGAATTCTTCACGTATAGCAAATACCTCCTGTAAACCATGGTCATCGTCTTCCTGCAAACCCATAGAAGCATATAGACCTGACATTTACCTATTGGTTGTTCGAACCAACAATCCATTAGTCTATTATTCCTATCCTCAGAAACTTCTGTGACATATCACACCATCTAATGCTTGTTTTACATTTTCTTGGCAAGTGAAAATGAAATTGGTTGCAATTCCTTTCGAATAATAGAGTGGTATATGCATGAAACTTTGGCCTACAGATATAACATGGAATGGAGTATTAATTTGACTTATCTCTAGAACTATCACATAAATAATCACTTGTCAAGAAAAAGAGATTTTCGTCACTCCCTAGTGGTTCTAGCTTCAAATTGAGACGTTTCCAACCGATGGCATTGAAATTGTTTCAAAGGCGGAGGGCACATTCTGAAATAAAGAGTATGGGAAAACCTACTGAGACTATAGGATTCGGGATCAAAGAGACAATTCTACAAACATCTTATGCACACTACAATCAATATCAATATTAAAGGAAAGACAAAGAAATAGAAAATGCGCCTGTTAGTAGAGGTTGGAGTGAATTATGTAGGAATCCTAGGTTTGCAGGATAACATAAAACCACTTGCAAACGTAAAACATTGTGGGTTGGGAAAAGACGATGCCTGAATTGAAAACAGGACTTGGAAGGGCATGAATTAGTGCCTTCCCTCATCGATTCGCTAATTGTTTCTTCAATGCACTCCTACTCCAATTCATGTTTGAAGTTGCCAACAAAGCAACGGGTGCGGCCTGTTCCCACAAGAATGAACGCATCAAATAGGCTTGGGAATGGGCTGGTTTTCTTTGTTTAAATGGTTTGCTGGTTGAGATCTGAAGATGTGTGACGTTTTGGGAAATGAAAAGTGGATGGGTCTCCGACGCTGTAGTGTTCTTTTTCCATGTCTTCTAACATTAAAAGTATTTTTGGAACAAAAAGTAGACAAAGAGTTCTGTCTTTTATCAGAAGTATAGATTAGAAATAACATGATACATACTATATTTTAGAACAAAAGTACTCATTGCCGCCCAAAAAGAGATCTATTTTCTAAGTTTTGGCATTGGCAGCAGACCACCATTCTTCTCAATCAAGCACAGATAGAGAAGCTAAAAAATTGAGTCAGAGCTACCTCATATCAAAATGATGCCCGTCCTCTATTCCCAAGTGACTGTCCCGGTTTATAGCTCTGAATGGAAGGAACACCTATAATATCTAGATTCTAGATCACACTTGAATTGTATCACACAGAATGCATCCTTATGGTGGGCTGCAGTCCTTTGGAACAAATCTAAACAACATATCCTTCCCACTTCTCGCTTACTCCCTTCACTGACTGCTGATGCACAGAAAATAGAACCTTGAATAAAGCATCCATATTTTTACAACTTCAAGTAATTCCGTCAATATTCAGGCCATTTTTTTTGTATCCCGAGGCACAAGCTTCTGGATCATTTTTAAAAGCTTGCCATCCCCACCATCAACTGAAAGTAAATCCACTAACATGGATGTGGTAAATGCATCTAGTGAGAAATTCCTATTGATCATTTGTTGTAGAAGTATCATAACCTTGTCATTGCCTCCCCTCCTCAGGAATGCCCGCACCACAATATTGTAAGTCACATCATCTGGTGGGCACCCAACTCCCTCCATTTGCAAGAATAACTCCTCAACTTCATCCAGCAGGGTCTCCTTACAAAGTCCACTAATCATTGTGTTGTAAGTCTTAACAGTGGGTTGCAAATCTCTAGCTGTAATCGAACTAAAAAGTTTCCGAGCATCGTCAATTTTCCCAGCTTTGCACATGCCATTTATGAGGATATTATAAACAACAATATTAGGAGTTATGCCCTGATCTTGCATTGAACGAAACACCTCTACTGCCTTAAAGATTTCGTGGTTCTTTAAGAAGCCGTCTAACAAAACCGAGTAAGTTAAAATGTTAGGATTGTGACCTTTATGTATCATCTCCTGAAACAACTATTTGCGGTATCGCACCTTCCTAATGTAAACAGCCCATTCAACAAAGTGGTGTAAGTGACGGTATCAGGTTTTAACCCTTTACAAGCCCGCGGAAGAGATGCATGGCTTTGTCTATATTACTCCTCTTGCAGCATCCATTCACCAAAATACTATAGCTGCATATGTCGGGCTCAAGGCCCTTATCCACTAGGGAGTTGAACACTTCTTTTGCATTGTCCATGTGTCCTTGCAAATAATATCTGTCCATAAGTGCACTGTAAGTCACTACATCGGGTTCCTCACCTCTTCGAATCATGATCGCGAGTATATGCTCTGCCTCTTTAGTCTTTCCTTCCTTGCAAAGTGCATCCACCAATGTATTAAAGGTTAAAACATTTGGAATAATATTTTTCTCCGTCATATCTGGCAACATTCTTGTGGCGTCCAACCATCGACCCAATTTGCACAAGCCATCAACCAAAGAGGTATAAGAAACCACGTTTGGCATTACATCCCACTCTCTCATCTCTGACAAGAGACTGAAAGCGTCATCTATGTGTCCGTCCTTACAAAGGTTGTCGATGATAGTGCTATACATCACAACATTAGGCTTAAAGTTCCATTTTTGCATACTCTGGACCAACTGTACAGCCATTGTAGTGTTTCCAAGTTTACAAAGGCCGTTTATGATTGTCCCATACGTAACCTCATTTGGTATAATGTCTCTGTCTTTCACCAACCTCAGGAACAATTTCACAGCATCAGCAGTGTTATCTTGTAAAATATACCCATTTAGTAGAGTGGTGAAGGCAACCACATTCGCTTTGTAACCTCATTTGATGAAGAAACCTAAGATAGCAAATCCCAAATCAACTCGATTCATGCAGCAAAAACAATTGATCAAAATACCCAGTGTATACTCGTCAATTGGAATTCCCAGCACGCGTGTTTCTCTAAATAAAGAGACTACTGTATACTCGTCAATTGGAATTCCCAGCATGCGTGTTTCTCTAAATAAAGAGATTACTGTATACGCGTTTTTCTGCATGAATCCCTTTTCTTTTCTTTTTTTTTCACAGATGGGCTGATTTGATTTCAACATGATAGACAAGTACACGAACAAGAGAGGTAAGTATAAAATAGAAGTTACCGATTCCCAGATCAGGATGAATGAGGGCGATGTTGAGACTGGAGCTTCCCTTCTTCTTCATCCCTTTGTCGTCTCCTCTCTCTCTCTCTCTCTCTCTCTCTCTCTCTCCAGAAGAGTATTCTTTCTACCTTTCCGATCAATCAATCAGCTTATGGCTGTGGCCAATTTAAAAATAAACCTCGTAGTTAAGTCGTGTTCCAAGGATGCGAGACGGCGGCGCGTGGGTAACAATATTGGGTTTGATCCTCTGTGACCAAATCTATTTTCGTGAAAATAATTTCACACAAATCATCTCCGATTACAAACTAATCAGAATTCGATTAATACGATAATCAACATGGTACATGTTCTTGACACGATCAACAAATTCAACAGTTTAGATCATAAAAATAAACCAGAATGAGTTCACAATTTACAAATTACACATTGCCAGAGAACCATAGTGATATTGGATTTGATCAAGTGAGGTCAAATCTATTTTATTAAAAATAAATTCATACAAATTAACTCCGATTATAAACAAATCAATATTTTATTAACGTAATCTTTAACAAGATATATATTATTGACAAGATCTACAACTCGAACAGTTTCGATTATGTAAATAAACCAGAATGAGTTCACAATTTACCAATTACTAAGTTTTAACATACTTCTCATGTTCAACCTGCGAAGTCTTAATGAACCCGGGCGACGCCGTTTTATGGACCTCGCGTTTGATAAACGCGAGTTCTTGTTGACTTCGCTGTCCTTAAAAAATGCAGGCTTTAATTATCTTCGGTTTCATTACCCAAAAAATAGCGAGGAGAGAGAGAGATGACCGGAGAAGAGGTGGTGGGCCCCGCTGGCCCAAAGGTCGTTCGCCTGCTCTACTTCGTCGGCGCCGGATGTAATAATCTTCTTCTTCTTTACCCACTACTATCGATCAATTCGTATTGATTTTTGTGTGTGTGGTTGGATTATGTTGATAGTATTCAGCATTGTTGTAATTAGAAACCCTTTTGGGTGATTTTGTTTCAGTCATATGCACGGCGGCGATCAACAAGGGGAGAGATATTCAACGGAAGTCCGTTCAATTACCGGAGAAGCTGTCCAATGCGGTACAGAAAGCAGTCGGATGATAATCAATCGCCTCGTGTTTTAGGGTTCCATCAAAGCTCAGTGAGTAATTAATACATGATTCAGTGGCTTCTTTGCTGCAGAAATTTGTATTGGAAGATTGAAATACCTAGTAGTTTTTTTTTTTTTGTAGACAATTCGTGATCTAATGCAATTAAAGTCGGGACTTTTTTCTGTGATTCATACTTATCAA
Organism: Rhododendron ovatum; assembly: GCA_019656835.1. Taxonomy (NCBI): domain Eukaryota; kingdom Viridiplantae; phylum Streptophyta; class Magnoliopsida; order Ericales; family Ericaceae; genus Rhododendron; species Rhododendron ovatum. The sequence goes on along the minus strand of CM033798.1, from coordinate 8,003,715 downwards.
AAAAAAAAAAGAAGTCTGGCCTTTTCAATGCGCATATGTATATATATTTGCTCAAATTTTCAAAATGTTGATGAGGGTCGGGGGAAGTGAGTTTAGTTGGTGTGGATTTAGATGTTTCGATGATGTTTAGGTAATGTAAATCTGATGAGAATGAGGGAAGCGGTTGAATGTGAAGAATTTTTCCATGAAGTTGTGGAATTATGCTTGGTGTCCGCCTTGCGATGCTACTTATGGTTAGAATGACCCTAATTATCTGGTGAAATTATTAGGTGAGACTAACCAAAATAAACATATAGGCTTCGTTTTGATGGATCATGGAAGGATGTGGAATTGTGGACCTATAGGTGGCTCGTGAGAAACAGTGGAAGATGGACTAGAGGTAGAAGTGGCGGTATTTTATCGAAATCTTATGTAACTGCGATCCCTGTTTTTGTTTTGTTCAACATCACTGCAATCCTTAACATGAACGGTTTTTAGTCACTCCTATTTGGTGGTCATTTCAAATCCAGATTTCAGAGCGATAAAGCTCCAAAACTCAATCTCTAATTGTCAATTTGAGCTATTCATAATGTCAAATCCCTCCAGTTGGAAATCCACATTTATCAGAACAAGCCTTGAACTACATAATCTAAATCATTCTAACAAACCTAGATGTCCTCTCCGCTGTGGTCTTTTGTTCTTTTGGAGCTTGGGTTAGGTTCATTTGTAACTTAGGTTTGAGGTGGAAGTGATTCCAAGACCTTCGGTGTCACTCTGCGGAAGCCCACCATAGGTATATTTTGGGCACGGGTGGGGAAACGCCTGAGTTAGTTCATGCGATGATTGATATCCTTTCGGTTGAATAGGGAAATGGATCCTTTTTCCGTTGCCCTTATAGATATGATGTGTGCTATAGTTATGTTCTTGTGGGCCAAAATAAAACTTCAAATCTGGACTCCTAAATGTGTATGTATAGTGTAGTGCTTGATTGTGTAAGCATGCGTGAATGTGGATGCTTAGCTGGCTGTTCTCAAATGCGAGTGTGGATGAAAGAGAGATTCTTTGGGAATGTAATGCATACCAGGAACATATATGTATTGAGCTGAAAAATACCAGGATTACCAGAGGAAAGACAGGACAAGACCATGAAAAATGGCTTCCCCATGAGTGCAATGTAAGTAAATATGTACACTTGCCGTCTTTTTTCATGAATCCCTCCTCTCTTAGGGTAATTTCCATAGAGCTAGATGAAGAGACTTCATTGTTTTGAAAACAAAGCTGCATCTGACTCGACCAGTAATTACCACAGCACTTGCACATCTTCACATGAGCATGATTTTACATCCTCATACAGAATATTCGGTCTAGAACTAAAAAAGAATTCATCAGACAGGATAAAATGTATTTGAAATGGAAGGGAGAACCCATTTGAAATCACAATGCCAAGAATAAAATGTATGGATGAATTAAGCCACAACTCATGACTCCCTCTTTTTCGTTTGGTCTAGAACAACTTTTGCTTTCTGTTTGTACGCTGGAAACAACTTAAAGAGCTGAAAAAGCTTATTTTCGAGATGCTCCATTTAGAATCTTAGATGTTTTTTTGCCTATAATTTTGAATAATCAAGTACAAGGAGACCTCTATGAGAAGACCTTTGGAGAAACAGATGAAAGAAATGATATCCAAAAGTCAAAAAAAATAAAAATAAAGAAGAAGAAGAAGATTTCCAGCAAGGGCAAGCGATACAGATAAAACAAGACAGAAGAGGATTTGTGTCGAGTAAAACCAAAAGACGGACAATCCGAATTTTCTGCATAGTAGGTGGTCTGCCAAAGGCAACATAATCTGTATTTAAGATAAACTAGCCATCTCCTGGAATCAAATAGTGAAATACAGAGTTGAAAAAATCCCAAAAAAATCACAGCATAGTGATAAGTGTAGTGCCTACATTTTTCCTCGCACAACCGGCAACTTAGCACTGCAGAGCCAGTTGCATCGCCACTCTGACATGTATTCCCACCAACCGTGCCACAAAACTTGCAAGAAGTCGCCGGAAGGGAACTTCTGCAATGCAAAGGAAAGAATGATTATCGCGTTGGCCGATAGAGAACCCTTGCACTTTAAGATTTTGATACATGCTAAGCGAAATGAAATTTCTCTATCCGCACAGCAGCAGAGACTACTTTGCCGAACAAGCACTGCAAAAACATTACATAAGTGAAACCCAACTGCTTTTTAGACAAAATTTGATTTGGATGCCCAGAAAAACTTTATCTGGAAACCTGTCTCCATAACGTTGGACCATAACGTGGTCCAACACATTTCGTACATATTTTTTTAGTCTGCCGCCTGGAAGCTTTGGATTATTCGTGTTGGACTGCCTACAAATGAATAAGCCTAAGATTGCTACTGCGTGGAACACACCGACACGAATTTTGTTGCATGTATCATTATTTGGATCTTCTTTTTTATCGGCATCATCATTTGGATCACCGCCATCGACTTCGACAGGATGGGCTCAAGCGCATTCAGGCCCATCATGTTTGCTCCACGAGTCTACTAGACACTGGAAAAGGGAACTTACCGGACTCGAGATAAATATTCTCAAATGGTTGTGTGACTCTACTTCCAGCATGAGAGACTCAAATTCTGCGAGAGCAAGGGTTTCTTTGCAGCAGTCGCATCGAATGCCATCTCTGGTTATCCTGCTCTCAAGCAATACTTGAGTCCTTCTATGGTTCATATATTACAAAGCCTTCACTGTCTGGATCCAATCCCTTTTTCGAGTGATGACCCACCAGAGCATATCTCTTTCCATGTTCTCTCTCCCGCCGACATGATCTTTGCATTACCCTCCGAGATGTATTAGCTGGAACGTCTTGTTCAGAGTCTGACGATTTCTGTTTTGTTCCTCTGCCGGCATTGTTCTTTTTAAACTTCTTCTTTTGAGTAACTCCTTTGTGTTTCTTATTTGCACCCTCTGTTTCTCCCTTCAATCCCTTTTTGTAGTCCCATTTTCTTTGTTATCCTGAATAATTTGCTTAATTCCTCTGCTGGTATTGGAGTTAATGCAGCAAGCGCCCCTACTATCAGCCTTGCCACTTTCAACTTGTTGTCTAAGAACATCGCAAGCCAAGGTAACTGTGACCGCAAACCACGTCCTGTGGGACTAGCATATACAGCGTCGAAGTACTCTGGCTATCTCTCTGCCTGACCTGGGCCCATAATCAATTGTCCAGCCTGCCCTCTTAAGCGTAGCCATTATTCGATCTCTCAATATCTGCTTTTCTGTACTGCTTTTGTAAATTCCCCTTTGCTTGCTCCCTTTTGACTAAGGGTCATCAATTAGCCCGAAGGCCCGCGGCCCGCCCAAAGCCCGCCCGGCCAATCGGGCTTTTACCCAGCCCGTAGTTTATAATGGGCGGGCTCGGGCCTATGAATTTTTACTCGGCCTGCGCGTAGGCCCGGCCTGTGAGCCCGCCTGTGGCACCCGCCCAATAGCCAGCCACGGGCCAACCCATTAGCCCAAAATCCCACAAAATCTTTTCTTTTTTCCTTTGCTTCAAGGAAATTTAAGCCCGCCCGGCTTTTGGCCGGCTAGCCCATTAATTGAGCTAGCCCGTGGGCCGGGCTTGCGCTTCAATTTATGACAGGTAGCCCGGCCTGCAAAAAAGTAAAAGCCCGGTCGGCTCGGCCTGTGGGCGGGCTTGGGTAGTGACTTGGCGGACTAGGCTGGCCCGGCCCGTTGATGACCCTTAAGTCTAAATGCTTTATAAACTCTTTGATATTCACTTAACCAATGAAGATATACTCACAACTAAGGATTTGATCACCGAATGAAATTTTGAACGTGTTTTGGTCTTAGTCGCCTTGACGATTTTTGTAGTGGTCCTGTCTACCCAATTTTTACTGACGAAACTTTTTTTTATGGTTGGATTGCCCCATCTCTTAATAATTTAAAAACTCTAATTATTGATATATAATGGGTCTTGATCCGATTTAAAATGGGGGACATATGAGTGTTTTACTAAAATTAATTGTTTTTGACCCACTATGGGTAAAATGGTCACATCACTTGATATATTCAAATGATTTTTTTAATCCACACTACTTGGGTTAGAAAGCAAATTGAACAACCTTTTCAATGGTTCAAACCACGCATGCATCGGATTTCATGAGTGTCTGTATCAAGCTCGCAAAGTTTGACTTGTTTTGGAATGTAGGATGCGCCTGGGGCGCATTTGAAGTGCGCCTGGGCGCATAGAATTGCGCCTCAGGAGCAATAAAGCTCCAAAAGACGCCAAACTTTGAAGGGTTGCCCTGGACACTCCCGAACTCCAATTTGCACGTGGTTTGAACCGTTAAAAAACTTGTTCAATTTTCTTTCTAACCTAAGCAGTTCGGATAAAAAATCGTTAGTATATCAAGAGATGTGACCATTTTACCCTCAGTGGTTCAATAAAACAACTCATTTCGGTAAGAGGCCCGTACATCCCTCACTTTGAATCGGATCAAAACCCATTATATATCAACAAATATAGTTTTTGAGGTACAAAGAGATGATGGAATCCAACCATAAAAAAATTCAAGTTTCGCTTATGAAAATTGGGTAGAAAGAAGACCACTACAAAAATCGTCAAGGCCACCAAGAGTAAAACACGTTCTTGGTTTCATTCGATGATCAGATCCGTAGTTTGTACGTATTTCTTCATTGCTTAAGTGTTTTGAAGAGTTCATAGAGTGTCTACATTTCATCGAAGCGTAGGAGAAATCGTTTCAAGAGTTTTAACGTTGTGTTGGTAGTCGTAACTTCTAAAATTTGGCTTCGAAATTATTAAGCCCCGCTTTCGGGGAATGATGGAACAGTTTTTCCTATGGTTCGATGAAGTGTAAATTATTTATAAACTCTTTGAAATTCACTTAACCAACGAAGAAATACCTACGAACTAAGGATTTGATCACCGAATGATAATTAGAACATGTTTTAGCCTTAGTCGCCTTGACGATTTTTGTAGTTGTTCATTTCTACCCAATTTTCATAAACGAAAATTAACTATTTTTATGGTTGGATTGCACCATCTCTTATTCCTTTAAAAACTCAAATTATTTATATATAATGTGCTTGCTTCGATTTAAAATGAGGGACATATGAGCGTTTTTCGAAATGGATTATTTTTTTAAACCATTGAGGGTAAAATAGTCATATTTCTTGATATTCAAATGATTTTTTAATCCAAACTATCCGGATTAGAAAGAAAATTGAACAAGCTTTTAAATGGTTCAAACTATGTGGAAATCGGAGTTCGGGAGCTTCCAGGGCAACCCTTCAAAATTTGACCTCTTTTGAAGCTTTATTGCTCTTGAAGCGCAATTCAAAGCGCCCCGGGCGCACTTCATTGCGCCCCAGGCGCATCCCCCACACTGAAAAACAAGTCGAACTTTGCAAGCTTGATACAGGAACTCCCGAAATCCGATTTGTGCATGGTTTGGATCGTTGAAAAGCTTGTTCAATTTACTTTCTATACCAATTATTTTGGATAAAAAATCATTTGCATAACAAGAGATGTGACCATTTTACCCTCAGTGGATCAAAAAAGTAATTTATTTCGGTAAAACGCTCGTATGTCCCTCATTTTAAAACGGAAAAAGACCCATTATATATCAATAGATAGAGATTTTGAAGTATAATAACAGATGATGGAGTACAATCATAAAAAAAATTCATGTTTCGTTTACGAAAATTGGGTAGAAAGAAGACCATTATCAAATCTTCATGGCTACCAAGGATAAAACACGTTCTATGTTTCATTTGGTAATCAAACCCCTTGTTCGTACGCATATCTTCATTGCTTAACTGTTTGAAAGAGTTCAAAGAGCATCTACATTTCATCGAAGTGTAGAGAAACTGTTTCAAAGAGTTTTTACATTGTGTTGGTGGTTGTAACCTCTAAAATTTGACTTTGAAACTATTTAAGCCCTGCTTTCGGCAAATGATGAAACAGTTTTCCATAGGATTCGATGAAGTGTAAATAAGGGTCATCATTTAACCCGAAGGCCCGCGGCCCGTCCAAAGCCTGCCCGGCTCATCTTGCATTTACCTGGCCCGTAGTTTGTAATGGGCGGGCTCGGGCCTATGAATTTTAACTCAGCCCGGCTTGTGAGCCCGACCGTGGCACCCGCCCAATAGCCTGCTAGGGCCCACCCATTAGCCCAAAAACCTTTCTTTTTTCCGTTGCCCAAGGAAATTTAAGCCCTCCCGGCTTTTGGCTCGCTAGCTAGCCCGTTAGTTGAGCTAGGCCGTGGGCTGGGCTTGCGCTTCAATTTATGACAGGTAGCCCGGACCGCAAAAAAGTAAAAGCCCGGTCGGCCGGCCTGTGGGCGGGCTTTGGTAGTGACTTGGCGGGCTAGGCAGGCCCGGCCCGACCCGATGATGACCCTTAAGTGTGAATGCATTATAAACTCTTTGATATTCACTTAACCAATGAAGATATACCTACAACTAAGGATTTTATCACCGAATGAAATTTCGAACGTGTTTTGGTCTTAGTCGCCTTGACGATTTATGCAGTGGTCCTTTCAACCCAATTTTTATAGACGAAACTTTTTTTTTTTTTATGGTTGGATTGCACCATCTCTTAATAATTTAAAAACTCTAATTATTGATATATAATGGGTCTTGATCCGATTTAAAATGGGGGACATATGAGTGTTTTACTAAAATTAATTGTTTTTGACCCACTGAGGGTAAAATGGTCAAATCACTTGATAGACAAATGATTTTTTTTTTTATCCACACTTTTTGGGTTAGAAAGCAAATTGAACAACCTTTTCAACGATTCAAACCACGTATGCATCGGATTTCAGGAGTCTCTGTATCAAGCTCGCAAAGTTTGACTTGTTTTGGAATGTAGGATGCGCCTGGGGCGTATTTGAAGTTCGCCTGGCCGCATAGAATTGCGCCTCAGGAGCAATAAAGCTTAAAAAGACGCCAAACTTTGAAGGGTTGCCCTGAACACTCCCGAACTCCAATTTGCGCGTGGTTTGAACCGTTAAAAAGCTTGTTTGATTTTCTTTCTAACCCAAGCAGTTCGGGTAAAATATCATTAGTATATCAAGAGATGTGACCATTTTACCCTCAGTGGTTCAATAAAACAACTCATTTCAGTAAGAGGCCCGTACATCCCTCACTTTGAATCGCATCAAAACCCATTATATATCAACAAATATAGTTTTTGAGGTACAAAAAGATGATGGAATCCAACCATAAAAAAATTCAAGTTTCGCTTATGAAAATTGGGTAGAAAGAAGACCACTACAAAAATCGTCAAGGCCACCAAGACTAGAACACGTTCTTGGTTTCGTTCGATAATCAGATCCCTAGTTCGTACGTATTTCTTCATTGCTTAAGTGTTTCAAAGAGTTCATAGAGTGTCTACATTTCATCGAAGCGTAGGAGAAATCGTTTCAAAGAGTTTTAACGTTGTGTTGGTAGTCGTAACTTCTAAAATTTGGCTTCGAAATTATTATGCCCCGCTTTCGGGGAATGATGGAACTGTTTTTCCTACGGTTCGATGAAGTGTAAATTATTTATAAACTCTTTGAAATTCACTTAACCAACGAAGAAATATCTACGAACTGAGGATTTGATCACCGAATGATATTTAGAACATGTTTTAGCCTTAGTCGCCTTGACAATTTTTGTAGTTGTTCATTTCTACCCAATTTTCATAAACGAAAATTAAATATTTTTGTGGTTGGATTGCACCATCTATTATTCCTTTAAAAACTCAAATTATTTATATATAATGTGCTTGATTCGATTTAAAATGAGGGACATATGAGCGTTTTTCAAAATGGATTATTCTTTTGAACCATTGAGGGTAAAATAGTCATATTTCTTGATATTCAAATGATTTTTTAATCCAAACTATCCGGGTTAGAAAGAAAATTGAACAAGCTTGTAAATGGTTCAAACTATGTGGAAATCGGAGTTCGGGAGCGTCCAGGGCAACCCTTCAAAATTTGAACTCTTTTGAAGATTTATTGCTTTTGAGGCGCAATTCAAAGTGCCCCGGGCGCACTTCATTGTGCCCCAGGCGCATCCGCCACACTGAAAAACAAGTCGAACTTTGCAAGCTTGATACAGGAACTCCCGAAATCCGATTTGTAAATGGTTTGGATCGTTGAAAAGCTTGTTCAATTTAATTTCTAAACCAATTATTTTGGATAAAAAATCATTTGTATAACACGAGATGTGACCATTTTACCCTCAGTGGATCAAAAAAGTAATTTATTTCGGTAAAACGTTTGTATGTCCCTCATTTTAAAACGGAAAAAGACCCATTATATATCAATAGATAGAGCTTTTGAAGTATAATAACAGATGATGGAGTACAATCATAAAAAAAATTCATGTTTTGTTTACGAAAATTGGGTAGACAGAAGACCATTATCAAATCATCATGGCTACCAAGGATAAAACACGTTCTATGTTTCATTTGGTAATCAATCCCCTTGTTCGTACGTATATCTTCATTGCTTAACTATTTGAAAGAGTTCAAAGAGCATCTACATTTCATCGAAGTGTAGGAGAAACCGTTGCAAGGATTTTTTACATTGTGCTGGTGGTTGTAACCTCTAAAATTTGGCTTTGAAACTATTTAAGCCCCGCTTTCGGCGAATGATGAAACAGTTTTCCATAGGATTGGATGAAGTGTAAATAAGAGTCATCATTTAGACCGAAGGCCCGCGGCCCGCCCGGCCCATCTGGCTTTTACCTGGCCCGTAGTTCGTAATGGGCGGGCTCGGGCCTATGAATTTTAACTCGGCCCGGCCATGGCACCCGCCCAATATCCTGCCACGGGCCCACCCATTAGCCCAAAATCCCACAAAATCCTTTCTTTTTTCCGTTGCCCAAGGAAATTTAAGCCCTCCCGGCTATTGGCCCGCTAGCCCGTTAATTGAGCTAGCCCATGGGCCGGGCTTGCGCTTCAATTTATGACAGGTTGCCCGGCCAGCAAAAAAGTAAAAGCCCGGTAGGCTGGCCCGTGGGCGGGCTTTGGTAGTGACTTGGCGGGCTAGGCTGGCCTGGCCCGGCCCGATGATGACCCTTAAGTGTGAATGCTTTATAAACTCTTTGATATTTACTTAACCAATGAAGATATACCTACAACTAAGGATTTTATCACCGAATGAAATTTTGAACGTGTTTTGGTCTTAGTCGCCTTGACGATTTATGTAGTGGTCCTTTCAACCCAAGTTTTATAGACTAAACTTTTTTTTTTTTATGGTTGGATTGCACCATCTCTTAATAATTTAAAAACTCTAATTATTGCTATACAATGGGTCTTGATCCGATTTAAAATGGGGGACATATGAGTGTTTTACTAAAATTAATTGTTTTTGACCCACTGAGGGTAAAATGGTCACATCACTTGATATACGAATGATTTTTTTTTACCCACACTACTTGGGTTAGAAAGCAAATTGAACAACCTTTTCAAGGGTTCAAACCACGCATGCATCGGATTTCAGGAGTGTCTGTATCAAACTTGCAAAGTTTGACTTGTTTTGGAATGTAGGATGCGCCTGGGCGCATAGAATTACGGCTCAGGAGCAATAAAGCTTCAAAAGACTTCAAGCTTTGAAGGGTTGCCCTGGACACACCCGAACTTCAATTTGCGCGTGGTTTGAACCGTTGAAAAGCTTGTTCAATTTTCTTTCTAACCCAAGCAGTTCGGGTAAAAAATCATTTGTATATCAAGAGATGTGACCATTTTACCCTCAGTGGTTCAATAAAACAACTCATTTCGGTAAGAGGCCCGTACATCCCTCACTTTGAATCGGATCAAAACCCATTATATATCAACAAATATAGTTTTTGAGGTACAAAGAGATGATGGAATCCAACCATAAAAAAATTCAAGTTTTGCTTATGAAAATTGGGTAGAAAGAAGACCACTACAAAAATCGTCGAGGCCACCAAGACTAAAACACGTTCTTGGTTTCATTCGATGATCAGATCCGTAGTTCGTACGTATTTCTTCATTGCTGAAGTGTTTCAAGGAGTTCATAGAGCGTCTACATTTCATCAAAGCGTTGGAGAAATCGTTCCAAAGAGTTTTAACGTTGTGTTGGTAGTCGTAACTTCTAAAATTTGGCTTCGAAATTATTAAGCCCCGCTTTAGGGGAATGATGGAACAGTTTTTCCTACGGTTCGATGAAGTGTAAATTATTTATAAACTCTTTGAAATTCACTTAACCAACAAAGTAATACCTACGAACTGAGGATTTGATCACCGAATGATAATTAGAACATGTTTTAGCCTTAGTCACCTTGACGATTTTTGTAGTTGTTCATTTCCACCCCATTTTCATAAATGGAAATTAAATATTTTTATGGTTGGATTGCACCATCTCTTATTCCTTTAAAAACTCAAATTATTTATATATAATGTGCTTGATTCGATTTAAAATGAGGGACATATGAGCATTTTTCGAAATGGATTATTTTTTTGAACCATTGAGGGTAAAATGGTCATATTTCTTGATATTCAAATGATTTTTTAATCCAAACTATCCGACTTAGAAAGAAAATTGAACAAGCTTTTAAATGGTTCAAACTATGTGGAAATCGGAGTTCGGGAGCTTCCAGGGCAACCCTTCAAAATTTGACCTCTTTTGAAGCTTTATTGCTCCTGAGGCGCAATTCAAAGTGCCCCGGGCGCACTTCATTGCGCTCCAGGCGCATCCCCCACACTGAAAAACAAGTTGAACTTTGCAAGCTTGATATAGGAACTCCCGAAATCCGATTTGTGCATGGTTTGGATCGTTGAAAAGCTTGTTCAATTTACTTTCTAAACCAATTATTTTGGATAAAAAATCATTTGTATAACAAGAGATGTGACCATTTTACCCTCAGTGGATCAAAAAAGTAATTTATTTCGGTAAAATGCTCGTATGTCCCTCATTTTAAAACGGACAAAGACCCATTATATATCAATAGATTGAGCTTTTGAAGTATAATAACAGATGATGGAGTACAATCATAAAAAAAATTCATGTTTCGTTTACGAAAATTGGGTAGAAAGAAGACCATTATCAAATCTTCATGGCTACCAAGGATAAAACACGTTCTATGTTTCATTTGGTAATCAAACCCCTTGTTCAAAGAGTTCAAAGAGCATCTACATTTCATCGAAGTGTAGGAGAAACTGTTTCAAAGAGTTTTTACATTGTGTTTGTGGTTGTAACCTCCAAAATTTGGCTTTGAAACTATTTAAGCCCCGCTTTCGGCGAATGATGAAACAGTTTTCCATAGGATTCGATGAAGTGTAAATAAGGGTCATCATTTAACCCGAAGGCCCGCGGCCTGTCCAAAGCCCGCCCGGCCCATCTGGCATCTACCTGGCCCGTAGTTTGTAATGGGCGGGCTCGGGGCTATGAACTTTAACTCAGCCCGGCCTGCGAGCCCGCCCGTGGCACCCGCCCAATAGCCTGCCAGGGCCCACCCATTAGCCCAAAATCCCACAAAATCCTTTCTTTTTTCCCTTGCCCAAGGAAATTTAAGCCCTCCCGGCTTTTGGTTTGCTAGCACGTTAATTGAGCTAGGCCGTGGGCCGGGCTTGCACTTCAATTTATGACAGGTAGCCCGGCCTGCAAAAAAGTAAAAGCCCGGTCGGCCGGCCCGTGAGCGGGCTTTGGTAGTGACTTGGCGGGCTAGGCCAGCCCGGCCCGGCCTGATGATGACCCTTAAGTGTGAATGCATTATAAACTCTTTGATATTCACTTAACCAATGAAGATATACCTTCAACTAAGGATTTTATCACCGAATGAAATTTTGAACGTGTTTTGGTCTTAGTCGCCTTGACGATATATGTAGTGGTGCTTTCTACCCAATTTTTATAGACGAAGCTTTTTTTTTTTTTTTTTTATGGTTGGATTGCACCATCTCTTAATAATTTAAAAACCCTAATTGTTGATATATAATGAGTCTTGATCTGATTTAAAATGGGGGACATCTGAGTGTTTTACTAAAATTAATTGTTTTTGACCCACTGAGGGTAAAATGGTCACATCACTTGATATACGAATGATTTTTTTTTATCCACACTACTTGGGTTAGAAAGCAAATTGAACAACCTTTTCAACGGTTCAAACCACGCATGCATCAGATTTCAGGAGTGTCTGTATCAAGCTCGCAAAGTTTGACTTGTTTTGGAATGTAGGATGCGCCTGGGCCGCATTTGAATTGCACCTGGGCCCATAGAATTGCGCCTCAGGAACAATAAAGCTTCAAAAGACTTCAAACTTTGAAGCCCTAGACACTCCCGAACTCCAATTTGTGCGTGGTTTGAACCGTTGAAAAGCTTGTTCAATTTTCTTTCTAACCCAAGCAGTTTGGGTAAAAAATCGTTAGTATATCAAGAGATGTGACCATTTTACCCTCAGTGGTTCAAAAAAATAACTCATTTCGGTAAGAGGCCCTTACATCCCTCACTTTGAATCGGATCAAAACCCATTATATATCAACAAATATAGTTTTTGAGGTACAAAGAGATGATGGAATCCAACCATTAAAAAATTCAAGTTTCGCTTATGAAAATTGGGTGGAAAGAAGACCTCTACAAAAATCGTCAAGCCCACCGAGACTAAAACACATTCTTGGTTTCATTCGATGATCAGATCCCTAGTTCGTACGTATTTCTTCATTGCCTAACTGTTTCAAAGAGTTCATAGAGTGTCTACATTTCATCAAAGCATAGGAGTGTGGGCACACGCCCCAAAATTTTCAATTTTTGTAGAGACCCGTATTTTCTTTAATTATTGAAAATGATTAATAAATGTCTAAATGAGAAAAAGTGGTTTATTGGGAGATTATTTGATTTAGGGATTGAAGTGAAAGAATAGAGAATTGAGGGAGTGAGTGTTTGATTTAAGAATATATGAGTATATATAGTAGGTGTATAGTGTAGGATATTATTTTCTCCCATCCACTCTCTCTCATCCGTCTCTCTCCCCCTCTCCACCGGCCTATATCTCTCTCTCCTCTCCTTACACAAAACCTCACTCAAATTCCTCAAAACCTTCAAGAATCATCCTTCATTCGACCCTCCAATTGCATCCTTGAGCTTGGAAATCCTTGGGTCGGGCTTGAATCGAAGATTTGAAATTCAAGAAAGCTAGGGTTTGTTCAAAACTCGTAGATCTTGGTTATCGCCACGAGGTAGGGATTTCTTTACCTTCTTTATATGTATATATGTTGAAATGATGTAGAAATCATGCTTTGATCGTCCCCCTTTGGTGCTTTGAATGTTGTCAAACTGCAGAAAATCGCCTCAAAACAGCGGGGTATTGATACCAAAAAATGGGGTATCGATACCCCATCCTTCTCTGGATTTCTAGCTGGCCAGGTATTGATACCTGATTCTGGGGTATCAATACCCCGTGTTGTTCTGGACAACTTCAATGCTATTTTGTGTTCCTTCGATCGTTTCAACCCCCAATCGCTTCTTAACCCTTTCGGATACCTTCTAGTCCATCTTTTGCATATCTAATTAACGTCCTATGATCAATTGATGTTATTCGTGATCCTTAAGGCTTCCGTTAGTAGGAAATGATAAAGGTTTAATTGATTAAAACTTTGTTATTTCGCATATTATTGATTGGTCGAATGTTTATGAACGTTTATGACATATTTGTAATATGGTTGGCATGTCGTAACATATTCTATGTTTGATTGTGGTCTTGGGGTGGTCATAGCTTGTATATCGAGTAAGGAAATAGTTGTTTGTGTCGGAAGTTGATTTAGGAAGTCTCGTAACGCAAAGGGTGGTAATACTACGACTTGGTAAGTCTCGTAACGCAAGGGGTGGTAATATGATGACTTAGACGGTCCCGTAACGCAAGGGGTGGTAATACGATGACTTAGACGGTCCCGTAACGCAAGGGGTGGTAATACGGTGACCCAAGTTGTTAGGGATCACCATGACGCAATGGGTGGTAACACGGTAATCCTCGTGGTGTCATACGGTAATGCAAGGGGTGGTAATACCGATGAAGGTGATTGGCAACAGTGAGTCGTGTCAAGGTTACTTGAGTTGTTTAACATCGTGTGAATTTGGTGGTACATTGAGTTATAGGCATGCGTTAGGATGATCATATTGAACGTTGGAATGTTCTCGAATCTATTGTTATCTATCGATTGAGTCGTACTTCTTGTCTTCTTTTCACCTGCACATTTTTATCATGTTTACATATAGATCAGTAAAGATTTTCCTACTGGGCTAGTGTGGCTCAACTTAATCTTTCTTTTCAGGTTCAAATGCTGGATAGTAGATTGCATATGTTGAGTGCTTGAAGTGAACGACTTTTGGAAGCCAACCTCATGTAGTTAGTTAATCATCTTTTGTAATGGATTTTCTTTAGTAAAGATGAGTTTGTAACTATTCATTTTAGAAATTCCATTTTGACTAAATTGTTTGTAACTTAAGGGTTAGTTCGTACAAATACTTAAGTTCTATTTGAGGCCGGAGTGCCTAAGCTGTATAGCTTTAATCTTGGGGACTTATTTTTGTAATTTGAACAGGTGGGAACTTCTTTGGGGTATTATATCTTTGATAAGCGGAACTCTTTATTGAAATGTATTATTTAAATTATGTTAAAAATCGAGAGCCTGACAATTTTTGTTCTTAAAACTCGGGTGTGGTCCTCTTTGGAAAAGCGCGGCGAGACGCTTCGATTCAGAATCGCCACTCGGGTTTTAGCGGTGAAACACCCAAGGAACCGAACTCGAAAACGTTTGCTACGTTTGTTTTGATTTGAAAAAGGCGTAGGCTGGTCCGTTGTCACCTTCGATATCTAAGGTTCGGGATCCAAGTTATGAGAGAGGAAGGGTTTTATGGCACCCCTCTCGCCCAATCCAAAGATCGGTCTCTACTCAGGCATTTTTTTGTAAAATGTTTGAAATGATTCAGAAGCTTGTGCCAATGGATCAAAACAAGCTATGAGCTGAATTTTTAGAGAAGTGTTATCGTGCCAAGACCTCTTCAATTCAAATGGTTCGTCTATGTTCAGTTTATCATGTAGGGTAAGTTTTCTTTTTCCTTGTATAGATCTTGTTACTACGCTTACTTCACGTCAGTGTTTCATGTTGTCTTATTTTAATTTGTTGCTTGCAGAGGAGACAATGGATGATTCTGCCCCTGACACCATATGGTGTCAAAAGACAGAGGAAGCCAAAACGGAATTTGCTAACTCCAGCGAAATACAAGGGGTCATCTGCTTTGAGGGCTCGATGATTTGAGGGTACATCTTTCCCCCAGTTATGAGGGTACCTGCCTTGGGTATTAGTTTGTAATGAAACTCCTGCCCTGGCCATTCCCTTTGCTTAATAATACTTTGTTTTATGCAGCGTGAAAATTTGTCTCCCCCATCATTTTGAAGTAGTACATTCTTTATACCAGATTGTTTATGGATCAACTTGCATTAGCTGAAGTCAGGTTTTGGCTAATTAGCTCCTTGGTGCATCGAAAAACCCTTTAGAACTGAGTTCAGATCCCCTGTCCGACTCCCTTCCGACAGGCGCATGTCCCCACCCTTCCCGGCAGGTGATCTCACAAATCAACAATTGAGATCGGCCAAACACTTCTTGCTCAAGACGACGTCGTTTTGTAGCAAAAAGTGATCGGCCCATCTCAGCCGTTGATTTGCAAAATCAACGGCCTAGAGAGGGTCGGACAAGCTCCTATCCGAAAGGGGATCGGATAGGGGATCTCATGCATGTAGAACCTCTTTTTTTTGGTAGTTTGGAAATTCATAAACCCTTTGAAGCCACAAAGTCTTACAGGGGAAAAACAATATTAGAGTCGAGCCAGCTCTAAGAGAAAGCTGGGGTCGGACAGGGGATCTCATGCATGTAGAACCTCTTTTTTTTGGTAGTTCGGAAATTCATAAACCCTTCGAAGCCACAAAGGCTTACAGGGGAAAAACAATATGTTAGAGTCGAGCCAGCTATAAGAGAAAGCTGGAAAACAACAAACTAAAACTAGTTAATTCTAACACCGGGCTTCAATAACAAAACGCCTCGCCAGTGGCGCCATATCCTCTGTCACCACAAGGTCTTCTGCTTGTTCAGCTCAAATACTTGCTAAATGATCGGCGCTCTGGTTTGCTTCACGATAAATGTGAGAGAGAGTGGCTCCAGTACGGTTTAGGGTGATTTTTCGAGTCTAGAATCAAAGCTTGATAAGTATGGCTAGGAAGGAGGACCCTCATTTATAAATTTCACAGTCCGATTTAATCGTAACATTTGGAAGAACTTTCGACTCCAAACTCGAGCCACTCCTAAGCTGACCATAGTAGGCCAGAACCCAATCTCCTTCGCAGTCAAGGATGAGGCCTTCAATCTTGGTCTTCCATTAGGGCTCGTTTGGATGCGAAATTAGGTTTGGAGGTATTATGTAAGAAAGGGATTAGATAATAGGGGGTATTGATTAATATCAGATGGTCTACATTGATGTGATATTTATAGAGGGGGTATTAAATAGTCTTGGTATGAATGGATGATTAATTGGGAGTATAAGGAAGGGAGATTGATGTAAAAAGTTGTTAAACAACTTTTTTGCCCTGACAAAATTTGTTAGTTTCATTATAATTAGAATAAATACATGTTTTTTTGAGCTGCAAGGTACATGGAAAAGAAAAAAGTGTAAGCGTTGATTTGGGGAAAGCTGAGAAAAAAAATTAAGTACTAAAAATATCAATCCGTTTGAATGGGTGGGAAGATTTTATTTTTCTGATCATTTAATTCTAAAGGGTCATAATTAAATTTTGATTCTAGAACTTTCGTTGGTTAGTCCTAAGATATTTGGTTGTACGACTTTCTTTAAGGCTAATCAACGAGAGTCTTAGAGTCAAAATTTAATTATGACCATTTAAGATAAAATGATCAGAAAACTAAAATCTTTCTATCGGTTCAAACGGATTGAAATTTGAAGCACTTAATTTTTTAACCATATTTTTTAATATATAAACTGCAGGTTGAATAAGTGTTCCAAATTTCAATCCGTTTGAATGGGTGAGAAGATTTTATTTTTCTGATCATTTAATTTTAAAGGGTCATAATTAAATTTTGACTCTAAGACTCTTGTTGGTTAGCCCTAACGGCTTGTTTGGATGGGGTATTGTAACGGGGTATTGTGTTCTCCCCCTTCAACACACGAGGCCCAACCCAATACCCCGTTTGGCATTAAAAAATGGAGGGGTATTCTCTTTAGCCCAGCTTCCACAACACCTCCTAATAACCCCTGAGGGGTGTTAGCCATGGCAGGGTTCAACATGTTATTGTGGAATCCCCCCTAATCCCCCTCCATTTTGGACTATTGTACCCCTCGTAATCCCTTTTCCCAACCCCAGGTACCTATTTCTTGAGCAAAAGCAAAAAAATTAAATGTTTCAAATTTCAATCTTTTTGAATGGGTGAGAAGATTTTATTTTTCTGGTCATTTAATTGTACAGGGTCATAATTAAATTTTGATTATAAATCTCTCGTTGATTAGCTCTAAAAAAAATCGTAAAACTAAATATCTCTTAATGTCATACCAGCAGCTATTTGTGTTGAGTTTGATCTCACCTGCATATAACGAAGTGTCCATGGAGTTCATATGGTGTGACCGGTGCCATTGAGGAGGCACTTACATTGAATGCAGTTAGTATCAATTTTTTAAAATCTTGAAACTAAAAAAGGAAAGATTCGATCGAACACCTATACATATCGATTTCAGCTAATTTTTCACAGTCCCTCATTTAAAAAAAAATATTGAACGAGATCATCTGTATAGGACCCATCGGTAGGAGTCTTGTCAGTCCCATTAGGATTATTGTTCTTTTATATTTTAGTTTAAATAAGTCAAATGGCCTTTTTTTTTTTTATTCAAAATTTTTCCGCATATGCTTATTTTTTATTGATTTTTTATGAATTATTGATTCATCGTGAGAAATCTAAAAAGAAAAAATTTACTATCGGAACCCAATTTGTTTTGAATAAAAATGAAAAAAATTAACTGACTAACTTATTTTTGTCTTTATCAAAAAAAAATGGCTTTGCGCTTATTTTTTCCGAGAATGAATTGAATTCCTTGTATGGAAGATGCGTCGACTTTACGAGAATGAAGACCGTGGCGTTCTTTTCGAAGTTAAACCACCCGTTTGGGAGACGGGAGGTTAGAGTAGGATGACGGCGATGCCGTTTTACAATTTCTCTTTTACTGTATAACCTTCATCGTTTTCCCTCACGTCTCTTCGCATGGTTTGATAAAGGATTTTTGTTGCGGAAAAAAGAACACTCTTTTCGATCAAGATGCGAAGAAGAAGAATCGCTACTATTGCTTTGATTTTCAGTCCAACAACGACAGCACGTAATAACTATCGAAAAGGTAACCCATTTCTCCATCATCATACATTCTTGTTTCATACTACCCAATTTTCAACGAACCCTAATCCCACTGATGTCATTGCCATCACGAATCGGCAGCAACTACAGAAGTTGTTGTCGGAGAAATCTAAAACGGGTTTTGATAAGCTCGACCATGCTCTTAGTTTGTTCCATCAAATGGCCCAATTTCGACCTCTTCCTTCTGTGATCAATTTCACTCAGCTGTTAACAGCTGTTGCCAAGATGAAGGAATATTCGTCCGTCATTTCTCTATATAGAGAAATCCGCGAGTTGGGTCTTCCAATCGATGAATATACGCTGAATATTTTGATGAATTGTTTTTGCCGCTTGAATCAAGTGGATTTTGGGTTTGCGATCTTGGGTATCTTCTTTAAATGTGGTTATACTCCAAAGGTGTCTACCTTCAGCACTCTAATAAACGGGTATGTTTTAGAAGGTAACACTTCTGAGGCTGTGAATTTGTTCAGAAGGTTGATAAAATATGGAGACATCGAACCTGATGAAATCATGTATGCAACAATCATAAAAGGACTTTGTAAAGTAGGAGACACTACAATGGCTTTACGGTTGCTCAGGAATATGCAGAAATGGAACTATAGGCCTGATGTAGTGATGTATAGCACAATCATCGACAACCTTTGTAAGGACGGGAACATAGATGATGCTTTGCGCCTCTTATCAGAGATGAGAGAGTGGGATATTATGCCTGATGTAGTCACCTACAGCTCTTTGGTTGATGGCTTATGCAAATCAGGTCGAGGGGAGGATGCCACACGAATATTGAGTGACATGATGGAGCAAAACATTTTTCCTAATGTTGTCACCTTTAATATGTTGATAGATGCACTTTGCAAGGAGGGAAGGACTGAAGAAGCGGAGGGCATACTCAAGATCATGGTCCAAAGAGGTGAGAAACCCGACGTTATCACTTATAATGCTTTGATGGACGGATATTGTTTGCAAGGCCAAATGAAGAAAGCAGAACAAGTGTTCAACTCCCAAGTTGATAAGGGCCTTGAGCCTAGTATCCGTAGCTATAATATTTTAATGAATGGTTTCTGCAATAAGATGAACATAGACAAGGCCATGGATCTCTTTAGAGAAATGTCGCGTAAAGGGTTAAAACCTACTACCTATACTTACAACATTTTGTTAAAGGGGCTGTTAAACGTAGGGAGGTGCAATGCAGCAAATCATATATTTCATGAGATGATGTGTAGCAGTCAAAATGCTAACATTATTACTTACTCAATCTTGTTAGATGGCTTCTTTAGGAACCGGAAAATTGGTGAGGCAATCAAGGTGTTTCGTTCAATGCAAGATCAAGGTATAGTTCCGAATAATTTTATTTATTCTATCCTCATCAATGGCATGTGCAAAGCGGGGAAGATTGAAGATGCTCGGAAACTTTTTAATAGCATTTTAGCTAATGGTTTGAAGCCCAATGTTCAGTTGTACAACACAATGATTTGTGGACTTTGTGAGGTGGCCTTGCTTGATGAAGCTGAGGAGTTACTTCTGCAAATGGATAAAGACGGGTGTCCACCAAATGATTTGACTTTTAATGTTGTTGTTCGAGCATTCCTAAAGAGGGGAGACAGACATAAGGTTAAGATGTATCTACAAGAAACAATCAACATGAATTTCCAACTGGATGTATCTACCATGTCCATGGTAGTGGAGTTACTTACGGTTGATGGTGAGGATGGCAATTTTTTACAAATGATCCAGAGTCTTTTGCCAAGGGAGGATAGTAAGGCTGTGTCCCAAACTTTAAGGGAATGATATGAAGTAACCATATTATGGATGGTTGTGCTAGTGACATGGAAGGATTCATGAGGTTCTATGTTTTCAACTTTAGGGGCAAGTTTCACCTTTACCATTGACCTCTTCCATTGGCATTTGCCTATTACAGGTACTTTTGCTTAAGGGTAAACTATAATTTTGTAAGGTCAAATTCTTATGGTGTTGGTTATTCATATAGATGATAAACTATTTTCTACTACAAGTTTTTTCTATTGGAAAATCTTTAGTAGTTAAATAATGATCCTCCCGCTTAAAAAGATACATTCTCAAACATATGACTAATTACATGAAAAGCTATTCATATGAAAACACAAATGGTGTGAAATTTATATTGACGAGCACAAATGTGTATGAATTATTGAATACTTTCATATTTTATTTATTTATTTATTTTGTGTCTTTATGAATGTTAAAATATTGTTGTGAGGTTTACATTCTGAAAAGGTTTTTAATACACTTTGCATCTCCTACTTAACCCAATCCCACATTGGCCTGTCATTTTCCATTACTGGTAGGCCACTTACACTTGTAAGCCTGCTGCTACTTGAGATAACTGAAACTTTCTTTTGGTAACCCAGGGAAAAATAGGCGTCAACATTAAACTGGTCCATTTGTACAATCTAGTGAAGAGAATGCTCCACTGTTTGGTTTTTGTTCTCATCCTTAATGTAACTTGGTATGTTTCTTTGTGGCATGATTTGTAATTTGTGGACGTCGTGAACCCTGAACATCATGTCTCGTTCTCCTTCTTGTTTCCTTTCTCTGCAACAATGATTCAGAAACATGTGCCAAGGGAAAAAATACAATGTCTTGAGTTTTAAGGAACTCTTCAATATCCTCAAACTATGGATACTTAATTAACTGGCATGTATGATGTTCTGTATTGGGCTGCCGGGGAAGTAAGTTTCATGTTAGCATTGACCTCTTTTATGAACAGGTGTCTTGTAATGGTGATGTTTCATGATGTGTTATGTGAATACACCCACTAATAATTGGTGGGGATATATCCTGTACGATAATTGAAGAGACTGGCCGTATGCCAAATGATACCATTTACAATGTGATTTTCTGGGTGGAAGCTTACTTCACTGATGTTTCTACCCTTTGTTTCCTCTGCTAGTACCTCCTCTTTAGTTTCTGAACCCTGCTGGAAGATTCTTTGTTGTCCATTATAGTTGTAGTATTATGTCTTTCCTCTTTTTTGAACCTTGATTGGGCCCTCACCACTTTTCTGGGTTTTATGAGTTGCACTTTGTTTGTTTGTTACTGGAATCATCTTCGAGCGTTACTAGGTGGAAGTGGCTTGTGTCCTATCTTAAAAGAGAGCATTCCCTGTGGCAAGGTCCTAACCTCATTTGCCCGGGATAAGTTTCTTTTAGAGGGGCATATTCCATTTAGGGTGCATAATCTAGTTACCTATTCCCAACCATGACCATCATTTTCGTGTATTCAAAGCTGAGAACCATGACGTTTTTTTCTTGAGTGCAACTTTGTTTACAGTCTACAGAACTTGGGAAATTCTGATAGCCCCAATTGCCCAAGTGCCATAGGGGTAGATGGCAGGTATTTGTGTTGTGGCTGACTGAGATTTTTCTTGAACAGTAATGGACCTTGTTTACAGAATTTGGGAGATCTAAACCACCAGTGTTGCATGCCATACTAAAGTTCATTTCTTCAAACTTCTTGCGCTGGATTGCCACATTTTCCCTCATGCTTCCTTCGTCTGGACTCTGGACATCAAAAGTTAAAATGGTACCTTAATATTGTGAGAATCAAATCGAATGACGTTTGCCATTGGTGGGAACCAAAAGCTGTGGGTTCAAGTTTTGTTGTCTCGAAAAAGACGAATGGTTGCATGCATGGTTTGATTATGAGTTTCTATGATGTATACGTCATTCAAAGCGAAATACGGTAGTTGTTAGGCTTTCTTATGAGAGAAAGGAAAACTACTCAGTATATGAACTTGAGGGAAAAACTGTAAATTTGTTATTTGGTATCTCATGGGAATATAGGCATCTACTTTGCCAAATTATGTCCGCTTATCGACAATCACATGAAAGAGAATGCTCTATCTGGTTTTTCTGCTCATTCTAATAGAAAGTTTTATTTCTTATGGTACCTTTGATATTTTGAGGACTCCAAATTGTAGTGATTACTGAAATCCATGATTCAAACGACTCGTTTTCTCATCTAGATTTGTTCTAGTCTTTACATGCATGTCTCAGTTATTTCTCTCTACCCCTCATTCTCATTTTTCCCATTTTCTGCATTTTTTCCATTTGGTTGTTTTCCTTAATATGAATTTGCAAATACTCATTGGGCTTTGACCAATTTCATCTTTTTCTTGATGTTTTCAGCAGCTTTTTAAGGATGTCGTCATGTTGGATAGTTCGGTTGGCATGCAATGGCTTTGTATTTGAAGATAAGTTTAAAGTTGTGGGAGTCTATGAAATATGTGTGTGTGATTTGTCATCGGGACTTCGGCCTCTCATCCCTTTAAGGAGATACCAATGTGTTTTTTTGTGTTTATACATAGTTTTGAGGCTTCATTTGTTTTGTTTATTCCTTTATTATTTTCTGCTGGGGGCTTCTTCTCCTCCTTGTCTTATGCTTCTCTTTCTTTCAATGTAATTTCCTCTTTAATGCTGAAAGAATCAGAAGCTAATCAGAAGATCTTGCGAAGCTTAACAGTAAAAATGTTGTTAGACTGCAAAGATAAAGATTATGCGTTAGAACTAAAGTGAAAGAATGTGATATCAGCCGTGTGATAAATGTTCTTGAATAAGTGCAGGTAGGAGTTGATGGCCTGATCTCATTGGGGCACAGGGGAAGTCGCAACTATTGAGAGCGAGATTTCTTGAGTTGATGCGGGTAATGTGTTAGAAGGATCCGCAGGTGTTTGGACTTTAGATTGCTCAAGAGTTTGGGTTTGGTATGGTGATAGGTTTTCTGTTTCGAGTGTCCTTGCAATCGGTTGGCGTTTGAAGTCAGTTGTTCTGTCCTTACGACACTGATTTGAATTTCTATTCTTGTGGTCATGAATGATGAATCTGTATGATAAGTGAGTTTTACGATCGAGAATTGTAGCTGCGTCAAACAATAGATCAGTTCCTGTGAAAGCCAGAGGTTGAAATTAATTGGTTTTACTTTTCAAGTTTCAACCAACCAATGTATGAAAAGTCAGGGTATATAGTTGGATCTCATACGGGCAAGGATCTATAGAGGTTGATAAACGGGCCAAACGAGCTAAGCAGGTAACTGATCAAGCTTGGTTTGATAGCTTAATGAGTATCAAAAATATGTTCATGCTTAGCTTATTTATGAGACGAGCCGATCTCAAATGAGCTTTAATCAAGCCAAACACGAGCCGATTTCAAGTAGCTTGAATATTTTATACATAATAAACTGAACAAACCTTGAAATCTTAATGAGTTTCAAAAAAATGTTCAAACTTTGTTTTATGGAGTATTATATATGATGACTAACCAATCGTAAACAAGCTTTTAAATAACAAACACGAGCTCAGACTCGAGTAGCTTGGTTCGTTTAGCAATCCTAAGCATCTTTAGTGTTAATAATTCCAATTTCAAGAATACTAGTCTCCCAACACATTACAGGATATTTTGCAATAAGCCTCTTCAGTGCAGGAGCTGAAATGTTGACAACGCTAACATTCTATCCTCATTAAAATAAAGCCAAACACCTCAAGGACAGGACAGCTTGAAAGGAGCCTTTTAATAGACTCCTCATCTACAAGTTATACTGAACTGAGATGAAGGGTTTTTAAGACTTTTGAAATCGACTAAGCATGAGAAGTTGAGAACAAAATCAGAATCCAGTTTTAATACTTCCAGCTTGTCACAAGAAAAAAGGTCGGTCGGGAGCAAAACAGAAGATCCCTAGGGTATACAGAGACCAAGTTCTTGAACATTGTGAAACAGCGCTGCAGTGACCCAGGAATTAAGTAGGATACATTGGAAATTTGAGAACATTTATACAAAACTAATTGACATTGGACCCTTCCAGTATAAGCAGCACCCTGTAGACAATCGCTTGTATTAGCAGAATGTAAAAATGGTTGATCATTCAAAATGTAAATTGCTGATTGATGTCCACATCCACTTCCGTTTGGTGGATATAAGGCCAGTTCTATTTTGTCACAAGAAGGTAGAGAATATGACCGATAAGATATTTTGGTAAGTTGCTAATCCTAACTTCAGCTTCGCGAGTTTCAGTTCTGCAGACAGCTTTGACTGCGTAACTTTCCTAAACAAACAAACAAATAAACTTGCAGTCATACAAAGGAAAAAAATGAATGTCATACAACGAATTGCAGCAGGAGCCCTACCAAGAACGGACACATAATTGCAGCTGGAGCCCTACCAAGAACAGACAGAGATGTCGGGTGGGCAAATGTATAATTGTACATGCAAAAAACAAAAAGACAAGGAGAAGCCCAAGGAAGGACACAACCAAAAATAAAAAGTACTCCGTATTAGGAACATGGAGAATTTTATACCAGAATTTTTATGGGTTAATTTTGAGTTAGCTGAGGTAAGATTTTGGCTGTTTACAAACCAAACTGAGCTTTAAGTTCCAATTAATATGGATTGGCTAAATGAATTCGTTTTCTCCATTGAGCTCTGACTAGGGCATCGTGTTCCACGATATCCAACAAACCTAGATCCTTTCGAATTACCATTACTAAAGTCAATTTTGGCAATTTAGCACACCAAAAAACCGTGTGATCCTCTGCTCTGGCTTCTGTAATTATGTTGTAGAACATATTCTACATATATGTCACCTGCATATACCAACTCTAAAAATGTTGCTGAATCTCTATACTTCCATGATCAAAGAAGACTAAGGTGCTGCTAGTGATATGATTGATTAATCTCTGCATGAATACAAGGTTGCTAAAGGAAAAACAAAAACAAGTGAGAGAAAAATACTACAGGCGAAGATGATCGAGGGAGAGCACGAACATCGGCAGTTGTAACTCGAACATGGTTCAACTTCAAGAAAACAAAACTTGCTTCAAGGAACCCAAAAACAATTGGTACTTAGTTCTTTCAGTGGGTGGCAGGTATATGTGCTGAATCCACCTCAAATGGTAGTTAAGTCGAATAAAGCTTATATGAAATCTATGAGAAAATGGAGGAGATAGTATGCTATGTTATGGCTGCAAGTAGAATTAGAATTTCAATCCCTGCAATTTCTCAAAAGAGCAAAAAAAGCTAATGGAGGAGATAAAGTTAGAAAGCCTAAGAACTACCATCGATTTGCTTTAAATGACTTAAAAGCATCATAGAAAATTGTAACTGATTCAGCACCATCTGAGACAACTGCATGACCCTATGGATGCCCCCCACCTCCTTTTTAATTGACAACAGAACTTATATGCTATAACCGCAGCTATGCATCCAACTGATCACAAACACCATACAGTTTGAACCAAACACTAGAAAGGTACCAATTTAAACTTTGGATGCTTAAAAACTAGTAAAATTTACTTGGTCTGTAGCTGTTCGAAAATACAAGATATAACAAAAAGAATGCAAAAGAGAATACAACTGCATATGGAATTCTTCACGTATAGCAAATACCTCCTGTAAATCATGGTCATAGTCTTCCTGCAAACCCACGGAAGCATATAGACCTGACATTTACCTATTGGTTGTTCGAACCAACAATCCATTAGTCAATTATTCCTATCCTCAAAAACTTCTGTGACATGTCACACCATCTAATGCTTGTTTTACATTTTCTTGGCAAGTGAAAATGAAATTGGTTGCAATTCCTTTCGAATAATAGAGTGGTATATGCATGAAACTTTGGCCTACAGAGATAACATGGAATGGAGTATTATTTTGGCTCATCTCTAGAACTATCACATAAATAATCACTTGTTGAGAAAAAGAGATTTTCATTACTCCCTAGCGGTTCTAGCTTCAAATTGAGACGTTTCCAAGCAATAGCATTGAAATTGTTTCAAAGGTGGAGGGCACATTCTGAAATAAAGAGTATGGGTCCTACTGAGACTATAGGATTCAGTATCAAAGAGATAATTCTACAAGCATCTTATATGAGCCTGGGCGGCGTCTCCGCTCTTTGCCAATTGGTTTGGAGTTGGATGCTTTAACAAAAGGTTTAAAAACTCAGTGCTACCCATTATCAATAAACCTCATGAAATTGAATAAGCAATAATCACCCGAAAAATGTCTCATCCAAAGATCAACCAATGTATAAAATTACTCCGAACCTCCAAAGATCTTCCCCATCAACCCCTATTCAAATCCAACTCAACAACTTCTTCACAAATGCAGCTTCCAAAAGGTGGGTTCATTTCTAAACTAAAAACAGACTCTTTCAAACAGAAAACTTGTCTTCTTAAGAGCATTTTGTCAATGAAACTCTTAAAAAGCAAATGTAATGATTAATTCCAGAGCACTTGAATTTCATGTATTCCTCATAAAAAACCATCTTCTCGGAATGTCGTAAGATTCACCCTTCCCCATCAACCCCGATTCAAATCCAAGCAAACAAATTCTTCACAGATGCAGCATCCAAAAGGGTTGATCTCTAAAATGAAATTAGACTTTTAAACATATAATTTGTCATCTTAACACCATTTCAACAATGAAGCTCTTCAAAAGTGAATGCAATGACTAATTCTCAGAGCACTTGAATTTTATTCATTCCTTCAAAGGAAAAAAAAAAAAAAAACCATCTTCACGGAATGTTGTTGTAAAAATTATAGATTCTTCCTCTTGAGTCTTGATACAATATGACCGAAACAAAAATAGAATGACAAGTTGGGATTTCATTTCGCGGAAGTTTGGTGATAACCCACAACACACTCATATTGAGATCCAATACTTAATAGGTATTGTCACAAAGAAAAACAAGAGTGACACGAGAGATTTACATGGTTCGACCCAAAACCGGCCTACTCCACGAGAGAGAGAGAGAGATACTCCACTATATGAACAATATAGAGCTTTACAACACCAATACCCGAGCCCTGAAGTTACACACACTTCCCCGCTCACCCAGTGCCCGTGATCCCAAAATCTCATGGGTTACCCGCTCATTAGTATTATTATCTTTACCCTCACAGTGTATCACCACAGCACCAAAGGGTGCTGCCCCATCTCTCTAAATCTCCATCTCTACGCTACATAGTCTACACTGGTATTCCTCTCTCATTCGTTCACATATACATACACGAAATGAAAGAAGAAAACACAAGGCTGCACAACTTGTTTGATTTCCAACATGACAGACAAGTACACAAACAAGAGAGGTAAGTATAAAATAGTAGTTACCGCTTCCGAGATCAGGATGAATGAGGGCGATGCTGAGACTGGAGCTTCCCTTCTTCTCCATCCCTTTGTCGTCTCCTCTCTCTCTCTCTCCAGAAGAGTATTCTTTCTCCATTTACGATCGATCAATCAGTTTATGGCAGTGGCCAATTTAAAAAAAAACCTGGTAGTTAAGTCGTGTTCCCAGGGTGCGAGACGGCGGCGCGTGGGTAACAATATTGGGTTTGATCCTCTGTGACCAAATCTATTTTCGTGAAAATAATTTCAGACAAATCATCTCCGATTACAAACTAATCAGAATTAGATTAATATGATAATCAACATGATAAATCTTCTTGACATGATCAACAACTTCAACAGTTTAGATCATAAAAATAAACCCGAATGAGTTCACAATTTACAAATTACACATTGCCAGGGAACCACAGTGATATTGGGTTTGATCAAGTGAGGTCAAATCTACTTTATTAAAAATAAATTCATACAAATCAACTCCGATTATAAACAAATAAATATTTTATTAACGTAATCTTTAACAAGGTATATCTTATTGACAAGATCTACAACTTGAACAGTTTCGATTATGTAAATAAACCAGAATGAGTTCACAATTTACCAATTACTAAGTTTCAACATACTTCTCATGTTCAACCTGCGAAGTCTTAATGAACCTGGGCGACGTCGTTTTTATGGACCTCGCGTCTGATAAACGCGAGTTCGTGTTGACTTCCTTGTCCTTAAAAAATGCAGGCTTTAATTATCTTCGGTTTCATTACCCAAAAATAGCGAGGGGAGAGAGAGAGATGACCGGAGAAGAGGTGGTGGGCCCCGCTGGCCCAAAGGTCGTTCGCCTCCTCTACTTCGTCGGCGCCGGATGTAATAATCTTCTTCTTCTTTACCCACTACTATCGATCAATTCGTATTGATTTTTGTGTGTGTGGTTGGATTATGTTGATAGTATTCAGCATTGTTGTAATTAGAAACCCTTTTGGGCGATTTTGTTTCCGTCATATGCACGACGGCGATCAACAAGTGGAGAGATATTCAACGGAAGTCCGTTCAATTACCGGAGAAGCTGTCCAATGCGGTACAGAAAGCAGTCGAATGATAATCAATCGCCTCGTGTTTTAGGGTTCCATCAAAGCTCAGTGAGTAATTAATACACGATTCAGTGGCTTCTTTGCTGCAGAAATTTGTATTGGAAGATTGAAATACCTAGTAGTTTTTTTTTTTTGTAGACAATTCGTGATCTAATGCAATTAAAGTCTGGACTTTTTTCTGTGATTCATACTTATCAAAAAAAAAAAAAAAGAAGTCTGGCCTTTTCAATGCGCATATGTATATATATTTGCTCAAATTTTCAAAATGTTGATGGGGGTCGGGGGAAGTTAGTTTAGTTGGTGTGGATTTAGATGTTTCGATGATGTTTAGGTAATGTAAATCTGATGAGAATGAGGGAAGCGGTTGAATGTGAAGAATTTTTCCATGAAGTTGTGGAATTATGCTTGGTGTCCGCCTTGCGATGCTACTTATGGTTAGAATGACCCTAATTATCTGGTGAAATTATTAGGTGAGACTAACCAAAATAAACATATAGGCTTCGTTTTGATGGATCATGGATGGATGTGGAATTGTGGACCTATAGGTGGCTTGTGAGAAACAGTGGAAGATGGACTAGAGGTATAAGTGGCGGTATTTTATCGAAATCTTATGTAACTGCGATCCCTGTTTTTGTTTTGTTCAACATCACTGCAATCCTTAACATGAACGGTTTTAAGTCACTCCTATTTGGTGGTCATTTCAAATCCAGATTTCAGAGCGATAATGCTCCAAAACTCAATCTCTAATTGTCAATTTGAGCTATTCATAATGTCAAATCCCTCCAGTTGGAAATCCACATTTATCAGAACAAGCCTTGAACTACATAATCTAAATCATTCTAACAAACCTAGATGTCCTCTCCGCTGTGGTCTTTTGTTCTTTTGGAGCTTGGGTTAGGTTCATTTGTAACTTAGGTTTGAGGTGGAAGTGATTCCAAGACCTTCGGTGTCACTCTGGGGAAGCCCACCAAAGGTATATTTTGGGCACGGGTGGGGAAATGCCTGAGTTAGTTCATGCGATGATTGATATCCTTTCGGTTGAATAGGTTCATGCGATGATTGATATCCTTTCGGTTGAATAGGGAAATGGATCCTTTTTCCGTTGCCCTTATAGATATGATGTGTGCTATAGTTATGTTCTTGTGGGCCAAAATAAAACTTCAAATCTGGACTCCTAAATGTGTATGTATAGTGTAGTGCTTGATTGTGTAAGCATGTGTGAACGTGGATGCTTAGCTGGCTGTTGTCAAATGCGAGTCTGGATGAAAGAAATATTCTTTGGGAATGTAATGCATACCAGGAACGTAATGCATACCAGGAACGTATATGTATTGAGCTGAAAAATACCAGGATTACCAGAGGAAAGACAGGACAAGACCATGAAAAATGGCTTCCCCATGAGTGCAATGTAAGTAAATATGTACACTTGCCGTCTTTTTTCATGAATCCCTCCTCTCTTAGGGTAATTTCCATAGAGCTAGATGAAGAGACTTCATTGTTTTGAAAACAAAGCTGCATCTGACTCGACCAGTAATTACCACAGCACTTGCACATCTTCACATGAGCATGATTTTACATCCTCATACAGAATATTCGGTCTAGAACTAAAAAAGAATTCATCAGACAGGATAAAATGTATTTGAAATGGAAGGGAGAACCCATTTGAAATCACAATGCCAAGAATAAAATGTATGGATGAATTAAGCCACAACTCATGACTCCCTCTTTTTCGTTTGGTCTAGAACAACTTTTGCTTTCTGTTTGTACGCTGGAAACAACTTAAAGAGCTGAAAAAGCTTATTTTCGAGATGCTCCATTTAGAATCTTAGATGTTTTTTTGCCTATAATTTTGAATAATCAAGTACAAGGAGACCTCTATGAGAAGACCTTTGGAGAAACAGATGAAAGAAATGATATCCAAAAGTCAAAAAAAATAAAAATAAAGAAGAAGAAGAAGATTTCCAGCAAGGGCAAGCGATACAGATAAAACAAGACAGAAGAGGATTTGTGTCGAGTAAAACCAAAAGACGGACAATCCGAATTTTCTGCATAGTAGGTGGTCTGCCAAAGGCAACATAATCTGTATTTAAGATAAACTAGCCATCTCCTGGAATCAAATAGTGAAATACAGAGTTGAAAAAATCCCAAAAAAATCACAGCATAGTGATAAGTGTAGTGCCTACATTTTTCCTCGCACAACCGGCAACTTAGCACTGCAGAGCCAGTTGCATCGCCACTCTGACATGTATTCCCACCAACCGTGCCACAAAACTTGCAAGAAGTCGCCGGAAGGGAACTTCTGCAATGCAAAGGAAAGAATGATTATCGCGTTGGCCGATAGAGAACCCTTGCACTTTAAGATTTTGATACATGCTAAGCGAAATGAAATTTCTCTATCCGCACAGCAGCAGAGACTACTTTGCCGAACAAGCACTGCAAAAACATTACATAAGTGAAACCCAACTGCTTTTTAGACAAAATTTGATTTGGATGCCCAGAAAAACTTTATCTGGAAACCTGTCTCCATAACGTTGGACCATAACGTGGTCCAACACATTTCGTACATATTTTTTTAGTCTGCCGCCTGGAAGCTTTGGATTATTCGTGTTGGACTGCCTACAAATGAATAAGCCTAAGATTGCTACTGCGTGGAACACACCGACACGAATTTTGTTGCATGTATCATTATTTGGATCTTCTTTTTTATCGGCATCATCATTTGGATCACCGCCATCGACTTCGACAGGATGGGCTCAAGCGCATTCAGGCCCATCATGTTTGCTCCACGAGTCTACTAGACACTGGAAAAGGGAACTTACCGGACTTGAGATAAATATTCTCAAATGGTTGTGTGACTCTACTTCCAGCATGAGAGACTCAAATTCTGCGAGAGCAAGGGTTTCTTTGCAGCAGTCGCATCGAATGCCATCTCTGGTTATCCTGCTCTCAAGCAATACTTGAGTCCTTCTATGGTTCATATATTACAAAGCCTTCACTGTCTGGATCCAATCCCTTTTTCGAGTGATGACCCACCAGAGCATATCTCTTTCCATGTTCTCTCTCCCGCCGACATGATCTTTGCATTACCCTCCGAGATGTATTAGCTGGAACGTCTTGTTCAGAGTCTGACGATTTCTGTTTTGTTCCTCTGCCGGCATTGTTCTTTTTAAACTTCTTCTTTTGAGTAACTCCTTTGTGTTTCTTATTTGCACCCTCTGTTTCTCCCTTCAATCCCTTTTTGTAGTCCCATTTTCTTTGTTATCCTGAATAATTTGCTTAATTCCTCTTCTGGTATCGGAGTAAATGCAGCAAGCGCCCCTACTATCAGCCTTGCCACTTTCAACTTGTTGTCTAAGAACATCGCAAGCCAAGGTAACTGTGACCGCAAACCACGTCCTGTGGGACTAACATATACAGCGTCAAAGTACTCTCTAGCTATCTCTCTGCCGGACCTGGGCCTATAATCAATTGTCCAGCCTTGCCCTCGTAAGCGTAGCCATTATTCGATCTCTCAATATCTGCTTTTCTGTGCTGCTTTTGTAAACTCTCCTTTGCTTGCTCCCTTTTGACTAAAGGTCATCAATTAGCCTGAAGGCCCGTGGCCCGCCCAAAGCCCGCCCGGCCAATCGGGCTTATACCCAGCCCATAGTTTGAAATGGGTGGGCTCGGGCCTATGAATTTTTACTCGGCCTGCCCGTAGGCCCGGCCTGTGAGCCCGCCCGTGGCACCTGCCCAATAGCCAGCCACGGGCCAACCCATTAGCCCAAAATCCCACAAAATCCTTTCTTTTTTCCCTTGCTTCAAGGAAATTTAAGCCCGCCCGGCTTTTGGCCCGCTAGCCCGTTAATTGAGCTAGCCCGTGGGCCGGGCTTGCGCTTCAATTTATGACAGGTAGCCCGGCCCGCAAAAAATAAAAGCCCGGTCGGCCCGGCCCCGTGTGCGGGCTTGGGTAGTGACTTGGCGGACTAGGCCGGCCCGGCCCGGCCTGATGATGACCCTTAAGTGTAAATGCTTTATAAACTCTTTGATATTCACTTAACCAATGAAGATATATTTACAACTAAGGATTTGATCACGAAATGAAATTTTGAACGTGTTTTGGTCTTAGTCGCCTTGACGATTTTTGTAGTGGTCCTGTCTACCCAATTTTTACTGACGAAACTTTTTTTTATGGTTGGATTGCCCCATCTCTTAATAATTTAAAAACTCTAATTATTGATATATAATGGGTCTTGATCCGATTTAAAATGGGGGACATATGAGTGTTTTATTAAAATTAATTGTTTTTGACCCACTAAGGGTAAAATGGTAACATCACTTGATATAGTCGAATGATTTTTTTAATCCACACTACTTGGGTTAGAAAGCAAATTGAACAACCTTTTCAACGGTTCAAACCGCGCATGCATTGGATTTCAGGAGTGTCTGTATCAAGCTCGCAAAGTTTGACTTGTTTTGGGATGTAGGATGCGCCTGGGGCGCATTTGAAGTGCACCTGGGCGCATAGAATTGCTCCTCAGGAGCAATAAAACTTCAAAAGATGCCAAACTTTGGAGGGTTGCCCTGGAACTCCCGAAATCCGATTTGTGCATGGTTGGGATCGTTGAAAAGCTTGTTCAATTTACTTTCTAAACCAATTATTTTGGATAAAAAATCATTTGTATAACAAGAGATGTGACCATTTTACCCTCAGTGGATCGAAAAAGTAATTTATTTCGGTAAAACGCTCGTATGTCCCTCATTTTAAAACGGAAAAAGACCCATTATATATCAATAGATAGAGCTTTTGAAGTATAATAACAGATGATGGAGTACAATCATAAAAAAAATTCATGTTTCGTTTACGAAAATTGGGTAGAAAGAAGACCATTATCAAATCTTCATGGCTACCAAGGATAAAACACGTTCTATGTTTCATTTGGTAATCAAACCCCTTGTTCGTACATATATCTTCATTGCTTAACCGTTTGAAAGAGTTCAAAGAGCATCTACATTTCATCGAAGTGTAGGAGAAACCGTATCAAAGAGTTTTTACATTGTGTTGGTGGTTGTAACCTCCAAAATTTGGCTTCGAAACTATTTAAGCCCCGCTTTCGGCGAATGATGAAACAGTTTTCCATAGGATTCGATGAAGTGTAAATAAGGGTCACCATTTAACCCGAAGGCCCGCGGCCTACCCGGCCCACCTGGCATTTACCTGGCCTGTAGTTTGTAATGGGCAGGCTTGGGCCTATGAATTTTAATTCAGCCCGGCCTGTGAGCCCGCCCGTGGCACCCGCCCAATAGCCTGCCAAGGCCCACCCATTAGCCCAAAATCCCACAAAATCCTTTCTTTTTTCCCTTGCAAAAGGAAATTTAAGCCCTCCCGGCTTTTGGCCCACTAGCCCGTTAATAGAGCTAGGCCGTGGGCCGGGCTTGCGCTTCAATTTATGACAGGTAGCCCGGCCCACAAAAAAGTAAAAGCCCGGTCGGCCGGCCCGTGAGCGGGCATTGGTAGTGACTTGGCGGGCTAGGCCGGCCCGGCCCGGCCCGATGATGACCCTTAAGTGTGAATGCTGTATAAACTCTTTGATATTCACTTAACCAATGGAGATATACCTACAACTAAGGATTTTATCACCGAATGAAATTTTTAATGTGTTTTGGTCTTAGTCGCCTTGACGATTTATGTAGTGGTCCTTTCAACCCAATTTTTATAGACGAAATTTTTTTTTTTTAACGGTTGGATTGCACCATCTCTTAATAATTTAAAAACTCTAATTATTGATATATAATGGGTCTTGATCCGATTTAAAATGGGGGACATATGAGTGTTTTACTAAAATTAATTGTTTTTGACCCACTGAGGGTAAAATGGTCACATCACTTGATATACGAATGATTTTTTTTTATCCACACTACTTGGGTTAGAAAGCAAATTGAACAACCTTTTCAACGGTTCAAACCACGCATGCATCGGATTTTAGGAGTGTCTGTATCAAGCTCGCAAAGTTTGACTTGTTTTGGAATGTAGGATGCGCCTGGGCGCATAGAATTGCGCCTCACGTGCAATAAAGCTACAAAAGACTTCAAACTTTGAAGGGTTGCCCTGGACACTCTCGAACTCCAATTTGCATGTGGTTTGAACCGTTGAAAAGCTTGTTCAATTTTCTTTCTAACCCAAGCAGCTTGGGTAAAAAATCATTAGTATATCAAGAGATGTGACCCTTTTACCCTCAGTGGTTCAATAAAACAACTCATTTCGGTAAGAGGCCCGTATATCCCTCACTTTGAATCTGATCAAAACCCATTATATATCAACAAATAAAGTTTTTGAGGTACAAAGAGATGATGGAATCCAACCATAAAAAAATTCAAGTTTCGCTTATGAAAATTGGGTAGAAAGAAGACCACTACAAAAATCGTCAATGCCACCAAGACTAAAACACGTTCTTTGTTTCATTCGATGATCAGTTCCCTAGTTCGTACGTAATTCTTCATTGCTTAAGTGTTTCAAAGAATTCATAGAGTGTCTAAATTTCATCGAAGCGTAGGAGAAATCGTTTCAAAGAGTTTTAACGTTGTATTGGTAGTCGTAATTTCTAAAATTTGGCTTCGAAATTATTAGGCTCCGCTTTCGGGGAATGATGGAACAGTTTTTCCTACGGTTCGATGAAGTGTAAATTATTTATAAACTCTTTGAAATTCACTTAACCAACGAAGTAATACCTACGAACTGAGGATTTGATCACCGAATGATAATTAGAACATGTTTTAGCCTTAGTCACCTTGACGATTTTCGTAGTTGTTCATTTCTACCCAATTTTCATAAATGAAAATTAAATATTTTTATGGTTGGAATGCACCATCTCTTATTCCTTTAAAAACTCAAATTATTTATATATAATGGGCTTGATTCAATTTGAAGTGAGGGACATATGAGCGTTTTTCAAAATGGATTATTTTTTGAAC
The DNA here is from genome assembly GCA_019656835.1 of Rhododendron ovatum. Taxonomy (NCBI): domain Eukaryota; kingdom Viridiplantae; phylum Streptophyta; class Magnoliopsida; order Ericales; family Ericaceae; genus Rhododendron; species Rhododendron ovatum. The sequence goes on along the minus strand of CM033798.1, from coordinate 7,968,098 downwards.
CATTAAGGATAAAATAGTAATATTTCTTGATATTCATATGATTTTTTAATCCAAATATCCGGGTTAGAAAGAAAATTGAACAAGCTTTTAAATGGTTCAAACTATGTGGAAATCGGAGTTCGGGAGCGTCCAGGGCAAACCTTCAAAATTTGACCTCTTTTGAAGCTTTATTGTTCCTGAGGTGCAATTCAAAGAGCCCCGGGCACACTTCATAGCGCCCCAGGCGCATCCCCCACACTCAAAAACAAGTCAAACTTCGCAAGCTTGATACAGGAACTCCCGAAATCCGATTTGTGCATGGTTTGGATCGTTGAAAAGCTTGTTCAATTTACTTTCTAAACCAATTATTTTGGATAAAAAATCATTTGTATAACAAGAGATGTGACCATTTTACAATATGTGGATCAAAAAAGTAATTTATTTCGGTAAAACGCTCGTATGTCCCTCATTTTAAAACGGAAAAAGACCCATTATATATCAGTAGATAGAGCTTTTGAAGTATAATAACAGATGATGGAGTACAATCATAAAAAAAATTCATGTTTCGTTTACGAAAATTGGGTAGAAAGAAGACCATTATCAAATCTTCATGGCTACCAAGAATAAAACACGTTCTATGTTTCATTTGGTAATCAAACCCCTTGTTCGTACATATATCTTCATTGCTTAACCGTTTGAAAGAGTTCAAAGAGCATCTACATTTCATCGAAGTGTAGGAGAAACCGTATCAAAGAGTTTTTACATTGTGTTGGTGGTTGTAACCTCCAAAATTTGGCTTCGAAACTATTTAAGCCCCGCTTTCGGCGAATGATGAAACAGTTTTCCATAGGATTCGATGAAGTGTAAATAAGGGTCATCATTTAACCCGAAGGCCCGCGGCCCCCAAAGCCCGCCCGGCCCATCTGGCATTTACTTGGCCCGTAGTTTGTAATGGGCAGGCTTGGGCCTATGAATTTTAATTCAGCTCGGCCTGTGAGCCCGCCCGTGGCACCCACCCAATAGCCTGCCAGGGCCCACCCATTAGCCCAAAATCCCACAAAATCATTTCTTTTTTCCCTTGCCCACGGAAATTTAAGCCCCACCGGCTTTTGGCCCGCTAGCCCGTTAATTGAGCTAGCCCGTGGGCCGGGCTTGCGCTTCAATTTATGACAGGTAGCCTGGCCCGCAAAAAAGTAAAAGCCCGGTTGGCCGGCCCGTGGGCGGGCTTTGGTAGTGACTTGGTGGGCTAGGCCGGCCCGGCCCGGCCCGATGATGACCCTTAAGTGTGAATGCTTTATAAACTCTTTGATATTCACTTAACCAATGAAGATATTCCTACAACTAAGGATTTTATCACCGAATGAAATTTTGAACGTGTTTTGGTCTTAGTCGCCTTGACGATTTATGTTGTGGTCCTTTCAACCTGATTTTTTTAGACGAAACTTTTTTTTTTTTTTTTTTATGGTTGGATTGCACCATCTCTTAATTATTAAAAACTCTAATTATTGATATATAATGGGTCTTGATCCGATTTAAAATGGGGGACATATGAGTGTTTTACTAAAATTAATTGTTTTTGACCCACTGAGGGTAAAATGGTCACATCACTTGATATACGGATGATTTTTTTTATCCACACTACTTGGGTTAGAAAGCAAATTGAACAACCTTTTCAACGGTTCAAACCACGCATGCATCGGATTTCAGGAGTGTCTGTATCAAGCTCGCAAAGTTTGACTTGTTTTGGAATGTAGGATGCGCCTGGGGCGCATAGAATTGCGCCTCAGGAGCAATAAAGCTTCAAAAGACTTGAAACTTTGATGGGTTGCCCTGGATACTCCCGAACTCCAATTTGCGCGTGGTTTGAACCGTTGAAAAGCTTGTACAATTTTGTTTCTAACCCAAGCAATTTGGGTAAAAAATTGTTTGTATATCAAGAGATGTGACCATTTTACCCTCAGTGGTTCAATAAAACAACTCATTTCGGTAAGAGGCCATACATCCCTCACTTTGAAACGGATCAAAAACCATTATGTATCAACAAATATAGTTTTTGAGGTACCAAGAGATGATGGAATCCAACCATAAAAAAATTCAAGTTTCGCTTACGAAAATTGGGTAGAAAGAAGACCACTACAAAAATCGTCATGGCCGCCAAGACTAAAACACGTTCTTGGTTTCATTCACTGATCAGATCCCTAGTTCGTACGTATTTCTTCATTGCTTAAGTGCTTCAAAGAGTTTATAGAGTGTCTACATTTCATCGAAGCGTAGGAGAAATCGTTTCAAAGACTTTTAACGTTGTGTTGGTAGTCGTAACTTCTAAAATTTTGGCTTCGAAATTATAAAGCCCTGCTTTTGGGGAATGATGGAACAGTTTTTCCTACGGTTTGATGAAATGTAAATTATTTATAAACTCTTTGAAATTCATTTAACCAACGAAGAAATACCTACGAACTGAGGATTTGATCACCGAATGATAATTAGAACATGTTTTAGCCTTAGTCGCCTTCACGATTTTTGTAGTTGTTCATTTCTACCCAATTTTCATAAATGAAAAGTAAATATTTTTATGGTTGGATTGCACCATCTTCTATTTCTTTAAAAACTCAAATTATTTATATATAATTTGCTTGATTCGATTTAAAATGAGGGACATATGAGAGCTTTTCGAAATGGATTATTTTTTTGAACCATTGAGGGTAAAATAGTAATATTTCTTGATATTCAAATGATTTTTTAATCGAAACTATCCGGGTTAGAAAGAAAATTGAACAAGCTTTTAAATGGTTCAAACTATGTGGAAATCGGAGTTCGGGAGCGTCCAGGGCAACCCTTAAAAATTTGACCTCTTTTAAAGCTTTATTGCTCCTGAGGCGCAATTCAAAGAGCCCCGGGCACACTTCAAAGTGCCCCAGGCGCATCCCCCACACTCAAAAACAAGTCGAACTTTGCACGCTTGATACAGGAACTCCCGAAATCCGATTTGTGCATGGTTTGGATCGTTGAAAAGCTTGTTCAATTTACTTTCTAAACCAATTATTTTGGATAAAAAATCATTTGTATAACAGGAGACGTGACCATTTTACCCTCAGTGGATCAAAAAAGTAATTTATTTCGGTAAAACCCTTGTATGTCCCTCATTTTAAAACGGAAAAAGACCCATTATATATCAGTAGATAGAGCTTTGGATGTATAATAACGGATGATGGAGTAAAATCAAAAAAAAAATTGATGTTTCGTTTACGAAAATTGGGTAGAAAGAAAACCATTATCAAATCTTCATGGCTACCAAGGATAAAACACGTTCTATGTTTCATTTGGTAATCAAACCCCTTGTTTGTACGTATATCTTCATTGCTTAACTGTTTGAAAGAGTTCAAAGAGCATCTACATTTCATCGAAGTGTAGGAGAAACCGGTTCAAAGAGTTTTTACATTGTGTTGGTGGTTGTAACCTCCAAAATTTGGCTTCGAAACTATTTAAGCCTCGCTTTCGGCGAATGATGAAACAGTTTTCCATAGGATTCGATAAAGTGTAAATAAGGGTCATCATTTAACCCGAAGGCCCGCAGCCCGCCCAAAGCCCGCCCCGCCCATCTGGCATTTACCTGGCCCATAGTTTGTAATGGGCGGGCTCGGGCCTATGAATTTTAGCTCTGCCCGGCCTGTGAGCCCGCTCATGGCACCCGCCCAATAGCCTGCCAGGGCCCACCCATTAGCCCAAAATCCCACAAAATCATTTCTTTTTTCCCTTGCCCAAGGAAATTTAAGCCCTCCCAACTCTTGGCCCGCTAGCCGGTTAATTGAGCTAGCCCGTGGGCCGGGCTTGCGCTTCAATTTATGACAGGTAGCCCGGTCCGCAAAAAAGTAAAAGCCCGGTCGGCCGGTCCGTGGGCGGGCTTTGGTAGTGACTCGGCGGGGTAGGCCGGCCCGATGATGACCCTTAAGTGTGAATGCTTTATAAACTCTTTGATATTCACTTAACCAATTAAGATTTTCCTACAACTAAGGATTTTATCACCGAATGAAATTTTGAACGTGTTTTGGTCTTAGTCGCCTTGACGATTTATGTAGTGGTCCTTTCAACCCAATTTTTATAGACGAAACTTTTTTATTTTTATTTTTATTGCTGGATTGCACCATCTCTTAATCATTTAAAAAGTCTAATTATTGTTATGTAATGGGTCTTGATCCGATTTAAAATGGGGGACATATGAGTGTTTTACTAAAATTAATTGTTTTTGACCCACTGAGGGTAAAATGGTCACATCACTCGATATATGAATGATTTTTTTTTTATCCACACTACTTGGGTTAGAAAGCAAATTGAACAACCTTGTCAACGGTTCAAGCCACGGATGCATCGGATTTCAGGAGTGTCTGTATCAAGCTCGCAAAGTTTGACTTGTTTTGTAATGGAGGATGCGCCTGGGGCGCATTTGAAGTGCGCCTGGGCACATAGAATTGCGCCTCAGGAGCAATACAACTTCAAAAGACGCCAAACTTTGAAGGGTTGCCCTGGACACTCCCGATCTCCAATTTGCGCGTGGTTTGAACCGTTGAAAAGCTTGTTCAATTTTCTTTCTAACCCAAGCAGTTCGGGTAAAAAATCATTTGTATATCAAGAGATGTGACAATTTTACCCTCAGTGGTACAAAAAAATAACTCATTTTAGTAAGAGGCCCGTACATCCCTCACTTTGAATCGGATCAAGACCCATTATGTATCAACAAATATAGTTTTTGAGGTACAAAGAGATGATGGAATCCAACCATAAAAAAATTCAAGTTTCGCTTATGAAAATTGGGTAGAAAGAAGACCACTACAAAAATCGTCAAGGCCACCAAGACTAAAACACATTCTTGGTTTCATTCGATGATCAAATCCCTAGTCCGTACATATTTCTTCATTGCTTAAGTGTTTCAAAGAGTTCACAGAGCGTCTACATTTCATCGAAGCATAGGAGAAATCGTTTCAAAGAGTTTTAACGTTGTGTTGGTAGTCATAGCTTCTAAAATTTGGCTTCGAAATTATTAAGCCCCGCTTTCGGGGAATGATGAAACAGTTTTTCCTACGGTTCAATGAAGTGTAAATTATTTATAAAATCTTTGAAATTCACTTAACCAACGAAGTAATACCAATGAACTAAGGATTTGATCACCGAATGATAATTAGAACATGTTTTAGCCTTAGTCGCCTTGACGATTTTCGTAGTTGTTCATTTCTACCCAATTTTCATTAACGAAAATTAAATATTTTTATGGTTGGATTGCACCACCTCTTATTCCTTTCAAAACTCAAATTATTTATATACAGTGGGCTCGATTCGATTTAATATGAGGGACATATTAGCGTTTTTCGAAATGGATTATTTTTTTGAACCATTGAGGGTAAAATAGTCACATTTCTTGATATACAAATGATTTTTTAATCCAAACTATCCGGGTTAGAAAGAAAATTGAACAAGCTTTTAAATGGTTCAAACTATGTGCAAATCGGAGTTTTGGAGCGTCCAGGGCAACCCTTCAAAATTTGACCTCTTTTGAAGCTTTATTGCTCCTGAGGCGCAATTCAAAGCGCCCCGGGCGCACTTCATTGCGCCCCAGGCGCATCCCCCACAATCCAAAACAAGTCGAACTTTGCAAGCTTGATACAGGAACTCCCGAAATCCGATTTGTGCATGGTTTGAATCGTTGAAAATCTTGTTCAATTTACTTTCTAACCCAATTATTTTCGATAAAAAATCAATTGTATAACAAGAGATGTGACCATTTTACCCTCAGTGGATCAAAAAAGTAATTTATTTCGGTAAAACGCTCGTATGTCCCTCATTTTGAAACGGAAAAAGACCCATTATATATCAATAGATAGCGTTTTTTAAGTATAATAATAGATGATGGAGTACAATCATAAAAAAAAATTCATGTTTCGTTTACGAAAATTGGGTAGAAAGAAGACCACTATCAAATCTTCATGGCTACCAAGGATAAAACACGTTCTATGTTTCATTTGGTAAACAAACCCCTTGTTCGTATATATATCTTCATTGCTTAACTGTTTGAAAGAGTTCAAAGAGCATCTACATTTCATCGAAGTGTAGGAGAAACCGTTTCAAAGAGTTTTTACATTGTGTTGGTGGTTGTAACCTCCAAAATTTGGCTTCGAAACTAATTAAGCCCCGCTTTTGGCGATTGTTGAAACAAGTTTCCCTAGGATTCGATGAAGTGTAAATAAGGGTCATCATTTAGCCCGAAGGCCCGCGGCCCGCCCAAAGCCCGCCCGGCCCATGGGGCTTTTACCCGGCCCGTAGTTTGTAATGGGCGGGCTCGGGCCTATGAATTTTTACTCGGCCCGCCTGTGGCACCCGCCCAATAGCCTGCCACAGGCCCACCCATTAGCCCAAAATCCCACAAAATTCTCTCTCTTTTCATTTGCCCTAGGAAATTTAAGCCCGCCCGCTGGCCCGCCCAGCTTTTGGCCCGCTAGCCCGTTAATTGAGCGAGCCTGTGGGTCGGGCTTGCGCTTCAATTTATGACAGGTAGCCCGGCCCGTAAAAAAGTAAAAGTCCCACGGGCTTGGGTAGTGACTTGGCGGCCTAGGCCAGCCCGGCCCGGCCCGATGATGACTCTTACTTTTGACTGTTTTACAATGAATTTCTGGCCCCAACAACGTAACTTACCGGAACTTGGAACCCCGAGCGACCTTTTTGGATTTCAGTCGATCGCCATTTTCCCTGAATCCCACCAACTTCTTTTGCTTTCTGTTTATACGCAAGAAACAACTTAAAGAGATGGAAAAGCTTATTTTCGAGAAGCTCCATTTGATGCTTTTTTGCTTATAATACTCAAGTACAGAGACCTCCATGAGAGAGTCTTTGGAGAAACATCAGAAAGAAATGATATCCAAAAGTCGAAAAAGAAAAGATTTCCAGCAAGGGCAAGCAACACAGATGAAAGAAGACAGCAGAGGTTTTTGTGTCGAGTAAAACCAACTTGTCAGTATATGGCCATCGATGCAGAGAGATGATAACTCGGGGGGGGGGGGGGGGGTTTGGGTGGGGGTGGAATGAGAACATAGACTGCGAATGTACGTTTTCGGGGAGTAAGTGTAGACAATTCCAAAGCTTCTTCAAGGGGAAGAAGAGGGATTGCAGCCATCCCATTAGGAGTAAGTAGTGAATTTGGTCCAAGGTAGGTGAAAGGTTGGAAGGAAATTATAAAGGGTGGGTGTTGAATGACTTCTTTAGCAGGGTTTTCATTACAATAGCCTTTGAACCCAAAAAAAAAAGGCTAAGTCTCCTTCGATACATAGTGAAAACTTGGTTGTTCGTTGGACGTACTCAATTACTCGGTTGGAGAACCACGTAAAAGACTCTATATCTTGCATTCTTTGTTTCTCTTCTTGATTGTTTTCACTCATTTTGTGTTTATGGCATGGTCGATCTCTCAACACATGATTCAATCACGAAAAAAAATATCTAAGATGAGATATATCATCTGCATCTTTTATGGGCTAGTAGCAATCTAGTTCATTACATGTTCTCAAGGCATAGATTTTGCATTCTCGCTATCGTAAAATGCAAAAAAATAGTAACTTCAAACTTTTGATAACTTCCCTGAAACAGAAAACAGAAATTTGTATCTCAGACTTTTACAAGAACAAACCGCTGCTCATGCAATTATCAGACAACATTGGAAGAACAATGAAAGCCATATGAAATGAATTAAGGAAGAAACAATTATGCTTAGTTAGGCAGGAGAGGGTAGAGAAAGAGCTGACTTCGAGCATTCTTCTGCATTCTTCTGCCTTCAATGCTTAGTTAAACTGCTTATCCTCAAGTTGGAACTCGACAAGACTAAAAGTAAAAAATTACGATGAAAAACAAGAAAAAAATACCTATCAATTGAATTTCTTTTATCTACAGTACCATCTTACATATATTTTTTCAACTTTGATCCATATTTTATTTTTATTTTTTCGATTTCTCTTGTCGAACGAACAATTTATCCCAACAATTACACCGAAAAGTCAGCCTTGTTCCTCTAAAAGCTTTAGGGGCTTTTTGGACTTTTTGAGTTTTGTTTTTATTCAATTTTTTTTTGCATTGGTTAATTTTGCGTCAATCTTTTGTGGAGTATTATTTTCGCATTGTTTCTAAAAATATTAGGGTAAAAAGTAATTTTTTTTACTTTTTGGATTTCACTCGTCGAGACCAATTAATAATTCACAAAAGTTTAGTGTGAAACTAATAAATGCGAAAAAAAATTGAATAAAAACAAAACTCAAAAAGTCCAAAAAGCCTCTAAAGCTGTTAGAGGAACAAAGCTGGCCGTAAAGAATTACTCCTAGCCGCGAAAAATTAATCTTGGCCACAAAAAATTACTCTTGGCCTCGAATAATTACTCCTGATCGCAAAGAATTACTCTTAGCCACAAAAATTACTCTTGGCCGCAAAGAATTACTCTTGGCCACAAAAAATTAGAATTGCAGTCAAGAGTAATTTCGGCGAGATAATTTTTTGCGGCCAAGAGTAATTATTTTCGGCGAAGATTAATTCTTTGCGGCCAAGAGTAATTCTTTGCGGCCAAGAGTAATTCTTTGCCAGAGCAATTATAGTGTGATTAACCCCTAACGTTCTTGGAGAATCAGATAAAATCATCAAACTCTCCTCTCTAGGCTCTGTTTGGAACCCAAGGAAATGAAAGGAAAAGAAAGGAAAATTAAAAAAATTTCCCTTCCATTGTAAGGTTGGAAGAGAAAGAGTGAAAAAAATAAGAATTCCAAGCGTAGTAAATAGTAAATTTTCCCTCCCATTTTCCTCTCATTTTCCTTCTCTTTTATTTTTTTTTTCCCTTTTCCTTTCCTTTTCATGGGTTCCAAACAGATAATGTTCTTCTGTGCTTGTTTCCGTCCTTTCACACCTGCTGGTGCTACTTCAATCAGTGTGTTTTACTTACCAAAATACAATGTGCCTCTAAGTAGCGTTCTCAGTTGAACTTGTTATTTTGCTGGAGATATTGCTAATTGCTAGTATAATATGGACATTTTTCTTCTGTTAGTTTTTCTCATGGAATGTGACGCATATCTTGGGTAGCTAGCTCTTCACAAAAATGTCCTCTACATTTGTTTTGTCGATATTTAAGCAGCTGCTTTCATTATCATAATTTCCATTTAATGCTATTGCAGGTATAAAAAAAAGCCGTGCGGTGGTTCGAGAAGACTTTGGCTCACATTCCGTCACCTTCAAGTGAAATGTGGGAACCAACCGTGGTAATTAATCTGGCCCGTTCATTGAGAAAATTAAAGTACGTTTAATTGGCTTCCAATACCTATCAGAATCTGTATTCCATTGTGCTTCCCTTAAATTTATGCTTACTCTTTGAAGCTAATTCGGTGTTGGATTGGTAGCAATACCAGCCAGCATTTTCTGCTTGACTTTTATTATGTGATGTTGGTCCATGAGGGAGCTCTTTCAGATGACACAATTCACCAGACTTGTTTTGTATTAGCATCTTATGATCAAAAGTTTAGCTGGCTATAGATTACATTCTGGTTAGGTTTTGGCAACTCCGTTCCTATTTAGCATTTATCTAGCCATGCTTTTTTTAGACCAATTTATGTCCGAATATGTGTGATGGTTGTGCACATTGTCGTTTTGGTTTCACAACAGAAAAGGTAGTGAGAGTGGAGGGAGTTATCTGAATGCCTGCAAACTCTAGTGTGATGGTGGTTACATTGGTGAGATCGAGAGACAAAATTGCATCAGCAAAGAACTTTCTAGTTTGCTGAGAAAAAAAGAAAAAAGTACTTGTGAAATTGTTTTGAAAATTTGGAGTTCTTTGGAGTCTGAAAATGTTGAGGATGCTGAGAACGCCATGTTCAGATCATTCCTTGACATAGTTGTCAAAGGCGTGCCTTTGCTTAGGCCCAAGGCGAGGCGCACCCCTAGTGCCTTGCTGACCACTAGGCGAGGCGACTTGAAAAAAGCAAGCAAAAAGCACAAAAAACCGACAAGGCGAGAAAAGCGACAAGGCGCAAAAAGTGTGCTGCTTTCAAATCGGTCAAAAAAGTGTGCTTTTTTCAGAAGCGCACAAAAAGCGAGCTGTTTTCAAAAAAAGCATACATAACACAATTATTTTCAAAAATAAATTTTTTTTTTCGCATAGGTGCGCCACTCTTCAAAAAGGCATGCGCCTTGCCTTGCGCCTCCGTGCGCCTTTCACCCTTGAGAACTATGCCTTGACTTCTCTTTGTAACGTGTGATTTTTTTGGACATATTTGGAGATTAGGGATATTGAATAGCTTGAGTTTGAGCTTAAGCTAGAGCAAATTGATCATACTCATCCAGTTCTTCATTCTTCTTTATTTTGACAAAGTAGATGGCCTCTTCGCAACATTCATGCTTTTGATGTCTTCTTCCAAGTTCGCTTACATAGTACTACTGTATTTCAGGAGGTACCATGAGGCGATTACATACTATGAGAAAGCGCTTGCACTATCAACCAGAAGTTTGAGCACCTATGCAGGTCTTGCCTACACTTACCATTTGCAGGTACATATTATTTGCGCAGATTTTAATTATTTTCCGCATCTGGTGTTAATATGACACCGAAGAGGAAGTTCCACATAAATATATCCTTGTGATCTTTTGCAATTGACTTGATCACTTGCATCAAGGAAACTAGTGTTTTTTGACAGGAAAGTACCCTTTTCTTTCTATGGGAATCTTAGTAGCACGAAGCGGGAGTAAGGGTGGGGGCGGAAGTGGGAGCGGGTGTGGGGGAGCGGAGGCACCTAGAAGCTCCTAAGGTTGGGAGCGCCTAAGAAGCGTATATAGATTTCATATAACTATGTATATAAAGTATCTTTAAATACTCAACCATTGAAGGAAAAGTGATTACTTATGAGAATTTTCACGATCTTAAAGGGTACTTATAGGAAGTTAGATATTTTCAATTTGCAAAACTTCTTGAGTGATAAGATTTTCATATTTTTATTCCCACAATGGCATAACTCCCTTAAGAGTAAGAGAATAGTTGCCTTAACCGCCCAATAAGCTTCCATGTTAGTTGGGAGCGAGCTCCCATCTCGAGGGGAGCAAGCTCCCGTCAAGCTCCCATCTTGGGAATGCTGATTGAAAAATCCTAGCTCGCCTAGGTATTTAAATATTTGCTATTTTTATCTTTTTTAATAAAACAATCCGCCAATTGATAAATAAGCTAATCACACGAACGAGAAGCAATCAAAAGATAACACCAGGATATACGTGGAAAACCCTAAACGGGAAAAAACCACGGGAAGGAATCAAGCACTACTAAACACGAGGTTACAAGAACTCTTACTATAAGTTTGAACTCCACAAACCTAAACCTAGACGATCTTGCCGAATCCACGTACACCTCTCTGAATGCTTGACCGCCACTGCCTTGAATCCACAAGCCTTCCGTTCGCCTCCCGGAATCCACCGAAGGACTTTACTTAGAGATTGATCGATCGATGTTGTTGTAGAACAAAACCCCTCGAAGATGATCCTTTAGAACATATGTGATGATATACCTTCACTTGTCTTCGAGGTGCAGAAACCCTAGCCACCAAAAGAGATGGAATATGAAGAATACGATCTCAGTCTTTTTATCTCATGGCTACCATATAATATGACCTAATAGGTCGATATTTATAGGCAGACTTCAATAATCTTGTTTCCTTATTTCCTTAGTAATCAAATCAATTGATTGCACATCTCCAATTGATTTTCCCACGATTCAAGCTTTCCATATTTCCTTTCTGCCACTGAATATCAAATCCCTTGATTGCCGTAATAATCTTCCACTACAGCTTCCTAAAGACTCGAATACTCGATTACAAAATATCATTGATTTCCTTCCACTTTTCTAAAAAGACACTTTAAAAATGAATAAATAAAACATACAACTTGATAATATGGGATACATGCCGATATGTGTTTTGTCGTGAAATTGCCAAATAAGAGGGACCACAAAATATGGACCTTACACTGATTCAAGCTCCCGTCTTGGGAGCGCACCCATTTTAGAAGGATCCTACTACTAGGATGGGAACTGAGAATCACCTATTTCGTTGTTAACTAGAACAAAATGTTAGTTTTTGGCATGTTGTGAATCTGCATTTTATATTGCAGTGCTCTACCAGGGTAATACATGTGACTTGTTTGGTTAGTTTCTTTCCAGGATGATCTGCACCAGAGTGAAGTGATAAAAATCATATGGCCTGAAATAAATATGATGTTTCAATTACCAAATGAAAAAAAGAGAGGTTATTCCTACAACTTTTGGTCCTGGACTAACATGGTTTGCTGTCTCTTAATGCATGGGATAATTCAGCTCTAAGCAACTTGTATGGTTGGCTAAACGAGCTTTTAAGGGAATGCTAAGGTTTCATGTGAGAAAGTGACCAAACTATTATGGCCCGCCAACTCTATATTAAAGTCCTGCCTTTGTCTCCGCTTGCCTTTTGTGATGAATTTGTCTTGCTGATGATTTCTGTGCTTCTGCAAGATAATTTTACTGCAGCAATTACATACTATCACAAGGTATGTTACTCCTAACTTGAGTGCTGGAATGAAAGACATCACATATTAAAGCATTCTCTCCGTTCCATTTTGGAAAAAAAATTATAGTATGTGGTTTTCCCATCTTCCCCTCCTCTCTTGACCCTTCGATTGAAGTGACAAGTCCAACTTGAATTGAAGAGCTTTTTGGGAAGTTCCAAGTTTGTAAAGTGCAATAAGTTTTTCTCAGCAGTCAGCATTAGCAAACACATTAGCATTTTCCCAGAAGATTTTTTCCCATAGTTTCCAATCTCAAAAGACGTCCCAACATAAAAGCACCCCTATTATCTATTGACGCATTCTAATGTCTTGTTATCCTTTATATTTATCAGTTTTATGGCTGAAATCAGATGATCAGTTCTGCACAAAACTGTTGACATTAGCTCTGGTAGACGAATGCTGCCTTGGTGTAGAGCCCAAAATGGATTCCTATCAAAACGATTTATTTATATATTGAGAACATGAAAATTACTTCCCATGTTGTATTTTATGTAGCTAACATATAAATTAGACACGATGAACTAGGTATACTTTCTGTTGTACCCGTAGAAGAAATATCTGGCATTTTACTCGTTTATTTATTTGCAACCTACTGGCATCACCATTGTTACAATGATCCTCTTTCTCATTATAGATTCTTTCCCCCAAAATTTATGGGATCTTTGAATTGGGTTGGCTGGTGATGCATGCAGCCCTTCTACAATATATTGTTGGAATTATAAGGCTGAACTTTATATAGTCGGAATTGTTCCATTGCCTTCTTAATGTAGCATTATAAATGGTATGGCATGCAATTGCTAAATGTTCTATCATCAGTTGGAAATGAAAGAAACATCGAATAAAGTTGCCCTCTTGATTTTGTTTTTCCCAAAATGGTACGATAGTTTTATTGATTACAAAAAAAAAAAAAAAAGCCAATACATCAAAAAAGATGGCTAAAACATAAACTAAACATGGTACGGCAATGAGCCAGTTTCATGCTTTTTACTCAAAAAGGACAACCGACAAGTTAAATCAATCTTTGAACACTATCTTCATCGCAATGGAAAAATGCAATATTGACAATGTACCCTTTGTTGTATTGCCACTGAGGTTCAGAACCTCGCAACTAATAACAAAGCTCCACTACTGCTAGATAACTTAAAACATATATTATGGGTATAAGGGTAAAATCTCACGTAGGTTGTGTAATTTCCCAAAGACTGCTATTCTAAAATAGTCTAAGGGAACACAACATACAAACACTGCGTAAGAATTGCATTTTTGCCATAACCATGACACCCTATCTGCAACATACAAATTTTCCATGTAGTTTTCGATGTCTCAATCCTCTTTTCCCCGGGCTATATCAAGAAGAATTTGATTCAGACGCCGGCCAAAAATCTTGGTAGAAAACGACTCGACGACATGTTGTCGAGCTTCAGAACCCATTCTATCTGCCATTTGGGGGTCCCTTGTGAACTTTTCCATCGCTGAAGAAAACTCTTGAGGGCTAGGATCACAAAGGAACCCCGTCACACCATTCTTAATCGTCTCCACAGGACCCCCACTGTTGCATGCAATTACAGGTTTATAGGCTGCCATTGCCTCCAATGGAACAATTCCGAAATGTTCATCCGACAATCGTTAAGCATTATTCGGCGACTTTGTTTAAGGATTACAATTTTGATAAGTAGGAGATTCTTGTCAGTCATAAGAATGGATTTGAGGATGATATTGGATTTTCACACACCTTTGGTGTATAAAGAACACAGAGGCATTGCGAAAGCAGCATATTTCTTTCAGCTGTTGAGCAAGAGGTCATGAACTTAACCTTGTGAGACACCCCTTTCCTGTCTGCTAAGCTTTTTAATTCCTCCAAATATTCAACATTCTCTCTTAGACATTTATCAAAGCCGCCTGAAGAAAATACATAAGGTGGTCAAATTACTGAAAACATGTACCAAATTCTACATCCGAATGGGTAAAAGCATATCTTGCATGTGCAGCAAAAAGTGTTCTCCCATTGCTCTGAAACATAAGCTGAATTATTTATGAAGGGTGTGATTAAGCACAATCTAGCATTGGTTCCTTGTGTAAATAGGTGGGGGCAAATGCTTTCTCAGAATGCCAAATCTGGTGTGATTAAGCACAATCTAGCATCAGTTCCCAGTGCAAATAGGAGGAGGGGGCAAATGCTTTTCCAGATTGCCAAATCCACCAACTTCAAAAAATTTGCAGAAAGAGTCAAAATTATACATTGCAGCCGGCAATTACTCCCAAATTAGAAAAGTTTAAAAAGGAGGCACAAGCAGCCCTTTTATGCTGCATCAAACAATAATGTCAAAGGAAGAAGAATAATCACCATTCGCACTGACAATGCAAGATACAAATTGAATCTAGATAATAGTGCACATACTCATGATTGCTCATCAAACTGCTATTTATGTTGCATGGACTCTTCTAAATCCGTCAAGTGTGCACATGGACTCTACGTGTCTAGTTGGCCGTAGTATCATCAAGCTGTCTAGTACTCCAAGTTTACCACATAATTGCACATGTAAAAAACACCACCGTTGATGCTTTTGATTCTTTCCTTGCTTTATCATAAGTTCCAAACTTCCCAGATTGGTTCTTCTGTTACATGAAATATCTTTTATCTCAGGAAAAACAAAAAAAAATAAAAAAGGATGAAAAATGAATTTCCATCTGTACTCTAGAGTCCCTTGTACTTGTGTAATAGATGATTCCAACGCTAACATTGTATGCCAATGCAAGAAATATGGCACACAACTGATGAAGGAAGACGCATTTTGTACAAGAGACAGACGGGATAATGATATACAATTAAGAACTAGAAAGGATATATCTAAAACCAAGATGAATCAACAATTGTACATCTATATTCAAGCTGGAAGTAGATAGACTTGCCTACGACTGTCAACATAGCATCAGCTACATTAAGACCTTGGACATCACCTCCAAGGGTTTGCAGCAAGGAAAAAGCACATATTGCTAATTCAACATTCTTTTTTCTTTCAAAGCGGTTGACAGAGAGAAAATTACACCTGCAACAGATTAACCACATAAACTCTTAACATTAGTGCGGGTAAGGGAAAGGAATAAAAACTGCTAAGCATATGTTTAAACACAAAAATTCTAAACCATACCCAAAACTAGAAAGATACCAAGAAAAGGGATGTTTGTTACTTGAAAGCGTGGGGTTTATCTAACTGCTCTACATTCACCGCAGGGTAAAGCACAGACGGTTTGATTCCTCTTGCACGAAGATGCATAAATGTACCCGCAAAAGTAGATGCAGTAAATCTGCTGTTAACCATAATCAAATCCGCCATACCTGCAAATCCATAGGTCAATTCTTTAAGCTTGTGAAAAGCGCATTATATTAATTCAACAAAGGCATAGAAGTGGTATAGAGGATCATTGAATCACTTGTTCTTTCATTGTCATTTGGCATCATGCCATCACTTATTCAGATAATAGGATATCTGTTGGGTGGCATCGCCTTCTTTCGCAAAATTGCTTTTGATTGATACCATCAAATTTTTTGGGCAGCAAAAAAGAGAAATGATTATAGTACTATATCTTATTTTCACTTTGTTGGGGTATTTGGCTTGGAAGTGGTTGCTAGAGGACAATAGTTCGACAACATCGATCATAATTAGCGTAAAGTGTGCCGTTTGTCATCTTTGGGCCTCATGTTCTCTTCCGTTTAGGGAGTCCTCTGTTTCTTTCTTTTTCCCTCAGAAATTTGAGAGCAATGTGTGATTTGTAGTTTGTCTTTGATTAACCTTCTCCTTTGCACTTTATTTAAGTGGGACATGTGTCCTCCTTTCTTGTATTTGGCTCATTTTTAGAGTAGAATTTCCCGTGGTGTTGGAAAAGAAAAGATGTGGAAGACAATTTACAGGACAATCACAAAGCCAGGATCCAGAGAGCTACCAGTCGTTACTTCTTCTATAAAGTCTATGGGTTTCCGATATATCTGCCGAAGAATGGTTGTGTGTTGAGCCAGCAACAAATCCGGAAAGTGGCAATAGAATACAACCTGGATAGGAAGCAGACAACATGAGCTATCCATAAACCGCTAATGGTGAATTTTTTTCTTAAATAAAGAAAAGAATCACCTTAGTTGATTTCTTTAGTTTCATCAAAGGAATGACTACAGAGACTTGATCAACAAGCACAACATCGAATGATGGCCACATGAACAACACACAAACAGCGATAAAAATGCACCTGAGATAGGCACATACAGCGTGTAGATGGCAGAAAATATGACAGGATAGGAAAGCACCATATACAGTTACTCGAAAGGTTCCTGCACATTGTGTTTACGTTAATGTCACGTATCATTGATATATTACAAGGAAGAATAGATGCAGAGTACCAAAACAAAATTGTTTTAAGGGGGAAAAAAACATCCATTAGCTATCACATGCAAATATTCATAGAAGGTACAAAGTTCTTTTTCAAGGCTTACACAAATGGAGGTGATTTTACACATGGGTTACTAATGAAACAGAATTGAGAAGAGTGAAGAGCCGGTTTAATTACTAAGTCGCCACTTCTCCTTTTGTTTCATAAGGACGGCAAACATAGAAATTATTATTCAACCAGCCCATCATCTTGGAAAATTACCAATCATCAATACTGTACCAAAACTCACTTTTATGTTGCCATGTCTTCATGTGAAAATACTTTTAACTAACCATTTCTGCAGTGAAACAGCATGGTTATACTAAAAATCTTCAGATTATGTTACAGCCTATATTACCTGGAATTACTATTGTTCTAGTGCACGTAAAATCTACGGCACTTCCAAACATGTAAGTGTGATAAACATTATACATGTAACCAGACCAAGTCAAGAAAAACATCTCAAAAGATACGACAAGTTTTTTAATCTAAAAAATGCACGCAAGTTCTACCAAAAAATACTAATTGATAGAGCAGCCCCTTTGAACAAATGTTAAATAAAAACAATATGAATTCCTCACCGGCAAGAGTCTCCTCAAAACATCGAGTTCTGTCGTGGTGAGCTGTAAAAATATGAACCTTGTGACCATGGGATGCAAGTTATGTGGCAGCGTCAACAATTAATCTTTCAGCTCCCCCTATACATAACACCAGCCATGGTTTAGTTTGGGGTTTTAGCAAATTTGCATATAGTGATCCTACGTATCTTAGAGCGCAGTAGTCTTTTTCTTTTAATCTTGCATCGCTTGCAAGGTACTAATATTTTCTGCATGAATCCATTTTCTTTTCTTATTTTTTTCCTGCTTGAAAGGTAAGAGTCGTAAGACTCAATAAGTCCCCATCTCTATTTGTAATTTGTTTAGCGGAAAAATTTGTTCTTAATTATGAAGGTACACTCTTATCATCAGCCCAAATAACTCCATTGCACCTAGACCGAAGTCATCACCTTTCACCTCCATCATCAATTTCTGGAGCCAAAACCGTACTCCCTCCATCCCAAATTCTTTGTCCGGTCCGCAAAACGGAGTGTTAAAAATAATACAATTTTTTCAAGAAAAAATTCAAACTTTTTTCACAAATTAAAAATACTCATTGATATCTAGTAAGTTGTCGAATTTTCTTTGATTTTTTTCTTGCAAAAATTGTTTATTTTGACACTCCGTTTTGCGGACCGGACAAAGAATTTGGGACGGAGGGAGTACAAGTCAAAAGATTGAAAAGTAAAATGTCAATTATACCCAAAGTCCTAAGCTCATAGCTGCACATTAACTAATATGGTTTAAAAACTCAGTGCTACCCAATACCAATAAACCTCATGAAATTGAATAAGCAATAATCACCCAAAAAATGTCTCATCCAAAGATCAACCGATGAATAAAATTACACTCCAAACCTCCAAAGATCTTCCCCATCAACACTTATTCAAATCCAACTCAATAATTTCTTCACAAATGCAGCTTCCAAAAGGTGGGTTGATTTCTAAACTAAAAACAGACTTTTTTAAACAAAAAATTTGTCTTCTTGAGACCATTTTGTCAATGAAACTCTTCAAAAGCAAATGTAATGATTAATTCCAGAGCACTTGAATTTCATGTATTCGTCTTAAAAAACCATCTTCTCGGAATGTCGTAAGAATTATAGATTCATCCTCTTGAGTCTTGATACATTCAAACAAAAACAACAATAGAATGACAGAAAAGTACATTCAAGAAACCTCAAGAAAGTGAATGGAAAAAAAAATCTCATCAAAAAAACAACCCATATGTACGTAATTACACTCCAAACCTCTGGAGATGTTCCCCATGAACCCCGATTCAAATCCAAGCAAACAAATTCTTCACAGATGCAGCATCCGAAAGGGTTGATCTCTAAACTAAAATTAGACTTTTAAACAAATAATTTGTCATCTTAACACCATTTCGGTAATGAATCTCTTCAAAAGTGAATGAAATAACTAATTCTCAGAACACTTGAATTTTAATCATTCCTTCAAAGAAGAAAAAAACCATCTTCACAGAATGTTGTTCTAAGAATTATAGATTCATCCTCTTGAGTCTTGATACAATATGGCCGAAACAAAAATAGAATGCTATGTTGGGATTTCGTGGAAGTTTGGTGATACTCACAACACACTCATATTGAGATCCAATACTTAATAAGTATTATCACAAAGAAAAACAATAGTGACATGAGATATTTACGTGATTCGACCCAAAACCGGCCTACATGGGAGATAGATACTCCACTATATGAACAATACAGAGCTTTACAACACCAATACCGGAGCCCTGAAGTTATACACACTTCCCCGCTCACCCGGTGTCCATGAGCCCCAAATCTCATGGGTTTACCCGCTCATTAGTATTATTTCTTTACCTTCACAGTGTATCCCCACAGTACCAAAGGGTACTGCCCCATCTCTCTAAATCTCCATCTCTATACTACACAGTCTACACTAACTTTCGTCTCCCATTCATTCACATATACACACACGAAATGAAAGAGAAAAAAACAAAACACAACCATTAATGGTAATCATGCGCCTGAGATTTTCCAGATTTGGGCGTGGCTTCTTGGGTCAAACAAGGCCGCCAACTTGTTTCCTTTTTCACAGATGGGCTGATTTCCAACATGACAGACAAGTGCGCACACACTGACACAAGAGAGGTAAGTCTTAAAAAGTAGTTACCGATTCAGAGATCAGGATGAATGAGGGCGATGTTGAGACCGGAGCTTCCCTTCTTCTCCATCCCTTTGTCGCCTCTTCTCTCTCTCTCTCTCTCAGAAGAGTATTCTTTCTCCCCTACGATCAATCAATCAGTTTATGGCAGACTGGCAGTGGTCAAGTTTTAAAAAAAAGAACTTGTAGCTCAGTCGTGTTCCCAGGATGCGAGACGGCGGGGCGTGGATAACAATATTGGGTTTGATCCTCTGTGTCCAAATCTATTTTAGTAAAAATAATTTCACACAAATCATCACCGATTGTGAACTAATCAGCATTCTATTAATATGATGTTCTGCATGGTTTGTCTTCTTGATACGCTCTACAACTTGTACAGTTTCGATCTTGAAAATAAAACAGAATGAATTCACAATTTACTAATTCACAATTTACTGATTACAAATTGAAGAGAAACCATATTGATATTGAGTTTAATCAGGTGTGGCCAATTCTATTTTATCAAAATTAAATTCGTCCAAATCATCTCCAATTATCAGATAATTAATGTTAGATTAACATAGTCTTTATCATGGTATATCTTATTGATAAGATCTGCAGCTTGAACAGTTTCGATTATATAAATAACTAAGATTGAGTTCGCAATTTACCAATTACGGAGTTTCAATTGACTTCTCACGTGCAACCTGCGAAGTATGAACGAACCCGGCGACGTCGTTTTGAAATACCTAAGCATTACGCATCTCCCTCTGGGACCCTCCTCCATCGTCTTCCCGTTTTCCATCACTCCATACACCAAAACCCTGGCGAGCGCGCTCGCTCTCTCTCTCTCTCTCTCTCCCCATCTTCCAAGCTGTTGGTCGTTTCACAGAACGTCCGTACGAATTATCTTGGGTTAGTACGATCGGTACTCGCAGGAGTTGGATACCTTAACAATCGGCAGTCGAAGGACTTAACTGCGTCAACAATCGAACAACTTTTTTAGGTAAATCTGTTTTTGCCTTCATCTAGTGTTTGCCGGACATTGTTGGGTTCGTTGGACGTCGATTTACTTAACTGCGTTTTGATGTGATTTCGATTTTGAAAATCTGTTATTCGTTGGGAATCGATTTACTTAATTGGTTTTTGGTTGAGGGATGGGTTTGTATGAGGTATTGAATCTGTTATGCCGCGTTGCTTGGGGCCCTATGTAGTTTTCTAGTCAAATCTTGATATCATATGCAACCACCAAACCTTCTCTTCCCTAAAATAGAATAATAATAATCTCAGTACTGTTTTTGGGTCCCAAAAGAACAGAAAATTTTTCTCAGAATCGCTGCTGGAAGATGGCAATTCAGAAGAGGAGGAAAGAGGAGTTTCTTTAAGAATGTGAGACCTTTTACCATTCTTCTCCTTCTTTGGAAATACTACCCACTGATAAGCTGTAATAAGAAAATCAAATGAGAACTGAACTTGGTTATTAGGCATTGCTTGTTTTGTGGGAATCTTTGATAGATTAATTCTAATTTTGTGAAACTTTTCTATGCTGCAATCACTGGAGTCCATCGCTGGGAAATCCATGGACTGCTGCAAAGTTACAATTGGAAAATCAAATGAGAACTGAACCGGGTGTTGCTTGTTTTGGGGAAATTATTGTTACAATTCTTCTAATTTTGTTAGCTTTTTCTATGCGATTTGTTTGGATTCATTGCAATTGTTTGAAGTTGTCTCTACGTTTTCTGGTCTATTATCGATTTGTTTCAGGTTCTATTTCATTCTCTCTGGCTTTATTGGTTGATCTCGTCTTCCTAGTAGCTTCTTGGGGCCCGAGTGGCATTTTTTGTCGTGCTCTCTTGCCGTTTAATCTTTGTATTCTTTGTATTCATAACAATTGATTAATAAAATCTTTTTGCTGGACTGGATGTGGTATTGAATCCCGAGGGTGGATGTCTGATATAAGTTCTTGTTTCAAAACTATGGTTGTCTATGGTAAACTACTTGTTTCAAAACAAGAAAATTTTATTGTCTATGGTTTTCTTCTATGCGTTTCTTAAGAGGATCATTTTTTATTGGAGTGTGCTGATATGTGTAGATGTGAATAGGTTTCTTTTACGGCACTCCAGTGTTTGTTGGGAATATTTAATTCTTGGGGATTCATAGCTTCTCTAACATAGCTAGTGGGAAGATTGTCTTAGGCAACTTCATGTAAGTAAAACAGCGGGTTTCTCTTCTGAATGGTTAAAAATATTTGTAAGGTACCAAGTAGGTCGTCAAAGTAGTTAAGCAAAGGTATGACCACCTTTCCTATGTATGCTAAGCTCAAGGATAACGAGTCTGAATACTTTGGCAGTTTGAAATTCTCTCCTCTAGCAATTGAGACACATACCAATCTTTCCTACAGCAACTCCGGTGGTACAGATTCTGGCTGGTTCAGCTGTAAGTGCAATCTGTTTTCGCCATTTTCAGCTTCTGTTTCAGCTCCTCTCTCTCTCATTGACTTGTTTCATTGGTATGAGAAATCACTACTTTGTTTTTCTTATGAAATGAGCTTTTGTTACCTTGCTCATAGCACTAATATATGTTATGCTTGTTAAATCAAATGAAGCATGCTAATTTTTTTTTAAAAGTGTAAAAAAAAATTTCCTTACCCCCGCCGTACCCATACCCTACTTTTTTTGGTTGTTGACGTATCCCGTACCCATACTGTACCTGTACCCTGTTCCCGTGCTTCATAGATGATGTTTACAAGTTTGTACAAAAGCTCTGCATACTATGCTTGCTTATCAACCTTGTTGAGTTTAGGCCTAAAGGCATCAATCACAATGTTCCTTTTTTATTTTTTTTATTTTTTATTATTATCTCAGTATGTTTAGCCCATAGTTGTAGATACCGTTCCGTACCGGCCGGTACGTTCTGTTTTAGCACAAATCCGGTAACTTTGACCTCCATTTCCGTTTCATTCAACTTTCCGGCTGTTCTCGGACGATTCCGGCGTACCTGTCAAATCTCGGCCCAGATGTCGTTACCGGGAATTTCGTCCGGTATTTTGCTAAACTGGGTTTCTCAGTCGCAACAGCCAACAAGAGAGAGAGAGAGAGAGAGAGAGAGAGAGCAGAAAACTCATCCTTTGCACCCGCAATTCTGGACTTTACAGTACTAGCAAGATTCGTCGGCGATCGGCTTCAGTCTAGAGAGAGAGAGAGTTACACAGACATATAGGTACATATAGATAGAGAGAAAGAGGAGGAGGAGGAGGACTGGAGGAGGTTGAGGGAATCATCGGGCCAGCTACTTTCTCTGTCGTTGTTTGCCATTTGAGCTCTTGACGCCATGGGAGGAGGTGGGTGTGTGAATGAGTTCATAGAGAGAGAGAGAGACAGAGAAAATCACAAAGACCCGTAGCCTTTGATTTTTCTGGAAACATCTTGGAGTTTTGATCCAGTGCTTCACTTAACAAAAAAACTCCTTTGTCTCTTTTGTATTTTTGATAAAAAATAGGAAGCGAATTGGTGAAAAGTATTTGATCAATACTCCTATTTATTTGGCAAACGAACGTCCCAATTTGGCAACAAAAACAAGTGATGGCATGTAAATATCTAGATAAGATGCATTACGATGGTAGAATAATTCATATTATTAAGTCAATTATGTGGGTTTTGTTGTTGTTTTTTTTTTTTTTTTTTGATCAGCGGGTTTGTTTTCTTAATATGTGTATTTTATGATGAATAGAATGGTATGGGGAATTTTTTTGAGTTATAATTATATATAATTATTATATATATTGTAGTTGCGATAAATCCGAAACGGTACCCGGTACCTGACCGGTACCGGTACGTACCGTACCAGTAAGAAAACCGGTACCCTGTCCGAAACGGTATTCAGAACATTGGTTTAGCCTAATCACAAGACCAGTTTTTCAATTTTCGTTGGCTTTGTTTCTTTTTGGATTTGGACTTGACATGGTTGTTAATGGTTCAGATGAGTTGATGTGGAGGGAAAAAAATTCACAGAACAAAATCATGTGGCTTTGTATATATATGAACAGAAGAGGACCATAAGATCTCAACCGAACCATGTGTTTTGTGATTTGGGTCATTCAGTTCAGTCCATTTAATTCGGTTCAGAGGAGGAGGGCGAAAAGAGACTTGATATGTAGAGGATGCATATAATCATAAAAAATCATTGCTTGGCTTCTACAGAAAATGTGATATATAGGTGTACAAAGCATAGGAGATCCCTCGATCAGATTATCTTTCTTTTGATTATCGACGTCTTTTAACAATCCTTTTTTGTGGGTTTTGTTTACACCTAAATCATGCTGACAACTTTTCAGCGGTTGCAATAAACAACTTTTTTTCCCCACAAATCTCTCTTTTCATGTCTCTGTTCTTTGTATTGCGTGTGTGGAAAAAGAGGAGACGGGTGCGATTCCATGATGAGGGGTGTGGTGGACAGGGAAATGCTCTTGCCGATTGATTTTCTATGCTATAATTGTGCTTTGCTTAGATGAAGGCTCCAAGTGTATTATAGTGCATCAACGCAGTAAAGTCTGAGAAACAGGTAAAATGAGTGCTAATTAACAGGACAGATGGTCATGTTATGCAGTACGTAACGTAAATGGATTGCACTGGCTGGCTTTGGTAATTTCATTTCATTAAAACACTGGAATCTTGCAAAAGCTTGTGCAAAATCCTTTTGGAAAACTAACCTAAACCTGCTGGTTCATCTGATTAGTTTTGACGGGTTTATTCAGTATACTAGTTTGTTCTTACACTCTTGGGTAGGTAGTTTATATGAAATTGATCACATCAAATGGTTGTTATTTAATGGGGACATTTTGTCAAGCAGGTGGGATTGTTTTAAATGGCTCAAAGATCTAGGTAAAAGTTAATGATTGTATTAGAGATAAGCACAAAAGTTGAGCACATTACTTTTAGAGTATTTGTGCTCAATGTCTTGTTGCTTAGGCCGATTTCAAAATGTATTACCTTGACATCTGTGTCATGTAGCTTCAGATCGATCTTTTGTAGTTTATTTGGATTGCAGCCTTCTATCCAAGCACTCAGTGTTTGCATCTCTTTTTATTCTGTGTCTAATGATACACTACTTTGCTGTTAGTTTAGTGAACAATTGGAAAACAATAATGTTGGTGTACGTAAATTCATCCTTTTGATTTATGTGATTACAGGTCATTGCTTTGCATGGAGAGCTCTGATGACGAAAAAGAAAGTATCTTTGAGAATTATCTACCCAAAGAAATGGGTCGTACCCTGGCATCTAATGGCACAAAATTTGTGGACGAAGTTCTCAATGGTCAGAACGAACATTGTTTGGAGAATTTCCGCATGGATAAGCATGTATTTTACAAGTTATGCGACATTTTACAAGCACGAGGCTTGTTACGTCACACGAATCGAATCAAGATTGAGGAACAATTAGCCATATTCATGTTCATAATTGGCCATAATCTACGAACTAGAGCAGTTCAAGAGTTATTCAGATACTCGGGGGAAACCATCAGTCGCCATTTCAACAATGTCCTTAATGCAATTATGGCTATCTCATTAGATTTCTTTCAGGGTGCGGAGACGGATATTCCACCAGAGGTCCAAGAAGATCCCAGATTTTATCCTTACTTCAAGGTAATCAACTTGTAATCCATGAACTAACTCGGTGGTTCAAGCTAGAAATGAAAGTCAAATCGGTATCAATGATTTTGTATTAGGATTGTGTGGGAGCAGTTGACTGTATACACATCCCGGTGATGGTGGGTGTAGATGAGCAAGGACCTTTCCGTAACAAAAACGGTTCCCTTTCTCAAATTGTACTGGCAGCCTGCTCATTTGATATGAAGTTCCATTACGTCCTAGCTGGATGGGAAGGTGCTGCAACAGATTTACAAGTTCTTAATTCAGCTCTCATAAGGCGTAACAAACTTCAAGTCCCTGAAGGTAATTCTACAAGGTTCAACGAAATTACGATATTCACATGTAAAGATTGGATAGTGGTCCAGTGGGCTACTTGGGATCTTGCCAATGTATCTTAGTTGCTTTTAAGGTATTTGTCATGGAATATATAAATTGTATTGTTAAGGAGGATGTTCTGTGTCAACTTCCATCTAAATTTTTATTGATATAAATGGTTCCGTCCTTTTAGGATAAGAAAAAATAAAAATGGTTCCGTCCTTTTAAGATAAAATAAAATTAAAAAATGGTTCCATCGTTTTCTTTTTCCTTTTCTCTTTTGTGCTTCTCTCCTATTGCTTTGGGAGGTTCTTTTGCTTTTCCCCTATTCTGGCTTTGGTACACTCTCTCTTCCTTTACCCCGTGGGGTATTGATCATTATGTCATGAACTAGGTATTAATAATCTTGATTTTTGCCTGAAAAAACAAGTACTTGCAACAAATTGGGATCTCATATCAATTGTTGTTATAAACCCCTGTTATCTTATGTGGATTAAAAAACTTTCTAATGCAGGTAAATTCTACTTGGTGGACACAAAGTATGCTAACATCCCAGGCTTCATTGCTCCATATCATGGAGTTCCATACGGCCTTAGTGGTGGTGTACATCCACAGGATGCCAAAGATCTGTTTAACCATCGGCACTCATTGCTACGTAGTGTTGCTGATCGCACGTTTGGGGCCTTGAAGGCACGTTTCCCAATTTTGATGACCGCGCCTCCTTACCCTTTTCCAACACAGGTGAAGTTAGTCGTAGCAGCGTGTGCCATCCACAATTACATCCGTGGCGAGAAACGGGACGATTGGATCTTCAGAATGTATGAACCGGAAGCTGCTCTGCAATTGGAAGATCCAATGCCACCTTTAGAAATTGAGCAGCAGCCAGTGTTAAATCCCGACACCCAAGTTTTGGACATTCCACTTGAAGAAGAAGAACTAGAATATACCTTGCAGTTGCGAGATACTATTGCAGCACATATATGGAATGACTATATCGGCGATTTTTCTACTATGTAGGCAACATTGTTGAGGTAGTCAGATTAGGTTTGAAACCATTTACAGAGACGAATGTAAAAAAGATTGATTTTGTACCGTGCACTTTTACATGGAAGTCCTTATATCTACCCTAAGTTTATTTTGTTCTAATATAGATTTCGCTGGATATCTACCCTAAGTTCTTGTTTTGTGGATTGACAATTAACATTTTGTGGTATGAAGCAACTGGAATATCACGCTCTCCTACAACACTGGGCTACCAGTACTGATTTTTTTCGTTTCTGCTTGTTACTTTTGTAATCTCCTATTGTTCTTTGTGTCAAAGCATTGAGTTTTCCATTTCTCTACAACCCTTGTTTCTTGGCTCAATGAAATTCAGGCATTGGTCTGGTGTAGTTTATCCATTCTGATTCATTCATAGAGTGATTGATGTTCATTACTGATTCTTGTTCTTTATGCTTTGTATCTTTGGCAGGGAGCCCTCAGCGGCAGCTATATATCATCTCCCGAGGATCATGGAAGTGGCCTGAGACCAACGCTACAAATCTGTGGAAATAAAAGAGATCATTCCTCTGTGTGTGTGTGTGTGTGAGAGAGAGAGAGAGAGAGAGAGAGAGAGAGAGAGATTTCGAAGGCACAACACACCAATATATCGGCGAAAGCAGTATTATTGTCGGAATATTTAAATATACATCCTCTTTATTCATGTCATAAAAGAATTCATCCCGCCCTTTTTTTATACTTATGTTTTCATCCTCTTAGGGTGTGAAATACCCTTGTTACCCCTTTGCTTGTTTGATTTCTAAATTAAAGGGATTTAAATGAATACCACAGTCCTCGATAAACCTTCTTGACTCCTAAATTAAAGGGATTCGGTTTCATATCACAATCCTCCAATTAAGTGAGAAACAATAGAATGATTTCAAATTTTCGAATGTGTAGATCACCAAATCCCAATGATTTCTACATTCCTTCTTGATAAACCGTCTTTTTGCATTTAAATTTTTTTACATTTGTCTTAGTTCTTCTCCATCCTTTTTCTGCAATGGCCATCTTTGCATGATAAGTTGACCACATTTTTGTATTTTTTCTTCGTTCTTCGAGTAGGCCAACCAGACAACAAAAAATCATATTTTTCATTGATCTTATTACGCGGAACATTGCTAAATTACCATAAAAAAAAAAAACATGACATACTCAAACCGTTACATGGTTAAATAGTTAAATTACCATGACGTTACATGGTTAAATTACTATGACGATTACAACGTGAACACGATAAATATCCCATGATTCGAACAAATATTTCATGGTAAACAGTTCAAATAATTTATCAAATAAAAAAGAGAAGCATATTTCATGGTAAATGATACATATAATTTACCAAGAAAAATAAAACCAATATAACCGCTAATGGGCGACGAAGGGCTAAACAATCGTGTCGTAATGTGTACAGCAACATATTACCCCCACAAAATTGAAAACCAAAAATGAAGGATCTACAAAAACTTGTTACTCAAGACCAAACCCCAAGTCTTTTTACCTTCAGCTAAGCGATCAATCTCTCTAATTTCACTTTCATCTTCCACAACTCTTCCTAATCCTTCTACCACAATCTTTTTCCAGGGGATGATCGTCAAATCTATCGATTGGAGTGCTCCGTTATCAGAAGTTGAAGAAGGTGGATCTATCATTTGCTTACCGGCCCTTCAGTTTCTTGAAAAATTCAGTTGGTGGCAGTGTATCAATGCTTGTAACATGATCCTGTTTTTTCATCCCAATGAAGCTGGGAGGAGTAACAGCCGGATCCGGAGAAAGGGGTTGCAGTAGGTGGAGGCGGATCGAGTGGAGATGGATCGCTTCCCGCTACGCCACGGTCGCGCACCTTCCAGCGTTCGTGGCCTCCCGCGCTTCTTCCGTCGTCGTCCTCCGCATCCAGGTAAGATCCATCGCCGTCGCCACCACTCGGCTGAAAACCCAAAAGAGAGAAAACCTGTAAAACAGAAATGGAAGTTGCGGGGGGAGGCGTTAATTGGCTGGCGTTGGGAGGCGTTAAATATTTGGGATTGGATGAGGATTATTCAATCCCCAAAAATTTTGGAATTCAAATCAACGAGGTTTGCCGGAAATTGTGGAATGGGATGGGGAAAATTATGTTTTGATCCCTTCTTCGGTTTTATATATATATATATATATATATATATATATATATATATATATATATATATATATATATATATATATATATATATATATATATATATATATATATATATATATATATATTAGGGGCATTGTTGGTATTAAAAAAAAACAGGGATGAAAACATAACAGTTCAAAAAGTGAAGGATGAATACTTAAATTGGATGAGGAATGAGGATGGATTTTTAAGTCTCCCATTATTGTTCTTACTACAAAAATGCTCAGGACACATACATTTGTACACATATCTTGCACACACACTTTTATGTGGCCCACCTCGGGTCCCACTAATATAATCCGAACCATTCATTATTTTTAAAATAATTTTTTAAGAGTTCCGGTAAAAAATCAACTCGATAGGATATCGGTAAGGGCTTTTTTAGAAATCGCAGTGTGAATCAGACTGTTTCACCCTGTGATTTCTGAAAAAGCCTTTACCGATATCCTATCCAGTTGATTTTTCACAGGAACTCTTAAAAAATTATTTTAAAAGTAATGAGCGGTTCGGATCATATTGGTGGGACCCAATGTGAGCCCCATAAAAGTGTATGTACAAGATAAGTGTAAAAGTGTATGTGCAAGTAGCATGATTGGTATCGATAAGAATGTTACTAAACTTCCAACTTTGCTTTAGAATTCGAGCTTGAATTCTGGGACAAAGTTGGACGTTTCGTACACACCCTAATTGATATTGGATTGAACTTATTTTTTTGTAGGGTTCATAAACAGAATGAGCGGCTCCGATTATTTTTTGAGGACCCAAAATGGGCCTAAAAGGGGTATGTACTCGCTCGTATAGATATGAAATCTGTACCAATAGCACCTCTATCCTTCTATCTAACCTGGGGTATATATGTTTTTGCTCCATAAAGTTCGTCAAGTTTTTGCTCCTTAAAGCCTGGGGTATATGTTTTTTTGGATACTTAGCAAATGCAAAAGTTCCAACAAGAAGGTGGTTAGCCAAGTAGTCAAGATCCGGGATATAAGGTTTGCTCCATCCTAAGATCTCTGGTTTGAAACCTCAAAGGTGTAATTAACTCCTTTGGGGTGGTCAAGGTCCGCAACATAGCGGTTCTCTCCATCCTAAGATCTCATGTTCGAAACCTCTCAGGTGTTATCAACTCCTTTGGGGCCTGTCCTTACGGAGTTTTTCTCCAACTTTAATTGGGCTCTCCATAAGTTTGAGATGGGATTGTACCCCATGATTAGTCGAGATACGCGTAAGACTCAATTCAGTAAAAAGAATAAACATTCAAGTGCTGTCAAGAGTAGCATATTATTTCCTCAAATTAATCCAATGGAAGAAGTAACATTTAGCACATTACTGGAGAAGCTGCGCTTGTATAGAACGTTGCATCGTCCTAATTCAAGGTTAGAATACGTATGACACAAATATACTCTCATATAATCGAAAGTTCAACTTATGACGATGTTCCAAGGCCAACTTTACTGGAAGAATCCAAAACTTTACAACTTGTTGAGCCCCTTGGTATTTCCAGCAACTTCCCGTTAACCTTCGTCGCCTCTTCGTGCATTTGCCTCTAATCACAGCTTATATTCATCGTCTGCAGAACTTGCATTCATCAAGAAATACTTCACCATGTTCAGCTCACATTTGTCTCCTCGGAATCTCCGTATGTCAATTATGTTGAGGCTAACCAACATACAAGGAGGTATATGCTCAGGAGGATCCCAAGGCTTGAGGCCATCCTTCAAGTGAAAAAGGCTCTAAGAAGACAAATTAAAATTTAATACGCAGAAAAGGTGGAAGTAAGCTTCTTGAACAGTTGAGAACACCATAGCCCGCCGCCATGAAAATAAGAGTTCTCAGATTCGGTGAGCTTTCAAGTATGTCTAGCAGAGCTCGCCAGTCGACATCTCTTTCAACACCGAGCTTCAAAGAAGTCAAATAAGGAAACACTGTCAGTTTCTGTCTGTAAGAATATCTTTCCAGTGTCTACATGAGAACAAACAAAATCAGACTCAAAAGAACTCCAGAAGAGTAGAAAAACGATCAAACAAGCACACTCACTGAAATTGCTTGGTTATACAAAGGTGAAAACAACCTTAATCGCGAACAACTGAAGATAATAAAGCTAACCTGAATGCAATCACCAGGTATATGTAGAGTTTGGACATTAGAAATCCCTTCAAGAAGTTCAAGAAAGGATTTTTCATAAACATCCTCGCATTGTTTCGGGCACAACTCAAAATCAAGATGAGCTTCAACCAGCTGAGAACTCAAGACCTTCATGGCTTTAATGTATAACAGACTAGGGGCATCAACTTCAATCTTGTAAGGGAAAAACGTCACAAAGATCGAGATAACTATGGGGCCAACATTTTGTAGCAGGATATGTTACAGTCAAACTCTTCAGTGCAGGAGCTGAAATTTTCAAAATGCTAACATTTTTTCCCTCCACATGCTAATAAATACAACTCCTCAAGTATGGGACAGCTACCAAGGAGCCTCTCAGCAGACTTATCGTCCCTAAATTCAATCGAATGGAGATGGAGGATGTTGAGCCTGTGTAGGCAAATTACACTTGACACATTGAGAACGAAATCACAACCCAATCGTAGTACCATCAGTTTGCCACAAGTAAGAAGATCGGCAGGTAGTGAACTAGACAAACCCAAATGGATGTCAATATCGAGTTCTCGCACGTTAGGTGATAGTGCTGTCGTAACCCAGTCATTAACATGTGAATCATCAGAAAAATGAAGACATTGAATATGGAACTTACTCAATTTGACCCTTCCAATAAAAGCAGTGCACGGGTAGAGAAACTTAATGAAACTCTCTTCGCACTCTTTACCATCTTTTCCATAATTGAAAGCTCCAAGAGCATCAAAGTCTAGATTGTTGATTGACATCCACATCTGCTTCCATATGGAGGACAAAATGCTAGTTCTAACAGCGTATTTTGTCGGAAGAAAAGAGAGAATATGACCGATTAGACTTTTGGGTAAGTTGCCGATCCTATCTTTAGATTCATGGAGTTTCTCTTCCTCATCAACCTTTTGGAGGTTCGATGTTGATAGCACACCTCCCCTAACAAAGCAAAGATAATGAAAGGTTAAAGTAGACCGTACATGATCAAAGTAGATACGCTCTACAACAAATTGAAACTGAAGCATCTCTCTTGAATCCTGGAAAACACAAACATGTGTTTAGACATTGTGTCAGAAAAATGTTTTAGGAAAAGCATTGCAGAAAATCACCAGTTTACAGGAATGGCATAAAAATGGTTCCGACTTTACGGAAGTGGTTTTTGCACTAAAATGAAAATTGTGTGGAAACATGAGTGCTTTCAAAGCTTCCATTTCCTTCGTTTCATAACACAGCAAACAGAACCGATAAAGTAGGAGTATATGCGAAAGCAATACCAAACAGGCCCCAGCTTCCCATTACAGCATCAACCAAAAGAAACTTCAACAAAATGAAAGCCCCCCCATTATCCAAACATCACAATCACAAAGCACAACACCTATGGTAACAAGGCTAAAGACCAAGAACAAAGCTAATTACCAAGAATTGACACATGATCCACCTTTTTCAAAACGATAAACCAATTGGGTGAGTCTTAAATTGCTGATTTCTCGTAAGTTTGAAGAGTCTAATGGCCACAAAAAGGTTTTTAGTCAATGCAACTCCAAAACACAAGAGACAATCGAACCAACAGCGTTGAGGATCATCTTTTAAGCACACACTAAACGATGTTATTGTTCGTTGAAAAACAGGGAGAAAACTACACTTAAACCTTTCACCAGATAAATTAAGAGTTTGAACATTGGAAATCCCGTGAACAAGTTCTGCCTTGGATGTATCAAACCGACTGCCGTCTTGTTCATAGCAGAACTCAGTATCTATACTAGGTTCCACAAGAGAACAAGTTCTGCCTTGGATGGACCTCTTAGGAATTGTCCTCATGTCAAGCTGTAGTTTATGAAACTCGCGGAAAAAACTTTTGTTTTGGTATTCCATGAAAAGATAGGCGTCAACACTGCGGAAATTGGTCCATCTCTACACTCTAGTTAAGAGAATGCTCCACTGTTTGGTTTTTGTTCTCAGCCTGAAATTTTACTTTTTGATTTTTGACCCCATTTTGACTGCATACCATTTGGTTGACATGCAACTGCTGATGACCTTAATCTAAATTATTGTTTGGTGGATGTAATTGTTAGTGCGTGTTAGTTTGAAGTATTTTCAGGTAATGCGGGTAAGGTATGAAGACGTTAATATGATGTCGGGACCTATCCACCTAATAATTTATGTTGTGTTTGGATGAGTTTTTGAGAAATTTTTGAGAAATTTTGTAGGGTTATGAGTGAAGAGAGAAATGAGAGTAATGATTGAAAGCAGAGGTAATGATTGGAGAGAGAAATGAGAATAATGATTGGAGATAGGTGAGTAATGATTGGAAGTAGGAGTAATAAGTATTTTTTGAGTTGAGAAATTTTTTTCAAAACACAATCCAAACAAAGCATTAAGCTTTTGGATTGGATGCAAGGGGCTAGTTGTGGTGTTCAGAAGCATCGAGAATTTAGTTACAAAAAAATGAACATATGAGTGAAAAATCTCCTTTCTTCTCTCTATCTCATGAATGATCTCTTCATTTCTGTTGAATATTTGGCCTATCTATTGAATTTCCATAATCTGTCCATCAATGTTACTAGCATTCAAATGCTGTCAATGCCCTCCCTCAAAATTGGGAATGTAAATCTATAACTGATCCAAGCAATCAAATGGGAGTTCTAACTTAAAAGTGATCAAACCCTTAGAAGGAATTTTTTTTTTTTTATAATGTAGATGGCCAACTAGCCATGGCTGTTCATGTCCCTCCGCGTTCACTCATTATTCAACTCAATTGATCAACATTGAATAATGAAATGAGTTTAAATAAGTTAGATATGAGATTGTATTAGAATGACACCTATCCAGTGCAACGATATTAGGCATTATTTAGTGTCTTGAAATTATAGGTAGTCAACTGCGACACTTGGCCCCAATTTATGGCAGTGAAGTTGTGGGTTCAAATTTTAGGAAGTTGATACCGTTGTTAGGTATTAGGAAAGGGTTTGGACAGCATAAGGTGGTATTTCAGTTTCTTTTTAAACCTTCTTTTTTTTTAAAAAGAGCTAATTTCAAACTCAAATATAATAAAAATAAAAAATAATTTTTTAATATTTTTTGCACCGTTTTAAAAGATTTTAATGAGATCTATAAAATAATATTTATATTGATAGAAAAATTGTTTGCGTAAATACATAATTTTTGGTTTTGGAATTACCTTGTTTTTCAAAAAGAAGGTTTAGTAAAAACCTGGAACGGGGCCTAAATGCTTTTGATGTATAACAAAAAAAAAATGCAGCTAAACAAAAAAATTAAAAAAAATGATTTTCACACTCCTATTTTCTCCATTGACACTCTCTTTGTATCTCTTTATTCATGTGAAATTACTAAACTACCCTTATCTCTTTAGTCACTCATATAAAGGGACAATTGGTAATTTACGTGAAAAAAGAGAGAGTGTTAACGAAGAAAAAGAGAGTGCTAAAACATTTTTCGAAAATAATATTTGATAAATTTATTACCCAATACGTGGACTTGCTCTTAAGAATCTCAACACAGCTGAATAGAGAGAGAGATAGAGAGAGAGAGAGAGAGAGATTTAAAAAAGTACACAGTGATTGATTAAATTAAGCTAATCATTTTCCAAACCAACAGTAGTTTTCCTCTCAATATTCCCCTCTGTTTTTCACCAATTCATTCTCACTCACTTCCTCCAAAAGGAACTGTTTTTATCATCAAGATGCCAAGAATAATCGCTTCTGTTGCTTCGATTTTCGGCCCAACAACGACAGCACGTAATAACTATCGGAAAGGTAACCCATTTGTCTATCATCATACACTCTTGTTTCATACTACCCATTTTTCAACAAACCCTAATCCCACTGATGTCAATGCAATTACCAACCGGCAGCAACTGCAGAAGTTGTTGTCGGAGAAATCTAAAACGGGTTTTGATAGGCTCGACCATGCTTTTAGTTTGTTCCATCAAATGGCCCGATTTCGACCTTTTCCTTCTGTGATCAATTTCACTCAGCTGTTAACTGCTGTTGCCAAGATGAAGGAATATTCGTCCGTCATTTCTCTATATAAAGAAATCCGCGAGTTGGGCCTTCCAATCGATGAATATACGCTGAATATTTTGATGAATTGTTTTTGCCGCTTGAATCAAGTGGATTTTGGGTTTGCTATATTGGGTATCTTCTTTAAATGTGGTTGTACTCCGAAGGTGTCTACCTTCAACACTCTGATAAATGGGTATGTTCTAGAAGGTAAGACTTCTGAGGGTGTGAATTTATTCAGAAGGTTGATGAAATATGGAGACATCGAACCTAATGAAATCACGTATGCAACAATCATAAAAGGACTTTGTAAAGTAGGAAACACTACAATGGCTATACGGTTGCTGAGGAATATGCAGCAATGCAACTATAGGCCTAATGTTGTGATGTATAGCACAATCATCGACAACCTTTGTAAGGACGGGAACATAGATGATGCTTTGAGCCTCTTGTCAGAGATGAGAGAGTGGGATATTATGCCTGGTGTGGTCACCTACAGCTCTTTAGTTGACGGCTTATGCAAATCAGGTCGAGCGAAGGATGCCGCAAGAATATTGAGTGACATGATGGAGCAAAATATTTCCCCTAATGTTGTAACCTTCAATATGTTGATAAATGCACTTTGCATGGAGGGAAGGACCGAAGAAGCCGAGGGCATACTCCAGATCATGATCCGAAGAGGTGAGGAACCCAATGTTATTAGTTATAGTACAATGATGGACGGATATTGTTTGCAAGGTCACATGAAGAAAGCAAAAGAAGTGTTCAACTCCCTAGTTGATAAGGGCCTTGAACATGATATCCGTAGCTATAATATTCTAATCAATGGTTTTTGCAATAAGATGAATATAGGCGAGGCCATGGATCTCTTTAGAGAAATGTTACGTAAAGGGTTAAAACCTACTACCTCTACTTACAACACTTTGTTAAAGGGGTTGTTACGCATAGGGAGGTGCAATACAGCAGATCATATGTTTCATGAGATGATGTGTAGCGGTCAAAATCCTGACATTGTAACTTACAGAATCTTGTTAGATGGATTCTTTAAGAACCAAAAACTTGGCAGGGCATTAGAGGTGTTTCGTTCAATGCAAGATCAAGGAATAGTTCCTGATATAGTTATTTATCTTATCATCATTAATGGGTTGTGCAAAGCAGGGAAGATTGAAGATGCTCGAAAACTATTTAGTACCTTTTTAGCTAAAGGTTTGAAACCCGATGTTAAGATTTACAGCACGATGATTAGTGGACTTTGTAAGGAGGCCCTGCTAGATGAAGCTGTGGAGTTACTCTTGCAAATGGAGGGAGATGGGTGCCCACCAAATGAGGTTACTTACAATATTGTTGTTCGGGCATTCCTGAAGAGGGGAGACATACATAAGGTTAAGATCCTTCTGCAAGAAATAATCAACAGGAATTTCAAACCAGATGCTTCTACCTTGACCATAGTGGCAGATTTACTTACAGTTGATGGTGAGGATAGCAATTTTTTGAAAACGATTCAGAGTCTTGTGCCAAGGGAGGATAGTAAGGCTTTGTCCCAAACTTTAATAAGGGATTGATTTGTAGTAGTCAGATTATGGATGCTAGTGCAAGTGACATGGAAGGATTTATGTTGTCCCATGTCAACTTTAGGAGCAAGTTTCAGCTTTACCATTGGCCTCTTCCATTGAGATTTGCCTTTTGTCCGTAATTTTGCTTGAGGTTAAACTATAAATTTGTAAGGTCAAAATTCTTTTGGTGTTTGTTATTCATCTATTTGATAAATAGTTTCCCACTAGATGGTCTTTTCTGCTGGTAAATCTTATCTTAAGTTGTTAAATAATGATCCTCCCGCGTAAAAAGAAATACATTCTCAAACATATGATTAATTACATGAAAAGCTTTTCAGGTGAAAACACAAATGGCGTGAAATATATATTTATGAGCACAAATATGTATGAATGGTTGAATACTACAGCATTTTAGTTTTTTTTTTTTTTTTATGCGTCTTTGTTGAATGTTAAAAATATTTTTATGTGAGGCTTATGTTCTGAAAAGGGATAAATACACTTTGAACCTCCTACTTTACCCAATACCACATTGGCTGTCATTTTCCATTACCGGGTGCCGGGTGGCCACTTACACTTGTAAGAAACCCTCATGTGGCACTTGTGTGCCATTCTTTTGGTAATCTACCAGGGGTTTATGAAACTCGAGGAAAAAACTTTGTTTTGGTATCCCATGGAACGATAGGCGTCAACACTGCAGAAATTGGTCCATCTCTACACTCTAGTTAAGAAAATGCTCCACTGTTTGGTTTTTGTTCTCATCCTGACGTAACTTTGGTATGGGGGAAACTCTTAAGAATTGTCCTCATGTCATGCTGTAGCGTATGAAACTCGAGGAAAAAACTTTGTTTTGGTATCCCATGGAAAGATAGGTGTCAACACTGCAGAAATTGGTCCATTTGTACACTCAAGTTAAGAGAATGTTCCACTGTTTGGTTTTTGTTCTCATCCTGACATAACTTGGTATGTTTGTGGCATGATTTGTATTTTGAGGACTTGAAATTTGTAGTGAACCCTGAATGTCCTTTGTCTCTCTTTATCCCTCGTTGTTTCCTTTTTCTGCGGCATTTATTCAGAAACAAGTGCCGAGGGATAAAATACCATGTCTTGAGTTTTTTATTTTTAAAAATATGGATATGTAATTGAGTGGTATGTAAAGGATTTCTGATGTTCTGTATCGGCTGCCCGGGAAGTGAGTTTCATGTTAGCATTGACCTCTTTAATGAACAGATAGATGTCTTGTACTCCTAATGTTCATGATGTTAAACTGTAATTGTTAAACTCTGCGTATGTTTCTTCTTTAATAGAGTTGGGCGTCCTTTTTTTTCTTCTTGAATGTCTTTTTTCCTTGGTATATAGTATATCCAAAGTTTTTATTTGGAGATCACAAAATTGAAAGCAGCATTGTTTATGTATAACTAATTGGGCAAAAAGTCTTTGTAGTTAATCATGCACATTTTGTCCAAATCTATTTGAATACACCCACTAGAGTTTGAACACCTGCATGCTGCTATTACTAGACATACAGATAATTGAAGAGACTGGCCGTTCGCTATCCAAATGATACCATTTGCAATGTGATTTTCCGGGTGGAAGGTTACTTTACTGATGTTTCTATCCTTTGTATACTCTGCTATGACCTCCTCTCTAGTTTCATGAACCCTGCTGCAAGATTCTCTGTTGTCCATTATAGTTATAGTGTTGTGTCTTCCCTCTTTCGGGATCTTGAAAGTTTGTACTAATTTGCTTGCTCTGCACGACTAGCACAAAATAATGTAAGTTATGACGGGTGTTTGAGCTATTTATGCAAGATCTCTGGATCCTTTGAACTCAGGCTTCATGTAGGCAATTAAGCAGGTAAATTGTTTTTTTACCGTCTTATTATTCTGCCATAGCCGATGTGTTATTATTTTCTTTTTGGCATCATCAGTTAGAAATAATCTTACATACATTGGTGCTTGTTTTTTTACTTGAAATAAGTCGCAAATATAAAGTTTTTCTTGTCAATTGAATGGCCGATAAACAAATGATGTCCCTTCGATTGGGCATTAATTCCCGTCAATTTAACACTTGTAATTTGACTGCAGCTTAATGATTTGGACTGCCACTTCGGAAAGTTGGACACGACTTTGTACATTTATAGCATTTTTGTTTTCATTGCTCCATCCCTCTCAACTCTTTGATTTTTGTCATCTTTTAAAGCAATCTGCAAATACAGAACCTTGTCTTTCTCTGTTCTTACTTTGGTTGTTTTGTTTAACAGATAAATTAGCTTGGGTGTTGTCCTGACATTACCACCACAGTGACATAACTACCGTCTTCTTCGGAAATTGGTTGATTCAGGTCGACCTATTTAAGGCTTTAGGAATTTGCTTTTCCGCATGCTCTTGGCCTTAGTTCAGTCAATATGTGCATAGGAAACTCTATTCTCTCTGAAAGACATGGAAGTGATGAATGTGCCAGTTTCGCAACTCTCCCTTTCTAGTGGGCGAAGGTTGGACCATGCAACTACCGTATTTCTTCGTGTCTGAATCGATTGGATAGTTAGCTATTTACTATGGTAAGCTTTGGCGAGTCCCCTGGACGTTTGGCTACTGTCAAATGAAGCAATGCTTTTCTGGTGAATGGGACATGAATAATGTTACATTAGCATGCCGGACTAAAAATAGGTTACTTCATGCTGTTGTCTCAAATGCTCATGTCATCTAACCTCCTCCACGGAACCTTAAGAAGAAGAAAGTATTCATTTTATTTAGAAACGTAATCTAGTACAGTTGTATGACTGTATGAGGAAGTTTTTGGATGATTGTTCTAGAAATGCTAGAGAGGGCATCGTTGTTGGGCAAAAGTGGCTCAGATGAGCTAAGAACAAATACCGAACACTTTTTCTCTCTTTTTGCTTTAGGGATAGATAATTTGTTGTGCACTTGTTTTTGCGAAGGCATTTAAAATGATTGTTTGTAGAGCAGTAATTTCCCTGCTCAATTTCGTTGTATTATTAGCGCTTCACGCTTAGAGCCTTATATTTACTCAAGTGGTCTCATGGCCCGAGAAAGGAGGGTTGAGGCCATCCTTGAAGTGAAAAAGCCGCGAAGAAGACAAAAAGAATGTCTTAAATTCTGTATGTGTTGTCTAGAGGCGTCCAAGCGACTATCAAATCCACTCAAAATTGTGTGGAAGTCATTAACCCTCGTATTTTTTGCTGTAAGCACCTTCATCTCCTTATCTGTGGCAACATTCTTCATCCTCGTAAGATTCCTGCTTGATTTACTGTTCGTTCAATCACTTTCAGAAAGAAAATGTCCTATTGATTGTCCAAAATTGTTTGCCACCGTTTACTGCTGTTGTTATCATGTTATCCATAAACTTTCTATGAAGTTTCTATCTTGGTTTCTCTGCAACAGCCAACAAGCCAGTGTTTTCTCATGTGATAATGGGCCAATGAGATCAACATGTTTCTATGCATATTTTTCTTTATCCCTCTGAGTTGAATTCTCGTGTCTTGCTGGGGTTGATTCCTAATTCAATTGGAGCTATAATTACGAATGACCGACTGGACAAATTCATTTGCATTCTTCAAGTGTAAGAGTTTTGACTTCCTGAACTAGCATGCATTCCGATTTTACCGTAATGTTATCTCTACTAGGAATGGGGAGACCGCTCAATGCTCGCAACAATTGCCCTCGGTGCAGCTCAGGTACAAATTTTCTCGAATTTCCTATTCAAAAACAAGTTTCATAATCCAAACTTCACAAAATCCCATTCCTTGCTTTTTATTTTTTTAACTTTCCCTCTCCAGTGTCCTTGGGATGTGGCAAGTGGAGCAACTGCTGGACATCTTCTTGCAACGTCAATTTCCATTGTTGGAGGAGGATTTAAACCCCCCTCTCTCTCTCTGAAAGGCGGAACTATTCTATGACTAACCGGATTTGCAATCAGGTCGGCTACTTGGGTGCAGCACTGTTTCTGGTGTTTGCTGTAGCCGCATTTCTAGGAGTGTTCTGAGACCTTTTTTGGGAGCCTTATGGAGTAAAGTAAATGAAAGAAATCGATCGGTTTTCAAGAAAAAGATGGCCGGCTGTTGTAGGTGGACACAACTTGGAATTAGTTACTATTGATCGACACAGAGAAAGGGATCATGGAACTCCCATTGAAGACGACAGATGGTTATTCTGTACTTTAAGCACCATGAGATTAGTTCCCGATCATGGTTCTTGTAGGCATGAATCTGTGTGATAGTGAGTTTTATGATCGAGAATCGTAGCTGTCAAACTATAATTCCATTATTGGGGAAGCCTGAGCCTGAAATTAATTGATTTTTTACTTTTCGATTTTTGACCCCATTTTGACTGCATACCATTTGGTTGAAAATTATTTGTTGGTGGGATGTAATTGTCAGTGCGTGTTTGAAGTATTTTCAGGTAATGCTGGTAAGGTATAAAGACGTTAATATGATGTTTGGGACCTGTCCACTCAATAGCTTAAGCTTTTGGCTTAGATATATAGAGGTAGTTGTGGTGTTCAGAAGCAACGATAATAGTTACAGAAATGAACA
Organism: Rhododendron ovatum; assembly: GCA_019656835.1. Taxonomy (NCBI): domain Eukaryota; kingdom Viridiplantae; phylum Streptophyta; class Magnoliopsida; order Ericales; family Ericaceae; genus Rhododendron; species Rhododendron ovatum. The sequence goes on along the minus strand of CM033798.1, from coordinate 7,926,992 downwards.
CATGATTAAGGCATCTCCTTTCTTCTCTCTATCTCTTGAATGATCTCTTCATTTCTGTTGAATATTTGGCCAATCTACTGAATTTCCATAATCAGTCCATCAATGTTAGCATTCAAATGCTGTCAATGCCCTTCCTCAAAATTGGGAATGTAATACTATAACTGATCCAAGCAATCAAATGGGAGTTCTAACTTATAAGTGATAACAAACCCTCTGAAGTTCTCTTCTTCTTCTTCTTTTTTTATTTTATAATGTAGATGGCCAACTAGCTATGGCTGCTCATGTCCATCTGCGTCCACTTGTTATTCAACTCAATTGATCATCATTGAATAATGCAATGGGTTTAAATAATCTACATTTGAGATTGTGTCAGAATGACACCTATCCAGTGCAATAATATTAGCATTATTTAGTGTCTTCAAATTATAGTTAGCCAACTGTGGCACTTGGCCCCAACAGTTGTGTAGTGGTATTTAGGTGTAGTGAAGTTGTGGGTTCAAAAGTTCGGAAGAAGAAGTTGATACCGTTGTTAGGTATTGGGAAAGGGTTTGAATGGTATAAATGCTTTTGATATATGACCCAAAAAAAAAAAAAAACATTGAAGCTAAACTAAAAATAAATAAATAAATAAATAATTTTCACACTCTCATTTTCTTTATTGGCGCTCTTCTTATGTCTTTTTATTCCTGTAAAATTACTAAACTACCCTTTCATCTTTGGTCATTCTTCTATTTAAAGGGAAAATTGGTAATTTACGTGAAACAAAAGAGTGTTAATGAAGAAAAAGGGAATGCTAAAACATTTTTCGAAAATCACATTTGATAAACTTATTACCTAACACGCGGACTTGCTCGTAAGAATCTTAACACAGCTGAAATGCTGAATAGACAGACAGAGAGAGAGAGATTGATTTAAAAAAGTACACAGTGATTGATTATTAGGAAAATGATAATGTCAAAATTATTTTTGCAGGTGTCAAATTTTTTAATTTGTGTCAAATTTTAATGTACGAAAACTTGTATCATGTATAATGTACAAATTTTTTATGCATCAGAGTTTACGAAACCAAAAAACAGTTTTTGGGTTGGTTAATTTTGGGTGGCTGTAGGCACGTCTCCACCACCACTTCCTAGGTCGTCATTTTCCAACCCAACACTAGTTTTCCTCTCAATATTCGAAAAGTTAACCCGTTTGTCCATTATCATACAAGAAGAATCGCTGTTTTTATCATCAATATGCCAAGAAGAATCGCTGTTTTTATCATCAATATGCCAAGAAGAATCGCTGCCGTTGCTTTGATTATCAGCCCAAAAACAGCAGCACGCAAATATCGAAAAGGTAACCCGTTTATCCATAATCATACACTCTTGTTTCATACCCAGATTTCTACAAACCCTAATCCCACTGACGTTATTCCAATAACGGATTGGTTGCAACTACGGAAATTGTTGTCGGAGAAATCTAAAACGGGTTTTGATAAGCTTGACGATGCTCTTAGTTTGTTCCATCAAATGGCCCGATTTCGACCTCTGCCTTATGTCGTCCATTTTAATCAGCTGTTAACTGCTCTTGCCAAGATGAAGGAATATTCCTCCGTCATTTCTCTATATAAACAAATCCGCGAGTTGGGTATTCCAATTAATGAATATACGCTGAATGTTTTGATCAATTGTTTCTGCCGGTTGAATCGAGGGGATTTTGGGTTTGCTATCTTGGGTATCTTCTATAAGTGTGGTTACACTCCAGACGTGGCTACTTTCACCACTCTGATAAATGGGTATGTTTTAGAAGGTAAGACTTCTGAGGCTGTGAATTTGTTCATAAGGTTGACAAAATATGGAGACATCGAACCTAATGAAATCACCTATGGGACAATCATGAAGGGACTTTGTAAAGTAGGAGACACTACAATGGCTATACGGTTGCTGAGGAATATGCAGCAATGCAACTATAGGCCTAATGTTGTGATGTATAGCACAATCATCGACAACCTTTGTAAGGACGGGAACATAGATGATGCTTTGACCCTCTTATCAGAGATGAGAGAGTGGGATATTATGCCTGATGTGGTCACCTACAGCTCTTTGGTTGACGGGTTATGCAAATCAGGTCGAGTGAAGGATGCCACAAGAATATTGAGTGACATGATGGAGCAAAATATTTCCCCTAATGTTGTAACCTTCAATATGTTGATAGATGCACTTTGCAAGGAGGGAAGGACCGAAGAAGCCGAGCGCATACTCCAGATCATGGTCCGAAGAGGTGAGGAACCCAATGTTATTAGTTATAGTACAATGATGGACGGATATTGTTTGCAAGGTCACATGAAGAAAGCAAAAGAAGTGTTCAACTCCCTAGTTGATAAGGGCCTTGAACATGATATCTGTAGCTATAATATTCTAATCAATGGTTTTTGCAATAAGATGAATATAGACGAAGCCATGGATCTCTTTAGAGAAATATCGCGTAAAGGGTTAAAACCTGCTACCTCTACTTACAACACTTTGTTAAAGGGGTTGTTACGCGTAGGGAGGTGCAATGCAGCAGATCATATGTTTCACGAGATGATGTGTAGCGGTCAAAAGCCTGACATTTTAACTTACTCAATCTTGTTAGATGGATTCTTTAAGAACCAAAAAATTGGCAAGGCAATAGAGGTGTTTCATTCAATGCAAGATCAAGGAATAGTTCCTGATATTGTTATTTATCTTATTGTCGTTAATGGGTTGTGCAAAGCAGGGAAGATTGAAGATGCTCGAAAACTATTTAGTACCCTTTTAGCTAAAGGTTTGAAACCCAATGTTAAGATTTACAACACGATGATTAGTGGACTTTGTAAGGAGGCCCTGCTAGATGAAGCTAAGGAGTTACTCTTGCAAATGGAGGGAGATGGGTGCCCACCAGATGATGTTACTTACAATATTGTTGTACAGGCATTCCTGAAAAGGGGAGACATACATAAGGTTAAGATCCTTCTGCAAGAAATAATCAACAGGAATTTCAAACCAGATGCAACTACCGTGTCTTTAGTGGTGGATTTACTTACAGTTGATGATGAGGATAGAAATTTTTTGAAAATGATTCTGAGTCTTGTGCCAAGGGAGGATAGTAAGGCTGTCTCCCAAACTTTATTAAGGGAATGATTTGTAGTAGTCAGATTATGGATGCTAGTGCAAGTGACATGCAAGGATCTATGACATCCAATGTCAACTTTAGGAGCAAGTTTCAGCTTTACGATTGACCTCTTGCCATTGAGATTTGCCTTATGTCCGTAATTTTGCTTGAGGTTAAACTAGAAATTTGTATGGTCAAATTCTTTTGGTGTTTGTTATTCATCTATTTGATAAATTGTTTTCCACTAGACAGTCTTTTTTGTTGGTAAATCTTATCTTAAGTTGTTAAATAATGATCCTCCCGCGTAAAAAAAAAAATTTTCTTAAACATATGATTAATTACATGAAAAGCTATTCAGGTGAGAACACAAACGGCGTGAAATATATATTTAAGAGCACAAATATGTATGAATAGTTGAATACTTCAGCATTTTAGTTTTTTTTTATGTTTCTTTGTTGAATGTTAAAAATATTGTTATGTGAGGCTTATATTCTGAAGAAGGATAAATACACTTTGAACCTCCTACTTTACCCATCTGTCATTTTCTGTTACCGGATGCCGGGTGGCCACTTACACTTGTAAGCCTGCTGTTACTTGAGATAAGTTAAACCCTCATGTGGCACTTGTGTGTCATTCTTTTGGTAAATATACCGGTGGGGATGGGGGACCTCTTAAGAATTGTCCTCATGCCATGCTGTAGTTTATGAAACTCAAGGAATAAACATTGTTTCGGTATCCCATGGAAAGATAGGCGTCACCACTGTGGAAACTGGTCCATCTCTACACTCTAGTTAAGAGAATGCTCCACTGTTTGATTTTTGTTCTCATCCTGACGTAACTTGGTATGGGGGGAACTCTTAAGAATTGTCCTCATGTCATGCTGTGGTGTATGAAACTCGAGGAAAAAACTTTGTTTTGGTATCCAATGGAAAGATAGGTGTCAACACTGCAGAAATTGGTCCATTTATACTCTCTAGTTTAGAGAATGCTCCACTGTTTGGTTTTTGTTTTCATCCTGACGTAACTCGGTATGTTTGTGGCATGATTTGTATTTTGAGGACTTGAAATTTGTAGTGAACCCTGAACGTCCTTCCTCTCTCTTTCTCCCTCATCGTTTCCTTTTTCTGCGGCAATTATTCAGTTACAAGTGCCAAGGGATTAAATAACATGTCTTGAGTTTTTTATACTAAAAATATGGATACGTAATAAAGTGGTATGTAATGGATTTCTGATGTTCTGTATTGGCTGCCCGGGAAGTGAGTTTCATGTTAGCATTGACCTCTTTAATGAACAGATAGATGTCTTGTACTCCTAATGTTTCATTGTATTCATCTGTAATTGTTAAACTCTGCGTATGTTTCTTCTTTAATGGAGTTGGACATCTTCTTTTTTTCTTCCTGAATGTCTTTTTTCCTTGGTAAATAGTATATCCAAAGTTTTTATTTGGAGATTATGAAATTGAAAGCAGCATTATTTATATATAACTAATTGGGCAAAAATCTTTGTAGTTAATCATGCACGTGATGTCCAAATCTATTTGAATACACCCACTAGAGTTTGAACACTTGCATGCTGCTATTACTAGGCATACAGATAATTGAAGAGACTGGCCGTTTGCGATTTTCTGGGTGGAAGCTTACTTTACTGATGTTTCTATCCTTTGTTTACTCTGCTATGACCTCCTCTCTAGTTTCATGAACCCTGCTGCAAGATTCTTTGTTGTCCATTATAGTTATAGTGTTGTGTCCTCCCTCTTTCGGGATCTTGAAAGTTTGTACTAATTTGCTTGCTCTGCACGACTAGCACAAAATATAATGTAAGTTATGACGGGTGTTTGAGCTATTTATGCAAGATCTCTGGATCCTTTGAACTCAGGCTTCATGTAGGCAATTAAGCGGGTAAATCGTTTTTTTACCCTCTTATTATTCTGCTATGGCCAATGTGTTATCATTTTCTTTTAGGCATCATCAGTTGGAAATAATCTTACATACATTGGTGCTTGTTTTTTTACTTGAAATAAGTTTCAAATATAAAGTTTTTCTTGTCAGTTGAATGGCTGATAAACAAAAGATGTCCCTTCGATTGGGCATTAATTCCCGTCAATTTAACACTTGTAATTTGACTGCAGTTTAATGATCTGGAGTGCCACTTCGGAAAGTTGGACACGACTTTGTACATTTATAGCATTTTTGTTTCCATTGCTCCATCCCTCTCAACTCTTTTGATTTTTGTCATCTTTTAAAGCAATCTGCAAATAGAGAACCTTGTCTTTCTCTGTTCTTACTTTGTTTGTTTTGTTTAACAGATAAATTAGCTTGGGTGTTGTCCTGACATTACCACCACAGTGACATAACTACCATCTTCTTCGGAAATTGGTTGATTCAGGTTGACCTATTTAAGGCTTTAGGAATTTGCTTTTCCACATGCTCTTTGGCTTAATTCAGTCAATATGTGCATAGGAAACTCTATTCTCTCTGAAAGACATGGAAGTGATGAATGTGCCAGTTTCGCAACGCTCCTTTCTAGTGGGTGAAGGTTGGACCGTGCAACTACCGTATTTCTTTTTGTCTGAATCGATTGGATAGTTAACTATTTACTATGGTAAGCTTTAGCGAGTCCCCTGGACATTTGGTTACTGTCAAATGAAGCAATGCTTTTCTGGCAAATGGGACATGAATAATTTTACATTTGCATGCCCGACTAAAATAGGTTACATCATGCTGTGGGCTCAAATGCTCATGTCATCTAACCTCCACCTGTTTTATAACCATGGAACCTAATTTTCAAGACATCGAAAGTATTCATTTTGTTTAGAAACGTAATCTAGTACACTTGTATGACTGTATGAGGAAGTTTTTGGATGATTGTTCTAGAAAGGCTAGAGAGGGCATCGTTGTTGGGCAAAAGCGGCTCACATGAGCTAAGAACAACTACCAAACACTTTTCTCCCTTTTTGCTTTAGGGATAGATAATTTGTTGTGCATTTGTTCTGCTGAAAGCAATTAAAATGATTGTTTGTAGAGCGGTAATTTTCCTGCTCAATTTCGTTGTATAATTAACTCTTCACACTTAAGAGTCTAATATTTTACGCAAGTGGTCTTATGGCCCGAGAAAGAAGGAGGGTAGAGTAATAGGTAGTTGACAATCAGTAAAAACTCATGCTAGATCCTTTAACTTCAGTGGGATGGGGTACGTTGTGGAGTTAAATGACTCAGCAAATCATGTGTGGATTATGTTGCCCTTCGCGGGACAGAATGGCGTAAAGATTCATGTTGTGAATTGCAATTGATGGAGAGGCAAGACTTAGTTGTGTTAGTTTATTTTGTTCTAATATAGATTTCACTGGATATCTACCCTAAGTTCTTGTTTTGTCGATTGACAAATAACTTTTTGTGGTATGAAGCAATTGGATTATCCCGCTCTCCTACAACACTGGGCTACCGGTATTGATTTTTTCCTTGCTGCTTGCTATTACTTTTGTAATCTCCAATTACTCTTTGGGTCAAAGCATTGAGTTTTCCATTTCTTCACAACCCTTGCTTCTTGGTTCAATGGAATACAGGCATTGGTCTTGTGTAGTTTATCCAGTCTGATTCATTCATAGAGTGATTGATGTTCATTACTGGTTCTTATACTCTATGCTTTGTGTCTTGGCAGGGGGGCCTCAGCGGCAGCTATCATCTCCGAGGATCATGGAAGTGGCCCAAGACCCAACGCTACCAATCTGCGGAAATAAAAGAGATCATTCCATTCTTAGAGAGAGAGAGAGAGAGAGAGAGAGAGAGAGAGGTTTATTTGGAAGGCACAACACTGCAATATATCGGCGAACGCAGGATTCTTACTGGGGGACAAACGCATACGCGTATAAACACGTGTATTTATATTTTTATAGTTGATTTTATGGATACAGAAGTCTGGATTGTCCGTTCTCCATCTCATTCTTTCCTTCTATCTAGCTCTGTGTTTGTGGATGGCTGAACAATAAAGTTCGTCAAGTTTTTGCTCCATCAAGCCTGGGGGTAACCAACAACAAATTACAACGGTCTCTAGTCTTATGGCATGAACATGCACAACCATATCAGAACACCATTGTTTGGTAATCAGTCTGGAATTGCATAAATGTAAGACACCCATCCATATTCCAAGTCAGAAATGGTTCAATTGCCCAAATCGACCTACCCGTGTATCAAGCATGCGTTACCGATATATGATCACCCCATTAGCAACGAAACAATCTTTGGGTTCACAAACACGTACGCATATGTACGAGAGAGAGAGAGAGAGAGAGAGAGAGAGAGAGAGAGATGAGGGTTCCGAATTGGGTATTTGAATTTCTTCAGGAAGAGGCGCGTAGGGATGCAACAGTTTTGGATACGGATCTTAATATATGAATTTTCGCGGATTGGGTTCAGTTTGATTTTGGTGGTTCTGTTCACCCGCTGGGCATCCGACGAGAGAGGGTCGTCTGCAATTCCTCACTCCGCTTTAAAGAATACTCCTCAATTATGTCAAAAATTGATAGACTATCAAATTCATTTTTATCAACCTACAACGATCAAAATAATTCAATTGTTTTCTTTCATTTCTGAAAAACGAATACAATTAGTTTTGCTCAATCTATAGTAGAATAATTCAATTTTAAATGAAACGTTGTTTCAGGAAAACCAATTAGATTGCAAAAAAAAGTGCAAAATGGACTAAAGTTGATGTCTCTAATGCGCACGTGCGCAATGACTCAATTGACTTGTAATGAATAGAAAACGACGACGTATTTTTTTTTTGTTATCAATGAGAAAACTGTTTGAAGTTGTCATAAAACGGATCATTCTGACACGCTAAAGAATTTTTATCAATGAGAAAACTGTTTGGAAGTAATCTGAAAACGGATCATTTTGGCGAGCTACAAATCTACAGCGCATGCACGAGCTACAGCATCGCTACTTGGGGGGAAAACTATTGCCAACCAAGATTCATGTTTTCCATAAGTAGGGTTGATTACCAGTTACAAGCGGAAAGGAAGTATTTGATTCAGGAAAAGGTGCTAGCCAAAATAGATATGTACTTGTTGAATTGTAATTTTCTTAAATTTTTACATTTAATTACTTATTTGAATATTTTTTTAACTAAAGATGATGCATTAGAAGAAAATAATTTCTCGTAAAGCAAAAAATAAACACTTGAAAAATAAAAAATTTAGTGGAACGGGACCTTTCCTTCCCAAAGCAAAGGTATTTAAGGGGAGACTAGAAATGGTCTATTTTGCATACTCTCTTTCAAGTTAAACTATGCCAGACTCATCTGGAAAGAAGGGGTGTAGATCTTCACGAGGGGCGCGCAGTAAAGAGGTATATGGACATTCATCTTATGCTTTCCTTCAAATTAGTCTCGCGGAGACGAATCGAAACCACTGGGAATCACATATGCGCAAACTATCCGGAAAAGCAGAAGGTGTGATCGATTAATACGTTGCACTGGTTCAAGGTTAAAATACATAAGCGTCAACTATACTAGACTGATACTCAAAAGTTCCACACACGACTTTGTTCATGAATGCAAATCGGATGAGAGTTCCCTGGCATCAAGTCATGTCAGCGTACGGATTGTCTTCAGCACCCAAACGATTTCTGTTCAACTTGTCGTCGGTAGGTTGGGGAGAGAAGACAGCATATACTTGCACAGTTACACCAAGTGGAGCAAGGAGGAATACTCAAAGACCAAACAAGCACATAGATGAATGATTCGAAATCGGTACCAGAAACCAACCAATTGTCATAGAGAAGACCTGTGAGCAATATAAAAGTTTTAAGAAACCAAAACTTTACAACTTGTTGAACCCCTTGGCATTTCCAATAGCTTCCTGAAAACCTCGTATTCATATCCGGATCGTTCTAGCAGCATTTGATACTGGTCAAACCGTATATGCACAATCTTCAAAACTTTCGCATTAGTCAATAAGTACTCTACCACCTTAAGCTCACACTGTTGCCCTCTGAATATCCCCATGTAAATTTTCTCAAGGGTAACTAACAAACAAGTAGGTACATGCTCAGGAGGATACCAGACCTCAGAGTCGTCCGTGTCATAGTACTCAGAGTCATCAAGTTCCTAAGATCACAAATAAAAACCATATGAACAAACTAGACGTGCGGATAACATAGATTGAGAACTGCATAACTCACCTCAAAACCAAGAGTTCTCAGATTTGGAGAGCAATCGAGTAAATTTGGCAGCAATTCCCACTGGAGACCTCTCTTACCACCGAGCTCCAAAGTAGTCAAAGAACAAAACACTGGAAGTCTAAGTCCGTCATAATTCCAAAGAGTCTAGTGGCGATCAAAAGAATCTCAGTCAATTCAACTCCACAGGAGCACAAAACGCATCAACCATCAAACTAACAGCGACTAGGATCATCTTTTCTATGCACACGAAACAATCTTATTGTCCAGTGAAAAACAAAAAGATAACTAACCTCAATGGAATCACCATATAAATGAAGAGTATGGACATGAGAAATCCCGTGAAGAAGGTCAGTCATGGATGTATAATCGCCGTCTTGTTCATAGCAGAACTCAAAGTTCATACTAGCTTCGACAAGAGAACTTAGGTTATTCATGGCAAAACCTTCTGCAACCAAACCCTTGTATTCAAAATGCAGCAAACTTGGGGTATTGAGTTCGATCTCATATGGGCAAACATCCTGAGTAGAAGTATATCGAAGGTAATGAATACTTGTCTCCCAACACTTTGGCAAAGGATATCCTATCATGAGCCTCTTCAGTGCTGGAGCTGAAATGTTGAAAACACTAACATTTTTCCCCCCACATACAGATAAACCCAAATCCTCAAGGACAGGGCAGCCAGAAAGGAGCCTCTTAATGGACTCCTCATCCATAAATTCTATTGAACGGAGATAGAGGGTTTTAAGACTTTTTAAATCAACTAAACTCGGAATGTTGAGAACAAAATCAGAATCCATTTTTAGTACTTCTAGTTTGTCACAAGAAAAAAGGTCGGTAGGGAGCAAAACAGACGATCCCAAGGGAAGACGGAGATCAAGTTCCCGAACATTACGCAACACTGCTGCAGTAACCCAGGAATTGACATAGGTTACATTGGAAATTTCACAACATTTGATACGACACTTATTCACATTGGACCCTTCTAGTAAAAGCAGCACACGGTAGACAAACTTCAAGAAACTCATCTCTCGATAATCACTGTTTCTATTAGCAGAAGAATGTAAAAACAGCTGATCATCAAAGTCTAAGTTGCTGATTGATGTCCACATCCACTTCCATTTTGTGGATAAAATGCCAGTTCCAACGGCATATTTAGTTGGAAGAAAGGAGAGAATATGGCCGATAAGATTTTTCGGTAAGTTGCTAATCCTGTCTTCGTCTTCATTGACTTTCGCTACCGCAGACAGCTTTAGGCGTCGACGTTGTGATGTTGACGGCATAACTTCCCTAAACAAACGAACTAGCGTTAATGATTGGCAGAAATCAACTTGCAGTCATACAAGGGGAAAAAATCCATCTGTCCTACAATGTTGCAGGTGAAGCACTACCAAGAACAGAACATAGAATGCGAAATTCCAATTTCAGGATGGCGAATGGACATGCAAAAGAAAATAGACAAGAAGCCCAAGGAAGGACACATAATTTCAGTTTCAGGTACCGAAAGATACGGAAAGAAAATAGCATGCAAGAAACATGTTAAAGTTCGAGGGAAAACCACCATAATTCCTAATATTTTAAATAATTCCTACAAGAGCCATAGGGCTTTTTCTGAACAAAAATGCTTCAGTCGAGGTGATGGTGAGAACTCCAAGTTGTTTTGGCTTTGTACCTCGCCTGGACAATCACAACATCACATGATAAATCTTAACGCCCTGACCCACCGAGGTCTCCCGAGAAAGCTATTTCAATTTTCAGCCTTCAAGTTCAATATATTTTGTGACACAAACATCCGTGTATAGATCCCAACACAGATGTGTTCAGAACTGCTTGATGCGTGTGGAGCCCATATTTACTGCATGGGACTCACGTGCATCGGATGGTTCCAGACACATCTGTGTACGGAAGTGTGCATCCGTTGTGATGCCCTTTTTATGAAACTTGAGGTGGGCAGTCAACCGGTCCCCAGGCCCCTCGTTGAACGGAGGCTTGCGCCTTGGGCTCCCAAGTTTTTTTTGTAAAACAAGGGGCCCCAAATTATGTAGAGTGTTATGATAGGTATACAAAATTAAGCCACTAAAAATGCAGGAAGATTGATATTTAAGCGATACTCGATCTATCCCTGAGCACCACTAATACACAGCCTTGCCTCTCATTTCTTGGAGGGGTGAAAATGAACTCAACAAACAGCTTGCAAAGCTATACATTATCAAGCTAGTCAGAAAACCATCAAATGCTCCCAATTTATTTACACGGGTATGCATCAAGTCACCAACAATAATATAACATACCCATCAAAAAGAAGACAATAAAGAACACAGAAGAGAAAAAACAGGAAATTACATAAGCTAACAAAGAAATAGGTCTTGATATTCCCACAATAAATAATAATATGCAGAGTTAGAGAAGCTTCATTTGCCCCGCATCAAGGTGTACATGCATATGCTGATGTGCATCACGATTAACATCATTTAGGTTAACAAAATAGTCTCCAATCAACAAACACCTTGCCTCTCATTTCTCGGGGGGCGTTGGGAGCGCCTATTTTCCCCCCCCCCCCCCCCCCCCCCCTTCTTTTTCGATTGTAAAATACTACAGTAATTACTAGTATATGAATTTGTAGAATATCGGGGAGATATGAGTAGAACATAGGCTGCAAATGAACCGAGCACAATGCGAGTTCGGTTCGACTCATTAACGCTTAGCTTGATTTAGCTCGTTTGGTAAACGAGTCGAGTTCGAGCTCGAATTATTGACTCATTTAGTAAACGAGCCAAGTGGAGCTTGGCTTGTTCGACAAAAGCTCGACTCGTTAAAGGAAGTTCAGCTCAATTAAAGAGACTCATTTTGCAAATGACTAAACTCGGCTCGTTGAGACTCGAGCTCAAGTTTTTAGCTTGTTTATTAAACGAGACGAGCTCGACTCAGCTCGTTTACGGTCCTACTAGAATATAATCATCAAAATAGATTATAAATTGGAGTAATTTTTTTTACCATATTGCCGTTGATTATTTGTTTTGATATTATAATGTGTAAAGTAAAAAGTCAATGTACTCTGATTTTTTCATGCACTGGAAGAAAATGAGAAATGCATAAATTTCTCCATGGATAATTCTCAAATTGAGTCTATTGTAAGGTTTTTAGAAACACATTCTCGATAAATGACTTCTCTCCCAAGCTCCCAAACAGCTACTATCACAAGCTGGAAAATGTAGAATTAAAGAAGGCTCCCACACGAGCTGTTCATGTAGAACAAAAAGTCTAGGAACACACATTTCCAGACACATCTCTGGACACAACCGTGTTTGTGACCATCTGATGTATATGAATCCACGTACATTAACCAACCTAGAAGTAGTTTGCATCCGAAATTGTGTTTTAAAATTTTGTTCCCGACATTACTCCATGTAGAAAAACAGATGTACATAGCTTGTCCCCTTGTCAAACAAACTGCACGGGTGCTGTTAAATGATACTCCGATTAGCTAATTTGTAGGTCTTTCACGGGTTGCAGACAATTCACCGATCTTTCTTGAGCAGCTCGAGACTCTGCTTGTTTTAGGTTTGGCTTGGCTTGGCTGCTTAATAATTGAGTTGAGCTTGAACTTGATTTCTAAGTTCATTTAGTGAACGAGTTGAGCTAGCTCGAGTTATATTTAACTCCACTTATTCATTAAATTTGTTATACAATAGTAAAAAAACTCAATTCAAACACTTCGCTACAAAAATGAGGGGAGCTCAAGTTAGACTACTTTTGATCAAGACAGGCTCGAACACTTCCACGTTCGGCTCAACTAGACTCGACTCATTTACAACTCTATTTTAAGAGTTTACTTTGATAAATGAAGTTGTTGTAACTGTAGTGTTGTCAAACTATTAATCGCGACTACATAATGCATTTTACTTGAAAATAGTTTTTTTTTACGCAATAAAATCTGTTGCGAGCTTGTGGTGATTGATATTCAAATAACAAGAATTTTGACATTGCGATAGTCTCGATGAGTTTTAAAACTAAATAATTCTAATTCAAAAATAAATCCAAAATGTACTCACAAATTAACCAAATTGAGTAGGACAGTTCTCCAGCTGAGTGGAGAGGTAAAGCTCCATTCTATAGACCACTTTCACACTTTTTAAAATCCCCTAGAGTTTACAAGCTGGTTCAGTTGGGCGAGTGTTCGTTCTAACTTCACTAAAGTCTCAAAAGTTCGAGACTTGGCTTCTAGTAAATTACTAACCTTTATTTTCCTAAAACAAAATGCGCTCTATCACCCCTGAAAAAATATTAAGCACTAACGAATCTCAAAATCCCTCAAAACCATTTATTTAGTTGAATTTCTTCAAAATATAGGGTTCCAATTTTATTATTATTTTTTTTTTACCTATTTTGATGATGGGGCGCAACTTTTTAGACATTTTTTAGGTATATTAAGTGGGTCAAAATTTGATAGGCTATCCAAATTCAATTTTCTGAATATACGTGTGTTCAAAAATGTACATCAAACTACAACCGATCAACGTTGATAAAAAAGACAAACAACCGATCAACATAATTTAATTAGTATTTTCTTTCGTCCCTGAAAACAAATACTATAATTACTTTTTCTCAGTCTAAAGTAGAATAATTCAATTTTAATTTTTCACATTGTTTAAAAAGTGCAAAATGGATTAAAGTTGATATCCAGCTCCTTTTACTACTCTGCAAGAGACTTTTTCTTTTAGGTCAAAAACGACTGTCATATTTTTTGATCAATGAGAAAACTGTTTCGGGCATAACTGTTTCGGGCATTTTAAAGCTAAAATCAAGATAAATGTATTAAGGGAGAGACTAGAAATGGTATATTTTGCAAACTCTCTTTCAAGCTAAACCATGCAAGACTCATCTTGAAAAAGAGGAGTAGACTTCAGGAGCAGTAAAGAGCCATGCATATTCATCTTCTGCTTTCCTTCAAATTAGTCTCGCGGTGAAGAACCCAAACCACCGGGAATCACATATGCGCAAACCACCCGGAAAAGCAGAAGGTGTGATAGATCAATACGTTGCACTGGTTCAAGGTTAACATACATACACGACAAGGTTAACATACATATGTGACAAATATAATAAACTGATACTCAAAAGATCCACGCATGACTCTGTTCAACAAAGTAGATCGGATGAGAGTTCTTTGGCATCAAGTCATGTCAACGAACGGATTGTCTTCAGCACCCAAATGTTTCTGTTCTACTTGCCCTCAGAAGGTGGGAGAGAGAAGACAGCATATACTTGCAACAAGTGGAGCAAGGAGGATTACCCGCAAACCAAACAAGCACACAGACGAACGATTTGAAATCGGAACCAGCAACCAACCAATTGTCAATTTGTCATAGAGAAGATCTGTAAGCAATCTAAAAGTTTAACCAACCATAACTTTACAACTTGTCGAACCCCTTGGCATTTCCAATAGCTTCCTCAAATCCTCGTAATCGGGCTGTCCTAGGCTCATTTCTTCTGGGTCAAACCGTATATCCATAATCTTCAAAACTTTCGCATTAGCCAAAAAATACTCTACCACCTTCACCTCATTCTCTTGCCCTCGGAACATCCCAATGTTAATTTTCTCAAGTGTAAATAACAAACAAGTAGGTACACGCTCAAGAGGATACCACTCCAGAAAGTCGTCACAGTCATAGTAGTCGTCCATAAGTCCCTATGATGACAAATAAAAACCAAATGAATAAAATACAGGTAGAAAAAGCATATTAATTTACTTGAGGACTGCATAACTCACCTCAAAATCAAGAGTTCTCAAATTTGGCGAGCATTCAAGTAAATTAGGCAGCAATCCCCAATTAGCACCTTTATTAAAACCGAGCTCCAAAGTAGTCAAAGAATGAAACACTGGCAGTCTAGGTCCACAATATCTCACATAAGTCTGAAGAGTCTAGTGGCCATAAAAAGGTTTTCAGTCAATTCAACTCCAAAAACACATGAAACAATCAAACCAACAGCCAATACAGTTGAGGATCATCTTTTAACCAAACACTAAACAACGGTATTGTTCATTGAGAGAAAGGGAGAAAACTAACCTCAATGCAATCACCATACAAATGAAGAGTTTGAGCATTAGAAAGTCCGTGAAGAAGTTCAGCCATGGATGTATAAAACTGACCGGCGTCTTGTTCATAGCAGATATCAATATCCACACTAGCTTCCACAAGAGAACTAAGATTATTCATGGCAAAGCCTTCTGCTACCAAACCCATGTACGCAAAGTACAGCAAATTCGGGGTATTAAGTTGGATCTCATACGGGCAAACATCTTTTACTTTCACCGGGTTACTCATCTCCCAACACTTTGGTGCAGGATATTTCACAATAAGCTTCTTCAGTGCTGGAGCTGAAATATTGACAACACTGACATTCTTTCCTCCACATTCAAATAAATCCAAAACCTCAAGGGCAGGGCATCTAGAAAGGAGCCTCTTAATAGACTCCTCATCCATAAATTGTACTGAACTGAGATACAGGGTTTTAAGACTTTTTAAATCAACCAAACTTGGTATGTTGAGAACAAAATCAGAACCCAGTTTTAGTACTTCTAGTTTGTCACAAGAAAAAAGGTCGGTAGGGAGCAAAACAGAAGACCCAAAGTGAAGATAGAGATCAAGTTCTCGGACATTACGCAACAGTGCTGCAGTGACCCAGGGGTTAACATAGGATACATCAGGAATTCGAGAACATTTGATACGGAACTTATACACATTGGACCCTTCTAGTAAAAGCAGCACACGGTTGATAAACTTCAAGAAACTCATTTGGCAATGATCATCATGTCGATCAATATAGGGATCTATCTCATCATCAAAGTCTAGATTGCTGATTGATGTCCACATCCACTTCCATTTGGTGGATAAAATGCCAGTTCTAACAGCATATTTAGTTGGAAGAAAGGAGAGAATATGGCC
Organism: Rhododendron ovatum; assembly: GCA_019656835.1. Classification (NCBI taxonomy): domain Eukaryota; kingdom Viridiplantae; phylum Streptophyta; class Magnoliopsida; order Ericales; family Ericaceae; genus Rhododendron; species Rhododendron ovatum. The sequence continues at coordinate 7,910,755 of CM033798.1, read as the reverse complement.
GATAAGATTTTTTGGTATGTTGCTAATCCTGTCTTCAGCAGACAGCTTTTGGCGATGACGTCGTGATGTTGACGGCATAACTTCCCTAAACAAACAAACTAGCGTTAATGATCGGCAGAAATTAACGTGCAGTCATACAAGGGCAAACATCCATCTGTCATACAACATTGCAGGTGAGGTGAAGCACTACCAAGATCCGACAGAGAACGCGAAATTCCAATTTCAAGTGGGCGAATGGATATGCAAAAGAAAATAGACAAGGAGAAGCCCAACGAAGTACACAGAATTTCAGTTTCAGGTGACAAAACATATGGCAAGAAAATATTATACAAGAACATGTTGAAGTTCGGGGCCAAACCACTATGATTCTTAACATTTAAAAAAAAAATCCCTAAGATAGCCATATGGCTTTTCTGAACAATTTTTTCGTAAAAATAGGGGCCCCCGAATTATGTAGAGTGTTATAATAGGTATAAAAAATTCAGCCGCTAAAATTGCAAGAAGATTGACAGTGATACTCGATCTATCCCTGAGCACCACTAATACACAGCCTTGCTCTCATTTCTTGAAAGTAACTCAACAAACAGCTTCTCAAGCTATGCCCACTATCGGGCAGGTCAGAAAATCATCAAATGCTCTCAATCTATTCTCATCGAGTATGCATCAACAATAACACTGCATACCCATCATAAAGAAGACAATAAAGAAAACAAAAAAAAATGGAAAAAAGTCGCAGAAAGCTTTCAAAGAAATGGATATGCTGATATGCATCACGATTGACATCATTTAGGTTAGCAAAATAGTCTTCAATCAAAGAATATGTCACATATATCAAACCCCCATTGTATCCCTAATTTCATTTGAATCAACGGTAACATCATGATTAGATGCGTAGACTGGGGTGTGTGTGTGAGAGAGAGAGAGAGAGAGAGAGAGAGAGAGGGAGAGGACTAACGAGTGATGGGAAGAAAGGGTGCCAAACGGGTTCTCCTCTCAGTGGCGATCGCAAGAGAAGTAGAGCAGTGATAAATCAGGAAGCTTTCTCCCTTGAGGGCTTTCCAGCTTACTTCTTTGTTCCCCTTTCACCATTTTTCCCAACTTACTTTAGGAATGCAAATCAACCGAAGAGTTCGTGAGCTCCGCTCGACTCGCAATGCTCGGCTCGATTCGTTTAATAAACAAGTCAAGCTTGAGTTCTTCAATAAAAGCTCGGCTCATTTAGTGAGACTCAATTTGATTAAAGTGACTTATTTAGTAAATAATGCGGCTCATTAAGACTCGAGCCGAGCAAGAGCTCAAAATTTTGACTTGTATAACGAGTCGAGCTTGAGCTCGATAAAGTTTGGCTTGACTCGGCTCATCTCATTTACAGTCCTCTAAAACATAATCATCAAAATAGATTATGAATTAATTTTTTTACCATATTGCGTTGATTATTTGTTTTGATACTACTATGAACGTGTAAAGTAAAAGGTCAATGTGGTCTGATCTTTTCATGCATGGAAACAATCAAAGAAATAAGAAGAATGCATAAATTTAAAGGAAATGATTTTGCCACTCCATTTTTTATTAACGCCACTCTCGTGCAAGTATATTTTTGGTGCATTTGCATACATTTACAGGGGAGCGGGGTTAACAAAAAATAAAGTGGCAAAATTAGTAACCAAATTTAATTCTCAAATTGAAAGGAGGTGTTTGGGAGTCTCTATTCGAAACACATTCTCGAAAAGTGACTTCCCTAGCTCCCAAGCTTCCATACAGCTACAATCACAAGCTGCAAAATGTAGAATTAAAGAAGGCTCCCACACGTGCTGTTCATGGAGAACAAGAAGTCGAGGAACACATTTCCGAACACGACCATGTTTGTAACCGTCTGATACATATGAAGCCACGTACATTGACCGAATAGATTAGTTTTGAGTTCAGAGTCATGTTTTTACAATAAAAATTTGTTCCCAACATTACTCCATGTAGAAAAACAGATACTTGGTCCGCTTTCAAACGAACTGCACGGGCTGGTGTTAAATGATACTCCTATTAGCTAATTTGTAGGTCTTTCACGGGTTGCAAATAATTCATCGATGTTTCTTGAGCGGCTCGAGACTCTGCTCATCTTAGATTTGTCTTGGCTTGACTGTTTGACAATTGAGTTGAGCTTGAACTAAATTTATAAGAGCTCGTTTGGTGAACAAGCTGAGCTCGAATTTTTTGTAACTCGCCTTGTTCATTATAAATTCGTTGTAGTAAACAAACCCAATTCGAGCACTTTGCAAAAACAAGCTGAGCTCAAGTTAGACTACTTTTGATCAAGGCAGGTTCGGACACTTCCACCCTCAGCTCGACTCAACTAATTTGTAGCTCTATTTTAAGAGCTTACTTTGATCAATGAAATTATTTATATTATGGTTTTGTCAAACTATTAATCGTATCAATTATTTATTGATCGGATACTACTTAACAAGACTCCATAATGCATTTTACTTGAATTTTTTTTTTGACACAACAGATAAATCTGTTGCGAGCTTGTGTTGATTGATATTCAAACAACAAGAATTTTGACATTCTGATTGTCTTGATGAGTTTTAAAACTAAATAATTCTAATTACGAAAATAAATCCAAAATGTACTCACAAATAAACCAAACTTAGGGCAGTTCTCTATCTGGGTGGAGAGAAAAAGCATCATTATATCGACCATTTTCACATTTTTTAAAATCCCCTAGAACATGCAAGCTGGCTCACTCGGGTGATTGCTCGTTTCAAATTCACCAAATCTTAAGTTCGAGATTTGACGTCTACTAAATTACTAACTTTTTTTTTTCTAAAACAAATTGCGCTTTATTGCCCCTAAGAATTTATTGCCCCTAAGAATAATATTAAGCACTAACGAAGCTCGAAACACCTCGAATCCATTTATTTAGTGTTTCTGAAATATTGATCTACTTTTTCACCCACGTGAAAATGCAAACATAAATTGAGAGAACTGAGAATGTAAACTAAATTATTTTGTGGTATCTTATTTGGCTCGACAATTTTGCAAATTATCATAAATTTTTGAACCTTCAATGACTTTTTTAAATATTTCAAATTAGTTTTTTTATTCATACAAGTAAATAGTACTCCTTCAGAAAAAAAGCGAATTTGATAAAAATTCAAGGAAATTTTTATGAAACTCAATTAGCAATAAAATAAGAAAACCCATCTTAAGCCAGAATAACGAGAACACAGGTTTTCTTTTCGGTACGTGCTTCAACTCCGCTCACAGGTCTCTCTCTCTCTCCTGCCCCCGGAATGTACGAAAAAGTTGGTGGCTTTCAATGTATTTTTGAGTCTTGAATATGTTTCTGTTGTGTGGCTAAAGACAGTTTCGTTGATTATGTGTGTGGTGTTTCGGTTGATGCATACATGTGTAGATTCAATTGAATTTTTTTTTTCCTGACTCCGAACGTGTATTTCATTGTGTGATCTGATACTGTTTTTCCGATAGAGCGTTGATGCTTGTACGTGTACAATTAGGTATTCGAAGAACATATGCTGCGTTGTGAAATTTTCCTACTTTTTTCAGTAAAAAAAGACGCTTCTTTCCTATGTCTAATCCTTCTGTTTGGCATTGATATGGCTGTTTGTTTGGCTGTCGTGATGATTCAGTAGTTTTCACCCTGATGAAGCATGGTAGTTTCAAGTGGGCGGTGGGAATGGTTCCCAGGATTAGTCGATGTGTGCTTAAGCTGGCTCGGACACTTCAGATATCAAAAAATAAAGCATAATAGTTTCAAAAGAAAAAAAAAAAGAGCGTGTCCTAGCCACAGTTGTACCCTACTTTTTTTTGTTGCCATTCGTTAATCTTAATCTACCCTATCCTAGAGGACTTGGGGAGAGGGATGGGTGCTTATGAGAATCAAACCCTGCCCATGTGCACTTGCACTTGTACCAAACTTTTGTTCATACATGTCTCGATGTTTTATGGTTGGTGTACCTGTATGGCGTATTCGCGCTTCATAGGTTTATTAAGTTTAACCAAATTAATGTACGGGTTTCTACTTGTTGCACTTTTAATTGGTTGATATCGGATTAATTTGGGGATTGCTTTTGTATTGCCTTCAATTAGGGATGATGAGAGACAGACAGGACTATGACTCTTCGTGCTGCATTTGCAATTAGCCGTATGCGAATTTTGCAACATCGTTTTTGTCACCTAAGCTTGGCCTCTCATTCTGTTTAATTTGTTTCTCTAGAGAAGTTATGGGTTCAACGTCAAAAATCTGCAAGCTTTCTGAGGAAGTGAAACTCAACGAAGCGGAAGATAGGATTTCTAATTTACCCGAAGACATTATGGTTTGCATTCTCTCTCTTCTTCCTACAAAATATGCAGTAGCAACCAGCATTTTATCCTCGAAATGGAAGCTGATGTGGACGTCAATTACCGATCTGGACATTGAGTTTCTCGATTCAAAAGGACGTGGTAGTCGGTGTGAAAAGAGTTTCGTTAAGTTTGTGCACCATGTGCTGCTTTCATTAGATGGGTCAAACCTGGACGGGTTTCGCGTCAGCTGTGAAGGAGTTTCTCCATGCTTCAAGGCTTCACAGGTTAAATCCTGGGTTACGATAGCAGTTTCATGTAATGTTCGACAACTTGGTATATACATCCCTCCATTGTTGGCGTCTCGTTGGCTCCCTGATGACCTTTTTACTTGCGAAACACTGGTGGTACTGAAATTGGGTTGTTGTTTTTTTTCTACCGGTTCCAAGTTTAGTTCGTCTACAGAATCTTAAGACCCTCCTTCTCCATTCAGCTGTATTTAGGGATGGAGATTCAGCCTATAGGCTCATTTCTGGCTGCCCTGTCCTCGAGCATTTATCCTTAATCAAATGCGGAGGGAGAGGTTTTAGGCTTCTCAAAATTTCGGCTCCTTTACTTAAGAAGTTAGTGATATCATATCCATTACCGAAATGTTACAGGCCACATGATGTTTGTTATGATGTTAGTTCAGACGAGTACAAGATCGAACTCATTACCCCAAGTCTCGTATCCTTTCAGTACTCTGGTTTGGTAGCAGAAGGCTATGGCATCGACACGTTAAGTTCTCTTGTCAAAGCTCGTATTGATTTCGAGTTATGTGGAGAAGATACATTAATGACTTCCCAAACTCAAGACGCAGACACTTTTGGAACTCCAATAACCAAACTTCTTCAAGGGATTTCTAATGTTCAAACTCTTCATATTTCGGGTAATAGTATAGAGGTTTGTCTTCTTATCTACTCCCTCCGTCCCTTATTTATAGTCCGGTATTTCATTTTGGGCTGTTCCTTAATAAGTGTCCATTTTGTAAAGTTAGTGGGTAAAAGTTGGTGAATTATCTATTTTGTCCCTAAAAGTAGATTTTATTTTAAAAAGTAAGTGAGTAAAAGTGTAATGATGATAGGTAAGTAGAAAAAGTAGAGGAAAAAGTTGATGTGAAAGGTATAATGATGATGTCTTTTTAATAAGTTGGAATTACGAAGCAGGACATTTAAAAAGGAACGGAGGGAGTACTATTTTTCCCCCTCCAATGATAACGTCTTTTGAAAGTTTGGACAAACAATCCATAGCTTGCTCCTTTGATCTCTTTCGCACTTTTCAGTGTTCAATTTACCATCTACTCTGACTTTTTTTTCTCGCTTGTAGACTCTTGAGCTATACTCCTATGACATCATGGAAGAACCAGATGAGGATGATTTCGAACTGTGTTTTGAATTCGAATTGCATCAATTTCTCAAACTTCCAATGCTTTGTAATTTGACTAGGTTGGAGCTCGGTGTGAACAGTCGTGTTCGCTGGGTATTGCTTCCATATTTACTTGAAAGCTCACCGAACTTGACAAGTCTTGTTTTTGTTGAGGTTGGTTAAGCAGTTCTCGGCTATCTAAATTCTTTTCTTCTTCTTTCTCGTTTTCCCCCCCCAATCTATTTCAGTTTCTTTTAAGATGAGCATTTTGTTTTTCAGGGGCTTTTGCACTATTATCGGTACGGTGACAGTGACCCTGGCAATTGGGATTGGCATCCTCCTGAGAATGTGCCTGCTTGTTTGTTGTTTAGCCTCGAGACACTGGACATACGAAAATTCCAAGGGCAACAGCGGGAGCTGAAGATTGTGAAGTACTTTTTGAGTAATGCGAAATCGTTGAAGACGCTGAGCATAAGCTGTGAAAAGCGGAAAATGAAAAGAGAGATGTTAGAGGTTAGGAGGGAGTTGCTGGAAACACCAAGGGGTTCAATAATTTGTGAATTTGTGGTTTCTTAGTTCGAGAATGCTCACTGACATAACTAGATTCGGTTGGTAACCTGGTTTTCGATCATCTTCTTGTGCAGGAATTTGGATTATTGAGTGAGTTTATTTATTGTGCACACATTGTGAAGTTTTCAGAGGTATTGTGGCAATTCGGTTCGGAATAGGTGACTGTTGCAAGATTTCTTTTGAGGTTGCACTTGCCTCTAGACATGGACATTCGCTAATTCTGTATAAAAAAAAAAAAATGACATTCGGTGAGGTTGTAAGTGTCTCTAGACACGGGCATTTGCTAGCTATGTATAAAATGACAACCGGAATCTTGTTTAGTATTTTAAAGTAGTAGGTACACAGTTAAGCAACATCAATGGGTCAAGTTTTTTGTTGAGCTATTTGTTTCGTGTTCTACTTGAACCTGGGCGTTATGCCTGGTACTATGATGCCAAGTCTCAACACACTGGGTCAAATGAAGATGAATTTTTTTCACTTTTCTCTTTTTATAATTGCACTTTGAAATAAACAATTTAAGTACGAAATATGGACTAAATCTCGGTCACGCTAACAATCCCTCAGTCGATGTAGCGAAAAGGGACTGGACGGTGTTGTCAAGGTTTTTTGTTGGTTCTTTTTATTTATACTAAAAATTTCATCGTGAAAAGGGATTGGACCGTGCGGTCAAGGTCTTTTGTTAGTTCTTTTTATTTATACTGTAAATTTTGTCGATAACACAAATAATATAAAATATTATGGTAATCATATACCGATAAAAACACGAACGTAACATATTTGTAACAGAGAAAATTTCGATTCACTGTGCACGTTTATTTTATCAAGATAAGAGTTTCCTAAAATTCTGTCCATTACCGTGAGTTTTCAACCATAATAATGTTTTCAACGAGATCTAAAAAATTTGAACAATTGTAATCATCAATTACCCACAAAAAGCCCAACAACTAGGTCCGATCAAGAGGATCCTCCATAGGGCTGTATACAAGTCGGGTCGAGCCGAGTTTTGTTGAGTTTGAGTTCGGCTCCAGCCTTAAGGGGCCTCTTTAATCAAGCAAAATCTCCCTTAACGACTCGAAAACTCGAGCTCGAACATGCA